>JBAMBK010002334.1:475000-1202421 GCA_037043435.1 Drosophila suboccidentalis
TTTTACGTGTAAGCAATCTAGCAAACCAACTATATTCAAATTTTATCTTGGTTTGATCCTCAATCCTAGGAACGAATGTTGAAACAATCTATTTTTATTTTTCACTTCAGATACCTCACAATACTTATTTATTTTTTTATTTATTTAACATCCTCGTGCTTCAAGTTGTAAAGAACTTATGAAATATTAATTTATTTAATTTAATTTAATTGTAGTTGTTATCTAATAATTTTAATTTTTAATTTTTTATTTAAATATATATTTTTGTATTGGCGGTTTATGGCTTAAGAATAAATAAATAAATCAATTACTAAATAAAAAAAATGGCCATCATTTAATTTGTTTCGCCTCAATTACAAGACTTTTTTCTTTTTGGTATAAAAGCTCATTAAAGTTCAAGTTACTATTAAATTAATTATTAATCAAAACTTTTATTGTACATATTTTACTTTACCTATGCGCAGTATCTTCGAGGTCGAGCGTACTCTCTATATATATTTTTTATTATTGTTGTTGGCCTTTCGGGTTCGCCAAGGTGCTGAGGATACTGCTGTGCACATGTATAGGAATATTCACGCAGATTGTCTTGTCTAAGCCAGAGATTGATGCTGCTGCCTGCAACGAGTAAACCACCCACACCCCACACCTAATCCCCTCCCCCCTTCGTCCATCGCAATCCCAATCCCTGTGCCGTAATTAAATTATCATGCGAGCAACGTAAAGTTGCCTACTTTTAGGCTGAGACATTGTCGCCTGCATATGTAAAGAAGCCACAGCGCATGAGGGAGGGGTAACAGTTTGTAGGTACACTGAAAAAATATCAAGCCTCAAACCTCAAGCCAAAAAATCGTTTCTTTCTTTTTTGCATGCTTTTTTAAAGTGTGGTTCAGGTTAAAACGGCTAACACTCAGATTTAAAGTTCTGTTATTATTTTATTTCATTTATATAACTTTGACTTAAAATACAAATGAAAACTAGGAATATAATTTAATATTATTCATTTGAATAAATTACAAAATAATTTAAATCTAAAAACTACATTAATACATATAATAACAAAATAAAAATAGTCAAAATTAAGCTTAAACTTTTAATATTGATGAAAAAATTCTTAAAGAAATCCGATAATCATAAGGAAGCTTTAAAAACATCCGTACTTGATTCAAGTATTTCGTTCTGGGCATTCGAAAATCCGGGACTACCAAACTTTTGACATCACAATGAATTGATTTTATCTCGGCATTCCGTATTTTTTTTCTGTGTATACAGCTTGAAGACACACACACACAAATACAAACTTAGGCTGCGGTCTGGGCAACTGAATGTTGTAATTCAAACGGCAGCAACGGGTTAACATTAGCGCACTTTTTATGGCCCGCGTTGGATAAGTGCTCATTGTTGTTGTTGTCGTTGTTGCTGTTGTCGTTGTTGTTGTTGTCGTTGTTGTTGTTGTTCTCATGCTGTTGTCGCATCTCTATGATTAGCGTTAGAATTTATGCCAACCACAAAGGCATTTTGTGGCATCAACATCAACAACTGCAGCACACACGGTTGAAAGTGTCACGCCTACAACAACAACAACAGCAACAGCAACAACAACAACAACAACAGCAACAACAACAACAACAGCAACAACAACAACAACAACATCAACATCTTACACAACATTCTATGCAACAAGAAGCTAAAATTCAACTTCAACTGAAAGAAATTTCAGGAATAAAAACAGTAACCGTAACCGCTACCGTTTACCGATACTAACCGATTGAAAATGGTAACTAACTGGTTTCCTTACCAAAGGAAAATTGTTCTAAGTATTATACCGAAACCAATGATTCGAAAATTATTCATACCAACATAACCGATTGGTAACCGATTCATATATAACGGTTAGTTTTGATTCAATCAAACATTGAGTTCAAGGCGTTATCACCGTTTTTAAAACAAATTTTTTTATATTTTTCTAGCTCCAATATTGAACTTCTTTTTCGAAATTAAAGTACTTTTTAATGCATTAATATATTTGTTTTTATTTTAACGACTCATTTTTGTTTTGCATTTGTATAGATTCATGTTGGGTATATCGACTATTTGATGAGCTTTCTCTAAGACTTTAAAAGAAAATAGGATTGCGGGATAACATCAGAAGTTGGGTAATCTCGCATTTTCTAAAGCCAAGTACAAAACCCTTGAATACTGAGTGGATGCCATTTAACCCGCAAAATTGTGTTAATTTTACAATAATATCCTGATAACATACTGAAAAAAATACATGATAACATCAAGAATTTTAAACTTAAATTTAAGAATAATTTTTTATTTGTTGCAATCATTTATTTGTAAGTGTTTCCCTTTGCTTGGACTTAAAAGGCTGTTAGAAATTAATGTTTAATTTGAAACAATTGTATTTGTTAGATACGATTTTATGAACATTTATTATTCCTGTTACTTAAAGAATAAGTAGAAGGGTATATTGTATTCGTTGCAATGCATGTAACAGGGAGAAGGAAGCATCTCCGATCCTATAAAGCATATACTCGTATATCCTTGATCTCGCATGATAAACGCACAGTTTTTAAGATGTTACGTATTTTTTTGGTAAATAACGTTATCTACTATTATAAGCTATCATCCTTCCTAATCGCAACAAGATCAACCAAACAGAACAGTAGTAATGACTGAATTAAGTTTTTAAGCAATGTATTTACCTAAAAGTATGCAATACAAATTATTTGATATTTATTCGACTACAGCCTCTTTCGCTTGTTTTCATTATTATTTTGGATTTGAATATGGATCTCATTAGATTTCACCATGATTTGAGGGTGGTGAGTTAGGGCTGAGTCACTCACCACATTATATGTATATATGTACATACATATGTCAGTATGTTTGTTTGTAGCTCTTGTACTTGTGGCAATTCCTTGGGCAGCAGCTGTGTTGACCAAATGTGGACTTAGGACGTGCTTTTAATTTTTAAAAACTGCTTTTAAAACGTGATAAAACACGTTGAAACTGCAAATAGTTGCAAAAGAATCAAATAAAAAAACAGATGGACATGTATATACATATGTTAATCTGTGTGTGTGTGTGTGTGTGTGTGTAATATATGCTAGTATATTTATATATGGAGCGATATTTTTTTTTATAAAGCCCGCGCAAATCCCAAGCCGGTGATGGAGAGAGAGCAACAAAAAAAAGCAGTCCAGAAAGTAGTGAGTGCTGGACACCAAGAGGCAGCAACAACAACGACAACAACACACAACAACAGCAACGACAACAACAAAAAAAAAAACTGTTTAAAGCGTGCATTTACATAATGAAAGATGTAGCAATATGTGACTGCATGTCTGTATGTATGTGTATCTGTAACTGTGCCCAGCAGCTCAAATGACCAGAGGAACTCTAGCGAATTGCCTAGCGAATTAGTGATGAGTACAGATGCTGAGATGCAGCATCAGCACTGCAATTTCCTAGCGGACTAACACTTTTAAGCCATTAGCTAACGAATTGCCTAGTACCAAGAGGGTTGGAAAAATCGTTAGTACGGGGTAGATGGCAATTTCGCTAGTACCAATTTTATAACTAGCCGGCTTTGAAATAATAATATTTATATTGGCCGTGTTCACCAGAACAAATTGACATCAGAATACCGATGAAATTTGTCTGATTATTTTGGTGAACGGCAGTGATGAGCAATCATGATTTCAAAATTTTGCTGATTATGATGACTGAAAATTCATCACCAAAATAGTACGCTGAAATTCTGTGATTGTGACAAAAAAAAGAAAAGAAGATAAATTCGATGTTGCCTTATGATTTCAATCGAAGCGTTCACCAGAAGTCCATTAAAAGTTTTTTTGATTTCTGATACATGATTACTGATTGATTAGTTCTGGTGAACACGGCCATTATTGTTCTATATGCATATAAATTTTTATATCTTTGTCTTTGCCTCTTTTTTCATATTTATTCTTAATAATATCATTTTGGTCTGATTGGGTTTTTCTGGGTTTTCCCCAATCCTAGCAACAAATGTTGGGCCAATCATGTTCTTTTTTATTTCAGATTACCCAGAGTTTTAAATTTTTAATTTTCATTTATTTTATGATTTAAATATAAATGTAATTTTTAATTTTAATGTCATTCTTTTAAGTTAATTGTTGTGTCGGCTGCTTTTAGCCTGACAATAAATAAATAAATAAATAAATAAATAAATAAATAAATAAATAAATAAATAAATAAATTCCCATAGTCTGTTTTGCGTTGTTTTGCGCTCTGCTTTTCTTAAAGCTAACGATTTAGCTAGCTACCAGTGATGCATGACAGAACCAGAATTTCCTTGACTGGGTATATGTATATCTTGTGTGTGTGTGTGTGTGTGTGTGTGCGACGAGTCCGGCTGCAGCTCATGGCAAAGGGATAAGCAGCAACGGGACATCATGTGCGTGCCATTTTTTCTTATTCATTTTTTTTGTACTATATAAAACACAAAAAAATTAAATTATAAAATATTGAGGCGAGTAAGAAATGCGCAAAGCACACTCACACACACACTCACATACACATACGTACACTCAGACCAACACAAGCAGTGCAATTGGGTTTGAGTGATGTTGGGTGGCCCTGCTTGGCTGCCGGGGGTGCACTGCTTTCCTCAGTTTGCTTTGGTTTTGGTTTTGGTTTGGTTTGAGTCCATGTAGATGGCGCTGTGAACCACACTTACCGGGCACACACAGAATTAATGTCCTTTTAGATACAAATGCAATTTATAAAGCAGTGTGCGTCTATCTGTGTGTGTGCGTGTGTGTGTGTGTGTGTGAGACGCCCCAAAAAATGCTTTCACATGCTCGTCTTTTGCTCCAGCTTCGTTGCCCCCCTCTTTTAAATATTTTTTTGCAACATAATTTTGAATAACATTAAAATTATTAGCTACAAATGCATAAAAAAAAAAATACGGCAAAAAAATGGGCGTAGTCCGGGCAACAAATGTGCATAATGAGCTCTGGTCAAATTCACAGACGTCAGGTGGCGGAGGGGGAGTGGATGTGGGAGTGGGAGGAGGAGAAGGGGGGAATGGTAGATGTACGGCTTGCCGAGATTTACGCGCGACAGTTTCCTTTTTTTTGTTTGTTTCTTCTTTCCCCTCCTCTCGCTCTCTCTCTGTATCTCTCTCTCTCTCTCGGCACAGTTGCTGCGCCGTCGTGGGGCTAAACACTTTTCAGTTGATATCGCAAATCCTTTTTCGCAGCGCTTACATAATGATATGTGGGCAGCGACGTTTTTTTCTTCTCTCAGTGCAGCTGCTGCGGTCACCAAGCAGTGTGTTGGTCTGTGTCTCTGTGTGTGTGTGTGTGTGTGTAGGGAGTGGGGAGGGGAAGGCGGAGAGGGTACTGGTCATGCATTTGCATGCAATTTGCGTTGTGGATTTCTCGGAAGGCAGCAACCACTTGAACAGCCCTCGCGCGGCCAAAAAACGCCAGGCGCCAGCTTTGGGATTTTCCCCAAGGAATGATAAGAATCCGCCACTTACTCAGCATATATTATATATAGTATGTATATGTGTGTTAAATAATCAGCTGACGACCCAAAAGAAACTGAGCACAATTCTGCCAATCTGAACTTAACATTAAGGCGGCAATTGTTCGGTTCGGTGGTTCAAATCATAGCGCAATAAAGAAGGCTCGATTCGCGAACCAGATTATATATGTACCACCTAAGCCTAAAATCTTGTCTTGAGCATTGGTTAAATTAAATATAAAATTAATGTTTTAGTTTTTTATCTTAAAATCTAATAAATTTTGTAAGACAATCAATAAATTTTAACAATATTTTTTTGCTTTCATTTTGAATTTTAAAATAAAAGCACAAAAATTCAAGTTATGACAATTATTTCACTTTAATTTATAATTGAAATATTCATTATAATATTATGAGTTTTATTCAAAGTCTGAAATAGTTGGTTGATACTAGAATAGCATAAAACTAATAAATTTTTTTTTATTTTCGAACCGAATCTATAATTTATGAAAGTGATTCGTATCTGGTTAAACCCAAAAACCCGATCAAAACATGTATTTATATAAGGTGACGTATTCCGATTTCGACAGTTTCTGATTCAATATGAAACTATGTATATGTAATGTCAAAATTTTAAACCAGATTGAGAACAGTTTCTGGGAATACGTAACCTTATATAAAGACAAGTTTTCCGAATCTATCCGCTCTGCGAGGTTCGTTCCAGAATATATAAAATTATATTAATTACACTGTGATAGTTTTTTTCAAAAAAAAAAAAAGACATGACATTTTTCAACGGTTTTCCCCTATTTCGGGTCCTACGAATCGAACTGCATCATTAGTTTTTTGAGTTACAATGATGGTTTCATACAAAATTTTTTCGCGAAGTTTTTGACCAAGTTTGCTATTTTTAAGAAAATATGACATTCTTCTTCAGTCTCTATCTTGTAAGAAAATGGTTTTTTTTGTAAAGTTTCTTCGGCAAAGTTGCTTGAAATAATAAATGCTACAAGTTTTGGTAACACATCAAGCCTCTAAATTGAAGTTTGGTGGTCGTCTGGGTCAATATGTCAACAAAATCAAATCTTTACCATTTTTTTTTTTAAATTTTTTGTTATTGTTTTCCTGCAATCGAATTTTCCTTTCTGATACATATACCAAAATGAAGATCCTGTTATTCTAAGTAGCTTCAGCATAAAAATCTTAACGAAAAAATTAAATATTAAAAAATATAAGGGTACCCAAAAAATATATTTTTACTTAATTTTCACAACATTGTTAAATTAATAATACTTTTTAGTATACATATAATCTGTGTATCTAACATGTTCAATTAATAAGTTTTATGTATTTAAGCATACAATATATTATTCATAGCTTTCATTTATCAAATTCTAACATAAGTCTGCAAGCAATGAGTCGAGCTTTTTACCACTGTACCAATGCTCTAATGGAGCCGCAGCCTGGTGAAATCTTTCTCCGTGCTCATCTGACTCTGTTGGAACTTGCTTCCAAATTTGCTAATGTAGAATGTGGATTTATAAAGACATGTTAACACCTTTGTCTTCAAAAGCTGTTATTATATATTGTCAGTAGTAAAATTCTGCCAATCTTCAGACCAATGCACTCCAAAACAGAATACTATACAATCTTTCATTTCTTTTTATTAACGTTCCAAATTCATAATTTTCCATTAATTTTCTAATGTCAGTTGATAACATTTGAAATTAAAATTATACTCAGAACACAAAATCGAAATATAATACATTCTTTCACCTTCGCCACGCATAATCTTGGATATATGTATTTTTATTAAACATTTAAAAGCTTCTTCATTTTGATTAATAGTTTTGATGAAGCATCTTACAATTCCCAACGTGATATGAAGGGGTGGCAATAAAATTTTGTCGATCGCTTTAAGTGTATCTCCCACTTACATAAACAATATTTTGATTGAACTTTGACCGAAACAACCAATCTCATAATTTATACTGATTTCATCGGAGTCGGTCATTCTAATGGCAATTTAAGCATATTTCTTGGTATATCCCGACAGTAAACAAGTAAGCAATGCAATAAAAGTAGGCAAATATATTTTATAGGCTCTGCATGTACTGGACACTATTCAAAATAAATTTCATCACGCTTCCTTTGTGTTACAGCTTTTAGCGATTCCTTAAAAAATCATTGAATGAACGCCAAGCTCTGGACTATATTTGCAATACATATGCTTCATTCAGGCAGGAATATTATTGCATTACGCAAAAGTATTGTCGCCATACAGTTCGAAATAGTCTAATATCTGGCCCTGTCGCTTTCGGTATCCATAATCTTTTAAATTTTTTATTAAAAATAGATATATTGGTAAAATTATACTAAATAACATAAAACACATTTATGACACATATTAGATAAGCTTATTATATGTGTAATATCCAATAGTGTTGATTTAATAATATTGTGAAAATATATAAAAAAAAATATTTTTTGGATACCTGTACATTTTTTAGTGGTGAAGTTTTTCACCATGATTTTTTTGGTAAAGCTACTTGGAATAACAGGATCTTCATTTTGGTATATGTATCAGAAAGGAAAATTCGATTGCAGGACAACATGAACGAAAAATTAAAAAAAAAAATGGTAAAGATTTGATTTTGTTGACATATTGACCCAGACGACCACCAAACTTCAATTTAGAGGCTTGATGTGTTACCAAAACTTGTAGCATTTATTATTTCAAGCAACTTTGCCGAAGAAACTTTACAAAAAAAACCATTTTCTTACAAGATAGAGACTGAAGAAGAATGTCATATTTTCTTAAAAATAGCAAACTTGGTCAAAAACTTCGCGAAAAAATTTTGTATGAAACCATCATTGTAACTCAAAAAACTAATGATGCAGTTCGATTCGTAGGACCCGAAATAGGGGGAAACCGTTGAAAAAGGTCATGTCTTTTTTTTCGACTTGCACAGTGTTATATGCATATGTAGTTTTATTATGTTAACGTTTAGGTAACCTGCCTCATTATGTGAACCGTTAAGTAACTTGAACCGGAATTGGAAATGCGAAACACAAATATGGAATTGAATTAAAATCGACGCTTCAAAAGGCGCAGGAAAGTCTGAAAGCGGCTCATGAACTGGCGAGTGCCTTGGGACAACAGCTCGTTGGGTCCTTGGGCGATGTTATGGGGCGGCATTGGCAGCATGGCCTCATCCGGCATCATCTGCGGACCCTCGTACATCTCGACGACAGCACGACGATCGCGTGAAGCCGGCGAACGCATCGGACCCGAGCCAATTGGGCTCAAACGCTGTTGGCCAATGTCCTTAGTCTTGTTCATCTATGGGTTGTGAGTTTGTTAGATCCATCTTACCAATTTGAAATACATACCTTTTTGTTCAATATCAAAATAGAAAGCTTGAAAAATCTTTATAAATTTTTTTTTGTTTTAGAAAATATATTTTTTTTTATTTTGCTCAGCTGTGAACTGTTTGCTTCACGTTCTGAGACTGATAGTAGAATATTTAGAGACTGTTGAGACTAATGTGAATTGAAGGAAAAATTTTCTCGGCCCACTAAGCCAAATAAATATTTGTTTTCTTAAGGTTTTATGAGTGATCAAGCACCCGTTGATAATACAGTCACCGGGAAATATTTCAGATCTAATCCAATAGAAATAAAATAAAAAAAACAAATTGTACACAAAGAAAAAATTAAATTAAGCGCTTAAGAAAATTTCTCATATAAGACTAATAAATAAAATGATCTCAGAAAACAACCAGGTATAGAAAGGAAAAGAAAGAAAGAAAATGTATGGATTTTAAAAGAGTTATGATAAAAAAATATGAAAATGAACAGAAAAAAAATGCACAAAGGTATTAAAAGCAAAATAAGGTAAATGGATGACAAAATAAATATTACAAATAGGAAAAAATTAAAAATGAGAAGTAAAAAAAAAATACAATTAGAGAGAAATATATACATATTTTATATGTAACTATTAACGGAGTAATAAAAAATACAAAACTGGAGGGGAAAATTAAGTATGGCATGCTTAGTGAGTAGTAAAGAAGAAGAGAAAAACAAAGATTTAAAAGCGACAGATAAAAATTAAATTAAATGAATTGGAAAGAAGAAAATAACCATAGATAAATGCAGCTAAAGGATATAGACTACAAAAAGCAGAAAAGTCAATTGCACTCGACAATAATATACCCTGGGCCTAGGAGTCGGCACGGCGAAGACTTGAAGCCCATGCAATTCCCATACTAATCCTTAATTTATGTATCTTCTTATCATCTCTGTTGCAGCTACATACATGTAAAATACATATCCCCCAAAAAAACCTCTACGCGGTAAAAGTCTAGTGACGAAAACATTTCCATGCCACAAAATTTCTGATATCCAATTTTGTGACGAAATATAATTAATTTCTTATATATGTTAATTTATTATATACTAGGGGGCTCCGCCCCCTGCTCGCTTCGCTCGCCAACCCCCGCTCGTTTATTATATATGCCAAAAAAAAAATTAATATACATACAAAGTAAAAAAAAATTGGCATTCGGCACTGCGCAAAAAGTTATTTTTTAGGTGCAAGGAAGCTGAAGCTTTTTGCGCAAAGTGCCGAATGCCAATTTTTTTTTACTTTGTATGTATATTAATTTTTTTTTTGGCATATATAATAAACGAGCGGGGGTTGGCGAGCGAAGCGAGCAGGGGGCGGAGCCCCCTAGTATATAATAAATTAACATATATAAGAAATTAATTATATTTCGTCACAAAATTGGATATCAGAAATTTTGTGGCATGGAAATGTTTTCGTCACTAGACTTTTACCGCGTAAAGAGGTTTTTTTGGGGGATATCAGAAATTTTTGCAATCGCCTCTGCTTTTGACAAAACTACTTTGTCAAAAGGAATTTAGTGTTTATAGAAAATAGAATACAGTCTGCTAATAAAAAACAATTTTTAGAAAAATTGCTCACGCTGGGAGTTGAACCCGCGTCTCCCGAACATATCAAACTTGACGGAAACTTAGCACCTTAGACAGATCTGACTACAGCGATTCTTTATTTTGCAGCTTAGATTTCTGCCAACACCCTTTTAAAATTGAAAAACATTAAAAAAAAACCTATTCGGATCATCTACTAACAAATTAATTGCATTTAAAAATTAAAAAAAAAAAAAAAGTTTTGGCCGTGTCAGAACTCGAACCCGGAGACCCGAACTGAGAATTCATGAAAAAATCGGACGCACTACACTATGCGCCACTGGTGATCTTTAAGAACGACCGTCTAATTATAGATTTCATTGTTACTGGACTGTTAGTCAAATGTAATTGCTGCTGCCGTCCTATTCCAATTCAAAGTAAAATGTATAAATAAAATTAATTTACAGAGAGACTCTAATGCTTAACTCATTTGAATAAATTAAAGTCGCGTTGTCACATAACAATACTAAACTGTCTGGCAGCACTGGTTATTTTTGCATCACATAAATATCACTGCGGACGGCAGTCCGCGCTAGTGACGAAAGCAGCACGAAGGGTGCGAAGGCGACTAGCATATATACACAGGAAGAATGGAAAATTTGCTATGACTGTCCGATCAGGTCGAGTTATATACCGATCGAAAGGTATTAACTTAACTTACAAGTGTGCATACTAAGACTTTTGGAAACTCACCTGGTTCGTGAGATAAACAGGTGTAAGTGGGAGGGGGAAAATTTTGATGATTGGAGCTAATGGGGCCGTTGGAGCTTTTTTGAATTTTCTTTGAATTTTCAACAATTCTCATTAAAAATACGCGTCGAATGACACCTCGATCATCGAAATCGGACAACTGGTTCGAAAGATAATTAATTTTGAAATTTTTAGGGGTCTTCCGAAAATGAGATGAAAAGTCAGTTTGTCTGTTTGTCTGTTTGTTTGTTTGGATCAAATCGTTGATTTAGCTTAAATGTTTGAATGAGGACTTGTTCCTGTTAAAAAATCTAGAAACGTTTGTTCAACGACTTTTTCGAAAAATCGCTAGTTTAGCGGGAAATCGCTAAAAACCGCCAAACTTAAAACCCCCATAGCATCCAAACGATAGAAGCCACAGATGTGATCTATATATCGTTGAAAAGGTATTTTGAAGGGCTCTTAGGCATACCTTCGAAGTTTTATTTTTAGGTAAATAGGTAAACAGCTACAGGTGAAATAAGGTATTTTTTTTTCACATTTTGGCGGTTTTTGAGAAAACGCCGCTAACGATTTTTTTTAATTTTCAGTATGTTGTAGTTTATAAAATTTCGCATTTTTTGATATATGAAACATAACTTATAGCCAAATGGTTTGGAAGATATAACCAGTTAACTGAAAATATACGTTTTCTTAGATTTGGAAGAGGACCCGTTTGTCTGTTTGGATAAAATCTTTCTTATAGCTTAGAAGTTTGAATAAGGACTTGTTCCCGCTCAAAAATCTAGAAACGTTTGTTCTACGACATTTCCGAAAATTCGCTAGTTTAGCGGGAAATTGCTAAAAACCGCTAAAATTGACACCCTCATAGCGTCCAAACGATAGATGCTACAGATGTGATCTATACATCGTTGAAAAGGTAGATCGATGGACTTTTAAGCATAGCTGTAAACTTTTTTGCTGAAGAACACAGGTAAAAAGCTAAAGGTAAAAAAAATTATTATTCCTCACATTTTGGCGATTTAAGAAAAATTTGTATTTCAAATCACTTTTAAATATGGTATATGTTGAAGACAATTCCATTCCGCGTTTTTTTACATACAACACATATCTGTCAGAATTCGTTTGCGCAAGATATTACCTATTAACTGAATATATCATTTTTCTTTCCACTCCTGCTTGCTCACATGCAGTATGTACACTGCTTGCTTGCTGCGGAAGTATACTGCTTGCAAGTGGTGAATTCTTTTTGCGGCAGCAGCAACAAAGTGTCATTGCAGCCAGAGTTTGAGAACGCTATTAGCTTTTGCGCTTGGCATGTTGGCATGCCATACAAATTTGACAAGTTATACTGTCAAAAAATATTGAAATTTACAAAATTTCTAATGTCTTATTCAAAAATTTCTGATATCCCATAAAAAAACCTCTTTACGCGGTAAAAGTCTAGTGACGAAAACATTTCCATGCCCCAAAATTTCTGATATCCAATTTTGTGACGAATAATATTAAGTTTTACTTATGAATAAAATAAAAAAAAAATTGTTGCATTCGGCACTGCGCAAAACAGTCAGTTTTATTTGGTATGAAGAACTGAGACATTTTAGCGCAATGTGCCGAGTGCCAAATTTTTTTTTTATTTTATTCATAAGTAAAACTTAATATTATTCGTCACAAAATTGGATATCAGAAATTTTGGGGCATGGTAACATATGCTTCTGGCATTGTTACTTTGCTGGGAAATTTTCAATATGCGCACCCAAAATTTTTAAAAACAAATAATATTTATATCAAAATCAGTTTACGCAAATATAATATAATTGCATTTAAAAATTTAAAAAAAATGTTTTGTCCGTGCCAGAATTCGAACCCCGACCCCAAGCTGAATCGGACGCATGCAAAAATCGGACGCTCTACACCATGCGCCACTGGCGATCTCTAAGAACGACTGTCAAATTATAGATTTCATTGTTACTGGACTGTTAGTCAAATGTAATTGCTGCTGCCGTCCTATTGCAATTCAAAGTAAAATATATATTTAGTTAATTGGTTATATCTTCCAAACCAATCAACAAAAATTTATGCATGATAATCATCTACTAACAAATGAATTGCATTTAAGAAATAAAAAAAAAAGTTTATTCCGTGCCAGAATTCGAACCTGGATCCCGAACTGAGAATTCACGCAAAAATCGGACGCTCTACACTATGCGCCACTGGCGATCTTTAAGAACGACTGTCAAATTATAGATTTCATTGTTACTGGACTGTTAGTCAAATGTAATTGCTGCTGCCGTCCTATTGCAATTCAAAGTAAAATGTATATATTTATTTATTGGTTATATCTTCCAAACTAATCGACTACAATTTATGCATGATACATCAAAAAACGCGAAATTGTACAAACTATAACATATTGAAAATTAAAAAAAATCGTGTGCGGCGTTTTCTCAAAAACCGCCAAAATGTGGAGAAAAATACCTTATTTCACCTGTAGCTGTTTACCTATTTACCTAAAAAAAAACTTTGAAGGTATGCCTAAGAGCCCTTCAAAATACCTTTTCAACGATATATAGATCACATCTGTAGCTTCTATCGTTTGGATGCTATGGCGGTTTTAAGTTTGGCGGTTTTTAGCGATTTCCCGCTAAACTAGCGATTTTTCGAAAAAGTCGTAGAACAAACGTTTCTAGATTTTTTAGCAGGAACAAGTCCTCATTCAAACATTTAAGCTAAATTAACGATTTGATCCAAACAAACAAACAAACAAACAAACAAACAAACAAACAAACAAACAAACAAACAGACTGACTTTTCATCTCATTTTTGGAAGGCCACCAAAAATTTCAAAATTAATTATCTTTTGAACGAGTAGTCGGATTTTTATGAATAAGGTGTTATTCGACGCGTATTTTTGAGTAGAATATTATAAAATTAAAAAAAAATTCAAAAAGGCTCCAACGGCCCCATTAGCACCAATAATTTAAATTTTTCCCCTCCCACTTACACCTGTTTATCTCACGAACCAGGTAAGTTTCCAAAGTCTTGGTATGCATATTTTTAAGTTAAGTCGATACCTTTCGGTCGGTATATTACTTGACCTGATCGGACAGTCATAGCAAATTTTCCATTCTTCCTGTGTATATATGCTAGTCGCCTTCGCACCCTTCGTGCTGCTTTCGTCACTAGCGCGGACTGCCGTCCGCAGTGATAAGTGAGTGATTTGAACCAATGTGCACGATATCAATAAATTTAAAAAATGTATTAAAAGTAAAAATAAAAAGTAAACGAAAAAAATTGATTGACCAAACCAGGAATCGAACCCACGACCCCTCGCGCACGGTCGCCTTTCTCTAGCATTAGACAGACAATTCAAATAAATGAAAAATATTAAATAATTATAAGTCATCCGCATCGACCGGACCGAGATTAGAACCCCGATCTCTAGTTTTGCTCGCCGAGCACCTATCACTTCCACCACTCCACCACTGGCAAACTTGATGTTCATACTCATTGTACATTCTGGCAGGGTAAATATAAAATGAATTAATTGAATTAGATTGAATTGAATATAGAGTTTCCATTAAAAGGCGTTTGACAAGATTGTTAATATCTTCACTATTTTTGGCCCAAACGTGTTGAATGTTGGTGACTTGTTGGTATAAACAAAACTACAAAATTTAGCCTCAAACCCATAATTAATTACGCCACCGACAGTGGGCGTGGCAACAATTTATCATTAACTGATATTGCCTGACATTATAAGGAGTCTTCATTGCCAATTTGGTGGTCATAGCTTTACCATCTCTGAGATCCAACATGGCTTTATCGACTCGGCTGTTGATGCTGATCAGGAATATATATACTTCATGGGGTCGGAGATAAAAGTAAATACAGAGATAGACGAATAATATAGTACGAGTATAGTAAAAGAGTAAATAGTTTAAGTAGGGAATTCATAGAATTCTGAGTTGATTTTAACACTTCTGCTAAAGGGTATTTTTGAGAAATAAAAATGCTACTCAACCCAAGAAAATAAAAGAGCATTTATGTTCAAAGTATATTTGTTGTTATTGTTAAAAAAGCCCTGCATACAATAGATCATATCGCAGTGCTATCATTTATGCCATATAACCATTTGTTGGCATATAGAAACCTTCTACACAAAATCAACAAACGGTCAAACGGTTTTGCAGTCGTTTTTCTCAGTTTTTGGTTGCCTTTTGTTTGTACATATATTTGTGTGTTTCTTTTTGTGGTTGTTGTCGATGCTGTTGTTGTATTTGTTTTTTTTTTTTTGTGGAATACGGCAAATACACATTTAGATGCTGATTTTTTACGAGACAAACAGAGGTCGGTGTTGGCAACAGCCTAATGCATTTCTAACATGACAAAAAGTGCGTCCTGTTTGCGGTGACTGGACCCAATTGGGAAGGGAAAAGGACACGGACATGGACATGGGCGGAGTGGTATTTTTGGGAACTGTGTGTTGACCCGGTCGAAACGGGCGATTTGTTGACACAGCGTTCGCCGCAAAAACATTGGCGGCCGCGTTAAATGAAATGAAAAGCCAAACGCGCGACCGCGAAAATCAAACAACAATAAAAAAAAAACAGAGTCGACAGTACACTGAAAAAAAAATGCGCAATTTCGGTATAGAACAAATCCCAGATGGTGTTCGGTAAGCATGGAATGTCTAAAATCAAGTACAAAAAACTTGATTCAAGTTCGATTTTTCAGTTCCTTCTAATCAAAGTTAACTATTTATATTTATTTAATATTTAATATTTATTTTGTTTCAAACTTAAATGATTTTGTTATTTATTCTAATCATACATTTTAATTTTATTTATTTTCAATTAATTTTAATAATTTAAAATATAACATATAAAAGTTACACGCAAAAATCAAGAATTTTAAACTGGAATTTTCGAATGATTATTTTTTTTCCTGTGTAGAGACCGGAAGCGAACGACAGGTGAATGTTGTTGTTGCAGGGACAGAGACAGGGGATAGAAGGGGAAGGTGTGTGTGATAGGCCCAAGTGTGGGTAATGTGCAATGGCAACCGCAGGAGCGCAGAAAAGGCAGCAACAGGAGAAAGGGCAAAGGCATGAGGACGGGAGGGAACTGAAGCCAAAACGCCGTGGCAGCATAAAAAATAGTAGTTAAACCCAATTTGTAATTTGTTTGGCCAAATCGCGCGAGTGGCGATAAAAGACAACAATAGCAACAACTGGAACAACATTGACAACAACAACAACAAAAAGAAGCAGAAGAAGAACAACAACAACAATGTCGGACTAAACGCCGCCACAAAGCTAAAAACAGCAGCGGCCCTTGAATCCTTTTTCGCACTAATACAGCCAACAACTGTGCGGGTGTGTGTGTGTGTGTGTGTGTGTGTGTGTGTGTGTGTGTGTGTATTGGTGTCTCTCTGTTTGTGTGTGTGCAGGCGCGATGAGAAACGTGCCGATGCATAATCATTGAGGCCATTATCATTTATTTTACTCAAAGGCTGCGTTGTTGCTGTTTTTGTTGTTGTTGTCCTTGCTGTTGCCACACTCAGAAAAAAATGAACGAAAAAAATCATGCACAATTTTCTTGATATCTGACCGAATCGTTCTCTTTTTTTCGTGCTTAAAACAGGAACGAGTCGGTATCAAATCGTGCACACAGAAAAAAATTAACGAGAAAAGTCAAACATTTTTAATTTTCTTTAAAAGAAAAGCAGGCGACGACTTCAAATTTACATTTGAGTTGATATCTTTGCTTTTGCTGTGTGTCAAAGGAAATATTTCCAACAACTGTGAGTATATTTTAAAAATAGTGAAAAGTAAATTTTTATTGGGAAAAAAATTTTACAGGAGATGGCGCTACTAAATGAAGTGAAATTGACAGCACTCCCAGAAATCGCCATCTGGCGACAGTCAATCCAATAACTTTATTATTCAGTGCATACTTTCTGGAAGCATGTAATTATAATCGTTGTAAGCTCTATAGCAATTATTTGTTTATTTAGTTTTCTTTGTTATCATTGATCTCCTGTTGCTTAAGAAATAAATTTATGATTTTTTTTACTCGGTGGGAGCTAGCCTAAATCGGATGATCGTCGCTGACAAGAAGAGGGGCACGGATATCGACATCCAAAACCACAAAAGTAATTTTAAGCTCCGTTACAGCGAAATACAGAGTCCTAGAGCGGAGTGGAACTGTTGACCTGGTGAAGCTCCTTATATATCAGTTCAATTGGATTTTTCCCCACACCCTGAAGACTTGAACTCTACCACTGCCAAGCAAGGAAGTTACATTAATCTCAAAAAATACTGAAGAGACCGGACCAAGGCGGTAGCTTTGAAGACAACACAATATTTATGAGTGATTAATAAAATGTCGGGAACAAGGAACAGTTCATTCGTGAGCGACAACGAGATCGACGACCAGCTAGATGAGCTGAACAGAAGACGTCAAGAGGTTAAATTAAGAAAATTAAATATGTATCCAATTTAATCAATAAAATACTAAAACATTAATTTACTGTTTATTTTTATTAAAACGGTTAAATTATAAACAATATATTCTATATGAAAAACCAATCGGGTCCTAAAGTGGAATATATGGGTATAAATTGAGAACGGTCTGTTCTAAATGTGTAACCAATACGGTCCTAAAGTAGTAAACAAATGTTCGAGAACTGAGCACCTACTGTTCGTATAATGTTGTGGATATGTTCCTGAAACGAGCTCAAATGTTCTTGGATTGTGCACATGCTGTTCATAAAATGTTGTGGTCATGTTCTTAAACCGATCCCTATATGTTCCTGAAACGAACTAAAATGTTCATAAAATGAGCCCAAAAAGCGATTAAATTGTTCCCATTCGTTCAAAAAATAACACCCAAGTGTTCATGAAATTTCATGACCAAGCGTTCATGAAGTAAGAAAAATCGTGCTTACGCTACTTTCATGCACAGTTTGTTTTGATTTGTGCACAGATGTGCTTGTTTTTTTTCTGAGTGCACCTGAAACATACACACACACATACACACACACACAAACAACAACATGAGCAACATTAACAATTATTACCAGTTGCTCGCTTAGCTAAGCCAGGAAAATAATGCAGCAGGTGAGTTTCGTTCTCAAAACCTTTTGACCAAGAATAGACAAACGCTTAAAGTGCGTGTGTTAAAATTGTTGTGTATGTGTGTGTGTGTGTATGTTAGAGTGTGTTGTACAAAATAGCTAAAGGCAGGATCTGATGTGATCCACATCAATAATTGCAGTTCATTTTATAAGCTCTAGTCAGAATCCTGTTTAATACAGTTCTCAACGATTTCTGGTCTTATTAAAATTTATTTGTACCAAACCAAATGTAAATTTTAAAATATAATTGGGGGAAAAATAACTATTCTACTCAGGGTTTTTTGGAGTCACTGATAACGAATCCAAAGTTAGTTTTAGCATTAGTTCTAAGTATGTAAAATCGGCCAGGATTTCCAGTTCCTTTAGCTAGCCCACAAAAGTATGCTATGAAATTTTGTTGAATCTTCTTGCGTTTAGCAAGAGGTTTTCTTTAATGCTTATTATTATACCATACTTGTGTTGTTAAGATACTAATTTTGAATTGTACAGATTCAATACTTTATCTAATGAAAAGAAATAAAAAATAACTTGCATCCGCCATGTTGGATTGTTCCCGTCTTTCAAAGCTGACTAACTTTTTAGTGACATTCGTTGCCATTAACTTTAGCCCAAATATAGTCGAAATTCACTTTAATTTAGTTTTCTACATAATTCTTTTTTAATAGCTGCAAATCAGCAAAAAAAAAATTACGTATGTACTTAATAGCAAATGGAAATGCCAAAAAATCATAAATAAAATGAAAATTTATAAAAAAAAGATAAAGAGAAGAGAAGACAATAAACTGAAACATTGTTGGGCATAAAGAACTTGGCTGGTTGAGCTGCCTTTTTTCATTAGGCCAGTGAAAAACCTTCCATATAAATTCATAAATTAATTAATTAAAACCAATGTGCCGCCAGATAGACTGACGGAGGGAGGGAAGGAGGTAGGTGAGAATGAAGGGAGGGCTTGACTGCTGGCAGGCAGACGAGGAAGGTAATTCTTGTTCTACTTCTTCATCTTCATCTTGCCCCTGAGACAGTTGAACATTGAATACGCATTACGAGTATTGTAAGATATTGTGAAAATTTGTAGAGTGGACAAAAGGGATTGTCGCCACGTCGCAATATGCAAAACGCAATCAAGGTAAATATAACAGGTAATGGAAACGGCAAAGATAAAGGTATTAAAGATATTGCCACAACCCGTTGAAAGTTTATAATTCTTAATTAGCAGCGACGAGGCGACGTTGACTCGGTCGAGGCGAATGTCGAGCAAATTTTCTTTCATTTCGATCTTTCTTAAGTCCAGGAGTCGAAAATATAAGTTTCAAGAAATCAAACCTTAAACAAATTATCTGGATAAATGGAAAAATCTAAAATATTCTATTTTTGGAAAGCATATTCTGAAAAAGGATAACAAATTTTAGCTCATATTTTTGATACAAAAATATGAAATAAAAATGAAATTTAAATTTTGTATTTAAAATCATAGAACAACTCGTATTTTCAATTTTTTGTTGTGAAAATTGATTCTAAAAAATGTTATGCATAGACAAAAATATCAAAAAAAATTAAAATTATTAAATTGATTTTTAAATAAGAGTTGAATTTAAATTATTATTTTTTTTTTGTTTTACTTAAAAGCAAGATATGAGTTTATTTTGTGAAGAAAATCAACAGATTATTTTTGTTATATAATTAATATACTTTTTAACTAGTATAGTTGTTACGGTCCATGTTTGAAAGTGGATTTATTTACTTAAATACCATTGTTCAATGATTTAAATATAATGTTTTACAGTAAGTTCTCATCTCTTCGGTATCTAACAATATTTATTTGTATTGATACATAGCTCTTTTTCCATTTAATTAGAGTTAAACTACAGGGTAGACAAAGAATATATATAATGAAAATTTCAGCTTTCTATCTTTTACCGTTTGGGCTACACGTTGATGCTCAGTCAGTGAGTGAGTCAGGACAAAGAGTTTTCTATATATAGATTTTGCTTGTAGAAATATGGCAATTGTTTTCTGTGTACATTCACAACACTTTAAAAAGAATGTCGTATAGTTATTAGTAGTCTTACAACATCAATCTAATGGTTTGTGGGAGGCAAAGAAAAAAAAAAAAGCGAATACAAGAAGAGGCAACAAAGGAAAAGAGAGGAAACGAAAGATGGAAAAAAATGCAACGCACACATAAATTTTATAGTCATTTGCGCATTTAATTAAAATTATGGGAAAAGCATGCAAAATATTTCACAAGAGCATATACGACGACTTATATGCCACTGCACAGATGTGTGTGTGTGTGGCATGTAGAAGTAAAATAGAAAAAAAACGGGACAAATGGAACAGCGAAAGGACAGGGCAAAAAAAAGGAATTAAAATAAAAATTGCTTATAGCAAAAATCTTGCGCTGTAATTACATCATTTATGCAGGACGAATATGTCGTTTGGTTGGCGGCCCTGACAACTCGTACCCCTTGCAAAACTGGCCAACTTCCCAGTCTGCCTATCTCTTCTATCTACCACTTGGACTTTTTCTAGACCACATTACCAGGACGAGGACGAGGACGAGGACGAGGACAAAGGACGAAGGATGTGAGCCAAGCAGCACGCGCGTTTGTACATATGCCAAGCATGTGTGTGTGTGTGTGTGTGTGTGATGCTGCCACTAAGCAAGCGTGTGGCAAATGCCTTTCAAATAAATACGAAATGGTCAGCGGAATAATAATCAGCAGCAGCGACAACGACGACGACGACGTCGCCAGCCGCTGTCTCAGTGACAAGGCGACACGTACTGAGCATAGAGGACGAAGAGAATAAAAAAACGAGATCAGCGTTACGTTGTCCACAACAGGAAACGGATATGAGTGCACACACATACATACTTACACACACTCTAACAAAGCGTAGCCAACTAAGTAGCGAGTCACAGTCAAAGAAACAAAACGAGTTAAGTCCACAGCAACTTTCAAAGGCGCTACTAAAGCTTATAAATTATATAATAAAGTAATATTAATTATTATATATATTATATATATTAACATAATGACAGTTCTGCTCTTTTAGAGTGCAGAAAGTTAACAGTATGCAACGAATTGTAAACAATATTTAAAAATATCTTTTAACGAGGTTTCAATCTAGTGACAATATCTTTATTTTTTAATTTTTGTATTATTTAATGTAAACTAAGGGCAGATGTAAAATTATTATAAAATATATTGTTTATAAATTTAAATGTAAGCTCAAAGGATAAAAAAAATTAATTAAAAATCTGGGGGTGTTTAAAAACTATTAAATGTTCCAACATTTGTTGCATAGATTTGGGGAAGCCCAGAAAAACCTAATCAGATCAAATATTAGTAAAAATATTTGTATTCGTAAGGTAAGGAATTTCTATACCATGTATTCCACTCCCAACATTTTTTGAATCAATTTTGTTACGAAACTGGTAAAAACATATATAAAACTTTTAATACCAAACGATATAGACAAACTTTTAGTACACAATTAAAGTCTTGAAAATGTCGCAGAAAACGAGTTTATTTTTTAGTGGCAATTAACAAATACAAAAACTTTATTCCCATTTATTTTCCGGATCCACATCGTCTAGAATATCTCGATATCATTTTATCAAATCGTACAATGAAATTGAACTAGAAGAAACTTTCCAAAGCGGTACAAATATTGATAGTTTACCAAAATATTAATGAAACTATTCTCCAGATTTAGCACCATGTGACTATTATCTATTTCCAAACTTAAAGAAATGGCTTGGTGGAAAGAAATTTCAGTCGAATGAACAGGTGATCTGTGAAACAAACGCCTATTTTGAGGACCTGGACCAGTCATATTTTATGGAAGGTATAAAAAAATTGGAGGACCGTTGGACTAAGTGCATACGTCTAAAAGGAGATTATGTTGAAAAATAAAAAAGAAAAATAAAAAAAAAACCGTGTTTTCTTTGGTAGGCCGACTATTTATCAGCCCACCCTCGTATAAATAATAAAAGCTTCGTAAAAATAGCTTTAACAACTTGCTGATCAATATTGAGAAATCCAATAAGGAATCCATAATGTGTAACTTCTCAAGGTTTACTCAACGTTAATACTTAAAATTATTTTAAAAATACTTATTTTGTGTTGTTGCTGTTTTGCTGGGTTGATCTGGCCAGTGTGTCTCATTGTAAAATTAAAAAAAAACATTTAACACATTTTAAACACTTATATTAACTAGTGATTTGCCATTCGATTATCGGTTTGAAGTATTTTGGTTATATTTTTATTGTTCTGCTGAATTATTAATATTTTTTTTTGTATATGAAAACGCAGCGACTGCAGAGAGCATATCTCTCGTTGTCTTCCTCTACCTCAGCTTGTCCCCCTCTTTCGCTCTGCCTCGTTCTCTGCTATGTTATATTCCTAATTTTATTCTCTTCCACTCACATACTCATTATTAACTGCTGCTACTGCCACGCCCACCGCCCACCGCCCACACACTGCACTCGGCACACATTTAATATGAGAAAGCATTTTCAATTTTTTATGCGCTCAGGAAAAAAAAGCGGACAACAACTACAAACAGCAATGAAAACTGTAACTGGGTGGAGAGAAGTTGGGAATGGTTCAGAAGCTGAAGCTGGAACTGGAGCTGGAACTGGAACTGGCCACAGCCTTCACATGCTCCACATGGCAGCCACAGTCCAGAGATTCGCTGATGTCGCTGCGATACTTCCGCCAATGTGGCACAAACAATTCCCAAAAAAAGCACAAATAATGTCGAAATTTAAATACTCTATTGGAGTCCTTTTTTTAAATTGTTTTTTGGAATTTACTTCAATTGAACTGTAGACAGATTTTCTAGCTCATTACATTTTTATTCCATAATTTTTATGAATTTGAATTGAAATTGAATTGTGTTAATAATAATGATTGATGAAATTAAAATAAATGAATAAAAACTAAATTTAATAATAGTACACAGAAAATGTTAATTTTGGGGATAAATGAAAAAGAAACGATTGAAAATTTCAATCAAGAGGTTCTTTAAATTAACATTTGTTTGTAAAGTAATAAGTTTATTTACATTATTTACAATAAATTATTCAATTTACATTGCTACAAATTTTATTTTTTTTAATATCTGATAGAAGGAAAATAAATAAAAATGTAGTCGCTATAGTCGCGTGCTAAATATAGCTAGTCACCTTTTGTCACTAGCGTAGACTGCCGTCTTCAGTGATATTCCTGTGAAATTGATTTGAATGCGAAAATTGAAAAGTCTTTGATATTATTGTAACTTTTCATTCGTTGTAAAAACTTTGCAAAAAAGCTACCCTCGGTTAGAGTATACAAGTTGAGAAATATGAAAAAAAGTGCTCAGCGCAGCGTTTTTGGGGGCATGGTCGAAAAACCTGAAAAAAGAGTTGAAAAAAAAAAAAAATTAAAAAAATAAATGTATTGCAAAAAAATTGCTATATATTTATATTCTGGTACATACAAATGTAAAGGAGCACTAATTTCGTAAGGACACAAGCACAGAGGACGGACATAAGCACACGGAAAGAGCGAGCGAGAGAGAGAGAGAGGTGAGTGAGAGAGAGAGAGAGAGAGAGCGTGCGTTTGTGTGTGTGATAGAGAGAGATAAAAACAGACGAAGGAGCATGTGGCGCATAAGTAGACGATGGCGACGTTGACACAGCGCTTGTCACACACACACATGCACACATACACATGCGTACGGAGATGGTGAATAGGGGGCAGGGGCTGAGATGGGCGGCAGGAGTGGGGGGGGGGGGCGTTGCTCATGCTAAATGGCCGTTGGTCAGCAGCGGCGTACAAATGACGGCTTCCGCTTGTGCATATTAAGCGTGAAGGATAATAATTTTACCCATACACACACATATTAGACACACACACACATATACAAAATATAATTTTTTTCATAATGCTTTCTTTACTTTGTTTTATTTTTATTTTTTTTTGCTTTATTTTCTCTTGACAAAAAAAAATGGGTATTAATATTACTTACGGTTAAAAATAAAAGCGCGACTTCTGTCTGACATGCTGCTGGCTGGAGAAAGGGGAGAGAAGAGTGCAGAGAGGTAGTGGAGAGGGGGGGAGGGGGGGGAGGGTTCAGTGTTAAACAGTGAGAAAAGAGGAATGAGCAGAAATGCAGTTGAAGCAAATAGTTGGCGGGCTGCACAGGATGCTGTCAGCTATTCGCAGCACTATCACAGCATCGAACAAGGCAAACACTAACACACTTACATACATACACACACACACACACACACCTCCTAATATACACATATTAAATGTTATTTTGAATGTGATCAACGGTTTTGTTTTTGGCTACTTTGCGGAATGGTTGCAGAACCTTTAGGGTTAAAGTAATTCAATGTCAGGATATATTGACAATAGAGCGAGCAAATCTACAATTTATATCATATTTGTCGTAAACATCTTTTGGGAGATTTCAATTAAATTACTGATTAAAAAATAAAAATTTTTAAATATTTTTTTTATTATAATATTATAACCTGACTAATTTTATTTATTGTAGAAAATTTATATTAATATGTCGAATTTTCTCTAACTCTAACTAAACCGATAGACCATAACGTATACAAAACTTAAATAAAAGAATTCCTTAACCCTCTACTGCATGAACATACAGCCGTGGTCATATAAATAGCACAAACCAAAACCGAATGTTTCGATCGATCATTTGGACAATATTTTACATCTGATTATAAAAATTTTGATCGCAAACGATTATTGCACTCTTCCACATGGTATACAGCCAAAAATTTTACCGTTATCATTTTTCTCTTTTTTTTATGCTTAATTTTCGTTCGCGAGCACTTATTTTGCATGGTCACAGAAATAGCACATTTTGATTTTTAATGTTTCGGTAAGGAATTAAGAAAATTAACCGAAAACGTGCTAAAATGGGTCGTGGAAGGCATTGCTCGGTTGAAAAAAAAAAAGATTATATTCGCACTAAGTGAATCTGGAAAAAAACCTTCTGAAATAGACGAAATAATGAAATGCTCCAGGAAGATTGTGTATAACGCACTTAAAGACGTCAAGCTAAGCCCAACCTACTTGACAAATAAAAAAGATCGTAAGAAAAAAACAAGAAAAACCGATTCTAATACGGATAGACTCATAGTGCGGAAGAGCAAAGCGGACCCTTTTAAATCCTCTAGAGAAATTATGAGGGAAATTAATGATGAATGTGGTACGAATGTGTCCAGAAGACTCGTGGCTGGAAGATTGAACGAAGCTTCGCTCTTTGGACGCATCAGCAGGAAGAAGCCACTCCTGTCAAAACGAAACATTAAACAAAGATTTAGTTTCACACGGGCCCACCGGGATAAGAATCTTAATTTCTGGAAAAATGTGCTATGGAGTGATGAAACCAAAATAAATAAAGTGGGACTCGATGGGAAAACATTTGTTCGTAGTCCAGAAGGCCAAGCTCTTAACCCCAGGTGCACCATGAAGACAGTGAAGCACGGTACTGGAAGTATTATGTGTTGGGGTGCATTTTCCTGGCATGGTGTGGGTCCGCTCTACCGAATTAATGGCGTAATGGATCGTTTCATGTATGTGGACATTCTCAAAAATGAAATGGAACCATATACATTTGAGAATATGCCTGTTAAATGGATATTTCAACACGATAACGATCCGAAGCACACATCTTGCGTCGTTAAAAAGTGGTTGAAGGACGAATCCATCGAAGTTCTGGAGTGGCCGGCTCAAAGTCCTGACCTAAATCCAATAGAGAATCTATGGAATGATGTAAAGGTCATGATATCTAGGAAAAAATTTGCCAGTCTTGACGATTTGTGGACAGGTGTTCAAGAAGCTTGGAGCTCCATTCCGAAGGAGAGATGTCAGAAGCTCGTGGAAAGTATGGGCCGGAGATGTAACGCCGTGATTGATAATCATGGATATTCCACTAAATATTAAAATTGTTCAACAATTATAACTTTTAAGCAGATTTTTTATGAATTATTGGCAACATTTTGAAATTGTGCTATTTCTGTGACCACACATATTTCGTTATTTTTTAATATTTTAATTTTTACTCTTTTGTCTTAAAACATTTAAAAATTTTTGTTCATGAATTAATTAGGTAATAAGTTAAGCTATGAAGAGCCAAAGTTGTTGTATTTTTAAAAAATATTTTTTTATTAAAAAAATCATTCCTCATGTTAAACATTTTTTTGTGCTATTTATATGACCACGGCTGTAGATCCAATAAGGAAAACACATAATTTTATGCATATATGTGTTTATTAGGGATATTATAATATATATTTGGACAATTTTTTTTTTTTGGTATATAGTTTAGGAAAAAATAAATGAAGAACCATAAATTTTTTCGCCGATTTTTGCAAGAATTAGTATATATAATGCCTACCTTACAGTCAATTATATGTATTTATGAAAGAAAACTTTACATTCTTTTGGAAAAAATTATTCTTCAACAAAAGAAATGTTTTTTTTTTGGAAGATATAAATTTAATTCGAAATTCAGCAAAATTCACGCACAAATTCACGCACAAATTCACGCGAGACGCTTGAACAAAACTCAAAGAAACACGAAGTGAAGCAACTCAAAAATTTGTTTCATATTTTATTCCAATAGAAAATAGTGCACAGAGAATGACCAATAACAATCGACTTCGCTTAAGTACCGTTTTAACTAAAAGAAATTTCATTAAAAATTGAAAGCCATATATGGCACTGTATGCGGTAGAGGGTTAAGTCGAAGTCTCCATAATTCGAATTTAGGGAAGTTCGACCGAATATTTAGTTTTTTTCATTATTAGATTCAAAATTTGCCCTTGAGGGAAAATCATCAATCCCCATTGAATGATGGAAATCGAGCTCTGTTAATTATCTGAAGATCCTAAGTGTAATAATATCGAATATAGGATATCACAAGTCTCATATAGAGTTTTGTATTTTCATATATGTCTTCTTTTTCTTCACATTCAGGGTATTGCAAATACTAAGTTGTTTTTATATTAATAAACTAATTTGATAAATCCATGAAATTTGCCAATTGAATAATATGAATAAATGTATTTCAGCAGAGAACGTACTTTGAGCTCCAGGTGGATAAGGGTAAGGACAAGGGTAAGGGCAAGGGCAAGGACAAGGATAAGGGTAGGAAGGGGTAAGGGAGGTGACCAGCCAGACCGAAAAGTCGAAAACTCAAAAGCAAGGTAGCTCCAGTTGGTGGTTGGAGAATTTGAGAATGTTCAAGCTAATCACATACAATTCAATTCGTTTTACAATTTCAACTAATTTCCATTTCAATTAACTTGCTAAAATGTAATTTAGAGCGCAGTGCGAGAGGCTGCAATGCCAACCGACAAATGGACTTTTCCCTTGCCCCGAAAAACCGCGTTGCACGAGCGGGGAGAGTGGGGAGAGAAGGGAGACGGGAGAGGGGTGCAGTGGTGTCTGTGGCACAATGATGATGATGCTGCTGCTGCTGTTGCAGGACACACATAGCTAAAGGCACAAATCTGTGCGGTTGGTAAGCGCTCAAAATCGTAATTGGACTACAACTGTAAAATCAAACAACTGACTACTCAACGCAGGCTGGCCAAAACTCACAGACTGGCTAACTGACTAACTGTTTGACTGACTGACTGAATGACTGACTGACTGACTGACTTAACTGACAGGTGAGTCGCACAGCACAGCGCACAGTTCCAACGTGTTTTTGGGCGTGTACTGACGTACTGACAAAAGCATAAACGAATCATTCACATGACTGCATTTTGTATACACACACACACACACACACACACACACACAGACACACACACACACAGATGAGAGAGTGGGAGGGAGACAATCTCAGCCCAGTTAGCTGAAATTTTTTGGTTGCCTGCAAGGCGTAAGCGCAACAGTTGAAAATAGTCATTAAGTTGAATGCAGTCGACGGGCCAAAACAGGCAGCTAACTTGGCCAAATGCTTCGTTGATCAGTAATCAACATTTCAAATGATGTCTCAATCACACTGGCTGACAAATGTTACACTAAACATTTTATATAAAACAAGTAAAGAACGCTTTATTCAATTTTATTTTAACAAAAAAAAAAAAAACCTTTACAGTTATAAGAAATGTTGAAGCATATGAAAATGTTGTGCACGTGAACCATATAATTGACTTAAATTCAATATTTAATAAAATTCAATAATCAATTGTTCATCGAATTTGGTAAGAATACAAATATAAAAACAATTCTAAATGTGCAACTTGTGTATTTGGTTGAGATTACAAAATGTTTTATATACTATAAGTTGATAGATCTGAATAAATAAAATGCGAATCTGAATTAAAACAAATACAGAAATCAATATAAAGTTTTGGGACAAATCTTCCAAAATAGCGTTATAAACTTTTTGGTTATCAATTCTTGAAAAAGACTTAATCGGTTTATTTATTTAAATGAAAATACATGCAAACATTTTCGTGTGTATCCAATGCGCAGCCAGTGTTGCCAATTTAGCATATTTCAGGCTAGATCTAGCATTTTTGAAATTGAAAAAGCTTATAAAATTTGCATATAGCTTACAGCCTGAAATCTAGCATATTTTAAAATTCATATAGCATATTCTAGCAATAAATGTTTTCGTGACATCAACGAAATATTTCATAAGTTTAAAATATTTCACGGCATAAAAATATCGGATCTTGTTCTTTGTTACGTGAACTTTATTCTTATGAATTTAAGGATTGGCTACGGAAGTTGCCAGCTGACGCAACAAAAGCATATTGCTGCTATTGCAAATCAACAATAGCAGCAAAAGTTTTAGATATAAGGCAGCATGAGGCGTCCAAAAAACATTTGTCATTCAATCACAAGAATATGTTAGTCATATTCAAAAAAAAACGATAAATATTTGAGTGAGGAAGAAAATAATGAAATCTATGATATGTTAACCAATTTAATTTCAGCGAAAACCTAATGATTTTGTATGTTTTTTTGCCTTTTCTTGCCATTTTTATTTTAAGCTTATTTTAGCTTATTTTTACTCAAAATCTAGCTTATGCGGGCGCTCAACTCCTGGCAACACTGTGCGCAGCACAAAAATCGGTTTTGTTCTCTTCTCTGATTGGTGTTTGCGATCGCAAGAGAGAAGTGAGCAACAACAATTTCAATGTGATTTTGTTGTTGTCTTCTCTTGTTCTGTTCTTGTATTGATGCGTTTGCTCATAAGTATTGGTGCAAAATCATTCGTATGCTGGCTTTGGGCACCCCTGTTATAGAGCCTTTTATATTTGTCATATCAAATCAAATGTCAGACTGTGTTGGTAAATAACTTTCTCTGGTTGCCAAACGCGAGTACTTTATTTACAATTTTATTTTGAAATTGCAAAACTATGAATACTTTAGTCAACTCTTAGACTTCGCACAGAGTCCAGTTGCACAGTTGGCCTATGGAGCGTTAAATTGCGACGCTTTTCAGTTGCACGGCAGAAATTTCACGTGCAATAAATTTATTTGACTCCGCCAACCAGACGGGGATACCAACTGCGCACTCCCGACGGCCGACGACCGACGACCGACGACCGACGGGATAACGGATGCGCCTTCCGCCAAAGTTATGAACTGCTACGACAAATTTTCACCGGGCTAAAAGTAAAGGCACCGCTCGAAACAGGCTCTGAACAGGCTTCAAATGCGTTCGGCAATGAACATTCACACTAAGCACTGCTCACAGTCTCAATTTTAACAATAAGCCCATTAGAATGCAATTTGGTCACCCTAAAAATTAATATGTTAGTTCTTTTTGTAAGTACATGGATCTATAAAGTGATATTTAATTTATTTTGATCCAACTCTGACAATAATTATTTTTTATTATTGCATTCAGAAGACGGGATAATAGAAGAATTCTTCATTTTCTAAAGAAACCAATTAATTAGAAATTCTTTTACTCTTTATCATACAGGAATTCTTTCTGAAAAATCCTCGACTCGATCCTCGATTTGGTAAAACATTAATTAGATATCTAAAGTAAAGAATATTAAGTATGTATCTTTTAGTCTACAACACTTTCTTGCAGTAATCAGAATTGACGACATCGTGTTTTCTATAAGTATGTCTTCTAAATTCTTGTAGGCATATCAAGAAGAATCTAACCAAATACCCAGATACATACAGTGTTCCAGATGAGGTGCAGAACCATGCCAGAAAAAGGAGGGAGATGAAAAAGAATTATGAAACGCAAAGTTTCACAGAGCTAGGAACGGCAATGACAATGTTTCCTCTGCGTGTAACTTTTGCTCAAGGATTTATAGTTGACTGGTGGATGAGGATGGCAATGGCAATGGGAATGGAAATGGAAATGGAAAGGGTGAAGGAGTGGATTATGCATACATAGGTAGAGGGACTTGGCTCGGGCTGAACCGAGTTGTCACAGCGACGCATCATAGGCGAGTTGGAAGCTGAATATGGATGTGAGTGTGAAGTCTGCTCCTGCCCAGGACAGTGACTGGTTATGGGTCTGGGTTTGGGTCTGAGCCAAGGTCCCGAGTCCTTAGCTCCAAGTCCCGAGTCCTGAGTCCTGAGTATGTGTGCGTGCGCCGACGTCGTCGCCTCAAAAGCCATTTGTGCTTAATTGCGTGTAGGGCAACTAATGAGCGGAGTTATATACCGACCAGGACCAAAGCAACGACGACGACGCGGCTGTTAATAATTTTCAAAATAAAAAAAAAAAAACAAATATAAAATAAAGAAACTGAAAGAGAAATGAAAATTATATTTATATTTATATATAGCCAGAGAGTGAGAGATATAGAGGTGGAAGTGTAGGACAGCAGTCGCTGGAATTTATTTGTACGACAGCAGCGCAGCAGAAACATTATTTTTGTTTTTTGTTTCGTTTTTTTTTATTCAAATAAAATGTAACATTCATTTGCGAATGGGTCGCCGCCGTTCCAAAACTTTCGCATTTGAATTATGCGTGCCAAAGGGTTTGCCAGTCGACTGTCGACTGTCACCCCGGTCGAGAGCGAGTCTCGGCTTGGGCCATTAAGCGAAAATTATATTGGCCAGAAGAGGTAACAAATGCGATGCCAAGGTGCTAATATCGATGCTGACAATGGACACAGTTGAGTTGAGCAAATGAGAGGCAGGACTCGTTCGCAAAACAGATGTCATTTCAGCGGAAAATGAAAGCTAGACTTTAAATAATACTAATAATAGACTTTAACAATTATCTGAAATATAAGGAATTTTCTAATAATATTATATAATCAAAAAAAAATTCTCATTTTCAAAGCCGTTTTCGGCTCTGCTTAGGCTAGCAAACAATATCCTTGCCAATCCCCAACTCTCGATTCTTGATCTCAACTCTATCCTTATCTGTGTAAAACATTCGCTTATTCATTATACCCGTTACTTAAAAAATAAATAAAAGGGTATATTGTATTCGTTGAAATGTGTGTAACAGGAAAAAGAAAGCATCTCCGACCCTATAAAGTGTATATATTCTTGATCAGCATCAACAGCCAAGTCGATATAGCCATGTTCGTCTGTCCGTTCCGTCCGTCTGTGTGAGGGCCTAGATCTCAGAGACTATAAGAGCTAGAGCAACCAAATTTGGCACGCAGACTTCTATAAGCCCTACGCAGAGCCACTACACGAACAGTTTTCAAGATATTAAGATTTTTATACTAATTAACGTTAACTACTATGATTACCTATCATCCAACTAAATCGTACCAAGATCGGATAAATAGAAAGGTGGTAATGGCTGATTAAAGTTTTTAAGCAATGTAAGTGCCTAAAAGAATGCAATAAAAAATATTTAAAATTTATTTAAATGAGTAACCGGTATCCTATAGTCGGGAGCTCGATTTTTTTTTTTTTTTTGTTATTATTTACAACAACTTAAATTAAATTTATATGCTAATTTTTAATACAACTTAGTCTAAAGGCTAGGTAATGCTGGAGCTCGACTATAGCCTTTCCCACTTGTTTTATTTATGAGGGTATCCAACCGAAACGAATATCGGTATCAGTTACGCTCTCGGTTAAGTTCGAATTATAGTTTTCGGTTATAAGTTACGGAAAATCATCCGAAATCGGTTTCATAATGTCTACCGGTTATTTGGTTGTTTCGGTTTCAAAATACCGGTATGATTTCGGTTTCCAAAAATAAAAAAACGAAAGTTATATCTAAACAAAAAATCGTTAATTAAAAAAAAAAAAATTTAAATTCAATGGTATTTATATTCAAATTAAATTTAAAAATCCAATATTAGTTTAAAGAACGACGATTACACATTAACAAAAAAAATTGAATTAAATGCTTGATTGAACCGAAATTAACCGTTATGCATGAATCGGTTACTAAACGGTTATTTCGGCTTCAATAATTTAAATTTTTCAGTTTAGGTATGATAAAAAAGTTTTCTTTCGGCTGCGGTTTAAGTTACGGTAACTTTTTCAATCGGTTATTACCGGTTAACGGTTTTGGTAACGGTTTCAATCCCTGCTTCTTAGTAATTTAATTACCTTCAACTCTGAACTATTGATCCTCAATTCTCTAACAGATCTTGGCAGACATCTTGTATATAATTCGATCCTTATGAAAGTTGTTGTTAACAAAGGATGTTTTTTGTAAATATACAAATATTAAGTTTTACGTTTTAGCTTAAGAACAGCCAAACTTTAAGTCTTTGCGATAATTGAAATTAAATAATTATGAACAAGGGCATCAAATAAGTTATATGTATACGGAGAATTGTATTTAATGCTTATTGCTTACCAAATTAATTTAAAAAAATATAAGCAATAGAATAAAATCTAGAGTTGTATTGCATTAAGTGAATAGGGTTTTAAGTGTTCTACTGGCATTTGGTACAGTTGTGCTTAAGCCTAGTTAGGAATTCATGAGCGTATCCCAAGGCAGACAAACACCATCATCACTTGCGGTCACTCACGGATGTTGGAGAGCTGGGGCTTAAGAGTTGGGTTTGAGATTGGGATTGGGAACGGGGTTGGGGTTGGGGTTGGGGAAAGGGCAGTCGCACTGATTCATGTGGCCTGGAAGGACTTTGGTACGGGGACGATAGCAGCTGCTGCTCAGTTGCCTGGCGGTCGGCCAGACCTTCTTACGAATGTAATTTTTATTTACACAATTTTAAGCTAATATTACGTTTGAGCCACGCCCAAAACCGGACAGAGAAACCGAGTCAAAAGAACAAAAAAAAAAAAAAAATGAAATAAAATAAAATAAAAAAAAACGCGACGGCGAATTTGTCCCAAAAAAGGATTAATGAAATAAAATTATCTCTTTTTCGGCGTAACGCGAAGCACTCGGGGGCGGGGTCGGGAGGCGGGTGGCGAACGAGGTGGTGGGTGTGGCAGGGGGCGTGTAATGCGACAACCTTCTGTTTTCAGTGTGTAGCAAGTTCCCTTTTTCGTATATATAAATATATTTTTTTTTTCCTACTTTTCTTTTAATTGTAATGCCTATTTTCGTTGTCTCTTTCGCCCACTATCTGCTCTACCTTACCCCTATCTCTCTCTCTCCGGTGAGCATCGTGTGTCGCTGGAATTTTTTTGGGCGCGAAGTACAGGGAAGGGGAGGGGAGGGGAATTGCAGGAATATAGAGTGGGCGGATGAGACTCGGGGACCTCATCAAGTAACAACACGTACAAATCTTTTGTGTACTGTTGTCTGCCCACTGTTGCCGTCTCGCTTACGCTTACTTTACGCTCTCAGTGCGTGTCTTTGCAGACAATTTTTTGTTACCTTTTTTTATATATTTTTGTTGCTACTTTTGTCTTTCTTTTTTTTTTTTTTTGGAGCAATTCTCATATTTTAACATTTTTAAATGCATTCAAATTAAGTAGCACGCGATGGGTTAGCTAGAAGTGGTTTAGAATGTTAATGGGAGGGTGGGGATGCAGACGGGGCAGGGGTTGGGGCAGGGGAAGGGGGATGGTTTACTTACAGTAATGTGGCAAGGTAGCGCTTTGTGTTCAAAGGGTTGCACAAACAAGGCAAAAAAACAAAAAAATAAACGAAAATTGCATATAAATAAAAAAGTCTATCGTCCTACAAAACTCTTGTTGTTTAAGTCGAATTCGGTTGGACGAAGGAATCGGGGGGAAAGAGTTGTTAATTGCTGTAGCATTCTATGATTAAGAATGTGAAACGGCGTCTATAATTAGTAAGGAGCGCATACAAATGGGGACAGTCGATAAGTTCTGAGAATAGAAAATATAAGATCTCTTGAATTCTATTGTGACTAGTCTAAAATAAAATTAAATAAAATAATTATTAAAGATAAGAATATTATTCATTCACACGAAGATACAAATTAAATTTCTGATAAATATTTGAATTAATGATAAAAATTAAAAATGGATTAGGACTAATTATACCTGTTACCTAAAAAATAAGAAATAGGGTATATTGTATTCGTTGAAGTGTCTGTAACAGGGAGAAGGAAGCATCTCCGACCCTATAAAGTGTATATAATCTTGATCAGCATCAACAGCCGAGTCGATATAGCCATATCCGTTTGTCCGTCCGTCCGTCTGTGTGAGGGCCTAGATCTCAGAGAATATAAGAGCTAGAGCAACCAAATTTGGCACACAGACTTCTATAAGCCCCACGCAGATCAAGTTTGTTTCAAATTTTTGCCAAGCCACCACACGTACAGTTTTCATGGTATTAGGATTTTTATACTAATTAACGTTAACTACTATGATTACCTATCATCCAACCAAATCGTACCAAGATCTGACAAATAGAAAGGTGGTAATGGCTGATTAAAGCTTTTGAGCAATGTAAGTGCCTAAAAGCATGCAGTAAAATATATTTTAAATTTATTTAAATAAGTAACGGATCTCCTATAGTCGGGAGCTCGACTATAGCCTTTCCCACTTGTTTTAAATATGAATTTGAGCATATTATTTTATATGTAGTGCTTACTATTGATAAATCCAAACTGAATATTATTTAAAGCTGCCTAATTGCTCTTTTCTCAAAATCTGTAAATTAATTCAATTAAGCGTAAAAAGCCAAGGCTTAAAATGTGGTTGGATTGTAATATGCTGACACATAGCCACAGGAACAGCTTGCTTCCGACTCCCTCTCTAGTCGTAGACCAAGGAATCAGTCAAGGAATCGGAGTCGGAGTCCAAGTCCATGAGTCTCTGTTGCTGTGGGAGAAGTTTATCAAACAATGGCCAAAAAAGATTTGAAAAACTCGCGCATCATTTCGGGTGACAAATGACTACCGACGGACTGACTGAATGAATGAATGACTGACTGACTGACTGACTGACTGACTGACGGACTGACTATCTGACTGTCCGTCAGGCTCTTTTGGCTGTAGTTTGCTGTGCTGGCTAAATGGAATACATAAATGTCATTCATTCATTCATTTATGCAAAACTTGTAATAATGACAACTGTACAGGGTGGGGGGAGGGGGGGATGGGAAGTCGAAGGATTTGTTAAATCCGTGCAAGCGATGAAAAATTTTTGTTGACTCCGTAAGATTTTCATGGCGCCCAACGACTGTCAAAATTTTGTGTGTACGCGCGCGAAAAATTTTTCTGCCAAGGTGTGCAGTGGGATTTACAGTGGGATGATGTTGATGATGCGATGCCAGGCGACGACTGACTATTAAGCTCACCTTTTCCCAGCCTTTACTTTATACATACATACATACATATACATACACATATTTCGTATTGTTGCTCTTATTATTGTTGTTGTTGCTGTTGTGTGCGGTAATAAAATTCTTAATGTGCCATTAAATCCTTCCACTGGCAACGTCATCAGCGCGTCATGACTTTTGTGAGCCGCCACCAACGACAACAGCAACAACAACAGCAACAACAACAACAACGTCAACAACTTGGCTGACTGGGAAGCTGGTAGCTGTCTTGGAATTCCGCCAAGCCAAAGAAATCTAACGAAAATTTTGCTACGAAATGGCACGTAAATAAATTGCAAAGATTTGTCGTCGTTTTGAGGATGGGAATCTGACAACAACAACGACAACAACAACCGGAATGAGAATAACACCTGCCCCATCGACTTGACTTGAGACTGTTGTGCGGTTTGCCTTCTTCACAGCCTTCAGTCTCTTTTCCGCGCAAAAGGACAACAAATGAGTTAACATTTTTGGCGTCGCTCCGCAAAAGCTTTGGCAATCGTTGTACCTACTGATGACATACCCCGTTCCCTTAGTTCTTCACCTCCTTCTCCTACTCCTGCTCCTCCTCCTTGAACCTCCCTCCCACCACAATGGCAGCCCCCAACTCTAATTTCCTTGGCCGCTGGCTGCTGTCATTATGATTATTGTCATTCGGTTGAGGTGATTCAATGCATTTAGATTGCATAATTAAGTAACGCGCGTATTTTATGAAAATCTTCAAGTCGCATTTCAACTTGAACTGGAATTTTATTTGGTCAATGCTTGAAGAATGTTGCAATAAAACTACAAGATCAATTCCAGAAATCTGTTGGCAGGAAATTTTAAATATAAATTGTAGTAGTAATAATAGTATTGGCAGAAAATAGTATTCAGTTTCAGTTATTACACTATTTGTACGATCGATTTTTTTGTTGTTTTCTTGCTGTTTTTCATTCCCTGAGAAAAAAGCTACCAAAGTGATTCATGTGGAATCAATTCGTCCATTATTACCCTTAAATGTTTTAACTGCATATTTACGTTTCTTGTGATATGATTTTCCTTATTTTTTGTTCAAAAATAGTTAAAATAAGTAAAAGGGTATATTGTATTCGTTGAAATGTATGTAACAGGGTGAACAAAGCATCTTCGAGTCGATATAGCCATGTCCGTCTACAGACTTATATGAACCCCACGCAGGTCAGGTATTTCTCGGTAATAAACGTTATCTATTAATTGAAGCTATCATCCTACTTAATCGCAACAAGATCGGCCAACCATAACGGTAGTAATGGCTCATTTAAGTTTCAAGCAATGTAGGTGCCTAAAAGCATGCAATTAAAAATATTTTAAATTTATTTACATAAGTAATATGTATCCTAATGTTGGGAGCTCACCTATAACCTTTCCCGCATGTTTTTTTTTCAAACAGGTCTGAATTTATAATTAACGTATGAATTTATCCCATAAAAAAACCTCTTTACGAGGTAAAAGTCTAGTGACGAAAACATTTTCATGCCCCAAAATTTCTGATATCCAATTTTGTGAAGAATAATATTCAGTTTTACATATAAATAATTAAAAAAAAAAATTTTGGCACTCGGCACATTGCGCTAAAATGTCTCAGTTCTTCATACCAAATAAAACTCAATCTTTTGTGCAGTGCCGAATGCAAACATTTTTTTTTTTCAAGTTTACAGCTATGCTTAAAAGCCCTTCGAACTACCTTTCCAACGATATATAGATCACATCTGTAGCTTCTGTCGTTTGGATGCTATGAGGGTTTCAATTTTAGCGGTTTTTAGCGATTTCCCGCTAAACTAACTATTTTTCGAAAAAGTCGTAGAACAAACGTCTCTACATTTTTGAGCGGGAACAAGTCCTCATTCAAGCTTTTAAGCTAAATCAACGATTTGATCCAAACAAACAAAGAAACAGACATACTGACTTTTCATCTCATTTTCGGAAGGCGGCTAAAAATTTCAAAATTATTTATTTTTTGAACCAGTTATCGGATTTCGATGATCGAGGTGTCATTCGACGCGTATTTTTGATTAGAATATTAAAATTTAAACAATTCAAAAAGGCTCCAACGGCCCCATTAGCTCCAATAATTTAAATTTTTCCCCTCCCACTTACACATGTTTATCTCACGAACCATTCCAAAAAGTCTTAGTATGCACATTTGTAAGTTAAATTGATACCTTTCGATCGGTATATAACTCGACCTGATCGGACAGTCATAGCAAATTTTCCATTCTTCCTGTGTATATATGCTAGTCGCCTTCGCACCCTTCGTGCTGCTTTCGTCACTAGCGCGGACTGCCGTCCGCAGTGATAGATGGATGATGGATGATGCATGATGCATGATGCATGATGGATGATGGATGATGCATGATGGATGATGGATGATGCATGATGCATAATGCATGATGCATGATATATCATGGATGATGGATGATGGATGATGGATGATGCATGATGCATGATGCATGATGCATGATGGATGATGGATGATATATCATGGATGATGCATGATGGATGATGCATGATGCATGATGGATGATGCATGATGCATGATGCATGATGCATGATGCATGATGCATGATGCATGATGGATGATGGATGATGGATGATGGATGATGGATGATGCATGATGGATGATGCATGATGCATGATGGATGATGGATGATGGATGATGGATGATGCATGATGGATGATGGATGATGCATGATGGATGATGAATGATGGATGATGGATGATGCATGATGCATGATGGATGATGCATGATGCATGATGCATGATGCATGATGGATGATGCATGATGCATGATGGATGATGGATGATGCATGATGCATGATGCATGATGCATGATGCATGATGTATGATGGATGATGGATGATGGATAATGGATGATGCATGATGCATGATGGATGATGGATGATGGATGATGGATGATGGATGATGGATGATGGATGATGGATGATGCATGATGCATGATGCATGATGCATGATGGATGATGGATGATGAATGATGGATGATGGATGATGCATGATGCATGATGCATGATGGATGATGCATGATGCATGATGCATGATGCATGATGCATGATGCATGATGGATGATGCATGATGGATGATGGATGACGGATGATGGATGATGCATGATGGATGATGTATGATGTATGATGGATGATGCATGATGCATGATGCATGATGGATGATGGATGATGGATGATGCATGATGGATGATGCATGATGGATGATGGATGATGGATAATGGATGATGCATGATGCATGATGCATGATGCATGATGCATGATGCATGATGCATGATGCATGATGGATGATGGATGATGCATGATGCATGATGGATGATGGATGATGCATGATGCATGATGGATGATGGATGATTGATGATGGATGATGGATGATGCATGATGGATAATGGATGATGTATGATGGATGATGGATGATGGATGATGCATGATGCATGATGGATGATGCATGATGAATGATGCATGATGCATGATGCATGATGCATGATGCATGATGCATGATGGATGATGCATGATGCAAGATGGATAATGGATGATGCATGATGCATGATGCATGATGCATGATGCATGATGCATGATGCATGATGCATGATGCATGATGCATGATGCATGATGCATGATGGATGATGGATGATGGATGATGCATGATGGATGATGGATGATGGTTGATGGTTGATGCATGATGCATCAGCAATCTCAAACTCTGGCTGCAATGACACTTTGTTGCTGCTGTCCTATTCCAATTCTAAGTAAAATGTATATGTTCAGTTTACAGGTAATATCGACTAATATTCGACTAAAGCATTAAAAGTTATCCCTAAATATATACCGATCTTGTTGTAATCGCAATTATAATATGTTTTATCTGACGCAAAAAGAATTCACCACTTGCAAGCAGTATACTTCCGCAGCAAGCAAGCAGTGTACATACTGCATATGTACAAGCAGTAGTGTAAAGGAAAATGGTATATTCAGTTAATAGGTAATATCTTGCCCAAACAAATTTTGACAGATATGTGTTGTATGTCAAAAAACGCGGAATTTAATTGTCTTCAACATATACCACATTTAAAAGTGATTTGAAACACAGATTTTTCCTAAATCGCCAAAATATGAGAAAAAATACCTTTTTTTACCTGTAGCTTTTTACCTGTGTTCTTCAGCAAAAAAGTTTACAGCTATGCTTAAAAGCCCTTCGAACTACATTTTCAACGATATATAGATCACATCTGTAGCTTCTGTCGTTTGGATGCTAGCGGTTTTTAGCGATTTCCCGCTAAACTAACGATTTTTCGAAAAAATTTCAAAATTATTTATTTTTTGAACCAGTTATCGGATTTCGATGATCGAGGTGTCATTCGACGCGTATTTTTGATTAGAATATTAAAAAATTTAAAAACAATTCAAAAAGGCTCCCCTCCCACTTACACATGCTTATCTCACGAACCAGGTGAGTTTCCAAAAGTCTTAGTATGCACTTTTTTAAGTTAAATTAATACCTTTCGATCGGTATATAACTCGACCTGATCGGACAGTCATAGCAAATTTTCCATTCTTTCTGTGTATATATGCTAGTAGCCTTCGCACCCTTCGTGCTGCTTTCGTCACTAGCGCGGACTGCCGTCCGCAGTGATAAATATTTCTTTGCTGATGAAATCGGTTACTGTTTGCTGTTTAATGTGATATTTATATACCAGTGCTGCATGTGGCATATACAGACATCAGACACTTGCAACGATTACAAAGTATGAGAGCGAGGCAAGTACATACGAGGCAAGTACTTCACCCAGTTAGCTGGAAGCTGCAACAAAAGCATAGAAAATTATGATGCACTCAACCTGCATTGCAGTTGATGCCCCAACCCTTGGGCCATGAATCGTTTTCGATTGTTGCAAGTGCCACAAGCGGTGCAGTTGCTGTTTGCTGTTGCAGTTGCAGCAACTTCGAGTATTTAATACCTGTCGTCATTAATATTCGTGCAGCGGCATAAAACAAAAGCTTTTCTTTGCCTCCTGGCCACTTGTCGATATTTAACATAATTGTGCAATTGTGTGGCACATATGTGTGTGTGTTTGTGTGTGTGTGGCACATGTAAAATCAAAAAGAGTTCAAGTGTCTGCATTTAAGTCATAGGTCCAAGTGCTGCCCCGCTCACTCAGGCAGTTAATGGTTCTTCTTGTTGCAACGGATGTGCAATTGCTTCAAGATGTGGCAACGTGCCACCCTCCTCCCCCCCTCCACTCACTCTGATAATTGCATCTGCTGCTGTAGAGTGCGGCATGCAACAGAACTTGCAGTTCGTTTATTGTTATCTCACTTAAAAGTCGTACATCGATTAATCGACTTTTGTAAAATCCACATGCGGGCATTTCCTTAGAAATGTCAACAGAGGCCAAAAACGTTAAATTGATAAAAAAAATCCATATCTTGTGAAATTTGTTTAATGTATTTAAATAATATATCGTTATATCGTTACTACACTGGAATAAATTCACTATTTCTATATTTTTGCCCATTTTATTAAAAATGGACTTTCAAAATGGAACGTTTGTATTCTACCTGTTACACTAAGTAAAATAGTAAGATTGTAACATTAACCATTTCAATACATAGAAATATATTAAAAGTTTAATGTAAAACAAGTTTTTCAAGCTGTTTTGGATGTATAATTTAAAAAAAGAGAAACAGAAACAACATTAATATACGTATATATTGTGGACCAAAATGTCGCGTGCGACACTGATTGAAATTACTAAACTAAACTACTAATATTTATGAATAAAATAAAAAAAATATTTTTATGATAAATCAATGCATTACATTTTCAATTAGTCGCATTGAAATACACCTTTAGGTTTTGCCAGAAATCGGTGTTAGAACTACTTCTGTTTGAGTCGCGTGCGAATGCCTTGGTTTTTTTTAACTATCTTGAAAACGAACAATTGCCCAAAATCCACCTTAGCAACAACTATAGTGCTAAACTCGGGTGCAAAACTATAGCCGCACCTACTTTTTTCAGTGTTCGCATAGAAAAAGTGGAGCTAGAAAAAAGATTTTACTACCATTTGAAAGAGCGTTAAAAATGTGAGAAAATAGATGACAAACATCAACACTTTCCATGAAAAAATTTACCGTTATGTTGCATTTTCGTTTTGGGCAAGGTGCAAAACTATAGCCGCATAAGCTGATTTCTTATTCTATGATTGAATAGCGGCGATTTTTTTTGCGCACACTTGGTTGAGTAACTATTTAAGACGAGTTAATAAAGATTCCGAGTGGATCAGTGCTTTCTCATATCGGCATAGGTCAAATCCTGGCGCCCAAAAGTGTGAAATGCCCATTTTGAGAAATTGACAGAAATATTGATCTCTCTGACTAAGTAGTTGGAAATTTTTGATAAAATCAGAATGAATATGGCACAGGGAAACCCGGAGGATGTAGACCGAGCAAAACCAAACTCAAAAACCGAACATTATTGCCTTCAAGCCAAGAACGCGTCTCGCGGTTGACATGCATTAATGCGATGTCCAGTTGAAAAATGAACTTTTCACGAATTCGACAGCGAAAAAAAGACAGTATGTTAATTTTCAATACATCCACGTACTCTCTGAAGCTCATTAAAGAGCTTGGAAATGCCTGTACCAAGCATCCAGACTCGCAGAAAGCAGCCTAAACCATCAAAGATCCTCCTTTAAAATTTCACGTGGGAAAGTATAGGAGTTCTTCCTTAAATCCCTCCAATAGTGCAAAAACCCATCATGACTATCCAAATTAAACCTTATCTCATTCGATTAAATGATCTGGGAAGAAAAATTAATTTTTGCATTGCTTTGTAAAAAATTTATATTTTTGACCATTTGGTCGCAATGTTAGTTGTGGCGAATTTCATCTGGGACTCTTTTTGGCGGTCCAGTAACCTTAAAGCCATCTTTAATTTTTGTCGCACTATGGTTTCCGATTTTTTTAAGGCCCGTACAACAGCCCAGCGAGACACTTGTAGGCCACATTCAGGCATTAACTCATTAGCGGTCTTTAATGAATTGCTTGCAGCACTCACTTAACGGCGCACTGTGGGGCCATTGCTGATTTTACTTTGCAAAAATCATAACTTTTGAACCAAATGAGATAATCGAATAATTTTAATAGCATATGATAGATAATTCTTCAACCTATGAAATAAGTGCTTAAGAAAAGTTTTTTTTGATTTAACCTTCTTAGGCGGGTCCGGGCGGGTATGAAACCATATATAGCTATAAAGAGAAATCAATTGTGAAGCGTTTTTTAGCTATGGGAACTTAATGCATTTTAATTCATGAGACTTTTCGTCTACCAAAGTTAAAAAATAGTCAAAATCTACTGTTTTGCAGGACCGCCGGCCGAACAACTTGGCAAAAATATTTTTTTTTGGGTAAGCGATCGGAAAAAGTAATATACGGATTCGATAGAGAATTCTTCAATGATTAAGAATCCAAATAGGATTTTTAGATCAAGTAAAAATTGTGGATAGTACAACCTTTTAAGGTTGACCCATTTAAATTTAAAGAACACTAGATTTTGACTATTTTTTAACTTTGGTAGACGAAAAGTCTCATGAATTAAAATGCATTAAGTTCCCATAGCTAAAAAACGCTTCACAATTGATATCTCTTTATAGCTATATATGGTTTCATACCCGCCCGGACCCGCCTAAGAAGGTTAAATCAAAAAAACTAATTCAACCTCACAAAAAAAACACGCGGCATAATTGCATAGTTCGATCGATTGTTCCTATGGCAGCTATATAATATATTAATCCGATTTGAACCAAATTTGGTCTGGATGTAGAAGACTACCGCAGCTTCATCATATGTCAGATTGGTTGAAATCGGACTACTATATCATATACAGCCATAGGAATTAGGTCGATATATGCAATTCTGATGATTCACCCCAAAAAATAAAAAATAATTTTTGAAAAAAAAAATTTTTTTTATCTAAACTTTTTGAAAGTAATTTTTAAAAATAAAAACCTTAAAAATAAACCAAAAAAAATCAAAAATTTTAAAAAAAAATTTATTTTTAGCCCCTGAGTAAGCATTTTGGGGGCGTGGCACTTTTCTTAAGCACTTATTTCATAGGTTGAAGAATTATCTATCATATGCTATTAAAATTATTCGATTATCTCATTTGGTTCAAAAGTTATGATTTTTGCAAAGTAAAATCAGCAATGGCCCCACTGTGCGGCGAATTACATCGAATTACATCCTCCGGGTTTCCCTGTGCCATATTCATTCTGATTTTATCAAAAATTTCCAACTACTTAGTCAGAGAGATCAATATTTCTGTCAATTTCTCAAAATGGGCATTTCACACTTTTGGGCGCCAGGATTTGACCTATGCCGATATGAGAAAGCACTGATCCACTCAGAATCTTTATTAACTCGTCTTAAATAGTTACTCAACCAAGTGTGCGCAAAAAAAATCGCCGCTATTCAATCATAGAATAAGAAATCAGCTTGTGCGGCTATAGTTTTGCACCTTGCCCAAAACGAAAATGCAACATAACGGTAAATTTTTTCATGGAAAGTGTTGATGTTTGTCATCTATTTTCTCACATTTTTAACGCTCTTTCAAATGGTAGTAAAATCTTTTTTCTAGCTCCACTTTTTCTATGCGAACACTGAAAAAAGTAGGTGCGGCTATAGTTTTGCACCCGAGTTTAATCAAGACCTATAAGTTTCGCGTAAATGCTTTGGCATATGTTTTATTTCACTTTGAATGCGTACGAATGTCGCATTCGACATTGGAAAATTACCCAAATATTGTATATATTAATATTCTTCTTTCTTGTGCCAAACTAGATTCATTTATTTTATTACAACACTTTGTCATACAAAAATATTTATGTATATGGCATATTCAAGATTTGGTATCGAGTTTTTAACACAGTTTTTTACATCCCTACTTAAAGTCTGTTTTTTAATTTGGAATTTTGCCTTCATCTAGTAGCTTTCGGTTTTTATGTAAACATTTTCCACTTTCCCAAAATCTTAGCAGGCCTTGCTGTTGGCAAACTAATTTTCCAGCTGAGCTGTTGAAGTTACTCTCATTCGGTTCCCGTTCAAAGTACAGAGCACATGTGAAGAAACAAATTTTTTGAATTCAAGTTTTAATTTAAAAAATTCTGGCAAAAATAAAAATTTTTTTTTAAAATTTCACATACTTTCAGAATACAAATTTTTAGTTCAGGTAAATATTAAATCAAATCAAGGTGAGGAATGATAACAGAAATGAGTGTGTTAGTCAGCTGGAAGAAGGGGACGCGATATGCAACGTACATCGACTCGGTTCTTTGGCTGCATGTGGCAGCAGGTATCCAAGCCAAATCTCTTGACGTTGCGCCATCTACAGTCCGCCAAGATTGGCACACGCCATCTGGCGTCGCGTAGCTCCGGCAAGACGCCCACAAAAGGAAGCAACAAAGCGACATCCACGACAACATCGACGACACAGCCACGAGATGCCGCACCACGCCCCATAATGCGGGAGGACAACATGTGGAAGGATCCACAGCAGTTGGACACGAAATGGCTGCGACCCCGCGATCCCCGTCGCTATACACCCGACTTTAAGCAAACTGAGCCCCATTCGCTGCGCAAGCAGTTCATGCGCAGCCCCGACGAGAGAACCCGCGATGCCATGGGCCGTGACTGGGAGGCGGCGATTGCGTTTAACGAGAACCGTCGTCGTCAGGCCCTGTTGGCCTATCAGCAACGCAATCAGGATAAGTTTGATAAACTGAGGAATCGAAACGAGTCTGGTCGACGAACCAAATCCAAACATTCCAGCAAAAGGAATGCCAAGGATCGTAAAGTTGGTCCGCCAGCCGATAAGCACGACGAGGATTAGAGAGTATCAGCCGCAACGACAAAAATATCGACAACAATATCGACAACAGAAATATCGACAACAACAATATTAATAATGACAACGATACCAACAGCAGTCTTCTTCTTTCGCACCATCATTTTTTATAGTGGTAAGTAAGACATTTTCATTTTCATTTTCATTTCTATGCTAATCGATGGCATTTAATGGCCACAACTTTTGCCCCATCCGATATCCGCAGGTTTTTCCAGTGCCAGTGTGCTATAAAACAGCCAAATTGCTTATGAAATGTGTATAATTTAGCATAGTTTTATGCATCCCTCCCCGTATCCGGTAGCTCCTGCTCCACCTTCCATTACCACAACCACATCCACATCAGCATCCACATCCACCGATTCGGGAAGACGACGCAGAAGGCGAATGCTATTAAAAGCACATTTTGCTCTGGCAACATCAAAATACGGGATACAAAAATACCAGTTACCGAAATGGAATGCAAAGAGATAGCTAGCAAACGAGAGAGACATAAAGAGATAGAGAAAAGGAGAAAAAAATCAAGAGAATTAACGAGTGAGATATATATGTATATTGATCAAAGTTACCATCAGCTGCAGTGTAAATCTTCAGTTAATTGCAAAACTATCAAATGGATTTTTCGAACAGATTGTGCACTTTTTTTTCAATAATATGTATACCACAATAAACTATTATACTGACGCTTGTTATATATTACGCCAAAATTGCCTTGTTTTTTATAAATCAGCTAATAATTAAACTAATTCAGCTATTCGGAATAATAGGTGCAAAGGCGTCAAATATTAATCAATTTAAATAGATACTCAAGATTATATTTTTCACAAAAGATGCCAAACATAAATAGCTTCAGAATAATACAAGGTGGCGCAAAAGAAGTCACCCTATTGGAAGATGCTCTCATTTTTGCAAATGGCCGCCAATGTCAAATCTGTTTTGACATTTGTGGACTAGACAGATACAGAATACAAGTGAATAAGCCATGGAGCGATACACTCCCCAAGAACGCAGAATAATTGTAATAATGTAATAATAATAACCGCTTTATCTCTCGTTTTTGATATTTGCACTGGCCGGCCAGATCACCCGAATTAACCATTCCAGACTTCTTTTTATGGGGTTTTTTTAAAGTCGCAGGTTCACGTCAACAAGCCGCAAACTCTTGAAGCCCTTAAGGAAAATATTCGCCAGGAATGCGAGAACCTGTCGCCCGAAGTTCTGGCAAAAGTGATGGAAAATGCCATAAAACGGGCGTATGGTCATGAGCTCTGGCAGCGAACACTTGGCCGATGTCATCTTCTCGCCTAAACCAATAAAATTCTTAAGGTTCGAATAAACATAATCAAAAAACAGAATCAAAATTTTTCATTTAGAAAAAAAATGAGAGCCAAACCACATCGGATGACTTCTTTTGCGCCACCCTGTACATACATGTACATTAGGGTGTCCCTTATTTGGTCAAAGTCAATATTTTTAAACGCATACGGGCTAGTTTTGTTCATTAGGTCCTAAAGGACTCAGAATTAAATTTTCACCTCAATCGGAGTATGATAACCCGTGCCGACTTGGATCGGAAAATTTAAAAATTATATAGGAAAAAAAAAAAATTTTTTTATTTTTTTTAATTTTTTATTTTTTTATTTTGTTCATTTGGCCCTAAAGAACTCAAAACCAAGTTTTCACCTTAATCGGAGTACGATAACCCATTCAAATTTGCATCGAAACATGAAAAATCATCGAAAAATGTATTATCTGTGTTAAAACACTGTTTTTGCATGTTTCGATGCAAATTTGAATGGGTTATCGTACTCCGATTAAGGTGAAAACTTGGTTTTGAGTTCTTTAGGGCCAAATGAACAAAATAAAAAAATAAAAAATTAAAAAAAATAAAAAATTTTTTTTTTTTCCTATATAATTTTTAAATTTTCCGATCCAAGTCGGCACGGGTTATCATACTCCGATTGAGGTGAAAATTTATTTCTGAGTCCTTTAGGACCTAATGAACAAAACTAGCCCGTATGCGTTTAAAAATATTGACTTTGACCAAATAAGGGACACCCTAATGTACATACATGTACTTGATTAAAAGATAGACGAATTTCTACGTTAGACCTCACGTATTGGAGTTATATTTTATATCAGGGATTAAAACCGAAACAAATATCGGTTTCAGTTACGGTTTCGGTTATGGACGCTTTTAGGTTTTCGATTATCGGTTACGCAAAATCTTCGAATAAAGGTTTCGTAGCGGTGAACCGGTTTTGCTATGTTTCGCTTTGAAAATATCGGTATGGTTTCGGTTCACAAAATATAAATTTCTCAGCAAAAATATAATTATATTAATATTATAAAAAGGCATTACTTTCTTAATGTTTCATTCATAAATTTATTTTACATATAAATCAAAATTTAAAATAAAAAATAGATTCAAAAATAAAATACAAAACTAATAACAAAATATCAGAGATCGCAAACAAGACAAGAACAAATAGAAACAGTTTAAAATTTTTCGTTTTCAATTATTTTTAGCTTTTTTTTTTAATTTTTATTATAAAAATTGAAAATAAAACATGCTTTTAAAATTGTATTTAAAAGTTATACCATAACTCTTATTTGCAATTTTTAAAACAAAAATTCAAAATAAAACATTTTTTCAATGTTTATTATAAAAATTGGAGATTGAAATTTTCGGTTTCGGTTAGGGTTTTAATCCCGCATACATCATTCCATCCATTATAGCCATTCCAACAAAAAGATTCCGACTATAAGATGCCCCCCAACGCAATTTAGATATTAATTTTATTTATGAATACAAATCACTGCATACATTTAGGCGCTTGCGTTGATCAAAAGCCTAAAACAGCCTTAACTATAGTTATATTTATTGGATCTTGCTGCTATTAAGTAGTTCATTAGATAATAATAAAATCTTTCAAATAAATGAGATCTTGTCAATATTTAAGCATAAATAAGAAAATATTTTGTTAAGCTGCGTTTGATATTTCGATCTTTTTTGGAAATATTTGTTAACTGAATTGAGTATTGTTAGTTTGATTATATATATATCGCTTTGTCTAAGCTTCTTCTTTGGCCATGGAAAATCCACTTGGCGCTAACGGTCGATAGCTGGTCTGGCAGTTGGTTGAAGAATTATGGCAACACCTTCGCTACGGACATTAATTTTTAGTGCTTTTGGGTTTTCAATTTGCCAAAGAAGCCACGTGAACGACTGCAAAGTGGACGCGTAAGAGCGGGGAAAGGGAGGTGGACGAGCATTTAACGCTGCATAGAAAATCAAACGCAAAAGGTCAAAGACAAAGACAAAAACAGAGACAGAGGCGGAGACAGAGACAGAGACAAAGGCAGTCGAAGTCGCAGCTGGAACAGGAGCTGGAATCCGAATAGCACTAGCAGAAGCGACTTGTGATATATGCCACATCCAAAGGGGGGTGGTGGATAATACAGGGGGAGGGGGGGGGGGGTGTACCAGTCAGTAACCCTTTATCGAGACGCACAGCATGGGGCAAGTGTTGATTTAGGGTTGCAAACAGAAATTATGATAATGCCTGTGAAAACAACAGAATAGTACGAGTACAGAACGAAGAAGGAGAAAGTTCAGGGGGCGGGAAAGGAAGCAGAGCAGTTGCCGAGTAATGAAAACCCAAGCGAAAGAAAATATATTAAATGATATTGAGAGGAACTAATTTTCATTAAAAGGATTAAAAAGCATTTGGCAACACGGCACTTGATGCCTGAGCACAACCACGATGGGGCTGGTTATGAATTAACATAAAAATCATAAAAATATGACACTATGCGACTTAATCATTATCATCATCATCATCATAATGATGAAGATGATGATGATGTGGAAGCTCAGACATGGCCAACAAAACAGAACGCATGATGCTCATTATGACGACGACCCGCAACACCCATCCGACCAAATGGATATGCTGGCCTGGCTAACAGCTGGGTAGTTGGGGCATGTGGCATGTGGCAGTTTGTGTGTGTGTGTGTGTGTGTGTGTGTGTGTGGCATCATTGATGGCAACGCGCGACAATCAACACGAGTCGCGCTGATAGCGCACAGCGAGCGTCATCGGATGGTTTGGTTTCTTTGGGTCGGAGGATTAGTAATGACGCCTGCCTGCCTGCTGGCCTGGTTGGATTGGGTTGGGTTGGGTTGGGTTAAAGGTGGGCCAGCGCATGCTTAGCATCATTTGGCTGCCCCAAACCCGAGGCGGTGGGAAACCAGCAACATTGTTTGCTCTTTTGTGGGCGTCGCTGCGGCTGTCGCCTGTGACTCCTGCCACTTGCCAATGCCAATGCCAATGCTTACGATGATCCTATAACCAAAACTCACCCAACCAACCACTCAACCCACCCGCTCAGCCATCAGCCATCTAACCCACCAGGCAGCCAGCCACTTAGTAACTCACCCGCAGTTTATTATTTTCAAAATATTTAAATTTTTTGGTAATAAGCGAAAAATGGTTTTAATATAAGCGAATGCGAAGGACGAGACAACGATGTGGCTGACTGCGTCGTTGTGGCGCTTAATCTACCTGAATTTGGAGTCGGGGCAACCCTAGACAGTCGAAGGAGGATCACATTTGAGTGGGGCTGAAATAGAAACAGATGAACCGCCATGAAAATTATAAGTACTGAAAATGTGAGTAAATGTGTCCCAATCCCAACTTTATCTTATATTAAGCTATAGGATCATATTTAATATATCATTTCATCTGTCTATGTCTATTTTTTTTCATTAAAGTTATGAATGTAATCAATATCATTACTTTTTCATTATCATTAAAACAATTCTGGTAATTAAATCACATATTACTTAAATGGGAAAAGTACTGGTAGTGAAATGAAATTTCACTTGCATTGATAAAATTAATAATAATATATTGAAATATCACTAGCATTAAATAAACTTTTACTGATAAAATGACATTTATTTTTTTTCCTTAAATGCTATTGAAATTTCATTTGATTAGAAGTAGGTTTTTTCAATACCAGTAAAAGGTTATTTCAATGACAGTAATATTTTCAATGCTAGTAAAGTTTGATTATCATTAACAACATTTTTTCAATGCCAATGAAGGAACTAAGTCATTGAAAATTCAGTAAATCAAGCTCAACATTGATTTCTATATAAATATCTTAACCTATTTTTATATCTAAATGCTGGTGAAATTTTATTTTTAATATATTTTTAATTCCAATGAAATTACCAATGCATTACAATAGTTGTTAATTAGCCACAACACTGATTTCTCAATTAATATATTTAATTATTTTTATGTCTTTATTCTAGTAAACTTTGATTTTTATTAGCATTATTTATTTAATCCCAATGAAGTGATTAATGCATTACAAAAGTAGTTAATTAGCCACAACACTGATTTCTACTACATGTTTATCTACAACTTGTTGTATATGTATCTCGACAGCATTATTTTATATTATCTTACAAGCCTATGCCTTTCTCCCGGTATATATGCACATATACATACACCTTTTATATATTCTCCTTGAATGCAACAACTTTTTTGTGCAACATATTCAGGCGACATCAAAGCAACTTGTTTTCGAAATGCCTGAACAAGAGACCGTTTCGACGATTTCTGAAGTTTTCAGCGGGCAATTGTTGTGTAACTTCCCCTGCCTCTTACCACTATTAACTTACACCCATTCCTTATGCTGTTGCCCCATTCTATTGCAAAATTAGCCAAAAGTAATCCTTTAAGTTTAGAGCGCAAAAATTGCACACACAATTGTGTGAGGCAAGGAATAGACAGACACATAGACGTAGTAAGGAGAAGGACAATGAGAGGGGGCAGAGTGATGAGGGAATTACGGGGGGGTGTCAGTCGAATACTGCTTCAAAAAACCGGACCGACTGGGGACCCTGTCCAGGAGTTCTGAAGGAGTAACAGAAGCAGCAGCATCCCAACATTGTCAGCGACGTTGATGACATTGTGTAAAATTTTGTAGCTGTCGTGGTTGTCGTTCTTCTGTCGTTGTTGTCGTGCTTCTCATTGTTGTTGCTGATGTTGTTGTTGTTGTTGCTGTTGTTGTTGCTGTTGTTGTCGCTGGTCGCGCCATCTTCAGCCGCCTGGCTATAAAACTTTTATAGTAAAAAGTAAATGCCACAAATGAGCAATCGAAAATTTCGCATTATAATGCAAACTGTGTGCATTTTTCGGGTTATTGTAGTCTACTCTTGGCCAAAAAGACAAGCGCATACCACGACGACAGGCAATGCTCCCCTCCTCCATCTCTCCCACTTTCCCCATCTCTTTCTCCATTTATTCTCGCGGCAGTCGTCATGGCCGCCTTTACGCCGTTCTCTGTGCCTAGGCGACAGTCACATTCATTTGCCAGCTCTATTCCTGTTTCTCTCCCCCTTTTATTTTCCCTGCTTTCGCCACTATTAATAATAATAGAATTTTTGGAAATTTTGCTGCACAGCCAGTGAAAGGAAAAGGAAGCTCGCCTTGCGATTTTTGCATTTGATGACGACAACGACAACGACGACGGCAACGACAACGAACGGGTTGGTTAGTGGCAAACCATTGCATTCTACACCCTATCCAACACTACTCGACACCCTACTCTGTACACTGCTATGCCGTATTTCCTTCAGCTCGCTTTTGACTCTGTATATTGCATAATTCAGAGACCTCAGCCCTGTGCAGGACACAAGAGTCCTGACAATAATGCTAATAATGCTGTTCACAATGCTCACACTTAACTCTCAACCATTTTCATATTCTTCTACCGAATGCCCCCTTGGGGTACCCATGTCAATTGCTAATGAACTTCGTCGTCGAATTCTAAAACAGTTCCAATATTTAATATAGAAATAACTATAAATACAAATTGTTGAACTGTTAGATAGTCGATATATGCATTATTCGGTTAATTGATGATTTATCAATTGTGGGGACTTCGGGCCAGGGAAGGGACAAACAGTTTATAACAAAATGGCGCCCAACGTGGGGCCAGAGCACACAACACTGCGATTCAGAGTCTCATGCTCAAGTAGCAAAGAAGATGACCAAATATACAAATAATTTGTTTTATCGTTCAGTGCACCAAAAGTAAAAATTTACCAATGTTTAGGGAGGAGGCTCAAACTTCTGAAAAACAATTATGACAAGCGCATTATGGATAATATTAAGTAGTTTTAAATAAATATGTTTTGCGCTATTTTTAGTTTTTTAAATGCCCTTAAAAAAAACCTCTAAAATCGCCAAAAAATTGAAAACATCATTGCAATTTACAGTTTATCGAGGATTTTCTAACAATTAACTTGGTTAAAATAAAAGCAAGCCCAGAAAATTTAAACTTTTGTAATGTGAATATATTTGCGTAGCTTTACAGAAATGTTAGTGGCTGCTGGCCAAGCTCCACTGTACTCCATTTATGTAGCTAACTTCGAATTATGCATTTAGTTTGGCGATTTTTGTTGAATGTTGCCACAAACAGGCGAAACTGTCAACAGCTGTTGAACTCGACATGGTCACAGTGAGCGACAAAAAGTAACTGCCAAAGGCGAAAGACAACAAGCAACAACAATGGGCATAACAAGAAGAAGAAGAAGAAGAAGAAGAGCTCAAATCAAAATGCCATTAAAGCGTGTGACGTTGTCGCTTAAGTGGAAGTAAATATTGTCATTACTCAAGCTTAAAATTAAAATTACCCACCTGGATGGAGCAAAATGATAAACTGCATAAGCCAACGGCAGCAGCAACAGACCAAAAATTTCGAATGCAAAACTTTTTTGCACTAGTGTGTGTGTGTGCACCCCCCTCAACCCCCCAACCCCCCAACTCCGACTCCGACCCTTCCCCTTGCCATTTTCATACAAAAAACAGAACAGCAAAGAGCAAAGTCATTTTCATAACGACAACGACGCCAACTTCTTGGCTAAGGTGCGACTTCCTCTCTCCCTCCCTTCCCACTCTTCGCGCAGCTGATGAGCTGTAACCCAGGCTGCACCCCCTCCCCTATAACCACCTTTCCCCATCTGACTATTACAAGTTAAGGGGGGAAAGGGGGGAGGTAACTTGGAAGAGCCGCGTAAAATGTGCTACGTTAAGCACATCTGTTTTTTATTGCTTTTAATTTGCCATTAATAACGCATTCCAAGGCGAGCGGACGTCGGCCGCCTGAAATGCTAATTTATAAGCATATAGATAGATATGGTAATAATAATAATAATAATAATAAGAAGTATATATGCACAATTTATATACCTACTTATACAAATATATTCCTATTTAGAAATCCAATTTTAATATGCCCTTAGCCGCAGCACATTAACTCCGCCAGTTGCCCTCAATAAAGCTGGGTCGGGGGCAGTGCAATTAGAGACAAGTCTTGGCCCATAAGTCAATGAGTTTTTGGCATTTTTATGGACATGCATTGTCGAGGGGAAGGCAGAATATAAAGCTCATTAATCGACTAGTCTACGAAGCGATATGCCAACCCTTAGCTCTTAACAGCTCGTCTAACCGAAATAGGTGAATATTTGCATGTTTACAGATTGGCTGATTTATTAAATCCCCCAAAAAAACCTCTTTACGCGGTAAAAGTCTAGTGACGAAAACATTTCCATGCCACAAAATTTCTGATATCCAATTTTGTGACGAAATATATTAAATTTTTTTTATATGTTAATTTAGTATTTATGCCAAAAAAAAATGAATATATACAAAGTAAAAAAAAAAAATTGGCATTCGGCACTTTGCGCAAAAAGGTTCAGCTTCTTTGCACGTAAAAATAGCTTTTTGCGCAGTGCCGAAGTTTACAGCTATGCTTAAAAGCCCTTCAAGCTACCTTTTCAACGATGTATAGATCACATATGTAGCATCTATCGTTTCAATTTTAGCGGTTTTTAGCGATTTCCCGCTAAACTAGCGATTTTTCGGAAAAGTCGTAGAACAAACGTCTCTAGATTTTTGAGCGGGAACAAATCCTCATTCAAGCTTTTAAGCTAAATCAACGATTTGATCCAAACAAACAAACAGACAAACAAACAAACAAACAGACCGACTTTTCATCTCATTTTCGGAAGGCGACTAAAAATTTCAAAGTTAATTATTTTTTGAACTAGTAGTCGGATTTCGATGATCGAGGTGTCATTCGACGCGTATTTTTGATTAGAATAGTAAAAAATTCAAAAACAATTCAAAAAGGCTCCAACGGCTCCATTACGTCTAATTATTTAAATTCCCCCCCCCCCCACTTACACCTGTTTATCTCAAGAACAAGGTGAGTTTCCAAAACTCTTAGTATGCACGTTTGTAAGTTGAGTTGATACCTTTCGATCGGTATATAACTCGACCTGATCGGACAGTCACAGCAAATTTTCCATTCTTCCTGTGTATATATGCTAGTCGCCTTCGCAAACTTTCGTCACTAGCGCGGACTGCCGTCCGCAGTGATATCTAATTGATCGAGCTCTAACAGGAGACGAGCGTCACACGAGCGTTTTTTCACCTACACTTTTTGTTAAAAAGCGGTCGGTGTCGTGTGAACAGTCAGAATTTAAAAAGCGTCGACTTTTTCCGGAAGCTCACCGATGGAAATAAAACACGTCCTATTTCCATCGGTTTTTTGTGTCGGTCAAATGCCTACTAGATTGAGGCATTTTTGTATGAAATTTTTCAAAGTGTGACCAGGTTCTGTGAGAAAAAAAATCGATGGTATTTTTGTTTGGCCACCGATGCGAATTATGTGAATGGCAAAATTCAGCGATACCTCTTTTCCAAATATATGTAGTTGTCACTAGCGAATTTAATTATTTAGGCTTCGCAATATTTACATATTGTACTAATGAGCAATGCAAATCTATACAAATATCTTGATTTAATCTGAAATGCCTATTTTTTCTATTTGTTTCAAAGAGTTTAAAATCTAAAAATCTTTAATCAAACAATATTTTGAATCTAAGACATTTGCCAGGCGAGTAACTAAACTTTGGTCACTTTGGGAATCAAGGAACTACTGTTGTGCTGGGTGGAATAAAAGTGAATGGGAAAGGATTCCGTTTGTAGGTTGGTTTAAGACGCTTCCAAAAAATAGGAATAATGAGATGCATTCCCGTTTACAAGTACTGATAGAGCTTGTCAAACACATAAACAAGAAAGCGGCAAGCGGTGGAAGGGGGGCAACTCTGCCTGCCAGTGTTGCCAAGATCAACAAAAAGTCATAAAAAATATAGATATGTGTGTGTGTGTAGGAGGAGAGGAATATATTCCCTTCCCATATACTTAAGTACTCGGTCTCTCTCTATAAATTTTCGTTGTATAACAAAAGATGTGCAAAATTTGCGCTTGTTAACAATGCAAACGCACGAGTCACACACACACACACACACATCCTATTCAAAGGTGCAGAGAGAGATAGATAGATAGAAAGAAAAAGAGAGAGGGATGGAAAGAGAAAAAAAAGTTCAAGGCAAGTAAAAAACAAAAGCAATTGACGGTGCCGCCTTCCTCCGACTTGTGTCAGAGTCATTCAAGGCTCAAAGAGTTGTTGCCTCATATCTCTTAGCCAACTTTCGTCTAGGCCGTAGAGTGGGGTGGGGGGCTGCTCTGTTCAGCTCTGTTAATGGGGCTGACGGTTGCGCGCACCGTGTGGCATTGTGTCAAAAGAAGTTAGGCAAAAGTAAGCGACGCACTAATCTCGTTTATGTAGCGTAAAATGCATGTAATTGTGTAAACACGCCAACTGCCTGCCATCTTCAACTGCCCCTTCCATCCCCTTTTTTTTTGTTTTGGTGGGCGTGCCACTCTGACTGACTGATGCACAGATAGAGCGTTTGATAATTGTGTGCCACATACTCTACCATACACACACACATACAGACATATCTATTGTATGCATACACACATGAAATGTACGACAAGTCAGCGCCAAGTGGAATGTCATAAAATCTTGGCAGGCAGCTCTTATAGAGCTCTGAATGCTCTATAGAGAAAGTGTATACACTTTCAAATTTGAAAGTAACTGGGTTCGATTTCTATCCTGCTATGTTAAAAAGAAAGTATTTCAATGAAATGAATCTACAAAGATTTTTCTCTCTTTATCTATCGATATAATGCTGTACTATTTCAATAATGTATTCACACTTTTGTCTTTCCTTCTCTTAAGATTAATCGTTTGGTGTATTTTCATCTTCAGTTTAGAACCTTCACATTTTCCAATTTGGCAATTTTGATCTTTCTATTACTTTTATTTCGATTTATATTATTGACAAGCATCAATAGACGAGTAGATATAAACGAAAAGATCTCAGAGATGGTAAGAGCTAGAAGCTCCAAATTTGGTATGTAGACTTTTTATACTTCGGCGGTCACACTCCTTTGGCCCACAAATTTCATAAGCAAGAATTTAAGGAGCAATTTTAAAGCTCCTGGCGCAGGGTATTCCGAAGTCGAGCACTATCGACACACTGTAGATATTTTCTTTCCTTTGCATATCGATTACTATCCGCTGCTTTACTTTCTCTTTCCTGTCTTGCTTAGTTTTATCCGCTTTGCAGCTCGCATGTGTGAATGAGTTCAGGTTAGCCGTCTAGGCAGTGTCAACGGTTAAGGAAGTGCGGGTGAAGGAGAACGAGAAGATGAAGACGGGGCAGGGGCAGGGGAAGGGGTAACTTACTTTCAAAGTGATATGAGTGGGAACGTCAATGAGCAGCAAAAATTATGAAGCTCATCAAAATGTGCGCTGAATTGTAAAATTGCCGCTTGCTTTTCTTTTTTTTATTTTCTGTTCATATTTCTTTGCTTTCTTGTTCTTCATTTGTTGCCCCAAAGGGGTGGCAAGGGTTGGGGGAATGTTATGTGTGCTGTGTCTTATCTGAAGCAATTAAAAAATGTTTTTTGTTTTCGACTTCCGCTGCGTTGTCGTCGTCGTCGTCGTCTTCAGACAAAGCCAAAGAGCATTCCACGCACATATGAAGGGGATTAGCATTACGATTGGGAAAGAGGTCCTGGGGATGAGTCCTGTAGACAGCAGTGTCAACTCGGAGTTGGAGCTGAAGCTGAAGCTGGAAGTCTGCCGTGGGGCAGCAAAAGTTTTGCCTTTGTGTTGATGTGTTTATTTATACTGTCTTTCTTATGATTTTCACTGATTTCCCGAACATTTCTCAAGACTTCTTTTGTTCAAACGAATTTTATGTTACAGGACCTTAAACTGAAAAGTGTTTATATCATGTTGTTGTATGACATAGTCCATAATCCAATATTAAGACCACTTGGGGACCGATTTCTGATTGCTTTGATAACTTGGCGAATGCGTAACTTGGAACTGACTTAAGATTTAGTCTGTTAAACGAAGAGCTTAACTATCTATAATAAAAAAAGAGAGCTCTCAGAAAATTGCAATGTGTTGAACAGTATTCCACACTCTTCTTAGCTAAAAAATATTACAATTACATTATGTAAAGTTCAAATGTCTGTTTCATTTTTTTCTCCATCATTCGACAGCCTAATCGGACAATCTATGGCCGGCAATAAATCGTGCATTTAAACGACCCGGACCCGGACTTGGACTCGAGCCCGAATCCGAACCCCCGGACACGTAATGCCCAGTGACCCGCGCTGATTGATTGAAATGTCACTTTAAATGTGATGCTTGAAAGAAAACCGACAAAAAATTAAAAAATAAAACGCATCAAAAATGCCAAATGAAACATAAATGCCACAAACAGTCCCCAGCAACCGCAACAGCCGAAGAACAAAAAAAGAAAAAAAGAGAAAAACTGAAGCTCAAACCCAACCCTGAACCCAATCCCAGAGTCAACCCTCGTGTGCGTTTGTTTTGTATTTGATAAGCATGAAAAACGCACAGAAAATAAAATTGTTTTAGATGCGATGCGAGGGAGGAGAAGGGGGCAACATGGGAAGGGGGCGCCCAAAACAGAATCCTTAAAAAAATAGTGCTACTTAAAAGCAACAAAAAACCAAAAAAAAAAAAAAAAAAGAAAGCAGCGAAATGCAAAGAAAAAATGTAAAATGGGTGGGACAACACTGGCAAATAAGTAGATGCAGTGGCTGAGGGGAAATGGAAATGGCAGCCAGCAAATGTTTTATCGTTTATACTTTTTTTTTCACAGCGTTCTGTTAAGTTGGAAAAATGAGCGTCGATTAATTTAATAGAGACAAAAAGCCTTCGCACACACAATCACACACACACACACACACATACACACACACACACAAACACACACACACATAAAGGAAACAAGTCCACAATGGATATGGAAATACGAGTTCGCTTCAGACATCGAATGAGATGCGTTCGGAACATGACGAAGATTTGGGGCGATCTTTATGGAATTGAGCCCAGCGAAACTGACAGCAATAGGTTTGGCAACCCTAACCAGAGTTGCCATTTAAATACACTTGAATGCTAGGATTATATTTATTCCCATCAAGTATATTTCAAGTTCCAATTAAGGCATATTAATTTTATGGATTTCTTAGCTGTTCTTTCTAAGTTATTTTAGTTAATTTTCTTTTTCATATCGCTATAGAAATTCCTTTTGTTCAGTCTACGTTTTTAAAAAACTTGGTCATTTTCAAAATTTAAAATATTCTATATATTCTATATTTTATTTAAGTTGCTTTCAGACGAGCGTTTTTTCACCGACACTTTTTGTCAAAAAACTGTCGGTGTCGTGTGAACAGTCAGAATTTAAGATTGAGGCACTTTTGTATGAAACTTTTCAGAGTGTGACCAGGCTCTGTGAGAACAAAAACCGATGGTATTTTTGTTTGACAACAGATGCGACGGTGAAAAAGTGTCGGTGAAAACACGTCTGAAAGCAACTTTAATATATTTTGATTCAATTTCTGATTTTCTCTGCACTTTCCACCTCTTCTGCGAAGCTCCGCTTTTTTGAAGATTGTAAAACATAGGTTTTTTGAATTTTTTAAGGAATTAAAGTATTTTATTATTAATAGACTTAAGATTCTGGTCTATCATTTCCATCTACTCGAATTGCTTACATTAGATTAAGCTAAAAATATATTGTGTGAAATTTTTATTAAATAAAGTAATTTAAATAAAATTTCTTTTCTCTTTATTTTTTATTATTATTATCTTTTATTCAATCTTCAAGTTGTATCAAGTTTGCCAAATAAATATTTTCAAAATATCAACATTCTTACATGAATTTTACTTTCTACAGGGTATACATCACGTCTAGTTGTTTATTTTTGCGCACTTGTGTGTTATGATATTTGGCAAGCGCATGCCTGATTGATCCCCATTGAATGCGTTGTCCCCGGAAAGTAGCTTTCTTTTTTCGACAAATATACGAATTACTCCAACTGACCTCTGACTTTCAGACTTTGATGCTGGCTGATGACTGACGGACGGACGGACGGACGACCGGGCTGACTGACTGACTGACTGAGTTGGCCAACTTTTCATATCAAACAAACTACGATAATACAAAATAACAGACATTTATCTAAACGTTTAGCCATTTATTAGCGCTGAGACTGAAATAAGGATGAGGAGAACGAACACCCCCTTAAAAAAATATTTGGGTATAAAAAGAAAATAAAAAGTATCGACCCATTAGTATGTGTGTGTATGTCGTTTAAAAAAAAAAAGAAAAAAAAAAACAAGAAATGTATAAAACTAATGAAATCCTTATTAATATGCTTTGGACCTTTGCTGTTTGTTTGCTTTTTGGGTGCCCTTGTGGCCATTTCCCTACCATTGGCCTTCGTCCTCGTCCTCGTTCTCGTCGTCCTTCTCGTTGTCGACCCAACCAAATTGAATATGCAATGAATTGTAAAACGCAAAAGTTTTGCATAAAACAAACAAAACACACCAACAACATCAACAACAACAACTGAGCTACTCAGCAAATGGTCAGCCCGAAAAAAAGCTAAATAAAAATGTACGCACATTTTTCAGCGCATATTATGTAATTTTTCACATTTTCAAACAGCTTACAGCGACCCATGCCAACTGCAATGACTCTGTCCTTTCTTCTTCTACTTTTTTTTTATTTATATATGTGTGTATATATTTTATATAGTATACGATAGAGTCTTGCCAACTCGGACTAGTCAAAGTCTCATGAAATTTGTCCAATCAGCTGCCTGCAGTCATGCGATTGGCTGCCACATTTGCCACAGTGTGTGGCACCGAAATCGAATCCTCCGCACACATAGGGTAGCACGCAGCTCCCTTTTCCTTTCCCTTTTCCTTTTCCTTTCCATTTTCCATTTATCCCCTCTCTTGTGTCTGTGTGCTTGTATGCCACTCTCTCTCTTTGTATGTGTCTGTGTGTGTGCATGTGTCTGCGTGTCCAAGTATTGATATCTGATGCGTATTCAATAGGTTTCGACGCGCGCATTCACATGGGGGATGGAAAATTGGCTTAATGGCAATGCAACCCTTTCGCTCACATCGAGTATGAGTATGTACTAGCACACACATGTGTGTGTGTGTGTGTTTGTGGGTGTGTAAAGGATTGTGTGTGAGTTTGGGAGTTGAGCGAAATTATTCAATAGCTGATCATTCTCAACGGCTCTCAACAAAGCATCCTCATCAAATTAACAACAGAGAACAGCTATATTAGGTATTGAATTCTTTCTCTGAAGAGAATGGCGGTAGGTTTCTTTTTCTGGACGATTCAACGCAAATCTATGTAAATACAAAATCAAGGCATATTTCTTAGGACAGTTTAGGCATGTACAAATGCATTTAAAAAATCGACAAGTATTTTAAATCGATAGTTTAAGTTGAGTTAAAATTAAAATTTTGAATTTAAAAAAAATAAGGGAAGAAAAAGGCTCGTGGCTTAAAATCGATATCCTTTGAAATGCATAATGAATTAAGTAGAAACTAATAATGCCATATTTGTAGTATAATGCCCTAAATATATTTTAATTAAACGGTAACAAATATAATTAGTGCAAACATAAACTTATTTCGCTTTGTAACCAACTAGATAATGATGAATTTGGCGATGCGAAGTTTGTTGATGCTTGATCCTTGATCATTTGGTCCACATCTAGTTATAGAGGGCAAACTGCGCTAGAAAGATGAAGAAAGTCGGTAAGTTGATTTATAAAATATCTAAAAATATATTACCTTATTTTGAATGAAAACTTTACGGAGTTAGATTAGCAGGCCAGGCGTCAATTTTGTATTTGTATGTAGTTCCCCCCAGCAATTGGTTCAGCCAATTGCCGAGATCATCCAATAAGTGGGATTCGGTTAATTCGTCATTGTTGCCAATCTCTATGTCGTCGTATCTGTTCATCAATTGACTGATTATCCTTACCATTCTTCTAGTTCCTTGAGCGCATTCGGAATGTTGTGCACGGAATACGCAAAAATATTTTTGGCTCCCGTTGATTGCTAGTACAGTGCCTGCACATTTCCTTGGATTAATCGGAAAATGATGAGATATGCCTAATGATAAGTAGAGTAGTTCTGAAAACCATGACAATCCCCTGTCGATGAGCAAATGGGCAAATAATAGATTCCTGTTGTTCCTATGTGGCCAAGCAGTGCGATTATAAGGCCCAAGAAGTTTCGGTCGTGTCTCCAGATCCGATATCAATAATATAGTATGGCATCCTGGAGTTAGTGAACGAATCAACACATCATATGTCAAAGTCTTTAGCTCCAACAGGTACAGCTCTGGCTCATGTCTATTCAGCATGTTGTACGTTCGCTCAGAACCACGTCCTCTCAGAATTTCCTCGGCAGCTCGTAAAAAGGTCAGAAAGTGCATTTAAACGCATCCAAGTCCAAACATAGTGGCCGTAGTTACCATTAGCGATAAGGCTGCTATCACGAGTTCATCCCCGATTTTGTCCATCAGGTAATTCACTTGATAAAGTAAACAAGCTACCCATTCACTCAATAATCCTGGAGCATGTTCGTCGTATAGATTCTGGACAGCGGCCTCATGGGTAAAAGCATCGGATGTTGTCAAAAGTCTTCGTATTGTTGAGTCAATCTCCTCTTTAGCTGTTTTAACCGCCGCGCTGTTTAGAAAATCGGCAGTGCTAAAATCTAACTTGACTCCATTGATCCATTCGTACTTGATTTTGGTGCTATTACGTCGCCATATGACCACCAGATGCAATAAATTGTCTTCAGGGAAACCCTTTGAAATGGCATTCAGGAAATCCACTTGCTTCTCCTTGTCAATGTATGCAAATCGAACTCGTTTCAAGCTATATTCACTCTCCAGGGCAATGTGTCTCAGGGCTCTCCTTGCATTATCGTATTTTGGTGAGTTTGTTGTTATCAGAACCACACACAAACTCTCTCTGGGGCAAACACCTTCGAGGACGTCTTGCGATGACAGTCCTGGCAGTATCAGGTATTGATTCAACGAGACGATTGTATCCAGTACTTGAGTGGGTATTTCGGCCATAGAAACACTTGCCAAGGCCCTCTCCGAATCCTCATTGAACAGAAGTAGTGTGTCCAATTTGGAATCAACATTGAAGCGATCAGCAATCATCTTGGTGTTTTTTTCGTTTGATAGATCCACAAATCCAAATGCCACACGATCATGAAAGCCAAAGGCAGTTATAAGATATTTCAGTCCTGTCACTCCCCGTGACTCCAAGACCAAAGCTCGTACTCTGTTATCAGACCATCCATTCAGGAAATCGTTGACGTTGTCGTCATCAATCCGTTGACCAATCTTTGAGGGCAATTTCCTGCGTATGAATTTATCGAGTTCTTCCGGTGTATAAGCATACTGACGATACACGTAGCTCTTTCCGCCCAGAACAAGCACCATCTGCGGAACCTTATCCACTCCAGTTTTTTGTAAGACACTTGGTTCCTTCTCCGCATTTATTGTTGCAAATTGAACGCCACGGGGCTCAAAAGTATCGATTAAATTCTTGAATGCTTCAGCTAGTTCTGTACAGTCCATGCACCAATCGGTATAAAACATAATAATGTACAACTTGCTCTTACTCTTTGGTATAATTGTTTGATTGAAATAGTCAGATGTGACCGAAAGTTGGCGATAAAAAGTGATTTCCGGATCAAAGTCGAATTGTGCGCCGTAGCATTTGTTACCTGGATCAAAAAAATCAGAAACTTGCTTAAGATAATCCAAATCTTCCGTTGTTAATTGTTGTTCAACATCCGGTTGATTAGTCTTATCAAGATCCCATTTTGTTGCCAATTGTTTAAAGGCCTCTTTTATTTCCGGCTCGGAATCCGTCTTACTTATTCCAGGCTCCTTACCGGAAACATTCAGACGAAAGCAGCAAAGTAGAGCAATTGCACAAATTGCCAGCCCACCGAAAATCCAATTCACTTTATTCATGATTACTTGTCGAATTAACTTGTATATATCTTTTTAGCGCGTATGGATTCGAGCTTTTGATTGGAGAATTACTTTTGAAAATATAGATTTTAGCGCAATTTCCTTTTTTCTGAAAAATATTTGATGTTGCTAGACACACATTTGCCGTTTGAATGAACTTTTTGTGTGCTTCTGTTTAGGACAAATCCGTATGAAAATTTTCCCAATGCTATATGATTACAAATTTTTTGTTTCACCTGACAGAGTCAATATAAAACAATTCTTTTGACAAATTATAATACTGGTGAACTTAGTTTGTTTTGTTAAGGTCCCACCAATGGAACATGCAAATATAGAATCCAAATATGATCCATGTGGCTTTCAGGTCTCCTAGGTCTCAATAAAAAGACACAAGAACATTCACAACTCAATTTTAATTGATTTTTCGATGCTCTACATATTTGTTGACAAATTTCTATGACCTATTTGTTTTTTTATTTTCAACATATAAAACACAAAAACAAATAAATCAAAATCGATTCTATAAATTCGATGGCAATGCAGCGCATATGATTTTATGATTTTTATGGATATTTAATTGATATGGTGTTGAAATGTCTGTATTATTAAATGACAATTTCATATTTGCAGACAGTTCTCAAACAAATGAAGAGCGAACTGGAACTGGTGTGTGTGGAACCGAACTGAACTGAACTGAATGCGATGCCAATAAAAATACTTATAGTTCATTAATAAACAATTATGTGCGGCATTATTGCGCGCTAAGCGCAACGAATTAATGGCCGTTGTCGGCTTCAATAATTTTAATGTGTTTTGTCGCCCCCTCCCCCTTCCCCTCCCGCTACCACTCCCATATTACCCATCTACGATTTCACACCCTGCCATTAATGCCCATTAAAATGCCAAAGTGTGCGCCATGCAAAGAAGCGCCACAATGTAACGACCATAAATTACGGCAAAGAGTAAGAAAAATACTAAAAATACAAAAACAACAACAAATGTAACAACAATAAAAACAAAAACAAAAATTATTAACGCCTCAAAGGCGTGCGTGTGTGTGTGTGAGTGAGTGTGTGTGTAAATATTTTGGAGTCGCCTGACTAAACAGCGCGACAAGAACAAAAACTATGAGCGACTCCACGCTGGATGATAATACATTATCAGACCGAGCCATAAATGAGCTGCGTCTGTGTGTGTGTGTGTGTGATATACACCCAAAAAGGGTTTAATGTGTGGGTGCGTATGTGTGTTTCAACAGGGATAGGGCAAAAGTCCTCGCACATAAAATTTATGCGCCGCAAAAAGGACAAACGAACCAAAAATCAACCGACAGCTGAGCAACTGACTATCAATGCAATGAAGTCTAAAACCTCTCGAACCTCCTCTCTCTTCGTTATCTGTGTCTCTTCCCCCAACTCGCTATCTCTCTCCCTCTTTCTATCTATTTAATCCACTTGTTTCCCTTCTAAATTCGCTGTGTGACCACTAAGCAGCAACAAGGTTAGTGATGGACGCGTGAGTCGCGCTTTTCTTGTATCGCATTTCTAAAAAGCTCAATAAAAGCTCAAAGTGGCTCGAAAAGCACTATGGTTAAGCGTTTACAAATGTACCAATGAAATCTTTTTAAGAAATATTAGATCTATTTCTAATTTACAGAATGGTTTGGGAAATTAAAATTGGACTTACATGTCTTAAAATAATAGCTAATTATTATGATATAGTAAGCTGATTCTAATTTAGATGTGACCAGTCGTATAATCTAGCTAAATTAAACAAATGTAAATAAGCCATTTAATTAGCAATTCTGAGTTTTATTTTTATTATTCTTGTTTGATCCTTCCTCCTCTCGACCACAAAAATCGTGGAGGACTTTTTGGCAAAATCATTGAGGATTCCCTATCGAAAATGCCTTAAAAACGTAAAGGAATCCTTGGGGCTTTTAAGCAGAATCCCTAGGGAATCCTTGGGGAAGTTTCGGCAGAATTCCCTAGGGAATCCCTAAGAATATTCTGCAGAATTCCTTTGGGAATCCTTTAGGAGGAATTTTAGGAGGAATTCCTTAGGAATCACTAAGGAATTTTTGGCAGCATTCCCTAGGGAATCCTTGTGGAATTTTCGGCAGAATTCCCTTGGGAATCCTTTGGGAATTTTAGGAGGAATTCCTTAGGAATCACTAAGGAATTTTTGGCAGCATTCCCTAGGGAATCCTTGTGGAATTTTCGGCAGAATTCCCATGGAATTTCATTCTTCAATCTGATCTTAATCAAATCAACTAAATACCTTTAAAATGAAGGAAATAATAAGCAACATACAGATAAATATTTAATCTATATTAATAAAAGAAAACTGAATTCAAAGGCTTATAACTTATCAAACTTAATTTTGTATTTAAGCTTAAATTCACTTCCTCGAATAAGTTGAGGTTTTTATCTTCTACTGAACTTTCCAAAATTTTGAAAATGTCTGTATACATTCTATTTATTATTGTACTTATTATGGGCTGTTTAAGTTCATATATGTGTTGATTACTTACATATATTTTGTTAGATTTTGGTATTTGCCCATCTCTAGTTAGAAGTTTCATGGTTGTTGCGGCTCAAAATAATTTTATAGCATATTTTTCGGCTGTTTTTATATTTATTACATTGGGGAGTTTTCATTGTTACGCATCGGTCGTTTTGCCCAGCGCCAAGAAACTAGGCGACAAAATTTGTCTTCTAAGACGCACAGCCAGCAAGAGAGAAAGAGAGTGAGAGAAAGTGAGTGAGTGAGAGAGAGAGAGAGAGAGAGAAACAAGATACGCCAAAAACGCACCACCGCACCACCCATTAGAGCCACCATACATATTCCAGTTGGTGTTTGTTTTAGCTTAAATTAACAAATGTGCTTTTGTGTGATAATTATAATTTTACATTACATTTTGTTAATTGTTCAACGGCATACGATGCCTGGATTTGTGTGTTGTGTTGTGTTGGTGATGGTGATGGTGGTGTGTGTGTGTGTTTGTGTGTTGGCATATGCCTTGAGTGTTGCTTGGGCCCAGGTAAGGTGTTAAAAAGACGTAAATAAGATGATGATGGTTCGCCAGCGTTGTCGTTATTAGTTTACCCATCTCTTGCACTTCCTCTTCCTTTAACCCCTTCTTGTTCATTCATTTCAGTCAACCCCAACGGGGGAGTGTATATATATTTGTGTGGGTGTATGTGTGTGTGACATATTGGCAATTTGATCATGTTGCGTGTGTGTGTTATGCATTAATGGCACAAAATTTTTAATGATGTGCTACGTGTTAAGTCATCTCCAGAGTGTAGCAAAAAGCCAAGCCTAATACCAACAACAACAACAACGAGTGTTACCAAAAACGAATGCAACTCGCACATTGTCAAGGTAATAATCGTAAGCAACAAAATTGGTAATTTTTGGAATATGTTTTTCACCTCTCTCTCTCTCTCTCTCTTTCCACATCTGTCCACACACCTCCATCTATAAAATATAAAATTGTAATAAGTAAAATTATGCGCTTCCTGCGGGCTGAGCAGTAACAAGACAACAACGAGTAGCGATTAACGAGTTCGAGCAACGAGAACGAAAACAAGTATGAGTACGAATTCGAGTACGAATACGAGTATGAGTACGAGTATTTCATTAGACAGCGCTAAAAGGTGTTGAATGTTTGTCAGTTGCCTAATCATAAAATAGTGTAGCACTGTGGAGACACATTTGGTTTGTCGTTGGCCTTGTTGGCCTTAATAGGCTTTTTGGTTAATTAGAAATTTTATGTGAATGTTGCCGTTGAATACTATAATCACTTGCTTGAATAAATACAAAGTGTGCTAAGTATATGCTTACGTCTTTGATACAGTATTTGAAGTGCAAGACATTACTGGAATTTGCAGATTGAATAAATTGTCCAAATACTATACACAAAAAAAAAAATTTTAAATTTAAGTTTAAAATTCTTAATTTTTTTATGTGTCTTGAAAAATCTTACTTGAATCGAGTATTTTGCACTCAATTTAAGAATTATCCAGACTACCAAATTTAGGACATCGTTTGGGGTTAATTTTTACCGAAGTTTCGGTTTTTTCTCTGCTAGAATTTGACAAGACTTTAAAACACTTTGACTGATATCAAGTGAGCTACCAAATATATTTCTGAATTGACTCGAACGCATAACAGCCTATCACGTTAAATCATTTTGAAATACCAAATACCTGATATTAAACAAAGCATTTCTAACATCAATACTTTCGAGGGTGCCACAGAAATCGCTTTCGCTTGCATTTCACTGGAATTTGTATGAAATTTAAGTGAAATTCAAGCGGAAGCGATTTCCGTGGCACCCCCGTATAAGTCTAACCTGAATTTCAATAATACTCAATACTTTAAACTTTTTCTCTATCGAAGCTCCCTGATATCGAATGAAATACCAAAAATACTTGCAAATGCACTCAACTCTCATGATAAATGCAAGTCAGACTCGATAAAGTCATATTGCAGGTGATGTTTTGTTGTTCAGTGAACAGAAGATGCGAGGATGGAAAAATGTAGAGAAATGTTTGAATTATTTGCAAGTTTTGTACAAATTAACTTTATGACCGCTGGCTAAATACAGTCAAACATAGAACAGGTAACAGGTTGAGGTACAGGTACAATGTGTATACAATACACAAAGCATAACAAGGCAAACACAAAATGCAGAGAGGAAAAGAACTGAAAAAATAAGACTGCGCCCAGCGACTGTCATTGGAATGGATGTGAATGTGAATGTTGCAGTTACCCAAGTGTACATACGTATATATGTATGTATGTCTACATAGATATCTATATACTGTATATGTATATGTATGTATTCATGTTGTAAAAATTGTAAACATTGTTTCCGCTTCATTGTTAGGAACTGTTACCTGGGCCAGAGCAACTGTCACTGGGCATTGCAATGGGCCGACAATGACGAGGACGATGACGCCTTGATGCCACAGCCACAGCTGAGAATCTGCCGAGATTCAAACCGTCAGTCAGTCAGTCAGTCAGGCAGTTAGTCAGTTAGTCAACCAGTCCAACCAATCAGCCACCCAATCAGACTAACAAGCCCAGGCAATGCTTGCATTTTAGAGCAGGTGTCCTCTCGTTACAGTTACAGCTCCACAACGCGACGAAGGCGACGGCGACTTTTTTATTTCTCCACATTTTGTTTTCTTACTGCTGACTGAGTTTGTTTACATGGATAGCGAAGGAAAGGCAAGGTACTCGTACCTCTCTCACTCGTACTTGAAAGCACAACGAGTACTCGTACAGTAACAACAACAACAACAACAACAACAACAATAAGTTGAACAACAAGTTGAACGTCAGGAAAATTGAGGTTGGATATGCGACGCTCGTCGAATCCCGTTGCCAAACTGTAAACTGCAGTAAAAACTCAATGATTTAACAATGAATGCAGAGAGTCGCCTTCTGACCAGGTTCGCGACATGGTTAAGAACGTCGCTGTCGTTGTCGTTGTGGCTTCATCGTCTATGGTCCGGCCAGGTTATACAAATATAGATATGTACATACGTATATACGAAAATACGAATGTACCAGCAAAGAGTAAAACAAAACCAAACCAAACCAAACGAAACGAAAGCAAAACATTGACAGACAACGAGCTCTGTCGAAGGACATTGTCGACCCACTGCTCCGCAGAAATATGAATGCCTCACTGGTTCAAAATGAATTAATAATCAGTAATTCTTGAACAAAAAGATGCATACAAAAAATGCCAACAGGAAATCCAGAAAAAATCGTAAAAATAACAAAAATGAAAGACCTATCGAGCAGCTGAACGAACTTCAAATACTCTACTTAGAATGTTGGGCATTTAATTGGAAGAAATTTCAGCTTAACTGTTTAATTTTCTAATAAAATTTCTTAATTAGGGTAGCATTAATTTACATAAAATTGATTTATATTTATTTCGTATCTTACTTAACATACCTATCCTTCACTTTGCAACGTTACAGATCTATTGACTCAAGTATTATACCTTCAGCTAGAGTATATTGAATAAAAAAAAAGAGTAGAACAAGTTGCATAGACAAGAGGTAAAGAGGTTCGCCTTTGGGGTCTGCGCTGCAGTGACAAGTGCAGCTGGTAGAAATCGGTGGTTGGGTGGTTCGGTGGTTGGATCGTTGGGTGGCTGCCCCCCACCGAACAGAACGCTGTCTCGGTGGTTGACTCCGGCTGTGACTGATTGGCGCAACTGAGCACCTGACTGACTCTCGGGCTGACTGAAAAGGCCATGGATTTTAATTACAAGAAATTGTTTGCTTTTTTATCTTATTTATTTTTTATTATTTTCTTTTTTAATATCCACGCACAAAGGCTTTTTCTAGCAGCAACTAAAACAAAAGCTTCGCTAGATATAATAGATAGAAATATATATTCGTAAATATGTATGTACATACATTTCAATTTGAAAAGGCAACAAAAAGCTAAATTATATACTATACATAAATGTGATGAAAATTGTTCGATAAGAAGATGTGTACACATCTCTTTAAAAGTAAACCTTGAACAGTAATTAATAAACCATGAATGAATGAATGAATTTATTAATATTAAATATTATTCTTAACGAATGACTGTAAACATTCGTTGAGTTCAGATCGATTATGATCAGAGTTGTTGCTCGGCTTGCCCTTGAATGACTCAATTATCTTAAGTCGATTTTAATTTTACCGATGTGTTGAGATTCATCAATCGATTTTTAGTTCAATTTGATAAGTAATTATTATTCAATTTGATAAGTAAAATAAGTTTTTTTCATTTACATTGAAACTTGAATGTAATCTTAAACTTAAGTATGACTACCGCCTTAATTTACGAGGGTGGGCTGATAAATAGTCGGCCTACCAAAGAAAACACGTTTTTTTTTTTATTTTTCTTTTTTATTTTTCAACATAATCTCCTTTTAGACGTATGCACTTAGTCCAACGGTCCTCCAATTTTTTTATACCTTCCATAAAATATGACTGGTCCAGGTCCTCAAAATAGGCGTTTGTTTCACAGATCACCTGTTCATTCGACTGAAATTTCTTTCCACCAAGCCATTTCTTTAAGTTTGGAAATAGATAATAGTCACATGGTGCTAAATCTGGAGAATAGGGGGGATGTGGAAGAATTTCATAGTGTAGTTCACACAATTTCATCATGGCAACAACGCTCTTGTGAGCCGGAGCGTTGTCCTGGTGAAACAGAACTTTTTTCTTCGCCATGTGCGGCCTTTTTTTCTTTAGTTCTGAATCGAACTGTCCCAAAAGGTTAGAATAGTATTCTCCATTAATTGTTCTGTCTTTTGCCATTACCTTGTTGGCCGACAAACCAATCTTTGCCTTTTTCGGCGCCGTTTCTCCGGTTGAAATCCACTGCTTTGACTGTTCCTTGCTTTCTGGTGTATGGTGATGTATCCAAGTTTCGTCGACAGTCACAAAACGACGCAAAAATTCATTCTTATTTGCGTTTAACAATGCCAAACTCTCCTTCGCAATGACCAAGCGGTTGCGTTTGTGTTCCGCTGTGAGCAATCGCGGCACCCACCTTGACGAAAGCTTACTCATATTTAAATATTCGTGTAAGACGTTTCCAACACGTTCACGAGAAATGTTTAGGGCCTTAGCAATCTCTCTCAGCTTTATTCGGCGATCATCCAATATCATTCCGTGGACTTTATCTACCATTTCTGGGGTTGTCACCTCTCTGGGACGTCCCGGACGGTCCTCGTCAAAAATGCTTGTCCGCCCGCGCCTATACTCAGCAGTCCAATATTTAATGGTCGAAATCGATGGAGCTGATTCCCCATAAACTTCGATTAACTCATTTTTTATTTCATCGTTGGATTTCTTTTTTAAAAACAGAAATCTAATGACAGCTCGATATTCTATTTTACTCATTTTGGGGACAATGCAAAAGTGACCATGCTAAAACTCCCGCCAAAATTACCAGTGTTGAGAAAAACGCCTAAAACTTTTTCAGCAATCAGCCGATAGAAAACACTAATCGAATAAAATATTTATGGGTTGTTTAAGATGTTTTTTTTTGGTAAGGCCGATTACTTATCAGCCCGCCCTCGTATAAGACTTGGCTTGTCTTAAATAAATAAATAAATAAATTTAATTTTGTACAAATGTATCTACGCTCTTGTATTTGCTGTATTACAAATATTTAATTAGTTAATTTAAAGAAAACATTTACTCGTTTTGTAAATCGGCAAATCAGTTGCAAGTTTCTTGATGAATCGACAATTGGATATTTTCCGTTAAGGAATTTTAAAGTTTGGATTTTATCCCCTCAGCAATAAAATAAAGCATAACCTGTTGAGCTGATTGACATGGGGGCCGCCTATAAACAAAAAACAAATTGCATTTTATTAGCAAACAATAAAAAGAAATGAAATGCCAAGCGACGTAACGACAAAAAACGAACAACCTCAGAAAAAAAGGACAAAATAAGGCAACTATTGTCACATGGTTTTTTTCCCCCAATTCAGATTGGAAGGCAACGGCAACGGCAACGGCAACGGCAACGGCAACGGCAACGGCAATGGCAATGGCAACTCTGGCCGGACTCTTGAAGCATTTTCACTGCGCCTTGGATATGGAGAAAGAACTGGGGATCGGTCACAATGAAAAGGGTTCGACGTGGCTGCGACAGGATGCGACACAAAAGCCACGGCCACAATGCCGCATAAAAAGGTGTCTCACAATATAAAAATGGCAAAATTTATTGGACAGTCGCACGCCACCCATTTAATTTATATTTATAGAAAATAAACACTGGACTGAGAGACGCACAAAGAAATGGCATGGAATAAAAAGCGTACTTCATAATACACCTAATAATACTATGGCGCAGTGGCATAGTCGAAGTTTGTATACGCTCACCCAAGGACTACAATTCTTTCATAAAAAAAACATTAGATGACTAATTAAAATACAATTTTAGCCAAAACGAATTTTATTTAGTTAAGTTAAGTTAAATCTTTATAAAAGCTAACATTCTATTGTAATTATTTAAAAATTAAAATTTACCAAATTATATAAGTATTTAAACCAGGGATTAAAACCGAAACGAATATCGGTTTCAGTTACGGTTTTGGTAATATTCGCATTTAGGTTTTCGGTTATCGGTTACGGTAAATCTTTGAATAAAGGTTTTGTAACGGTGAACCGGTTTTTGTGTATTTCGGTTTTGAAATACCGGTATGGTTTCGTTTTACAAAAAAAAAAAATTTCTTTGCAAAAATACTAATTACTTTCTCAGTGTTGCTAAAAATTACTATTTAAACCCCATTTTCCTCTTTTTCATACAAAATGTGGCTTTTTAGCAATTTTTAAAAAATTATAAAAAATACTAGCAAAAATATTTTTCAATATTTCAATCGGTTTTTACCGGTGAAAGGTTACGGTTTCGGTTAGGGATTTAATCCCTGATTTAAACAGAATAACTTTTGGAGATTTCTGTCATATATAGATTTCACTTATGTTTAGGATTATTTCAAGTTTTCTAACAATTCAAAGCTACCCCAACTCGGTTAGGGTGCTTGGGCAAGGGTTCAACGATGCTACGTCTTTTACTTGTAGAATGCAATTGAATTCGTTGGGTTATTTGTGGGGCGTTTTCTTATTGGGAGTTGAGCTAATAAATTAGCTCGCTGCCTGTCGGACTCGAACCGCAAAACTTGCGTTTCACAACAAAAGCGCAACAAATTAAATGTCAACTTTTCGGGAAAGGGAAAAACTTGAACACACACACACATGAACACAGTTTTCTTCCCACACATTCAGTCATTCTCGTATTAAAAACCAATTTCCACACACACGCACAAGAGAGAGCAGAAAATAAATGGAAAAAGATTCGTAAAACTTGCGACACGCGCCACAAAGGACAGCAATAAAAAAAGAAAATATCAAGCTTGGGGCAGCACAAAAAGTGGCAAAAAGGCAAGAAAATTGGCTACAAAAGATGCTAATGATTTATTTAATCGATTTGACCATGAACATATGTAACGCCATTCAGCGTGTGAAAAATGACAATCCAGCTCCAACGAGATATTTCTTGGGTTCACCATTTATTTTTTTTTCTGTATTTTTATTCCTTTTTTTTGTTAAGTGTCTGTTGATATTTTTAATAGTTTCGGTTACGCAACGTTGACAAGGGTTTGACCAGGTCCAAAGGGTCAATATTGGGACACGACAACCTGAACGGGATACGGCAGTATTATTTTGCACTCTCCCCTTTTTGGGGTCGTGTCATCGTGAGTGTGGTCAACTGTAAGTCGTTTGGCCTTGGCGTGTAAATTATGTTAAACGTTTGTCAATTTGTGTGTGATTTGTCTTGTCCGATGGCTGACCATCGTTGGTCTCTCTCCTTTGGACAAGGTGCCAAAGGGTTGACTGGCATGCCATGGTCACGCGCTATTAACTGCGACCCCCTGCCCCCCTTAAAACTAACGGGACAACGTCCCACCCAACCGATTAGACTTGTCTACCTTGCGTTCATTGACCATTATTCAACTCCTTAATCCTTATCGGCATTTGAGTGGACCATTGTGGGTGTCTACATTCTTAGTGTCCTGCTTACAATCGATTAATCACATTTGATAATAATAAGTGGATAATAAGTCATTGTTGGTGTCGTTGATTAAAATATGCACTAAAAAGATTATATAGAATTTAAGATTATTTCCTAATAAAAGCATTCACTGATAAAAAAAAGGATCTAAAATCAAGATTTTGGTCTCAGAACTAAGAACTTTGGTCTAAAAAATGCGTCGAGAACATGAAAATCTTGAAGTAAGAAAACACATCTTGATTCTAAGAACATTTCAATTAAGACCAAGTTCTTATATTTAAGATCATAAATTCTTATATTTTCAAGACCACAAATCTTAGTATAAGAATAAAACTTATTATTTTTTTAAGATTATATGTTCTTATTTATAGACCAAAAAGTTTTGAATACTCAAGACAAAAAATCTCAAATAAAGATTAAGCTTCTTAACATTTTAATAAGAATGAAGTAATTTTTAGTTATACTTGAGGTCTACTAATGTCGATATGACACTAAACAACAAACAACAACACAGAAAACACTTGCAGAACGCAATGAGCATGGCTCGGTATACAGCTGTTTCAAGAGATTCCAATCTCTATCATCAGAACCGTTGTGCTGACTTGACCAGCGATTAAGCCTAATGTCATCTTTGAGAAGCCAGAACCAGTTGTGAATTCTAGTCTCAAAAAGTGACAAAACTTTAAGATTTTTGTTCTTATTTTTAGAGAAAAGATCTTAGATCCAAGATTTGTATTCTTATATAAAGAACTTAAGATTTTTTAGTATAATATTCTTAGTTTTAGTAATTTGGTCTTAAAATGGTCTTATATTAAGAACAAAATATTTAAATTTGAGAATTGTATTCTTATATTAAGAACATTACGATTTTCAAGATTAATATTCTTAGTTTTAGTAATTTGGTCCTAAAATATTCTTATTTCAAGAACAAAATATTTAAGATGAATGTTCTTGATTTTAGAAAGTGGTCTTTTTTTTCAGTGTACATTTTTTTGGCACATTTTGATACCCGTTACTTAAAAAATAAGTAAAAGGGTATATTGTATTCGTTTAAATGTAAGTAACAGGGAGAAGGAAGCATCTCCGGCCCTATGAAGTATATTTTATCTTGATCAGCATCAACAGCCGAGTCGATATAGCCATGTTGGTCTGTCCGTCCGTCCGTCTGAGTGAGCGAATAGAATTCAGGGACTACAAGAGCTAGAGCGACCAAACTTGGCATACAGACTTCTATAAATCCCGAGCAGATCAATTTTTTTTTCTTCAAATTTTCGCCACGCCCCTTTCTGCCTCCTTAAATCGCGAAAAGCCACTACACGCACCGTTTTTAAAATATTACGTATTTTTTGGTAATTACCGTTATCTATTATTATAAGCTATCGTCCTATCTAATCGCAACAAGACCGGCCAATCAGAACGGTAGTAATGGCTGACTTAATTTTCAAGCAATGTAAGTGCCTAAAAGCATGCAAAAAAAATAAGTTAAATGTAATTAAATAAGTATACAGGTCGGGAGCTCGACTATAGTTTTTCCTACTTGTTTTAGTGTCTGAATAAGGTGTTTGATAACTACATATTAAAAAGATATGTTGTAAAATTTAGAGAAAATCATGATCAATTTGTTAGATAAAATTTACATGAATGTACATTGAAAAAATGACCCTTACACTATTTGAAAAGCTGAGATAATTACATACTATGTCGGTTCTCTTATGACACTTAATTTTTTTTTTTTTTGGGCCTAGTTTTTAAGGAATTTAAAGTTCAATCTATTTTTGGTACCATATAAGTATTATGTGCAGTATTATTTCTTGATAAAATTCAATTGATGAATTTCTTAACTTAAGCAGCTGTTAACTCCCACCTGTTATGAACCTGTGGACAAATATTTAGTACAGTTGCTAAAGCATTCTAAAACAGGACTTCAACTGACGTCATTCAATCAAAGAAAGAAGCTAAAAAAAGAGGAAGAAGAAGAACAACAACAACGAACATAATTCACTACAGGAGTTATGGTGAGGAGTTAGGTAAGGCGGGGGGAAGGGTGTGGGGAATTGGTCAAGACGGTGGCAAAGTTTAAAAGAAATGACTAACACTTGCGGGGTGGGAGGGGGGAGTGGCTAAAAGGCGGCTAATAAATCGACTTCCATATATCAAAGACTTAAATTTCAATTTTTTTCAAATTTCCTGCCATTTAAATGCACTCCTTCGGCCAAGTGGTCCTATGTCCCATGTCCTTTGTCCCCCTCCCCTTGCTCACATTGACTCTGGGACAGCTCATTGTTATGGCTGTGTTGGTAAATGATGCGCAGCTCGTGTGGCATGGGGGTGGTCCGAGTGGAATGGGCGTGGCATCACTGCAGAAATTGTGCCAGGAATTGAAATTTTTTTTTTTTTAACAGACGAACGATGGCAAAAGACGACGCAATTCTTTAGCATTTTATTTCAATTTTTTCTTTTTTTTTATCTCACTTTGCATTTCACATCGCTGAGAAAATGAAAGAGATTGCGGCGATGAGAGAGAAAGGGAGACAGAGAGAGTGAAAGGGGGAGAGCGAAGAGACAACGCCAGTGTACAGCACATTTACTGCCTCATCTATTTAATACCATAAATAATTGCATCTAATTAAATATGCTCAAATGAAAATGTCCGCTTTTTTTTCGCCTTCGCCTTCGCCTTTGCCGCTGCCTCTGCTGCCGTCGACGGCGACTACGTGCTCTGCCGACGTTGGCTGCAGTTGACGCGTGATGGAGCGAATGTCATTCGAAATGAAATTCAAGTTCCAATTTGGACCAAACGAACGAACTAACGAGCAAGAGAGAGAGAGAGAGAAAGAGACAGCTGGCAAGGATGAGGGTGGGCAAGGAAGAAATTAAGTAGCGCGAAAATACAAAAAAAAAAAAAAATAGAAAAAACAGCGGGGCAGAATTTAATAGTTTTCAATTAGGAATCGTTTGCAGCCTTTTCTTTTGCGTTGCTCGCAGCCGCTTACTTTTTTTCTTTCTTTTAATAGCACACACTTGACGCCAACAGTAGCAGCGGCAGCGGCAGTGGCAGCGCTGCCAACGCCGATGCCCTTCACATTTCGCTGCTCAGCAAGTGTCAAGCAAATGAAGTCACGACTTGTCGTCGACAGCGCTCAGTTTCAGTTATTTGTTTCGCTCTTTACTGTTGTTACTGTTGTTGTTGTTGTTGCCTTTGCCTCTGCTTGTTTTTAATTCAACGTAAATTTTATTTTATTTTAATTTCACTGCAATTCTTTTAATACACACACACAAACAAATAAACATACACTTCTTCTTCGTCTCTTCCTTTTGTGTTTTGTCTTGTGACTTTGCTCACGGTGCCATTTTTATGAACCCCAACAACAACAACAGAAGAGCAACAGCGACTGCGACGTCGGCAGCGACGCGAACGGCTTTTATTGAAATGACACGCTGTGCATTTGCTTACGTGACTCTTATTTAACCAATGTTTTTTCTCTCTCCATTTTTTTAAGTACATACTTAGTGCTCACTTGTAATTATTGCACACATTGCACAGTGGGTGAAATGAGCAATTTACCTATAAATACACAATTTATTTATTTATTTGCACTTTCAGAATATAAAAAAAATATAAAAGCATAATTTTATAGTAATTTAAAAACAAATTGTGAATGCATTAAATATTTAGTTTATACCTGAAGTTGTGGCAAACTGATTAATCAAATAAAATCAATAAGATTTTCTTATGTTTTACTCCGACAATTTAAAGATGTTTATGTTATAAATCTAGTATTTTTCAAGGTTGACACAAAACGATTTAGCTTGTATGATCCGATCATTTGCAAATTTAATCTAATCCCGAAACGTACTTAAGGTAACCCAGAAAAGTCGAATTTCAAGATTTTCCTGATTTCGAGAAGATATTTATTCGCAGTTTTGGAAGTTCCGAAACAAGTCAGTTTTTGAGATCGTTTGTACTTGAATATCTCCTGTTTAAGTACGAAAATCTTGATATATTTGTCTGAGTGTTTTGACTTTTCTTTTTAATTTGCTGTGACCGTGGGCAAAATAATAAGTACACTCTTTTTTTTACTATAACAGCTATTGTAAGTCAAGTTTTCATATTTAAAAAATAAATTTGGAAAAGTCATTTCAATTCCGTTTGAATAATGCAAAACTTTCCTTAACCCATTAAGTACACATTGAAAATTTCGAATTTATGTAAATGTCAACTTTTTCAACTCTTTTCCTCGATTTTTTACAAAAAATGTTTTTATGCAGAAAAATTCTTCAAACTATTCTAGGAGTGACAGCAAACAAAAAATTTTCAAAAATCTTTTCGCAAATATTTTTTATAATTTTTTGAAAATAGCGAAAAAGGCACGTACGAAAATGAGGAAAAAGTTCCTTTTTCGCCATTTTCAAAAAATTATAAAAAATATTAGAGAGAAGATTTTTAAAAATTTGTGCTTGCAGTCACTTCTAGAATTGTTTGAAGAATTTTCTGCATCAAAACATTTTTTGTAAAAAATCGAGGAAAAAAGTTGAAAGTTTACATAAATTCGAAATTTTCAATGGGTACTTAAGGAAAGTTTTGCATCATTCAAACGGAATTGAAATGACCTTTCCAAATTTCGCTTTTAAATATGAAGACTTTACTTATAGTAAAAAAAAGAGTGTACTTATTATTTTGGCCACGGGTGTATGTAAAATCTTTTCGAAATTGGCATTCTGCGGTTATATTGAGTTGACAATAAGTTCCTATAATCCAACTACTTGGAACTAGTATGAACAACTCGTTAATTTATCCGATTGATTTAAGTTATAGTTTGTAGTTTGCTAAAATGTGTTATCCAATTCCGAAGTGAATTACTTAAATGCGGGTAGTATTTGTTACCCTCTCCTGCCAGGGTTGACATCTTAGGGGAAAATGTTTTGTATGTAAGTGGAACTAACCACAAGACGAAATACGATTCCAGGCACACAAATAGAATAAATAAATAAGTCTTGGGCTATTCCCCAAATTCTTTCGCACAACTTTTAGGGCACAACCCACACAATTTAGGGGAACATCCATGCATTACGGATATTTATAGAGACCCCACCAGCACCATTTTCACCCACTATCGTGTGGGTGTGACGGGAGTCCAATCAATGCGAAGGCGAAAACAAGTCAAGACAGTTACTTAAATAACTTTGTAGCTGGCGGGGAGAACAGCGGAATAGGTGGATGGGTCAGTGAAATGAACGACAGGAGGCAATATACAGAACTGGGGGACTTCCGGCGGAAGTTATTGAGTACGGCAGAGGCGCGACCTAAAACAACAACAACAATGGGACAGCTTTGGCGTTGCCACCTGCCGTCGTCGTCGTCGTCGTGTTGGCGTGCAAAATTTTGGTTCGATGAATTTATTACTTTTGATGTTCAAACACGAAAACTGCTGCAGGCCATAAAACAAGCAGAAAGCGCCAAACTTTCGACAAGGGCCTAGGCTCCAAGTATTACCCCAGCCCTGTCACACTTAATACCCCCCCCTTCCCCCCTTATTCACCGCTCAGCAGCAAGTCAACCTTGCAACACCAACAGCAGCACCAAAAATAGAAGGCGGACCCACAGAGTTTGCAACAGCAAATGCTATTAAAAGTTTACATGTCTCAATAGAGTGTTAAGAGATTAGTTGGCATAAAATATTTGCAGAATTCCGGCCAAAAGCGAGCGGCCTTGTTGAAAAGTTAACTTGGCTGCGCCAAACTGAGGACAGGGCGAAAGGGGGAACAGGCAATTTGCTGATTTTTGGTTGTAATTTCAAAAAAGGGGGAAAATTGGAATCATCTCAAGTTAACGAATTAGAGAAAAACTTGAAGATAAATTGACCTAAGAAAACAGTTTGAAACGCAATCCAATATGATTATGAGTATATCAAGTTTCCCACTGAAATTTTTCGAAATGTTAAGAGTAAGAACTTATAGAACATTCTGTTTATTATAAAAATTTACAAAATACTATATTTTTGTTCTAAAAAAACCCAAAATTTCTGATATCCAATTTTGTGACAAACAATACTAAAATTTCTTAGTTTTAATAAATCATCTTTAAAAAATAGTTTGGCACTCGGCACTGTGCGAGATATGAGATATTTAGATAAAGAGCTGCAAATATTGGATAATACTCTCTGTTTAATATTATAAAACATATTCCAGCTATACTTGTACTCATATCATACAATTCGGTATATTTTATATGATTATAACTATATGTATAACACATTGATAGACCTCTATGTTGACATATTGTTTACATCTGCATGGTACAATGTAGTTAACATGTGCACACAATGTTTAACCATCAACAAGGTAACATTATTATTAAAATTTATAGATGCGGAAAACAGCGATATAGCATGTGAGATTACGACCCGAATGACTGGCTATATAAAGTTCGTTCCCGGAGGAGTGATTGTCAGTGGAGTCGTAGCAACTATGACTAGTTTATTTAGTCTATTGGTAGTTGGGTTGGTGCTATTGGTCTATGCTGCAGCCGAGGAGAAGGCTTATAGTGTTGAATTGAACTCGTTCGATACGAATCCAAAGTTCGAGGACGATGCTAAATGGATCGATTGGGGAGATTTGCGTATGAAGAAGGCGGCAAAGAATAAATTCACCTTAACTGGCAGCTTTGATGTCAATATGAATATGGGCGACGAGCAGAAGGTAAGTCCCGGATCAACATATAGATTTATACGCCAGACTGAGCTGATTTACCTATAAATATATAGCTATCGCTGCAAGTGTTTAACTATGATGATAATACAAAGGAGAAAGGTGCACTGGTCATGAATGTGAACAAGCCATTCTGTCAGTTTGTCAACGAGGATGAGGACACGTATCCATATATGCAGGAGGCATCCGATTTGCCAGAACAGGGCAACTGTCCATTTCCCAAGGGGCACTATACAATTAATAGTTACGAACTGGAGACAACCTTCCTGCCAGACAATGCACCCAAGGGCGACTATCTCATCGAGTTGAATGCCCTCGACAAGGATATGCCCGTGACTGGCGTTGTTGCCTCTGTCACACTGACATAACGACAATATTTGATTTACATCTTTTTTTCCTTACATATTTATTTATAATTTCTTATATTTCCTTTGTTCTGGGTGGATCCAATTGACACAGCAAGCGTTTTATATAGATATTTACATATATGTATGACATTGTTTACAAGTTTCTTCATTGCGCAAATATAAAATGACTTCGCTTTCAAAGACCAAGAATTTAGTACAGTCTTTTCATTTCGATGGTAAACTTGGAATTATTACACAAGGGACCAAAGTATTTGTTGATAAAGAACTAAATGTTATTTGGGGCGTTGAATCCAAATATGCACTTGGTTTTTTTCTATCAGACTCGACTTTTTGCGATATACCGTTATTTTCAAAATTAAGGCACTTCCACTACATATGTACATATATTGGAATATGTTGAAAACGGTTCAGCATATTTAGTTAAAAGATCTTCAAAAGTTGTTAACAATATTATTTATGAGCTGTGTCTACAAAAAGTTCAATTTTGTTCCCTTGTGTTATCAAATATGGATAATAATGGTATTCCGGAAACCGTTTTAGATTTGGTTTAGATGATTTTTAACCAAATCTAAATCAGTTGACGGAACGACCCTTTTTGAACACTGATTAGTTTCAGATTTCGTGAACAGCTGGTAAGCATTCTAAACAGCATTAAATAAATATTAATTTATTTATAAAAACTTTAAATGCATTAAGGGGCATTTACACTAGTTGACAAGCTGGTCAATTTCATCTCAGTAGGCTGAAAATTTTGATGGCAACTTAATCAACTCTAGTGTAAACGGTGGTCAACTCTAAGCAAAAGTGTGTTGACTTGGTAAAAAGCACAGCCTACTGAGATGAAATTGACAAGCTTGTCAACTAGTGTAAAGGCACCATTAGAATTATGTTCTCCATATTGATATGACAGCAGAATGTAAACAAACACCAAATGTCACACAAATAATGAGTTTTAATTTGAAACCAAATCGAAATCAAATCGAAATCAAAACGAAATCAGCCTCAGCGCAGATTTCACGAAATCAATTAGTAAGACCACATTTCCCTGATTTGCTCTGGGCACACTGAAATTTTTGTATGGAGCAGCTGTGAACAGCTGACTTCGAAATCTAAACCAAATCGAAAACGCTTTCCAGAATACCATTAATATTATGTGTTTCAGCAGCCTATTAACGAAAAGATTTTTCAAGTCAAGTTTTATTGACACAACTATTGATGGTGTTGCCCTTTTTGGAGGATTAACTACTAGATTTAATGATTTGTTTGGGTTTTGGTGGTAATCTATTTTAAGTGTTTGTGTTTTAGACAAAAAATCTGGTGGATTTTTCAAATGAATATGAAAACACTGGTGGCATTGAAATTTGCCTCTTAACTCAATTATAATTATGCAATAATATTATTATTATTATTATTATAGAAAGATGTAAAATCAAAAAACTATAATATAATATATAGTATTTTAACCAATCACTTTCCACTTATTCACGAAAAATACGACTTTAGTTTTAGATGTGCAACAAATAAATCTGTAATTTCGATAACTCCCACCATACAAATTGTGGGAATGCATGTATGTATGTACGTAGACTCATCTCTCACCTCTGACAAATTTCTTTGCCGTGGAATGGGTGGTGTGGGGAGGGGTGAAGGGGGGAGTGGTTTAGGGCGGGGGAAGCACATATGCTTGAAATGCCAAATACACAACAAATTTCAGTTTCTGCATCAACACCTCGTCTAATTGAAATTTGCAATTGCAATTGCCGGGCTGCAATTGCAGTTGCTTGTCCCGTTAGCCCGTTGTCCCGCGATCCCGCTATCCCGTTATCCCGTTGTGTCGTCACGCCGTCCTTGCGTCCCGTTATTTCACGCTGTGCCATTTGTCATTGACAAGCAGAGTGGCAACGCCCAGCATATGGCAAAGCTCTCCAAAATACTCACACTTAATGAGCGTGGGAGGGAGAGAAGGAGAGCGAAGAGTGAGTGAGAGAGAGAGGAAGGGATTGTTGGGTTGTGTTTTTGCTAAAAATGATTATCTGTGCATTACAATCCATTGATTCCACTTAAGCACCGTTACAATTGCACTCACACACACACACATGCGATACACACACACACACACACACACCCGCACACACACACATATACTCAGACAGCGAGACAGCCACATACGACACTTAATTAACAAATATGCATTACAAACACCCGCAACGAGCAGCAATTGGTTGGTCATGTCATCAGTTTGCCCCTCACACCCCTCACACCTCTTACACCCCACACCCCTTATACCGCACCCCATCACACCTCTCCACCTCCCCGCTGCAGTTGCAACCGCAGTGGCAGCAACAGCAACAGCCAATGCACATACACATACACTGAAAAAAACAAATTTATAATAAATAAAGTTTGAATAATATTGAATTTTTTATCTTCGATACTTATAATTTATACTTGCTATAAGTCCGAATTTTTTAAAATTAGCATTTAAATCAATAATAATTATAAGAATACCATAATTCTTAATATAAGTTCGGGACTCAGGTTCATGAATTCTAAGTTCATTAATTCTTATGTACTTATTTTTATCGTTCGCTTGCTTAAAATTCCCAAATGTTTGTAGCTTTCTTGCTATGAGGATTATTTCGAGTGGCACTGAGAGCTGAAGACATATACTAAGTATATTCCCATATTTCACAGTATAATTTCTGTAGTCAGCCTTCGCTTACTTTCACACTAACCGAATAATTTTTTATTGTTGGTATTTAAAGAACATTTTATAAAATACAAATCAAGTTTAGGCGATTGTTATTTTAGTCTGCAGTATGCTTAAATCAATACCATATTCATATTTTAAGATATTTTTACTCAGCTCTAAAATTAAAAGAAATTATATTTTATTTATTTATTTATTTAATTATTAACTTATTTCTAAGCATTCCTAATGCTACAACTTATTAAGTTGAATTTAAACATGGTTTTTATAGCAATTTACAATTACCATTTTGGCAATTATCATATATATTATTCGGGGGTGCCATAGAAATCGCTTTCGCTTGAATTTCACTTAAATTTCATACAAATTCCAGTGAAATTCAAGCGAAATCGATTTCTGTGGCACCCATGATTATTATAATTAATCTAGTTTTTCTTTTTGTGAAGCTTAAATATCTTAATTATATTTATATTTACTAATAATAATATTATAAATTATTACTATTATTAATTTTTTATTTTTATTATTTTCTTAGTGTGTGTTTGAAAGATGAACTTAGATTTGTTAAAGCAATTTTAAGTTTGAAAATACTAAAAAACTTAAATGTCAAACTTAAAATATCGTTTTTGAAATGAGACTAAAATATTTGACTTTAGTAATTTCAATTATAGTGAGAAATCATGTTCTAAATGTGTCGTTCTATGTATGAAATATGTAATCATTTTTCTCTGTGTACATGCACACGTATATGTATGTATGTATATGTGTGTATGGATACGTGTGTGGCTGATTCGCATAGGCCATGTGTGTGGATGGCTTTTTATTTGGCTCGTCAGCGTCAACCACCCGCGTGGCAGCAACAACAGCAACAGCAGCAACAGCAGCAGCAGCAGCATTTGGGGAGTTGCATGTTGCATGTGTTTAATTGAAAAATCATATGCAGCGCGCATAATTATGTTTATTGCAATAATCTGATGCAAATTCGCCAAACTCAAACTGAATGCTTTAGACGATGGCAGGCAACGCCCCAAGCAGCAAACCTGGCAACCCTAACATTCTCCCCTCCCTCCCGTCACACCATTACCCGCTGCCATCTACGCACTTTTGTGCTATCTGCGATGCTGTTGTTGTTGTTGTTGTTGTTGCTTTTGGCTGTTGGTGCACATTAAATTGCACTTGAAATTGCACATTTCAACGCCTACTGATTATGACAGATAATTATGTTATCGAGTGCTGCCACACGCGACCCCCATAGTGTGACAGCAGTCGGCAGTTGCATGCCACTGGGATGCACACACACACACACACACACACACACACTAAACAGATAGGCACAAATGCTGTAAATAATTATCATCAATTCGTTAAAAAAATATAAGAGATTCTTAACTTTCAAGACGATAACATTATTTTAATTATATCTCAGTCTGACTTGGTTAAATATTTTTATTTTATAAAATAAATTAATTAAATCGATTCCTTCGATTTATAACTAACTAATTTCAGCATTAGCCATTCTGATTAATCTGTGGTAACTACTACAAACTTTGACAAGCTTTCACCTCAGAGTAGTTTTTTCCCACTATTAATAATCTTATTTTTCAACAACTAACATTAACACTTATTACAAATATTGGATAAATTATAAAGATTTTGTGGATACCTTTTACCTTTTAGTTTTTAATTAAAATTATTTATAAACAATGTTGATTGTTCACTTCAAACATGCTTATTTTCTAGCGTTTGGTCAATGTAAAATAAATATTTAATTTTAGATAAGCACTGTATTCCGGAGTAGTTTGGATCTTTAAACAGCGTAGCTGCTTTTCATGATTATTCTGTTTTTATTTTTTTCATTTTAATAACAGACTCTTACAATATTTCGCATTGTGAAGATATTATTGTAAGAGATTTAAAATTTTGTAGCTATCAGTATTATATTTAGGTAAGTTCAAGTTCAAGCTAATATATTAAGCTTAAGCTTCAAGTGATCGATACGTCATTAAAACCATAATTAATAATTTCAAATTATGAGTTATGTATGTATGTGTACAGCAAGCTAAACATTTTATTAAATGTTTACTCGATAAAAAAAGGTTTGATTGCTTGAAATGTTTTGAGATTTGCGCAACATGTTGTATTTAACATTTGATCAAGACTTGGATTTCCCTCAAGCATCAAATGTACTCAAATAAAATAGCCGACAAACTATTGTCGGTTTTGGTCATTGCTAAGTACATGATATGGAATATATAGAATAACGTAGAAACTCACTCTTATCAGTAATTACACATATTTAGTACATATTATAAATGATACGTACTAAGTATGTATATATGTATGTATTTAAAAAAATAATCATTCAAACGTTCTGAAAAACATTTGGGTATTATGACTAAGCTCACATAAATCAAATGGGAACATTTAAATAGCGTTTGAATTGCTAAAATATACCCTGTAAACCAAACAACAGTCATTAAAAGAGACATCTGAATTATGAATTATAATTACAATCAATTAATAACACAATTAATTTTACTTTTTTTTAATGTTTTTTTATTTTTTTAAGTAGTAAGTGAACGACTTATAGATACCAAGAACCTGAAATAAACAGCTAATCTCTAATCAGCTAAGCAATTGTTTAAGACCTATTCTAAACATTTCATTTTCATACATTCCCTATTGAGTCATTTATTGTAGGGTATAGTAAATCGTAGCTTCCAGACCTTTGAGAGCTGCTGGCGCCGATTGCGAAATTTAGTTTTAATTGAGTTCAAGTGTGCGACGGTCAAATAAATAAAATTATTCAAATTGAAATGATGCTCAAATTAATTAGTTTAATATTGTTTATATTGCCATTGATTTTCGGCATGGTAAGTCTATAATTATAAATTTTATATGCTTTTTTATTTAAATACATATTCACACTATAGGATGTGGCGCCATCGGGCTTGAAATCGGAGTTTAGTGTAAAGTGTTTTGGCATTATGCAACCTCTTCTGCAGGATATTGCTGCTAAAAAGGAGAAGATCGATCAATGCGACAATACAATCCAGAGTAAGGAAAAACTGCTGATTGATGTCCAAAGCAAATACGATCAGCTGCAAATCAAACTCGCCGTTTCGGAGGCTGTGGTGCGGGAAAAGGAACGTCAACTGTTGGATCAACATGATCTATACACGTCACACAAGAACAATAGTCTGGTCAAGGATGAACTCTTGAAGGCCTACAGACTACAAGTCTCGTCGAATGAAGAGACAATCAAAGCGAAATCAGATCAAATTGAACTCTTGCTCAAGGAAGCAAAGGATCGCGAGGAAGAGTGGGACAGGTGCAAATCAAAGCTAGATCAACTCGAAGCTCTGGACAAATCGAATAAGTTGCAACAAGAGGCACGTGAAGCTCAGCTACAAAAGTTACTCGCCGATGCAAAGGAAACTGCGAATCAGCTGGAAAATCAAACAATCAGTCTTCGCAGCAAATCTGATCAACTGCAGGAACTTCAAGCTGAAAAGCAATGGAACACGATCAAGTTTGATGAACTGAAGACAAACCTCACAGATAAGGAACAACAATTGGAAACTATACAGGTGGAAGCCCAGAGATTATCGGATCAATTGGTGGCCTACAAATTAGAAGTAGAAACAACGAATGTACAACTGGAAGCCAAAAATACAACTCTAAATGATAAGCAAATAGAAATTGATCAATTACAGCTTGATTTGAAATCAGCGAACACAAAGTTCGAGGAACTAAAAACAGACCTTTCGAATAAGGAACAACAATTGGAAACTTTACAGGTGGAAGCCCAGAAGTTATCGGATCAATTGTCGACCTACAAGCTACAAGCAGAAACCATTAATATACAACTGGAAGTCAAAAACACAACCTTGAATGAAAAGCAAGTGCAAATCGATCAAATACAGCGCGATCTGGATATATCGAACACACATTTATCGGAGTGTAAGCGGAATATCGATATGCTGCAGTCGACCAACTGCTTTTGGTTCGGCAACTCTTCGGATATACACGAGATCCGAGTTCCTGGCATCAGTCCCTTCGACGTTCTCTGCGATTCTCACCTGGCTGGACAGGGCTGGACTGTCATACAGCGTCGCATTGACGGGAGCGAGAACTTCTATCGAAACTGGACCGATTACCGCAATGGCTTTGGCAGCTTACATGGCGAATTCTTCATTGGCCTGGAAAAGCTTTACAGATTGACAACAGCTACGTCCTATGAGCTTTACATTCACCTCGAAAGCTTCGACAATGAAACATTCTATGCTCGCTATGCGGAGTTCAGTATTGGGAGTGAAAAGGAGGCCTACTTCCTGAAATTGCTGGGTCCCTATACGGGCACTGCCGGGGATGGTCTCTACTATGGCAGAAATCGAAAGTTCTCCACATTCGATGTCGATAACGATCGGGATGATGGCAACTGTGCGGAACTGAAACATGGCGCTTGGTGGTATGATCGCTGTGGACACAGGTACGATTTTTAGATATTTAAATATAGGCAGTGACATTATTATTTTTATTTATTTTAATATTTCTTTTTCAAGCAATCTCAATGGACAATATATGACGGAACCAAGCAAGCAAGGGAAGAGTATTTTTTGGTTTGGTGCCCACGCTTTCTCATTCAAATCCGTACAGATGATGCTGCGACCGAAGTCTGCGCAATATTCCCAAATTATATCGAACTAAAAGCAGCCAATACATTTTATCATTTAAGACTCATATTTTGGCAAAATTACAACAACAGATTTGTGTTAATAAAAACATATTATTTTAAGGATGTTTAGCTTTTGCTGACCTACTTAATTGACTTTATCGTTATCAGTTCTTAAAGATATGATACAAACTGTAGATTGTGGTAATCTGTAACTATTAATATTATCAAATTATAAGGTATTATAAGGATACTTATATCCGATTATTTTATTTCCAAAACTAAGAAATGCGTTGAGAAAACTATGTTTTTTTTGTCTGTTTATAATTTGCAACTAAGTTAGTTCAGCTTAGTTTAAATACAAATCAAATGTTTTGGATAATAAAGTAACTGCTAACCATTTTTAGCTCTTAGGGTGTACAGAATTCGTTCTTTAAGATTGCTTATTCGCATTTAGGATGACATATTATTTTTATTAAGTCAGTTCCCAACTCGGTTCGAGTCAAAGCTGAAGACAACGACGTTTGGGGAATCTGTTTGTGACTACGACAAGGAGAAGGTAAAGGGGAGCTTGAGGTGGGGAAGGAAGTGTGTGTGTGTGTGTATGTGTGTGTGTGCTGAGGTGTGCTGTGTATTATGTGGGCACACATATTTTTAATCATCATTAACAATAATTCGAGAAATACTTTTAATTTTTTCTCTTACGTTTCGACTTGCACAGGACTCAAGACGACAAGGCAGAAAGATGTCGTCGCAGTTGGGCTTTGTCTTTATAAGGAAGGGATAACAGAGTGTGCATGTGTGTGTGTGTGTGTGTGTGCGTGTGTGTGTGAGTGTATTTATGTTGCTTATTCCCCGCGCTACTTGCTGCCACTTCTGCCTCAATGACATTGCACTTACTGCCACATCGCGTCGCGTCGTCGCGGCAAAAGATTTATGAAAAAATTGCGTTTGCTCTCGCGTTGAATCTGTTGCTGCTGTTGCTGACTCTTTTCCCTGCCCCTCAGGGATTGAGTTGCTCCGAGAGTGGAAGACGGGAAGTGGAGGGTAGGTGTCTTTTGCTTGTGTGCAATATTAATTATTATAGGCGAGCCACCCACACAAATAAATCATAAATTAAAAGCCAAGACGAAGTGCCGGCCAAGTAGAAACCACTCTACTCTTATATATATATCCCCATCAAACAGCCAACTCCCAATCCTACTTTCTTCCCCTGCCAGCAAAAAAGAAAAACAAAAACAAAACCCACTCATACCCACAATATACAATTTTTATCATTAAACGCATTTGATAATTAAAAATTGTCATTTTTTAGCAGCGCGTTCGCCGCTCAAATATCATTTTTCTCATATACTCTCCGACTTGTTCTTCCTTTCTATTTTTTTTTTTTTTTTTGGTTTTTTCCTTCTTTTAGCGGGAAAAATATTAAATTACCAAATGGATGCCCGGGAGGGAGGGAGGGGGTTGGTGCAAGGGTGCTGCTGCCGGGACATATACAAAAGCAACGGCATTTATCATTTTGCCAACTGTTTGTTTGATAAGGGGAAAAAACGCAGCTAAAAAACGCAAAGCACATAAATAAAAATTAATTGGTGACCAACACAAAATGAAGACGAAGAAGAAGAAGCACAAAAATACCCCAAAGCTCATAAATATTACTTAAAATATATTTGAAAAGCGAAAGTGACGCTAATGAAATGAAGTGATGCCGTTTTTAATAAAATTCAAAACATTTGCACGCTTAGTTGTCAATAGCGCCTATAAGTTTTCATTCACTACACTCAACTTCAATAGTATTTAACTATCTGTGTCTATTTTACACTAATAAAGAAACTCTCGATAAGAGAATAGTTCTTAACTTCTCAGGCATGTCAACTTGTTGTTTGTTCAAGTGTAACTATGACTTCTTCATCTCTCTTTAACATAACTCATATCTTCTTTCACGCTCCTGATTTCTATTCCGCATTCCTATATATTACCCATAACCGTAATCGTTAACCGGTATTAACCGATTGAAATTGGTAACCGTAACTGGAACCGCAACCGAAACAAAACGTTTTTATTATGACGAAACCCAAAAACCGAAATTATTCCAACCGAAATAACCGCTAAGAAACCGATTCATGCATAACGGTAAGTTTCGATTCGGTCAAGCATAAAATTTAATTGAGCTGATCAAGTGTAATCATCGTTTTTAAACTAAATTTAATATTAACTTTTGCCCTTATATAATTTATATATTGATCTCAATAAAAAGATGTTAATTTTTGAAATATTTGAATGTTTGTTTTCAAATTTACGTATCATACCAAGTTTTCGAAACCGAAACATACAAAAAACCGGGAACCGTTACGTAACCGATATATACAAATTTTAAGTAACCGATAACCGAAAACCTAAATGCGAGCATAACCGAAGCCGTAACTGAAACCGATATTCGCTTCGGTTTTATACCACGTCTACAATTTCGCGATGCTAGTAAAGAATTTAGCTCCTTTTTTATAATAAGTACTCAGTAAATTACTCGTTAATAAATTAAAATGTGTTTCGTTTTCTAATTTAACTGTTACCGTATGTTTTCGTCCATTTAACTATTCTCCAGTTTGATTTTTAATTTTGTGCATATTGTCTTTTTATAATACCTCGATTCATTTTAAGATGGTTTTTAAATAATTTTGTTAACTCATTGCCACACTTTCCATTTTTTTTTATAACTATTGAAAGTTTCTGTTTAACAATTGTTTTTTCATTTAATTTCAATTCAATTCATTCAATTCCTTACAACTGTCTCGCCACTTGCCTTTAATTTCACTCCTTATTTTTCTACCCCCTTTTACTTACTATAGTTTTCTACTTATATTGGCAATTGCATTATAGAACTTCCAAAATTCTTGAGGCTTCCTTTCATTAAATTTTACGAGCTTTTCGATTCGCCTTACACAAAAATTGCATCTCGAGAAAACCACTAGACGTAATGGATCCCTCTCGCCAAATACTTACATTTACAGATGTTAATTGAACATTTCTGAGATGTTCTTTCCCCCTTTCTCCCTTTCCCACTCACTGCCTGGGCAGCCAGACGTCATAACAATAAGCTGAATACGAGAACTCGTTACAAACAGGCAGACAGACAGACAGACAGACAAATACAAATACAAATAGCAACCAGAAGTGGTAATGAGATGCCAATTGATGGGAGCTAACAACCTATGAACAGCTTTGAATTGCTGTATGAGTTGAAGTGAAATTAGATGTATGTAAGTTTGAGAGCCGAAATCGATTGCAATTATCATTTCCCGAATACTCTTTGTGATCCTTTAGAACAATAATAATAATCGTTACTGAATAATAAATTTGTTAAAATCGTGTGTACTTAAAATACAAGTTGAACTTGGTATTTAATTAGAAATAAAATAAAATGCATATTTAAAAATTTGTAGACCGCAAATCTTAAATTCTTAGATTTTAGAATATTTGTTGTATATATTTTAAATACAGGGTGGCGCAAAAGAAGTCATCCGATGTGGTTTGGCTCTCATTTTTTTTCTAAATGAAAAATTTTGATTCTGTTTTTTGATTATGTTTATTCGAACCTTAAGAATTTTATTGGTTTAGGCGAGAAGATGACATCGGCCAAGTGTTCGCTGCCAGAGCTCATGACCATACGCCCGTTTTATGGCATTTTCCATCACTTTTGCCAGAACTTCGGGCGACAGGTTCTCGCATTCCTGGCGAATATTTTCCTTAAGGGCTTCAAGAGTTTGCGGCTTGTTGACGTGAACCTGCGACTTTAAAAAAACCCCATAAAAAGAAGTCTGGAATGGTTAATTCGGGTGATCTGGCCGGCCAGTGCAAATATCAAAATCGAGAGATAAAGCGGTTATTATTATTACATTATTACAATTATTCTGCGTTCTTGGGGAGTGTATCGCTCCATGGCTTATTCACTTGTATTCTGTATCTGTCTAGTCCACAAATGTCAAAACAGATTTGACATTGGCGGCCATTTGCAAAAATGAGAGCATCTTCCAATAGGGTGACTTCTTTTGCGCCACCTTGTATAAACTTCTTTTGTTTATATTTATTTTATTTTAATGTATCTGAGGCTTCTTAAAGTCTGGCCAACAGATCTTGGCCAGGTTGCAATTTGGCTGCCATTTGTTGTTAGACGTTTAACTGTTATATGCACAGTAACATAATGGCGTTGCCAGTGGGAATGCGGATGCGAATGCGGATGTCGATGCGAATGCGGATGCGAGTTTTGGCTTTGACTTTGGCATTTTACGCGCTATTACCACTTTTTCGAAGCAATAAAATATTATTAAAATTATATTCGGATGAATCTTTCAGAGGACGACGTAGCCGTTGCCGTTGCCGTCGTCTCACATGCTACAGTGGCTGCTGTAAATCAACGTCTCGATGACATTAAAATAAAATTTTAATGCCATGAATAAGTGGCGCGCCGCTGCGCCTCAATTCAGACAGACAACAACAACGACAACAACAACAACAACAACAACGTAACCGAAGCCATTTTCCATGCAATTTTCTTTCGCCTTTTGATCGAGAACTTTTGCCTTTGCCTTGGCTTAGTTTGTTGGCCAAAAGGAGGGAGATACGCTATCATTTTCACCTTGGTTACACTGCACAATTTATTTGAATTTATCAGCATGCACACGCCCACCAAAAAACCCACCAAAAACCCACCGAGCCCAGCAAAAAAGCCACCGCACCACCCGCCCCGTGTCTGGCTGAATGGCTCATTTTCATGGCTCATGGCAAATAATTGTAAATATTTGATACACAATAAGGCAATAAAAATAAAATTGAAATTTTCGCTTTGTGCCTTGACGTTGTTGCTGTTGTTGTTGTTGTTGCTGTTGTTGTTGTTGCCTTTTATTATTATCATCGTTGTCGTTCTCGTCCTGCAGAGTCGTCGTAAAGGAAATTGATACATAAGTCATTTTTATTGGCATATTCTTTTGTGTAATTACGGCACAGGTAATTTAAATTTCCGCCGCTTCTGCCCTTTTTTATTTTATCTTTGCTTCGCTTTCCTGTGCTTCCGAATTGTCTGCTAAATTTGTATTACACATTTATAATGCAAATTTGTTAAATTTAATACATTTTATTTTTCTTTTGAATCTGAGCCTTATTTTAATAGAACTAAGATAACTATGGACAACTGTTGCTTCGTAGAATACTTTTCTAATCGAATTGATATTTTTTCTTCTCTAGGAGAAATACCAAATACAACTTTAATTAATTTACTTTCACTTTTATATATTTTCAGTAACCATCCAAAATTGATTTTAATATTATTTAAATCCGCTTTCTTATTTGAATATTCTATTTAAATTCGAATTATATTATAAATAAAGCAATAAATTAATATAAAGTTACAGAGACATATGTATTTCATTTAAATCTTCAAGTATCTATCGGAATTCAAATAAGCTTAATGAATATTCTTATAATTATGAGTTTTAACTGACAAACTAACGCTTTGGATCCAGTAAATTAATTTGTCCATTTTTTGCAAAAGAAAACGATAAAAGTTATTGAACAAATGTGTTTGCTTGATATTATTATATTATTTATATGAATTACATTTGAAAAAAGCTCAACACCAAATGTTATAGCCAATCAATTAACTTGTTGCGTTTGGCCAAAAGAAAAGACGGGCGTTGCAAATAGTACTAATAAGTCAATAAATCCATTTAGTCAAGTGCCAAGAGTCAAGCAAAAACAACAACAACAACAACAGGTTAAAGGCAACTTTCAGGAGCGGATCAAAACTTTGAGGGGGAGGGGTGAACGGGATACAAATGCAGGTGAAAAACTTTTACCGGTCGCCACTTAACCGTTCAATTTGGGGTTCCGACCTCTTATGGTTGTGTGTTTTGTTCTTCTTTTTTTGCTCTCTGCTTGTGAGTACGAGTGAGTATCTTAGCCAGGTTTTCCTTAGCCTAGGCAGAGAGAGAGAGAGACGGAGAGAGAAAGAGTGTGTACCGTTCTATACACACTGCTTTCTCTAGCGTCCTTTGCCTGCCACGTTTTTTGGTGCAAAGTTTTTGCGGCTTTTTCAATATTTTATGAGTCAAGCTTTTCCGTTAACACCTTAAGTACGCAGGGCATTGCGGTTATGGTGTGGGGGGGGAGGGGAGGAGTAAGCAAGTTCTCATCTAGCATGTGTGTGTGTGTGTGTGTGGCAGGAAATAACGCGCAAGTTGTAAGTTTTAGCTAGCAGCAAACAACTTTGGTTGAGGATGGGGAAAAGGATCCAATGCCAGGACGTAGCCTGTTGAACTGCTGCGGTTGCAATGAAGCATCGAATATTACACATATACATCTATATATATATATATAGCCAACTAAAGCACCCAAGCACACACACACACATTGCCAACGCCGACGACGATTTATTTCCCAAGCAACTGAAGTGCGCCCCAAAAGCGCGCGCCTTTGAACAATGCTACCTCCGCTTCGCCCCCCTCTACGTCCCCCTGTAAATGCTGCCACGCCCCCTGCACACACGCTTGTGGCTTGCCTGTTTGTTTAGGTATGTGTGTGTGTGTGTGTGTGTGTGTGTGAGTGTATATGGAGCATTTTTGGCGGCGCTAACTCAATGAGTCGAAATTAAACAATGCTAAAGATTAAGTGCAGATTTGGGACTTTATCTGCTTGTGCCATAAATTGGTATTTAAGGGATACCTCACAAATGTCTATAACACGCACACACACACACACATGCACAGAGAGAGATAGTGATAGAGAGGGAGAGGGGAAGAATAGAATAAAGAGAGCGAGCTACCATGCGACGCCTTGAAGTATGCAGCAAAAGTTTGTGCTGCCAACAGGAGACAATAGATCAGCACCCAAACACATAAATACACACACACACACACACACACACTCTGTCCACTTTGTGTCCCACTATATATCCCCACCCCCTTCAGTTACCGCCCCACCAAAAAACGTGGCTAACAAAACTGCGGCGCAAACTTTTGTTGTTTACCAATAAACAGAAGCTGCCACCTGCAACGTGCAACGTTTTGGGGCAGCTGGAATTGTAGTTGTAGCACAGAAACTCAACATGCACAAGATTAATTGCAATCGGTGTTTTGGCATATGTTTTCAGTTGCCTTTTCCCCTCTTCGCTTGCTTTTTCCTTTGCTTTGCAGTTTCTTTCTTTTCAGCTTTGTTGCGGCAAGTTTTTTTGTGGGTTGAGGGAACTTGTGGCACTTGAGAAGGTAATTAAGCAACTATTTATGGGCTGGGGAGAAACTGCAGACATATGGAGAGAAAGACAGACAAACAGACAGACAGACAGACACGACACAAAACACATGTTCCAGGGAATATTCGATTAAAGGAGGCAGGTGAAACTCGAACATATCATGGAGTTAGTTAATAGCAAGTTCTTGTAGATTAGTATGCCGTTTAAAATAGCGAAAGGTTTTCAATGTTAATTGCACAGCTAACAAATTATAGCCAAATCTAGCTGAGGTATGTGTTGAGTTTTGAATTGGTATTGAAGTTGAATTTATTATTTATTTAAATATTAATTTATTAATAAATTTTGATCATTGATTTATTTTTATTTATTTATTAATTTGTTTATCATGATAACCTTATTAAGAAATTACTTTATATCTTATCTGATATCAAGAGAAATGAATTAAGTGAAAGTTCCCTAGATTATCAGGACTTATATTATACATTAAAAGTACATATGTATATACAAAAATGTTTGAAGAGATAACTATTATAAGACGACTGTAAAAAATTGAGACGTCGACTAAAAAATCTGAAAATTAGAAATCTTAATCTTAAGTTAGATTCGCAAAAAGAATAACAACTTTTTCGTTAAACATTTGTTTGGCTTACAAGATCAGTAACAAATGAAAATAGAAGAGAGAGTAATTAAACCTTTTTTTGTAAAATAAAATAATATTAAATAAAATATAAAATTCAGTGCTCCGCGAATCAAATCGACATCTTTTTCTCTGCTTAGAGCCTTTGTTAATGTTGTAGCTTTTGTCTATGGAGATATTATTAAAAGTACCTACCATATTGTTACTGGATTACTCATCTAACTGTGTCTTAAGTAATATTTTTTTGGCACGCACATAAATACACACACAAAGTGAGGAAGCTCCATACGCTGTTTTGGCCCTGGCAACAAAGCCCGTCAGATCCGAGGCCATAATTCGATTGAGGTGGGAGTTGTAGACATTGGTAGTTAATGGCATAATCACAGGGCACACACACACACACACACACACACACAGATGCACAGATACATACAGGGGCTAACAATTGGACATATGTGGCATGGCAACAATAATGGCAACATGGGGCATCCTCCATCTCCATCCCCATCTCCATCCCCATCAACACCATATCACTTTGATTACTTTATTATTGGTAGCAGGCATGCTGCTGCTGCTGCTGCTGCTCTGCGACTTGTTTACCTTGCCTCCTGGCTAGTCCCCTCCTCCCTCCTCGCTTCCTTCCTTCCTGCCACCATTTGTGGCACTCACAATGATTGTTGCCACTGTTGCTGTTGCTTGCCCCAATCGTGAGTATTATCCGGGTGATGTACACTTTTGTTGCCACTTTTCTTATTAGACGCAATCATATTCGAAGCGAGTTTCCTTGACTCCCCTCCCACATCCTTACTCCCTCTCTCTCTCTCTCTCTCTCTATCTCATTCTTTTCGCATTTATGCTTGTTGAAATAAATCATTTTTCTGTTTTTGTTGTTGATTTATGCGTTTGTTCGATGTGTTTGCTACTTTGGCCCCTCTCTCTCTCTCTCTTTCTCTCTCTGTCTCCATCTCTCTCTCTCTCTCTCTGTCAGTGCTGCACTTTGGCTGCTGTTGATAATGAGCCAAATCATTTTTCGTGAGATAAATTTGCCGACTCGCCTGCCATATAAGTAGCTGGAAAACTTATGTTGCAACCCACCACAACCCCATCCTTTACCCACATCGCTTTGTCTGCCAAGTCATCTCTCTCTCTCTCTCTCTCACTCCTTCTGTCTCTTTCTGGCCTACTCCACACCTCGTTGCGACTTTGCCGTCGACAACTTCGAGTTTTTCGGCGCGCTCCTTGAAAGCGTTATAAATCATTGACATGATTAAGCGACGGCACGACACGACATGCTTTTGTTGTTGTTGTTGTTGTTGTTGTAACTAACTTCTATTCTTATTCTTATACTCATTCTTGTTGTTAGTATAGTTGTCCATGGAGGGGGGGACAACTCTGGTTGTCTGATTGTTGTAAAAGCTGAACGCGGCGTTGGGCAAGATGATAATTTAATATCGAAAATTGCTTTTATTGAGTTGATTTGTAAGCGCTAAATATTAGTGTGTGAGTGTGTGTGTGTGTTTGAGCCTGCTGAAAGCTAGAATCCAAGCTAAGATCGTACCCAACTGATGTCTTTGAGCTTAGATTAGATCTGACTACAACATCTCTTTTAAACTGAATGTCTATAGAACAGTTGTCCCATGTGCTGATTTTGCTGTTACAGCGATAATTGTGAGTGCTTCAAAAATATCAGAGACTAATATCAAAGACTCTGACTGGGAGTTGGGAAAAGCGGGCAGTGAAATAATAGTACGGTAACATAATTACCATTAGCGACTGTGTTTTTTTTATGAAAAATTACCACTGCAGTGAAAACTAAAAAAGCCATCGCCCATCTCTAAAGAGTAGGTTTTTTTATTAAAAAACAAAATTAATTTTCTAGATAAAAATAGTTTGATGCGAATTCATATTAAGATGAAACTGACAATCCGCATGGAAATCGGTTAAGATTTAACAAAGTGATGGAAAAGTTTTTGAAAAAGTGTCAAGCAGTAGGTGTGAAAAAAGTGGATAGTGTTGGAAAAAAATTAACTATTCAAATTAATCATCTTTTGATGCATAATAAAAATAAAGCTAATATTGAGATAAAAATGTACTTTCTGCAATGAAATCGGTTAAGTTTTCATAAATAATTCAACGACTTAACTTAATTCTTCAAATTGAACTACGATGAGCAAACTCCAGTGAATTGTTGATTCTTTCCCATGAAAAGCGAATTGACAATTTGAAATTGACTCTTAAGATTCATTTTATTTATTATTTATTTGCTCAAAAAAAAAATATATATTAAGTTATTTCAATTGATTGAGTTTAGCAAAAATGCTACAATTCTTATTCAGGAAATGAAACAATTATGTAAACTATATTGTAGAAAGCTAAACCTATTTTGAACTTTTTTGGAAATTGTTTTAAGTGTTTTATGATTATAAAAAAAAACTGCAGTTTTAAAATATTGTAAAAAAATATATGAAATTGAGTACGTATTAATGTATGGTTCATAGTTATTTGAACTTATTTGACCTTAAGTTGATAATGAAATAATATATATAAAATATTTAAGATTTGGGTCTGGACTTGATTATTTAGTCTTGGCCTGGCTAGAAAGGAGCATGAGTCACTTGGCTGGTTTTCATTATGGCATCTTACATAATCTGCGTTGACTTGGCACATAACACATATATATGTATGTACAGTGGGTGTAGAGAGCAACAAATACAACACCCCCTCTCTCTCTCCCTGTCTCTCTCTCTTTCTCTCTTTATTCCCCTTTCCGCCCCCTTTCTCGGCTCTTGCGCAAACACACATCAAACATATTTATATGTGTGTACTTTAAGAAACTTTGCTAATATGTTAAAACTGTTCATTGACACCAAAAAATGAGCAAAAGCACAGGAGGCAAGATGGTGGGGAGAGGGAGGGTGGAAAGGGGTTGGGGTGGGTGTGGGAGTGGGAGGTGGGGTTGGTTGCAAGCAGGCACTCGACTGCCTGTAGGAGGAAATAAAAAAGGCCAAGCAAAGCTCAAGTGTCAGCGAGTGTGTGTGTGTGTATGTGTGTGTGTGTGAGTGTGTGTGTTTGAGTTTTGCTTGCAAGTTGTGTGTGTGTGTGTGTGTGTGTGTGTGTGTGTGTGTGTGTGTGTGTGTGAAAACTGAGGCCGTCTCTCATATGAGGCGGCTTCAAATGCTTAGCACTCACTGTTTGCAGTGTTGGAAAACACAAACATAAACTGTGAGCTTATTAAACGGCAGATTTTTGCCCATTTCACACAAATTTTCGCAAATTTCTCCATTTCGCCATTTCTCCATTTCGCAATTTCACAAATATTTCTCCAGCTGCGAGAGTTCTAGACAAATAGCGCAAATAGAAATAAACTGACGCCATATCGTGGGATTTCTGTGTAGTCGTAGTGGGAAACGAAGCCGAGTGAAAAACTTTTCCAGCTATGCAATATTAACTGCTAATTACGGGAGCAAAAGCCGTGCAAAAAAACCCCACGCTACTCCCCTCAACACCCCTGCCGACCCAGTTTACTTCCCACACTGTGACTGCGACTGCGACTGTGACTGCGACTGCGACTGTGATTCGGTATCGTCCTGTGGCAGTCTGTCAATATTTGTTGAAACACTTTTTGATAGGCAAATGGTTTTTGAATATGCCAAAAGTTGTGCAATTGCAATTGCCTTTCCCCAAAAACAAGAAAAAAAGAATAAATATATTTTCCAGCAACCACCAACACGGGCCCCACTATTTTATTAGAAAAGTTTTGGAAACAACACCAACACAAATGGGAAAATGCAACTGAAAAACTGTTAACTGTGAACTCGTCTCGTCTCAGCTCAGTTCGACTCGACTTGACTTGGTTTGGTTTGGTTTGGTTTGGAGCCGCATTCAACTCCCCAATGTTTGACTTTATGCGCTATTTTTAATATTTATTATGACTGATTGCGGTCGCATTTTCCATTTTCCATTCTCCATTCTCCATTTCCCTCTCGTATCTATTCTCATTCCTATTTCCCATTTCCCATTCTTCCCCTGAACTGACTGAAGGTCTGTTTGCTTTTTCCTGGCCGCAAAATGAATGGAATAAAAAATGTTTAGACAGGGGCTGACTGCATTCACGCATTATAATTTAAGTGAAACATAAATATTGATGTAATAAATTAATTTTTGCTAAATTGAAAGATTGAGCGCAAGTCGAACGACGCCAATGGGGACAACGTGCAACGGAGGGGAGGGACTATAACAAAAGGAACTGGCAACTCCTGATTGGGCTTGGAATACGAGGAAGGAAACTTCGCAACTTGTAATTTCTTCGATTGAAACTGAAAGACCATACGAAGGTATTTAGTTATTATTCATTTTATAAATTAATTTAATTTAATACAATACTATTTTTTAACAAAAAATAAATACAATTTAAGTTTAAGTATTTTTAGAGCTGGGAAAATATGTATGTCACTTATCGAAATAAAACTCTAGATTATAAAAAATATTATATTATGATTTTCCAGTTCCCAATGCAATCTAATAAAAATTTGGGTTATTTTTTAATTTTTTTTAATTAAATATATAAAACCTTTTATTTATTGCACAAATTAATTTTTTTTGAATTAAACTTTCCATTATTTTAGTATAAATTTTTGATAAAAAGGGAAAACATTACAAGTTATTATGCTTTGCATTTTCTAAGTTTTTTTTTTTAAATTCATATAATACAAGAATATAATTTCTTTTCTTCTTCTTAAACATCTATGTAGTGTCTTTACTTTATCAGATATAAACTTATTATTATATTAAATATTTTATAAAACAAAAAACCCTATAATTACAATTCATTTATATTATGAAGATCTAAAATCGATTGCAGTTCGAAAATACTTTTACATGTTCCCATTATTTGTATTTTTTTAATAACATAATATATCCGCACTCCTAGGATATTTTTCCAGTCGCTCATCTTAGTTTGCAATTTACATTGCATATTTCTGGCTCTCTCTCTCTCTATTTTTCTGTCCGTTTATTTAGCTCTCTTTGTCTGTCTGTCACTTCCGGCAATCCGGCAATAGTCCATGTCTATCGCCAATGTCTACACTGTTTCTATGCACTTCATATTCATTGTCTTTTGTGACTTTTACTAACGGTTCCCCTGGTCCCGTTCGGTTTACCGTTAGCATCGCTGACAGCACCGGCATCGACTTCAGCATCGACATTGGCATCGCTTCGTTTTTGGCCAAAGGAGCGCAAATAACCCGCTGGGAATTAATATTTTCATTTTTCGACAAAATAACAAACGACGACAATGGCGTCGAGTCCCATGCCTCTCTTTCTTCCTCTTCGCAATAGCTCTCTTAAAAGTTTCCCTCACACTCTCTCTCTCCCTTTCCCCTTCTGGCTGCTTAAAAATTTGCTATCCATTGTCTTTAAGTAGAAAATTCAATTTGTATTTCGACTGCTGCCGAAAAGTATGCAATGCTTTTTGTTTGCTCGCATTTCGCAGTTGTTGGTCGAGGGAGGGGGAGGGCGACGATATTTGATGCCCCAATGGCGACCATTGCAGTTGTACTTATAATACAGAAGGCGATTCCCTGTGCCCCTTACTTTTTGGCAAATCTTGGCCTCTTGTAGTTGTGGTAGAATTCCCCCTGCAGCTTTTTGTTAATTTGAAATTCAAATTGATTTGCTCACTGCCTTTAACCGTTAATGTTTATTTGCTTTTCGTTATGCCTTCTTTTATTGTGTTCCATTTGTATTTGTATTTGTATTTGCAGTTGTCGTTGCGCGATTTATTTGCTTAGCAAATTAATTGGTGTAAAATGCAATTAGCCTCAGTTTAAAGATCTGACAACAAGCCATCTAGCCATCTAACAAACAAGCGCCCAAGAAGCAGCAGCTCTGTTAACTTTGTTGTGCACAAATAGTTTATGAACTATTTATGCACTTATCCCAGATGGGATGGGAAGGGAAGGGAAGGGTCCGGTCTAAGGTCAATGTTGTCAACTGCCGGATGTCTCGGGGCCGCAGCTATGCAAACTTTTTGCTGCATAACCTTTAGGGGCCAGTGCAGCACATAACTTCGATGATGCCTTCGACAGACAACAGACAACAAAGGCAGCTAGCTCCCTGTCTCCCTCTCTTCCTGTCTTCCACCTGCCCTGCTCTGGCCATAAGCTGACAACATTAGCTGTAGAACAAAAAAATAAAAAATAGAAGAAGACCTACTTGGATAGAAAGTTTGCAATTCTTGTGGGAACACTTGATCATAAGTTGCACATTTTTCACTGATTTATTCTTGTATTTTTTGTGCTGGCAAGAACTTAAGAACTGCGTTGCATACTTTCAGGCGGGCGTAACAAAAATTTATTGAGTTTGAGCTTGAGCTTTGAGCTGACGCTGAAGCTGAAGCTGAACTGAGACTACTTGTCAGTCTGCTGATATTGATGTTGGGGTTAAGACTTTCAAAATAAAGTCAGCCGCAGTGGATAATAGAGAAGAAACAAGTGCATAACTTGATGCAGAATTAATCTATAAAAGTTTTTAAGTGCAAATTCATAGCTTGCACATTAAGTGTATTAACAAATTGACTTATGAATAATCGGTGAAAGCTCATTTTTATTATTTGCAATAAGATCAATCGAATGAATATTTAAGAGCAACTTTATTTGAACGAGCCAATTTAACTAGTATTTCAACAGCTAAATTGACACTTTGAGGCCTAGAGAAATATAACTATGCAAAGCTTCTTATTGGATTAATCTTTAAAATTGTTTTAAGTAAAACTTTCTTGCGAGAACTGTAGAATGTGCTCAGACCTCAAACGGACAAATCAATGAACTAAATAATTATTATACTAATTCTAACAGCTTAAAACTATCCCCTTCTCAACATTAGTAGACCACATTTTAAGTTCGTTCAAATGCCACGTATTGCTTACATGCCCCAAACAGTTGCAACACGTGAAACAAAGAAGCAACTAAACAAAAAAGCGGAGACAACGCGACCTGCGTCTGTGCAAATCAATTCCCTTTAGTGGCATTTCTTAACGTATGCTCACTTAATCCATCCTCAACAGCAGCTAGAAACCAGGAGCAAGTTGCCTGCCACCTGCCACCTGGCCACACATTGCTTGCAACAAGCCACGCAACATGCCGCTGATATGCCACAAATTTGTCGTTGTTGTTGTGAAAACAAACACACCTTCGGGTGCATTTTTGCAAAGGGGCTGAGATGGAGTCCAAGTCCAAAGAAACTGAGGCAAAGTGTTGCCATTGCTCATATGAGGAACGAGAGAGAGAGAGGAAGAGACAAGAGATAGAGAGAAAGAAAGAAGAGGTGAGGCAGATAAAAGTTAGTTTTTTGATGGCTTCAAATGCACGCGTCTTGACTCCGACTCCGACTACAACTACAACTCCGACTTCGGCTTGACTCGACTGTCATGTGTCTTCTTCAGGTATCTTCACACACACTCTCTCTCACACACACACACACACACACATAATCACACACACTCTCTCTCTCTCAGTTTGGGCTGTGAATCGTGTGAATTATTAAAATCTAATAAACGACAAGATTTTATGTTACACAAAACTGCTTATACTTCTAACGCTTCTCGTCTCTCTCTCTATCTCGCTCTCTCTTTCTCATTCTCTCTCGTCCTTTTGGCAGCCAAAGTTTTTGCGGTTTTCTTTGGTTACGCTATTGAACCTTAAATTAAGTTTGAACATAACTTCCGCACTGTTCTTCCGCCCACACACACACACACACACACACGCACATACACCTAGGGAGACCATTTCTTGGCTTGCCTCTTGTCTTGTTTACATAGGTAAGTTTAATTTTCCTGTAGCATACTTTTTGGGGCGCATGCATGAAACATGTGCGTCGTCTTCTGTTCATAAATTTCCTTAATGTTCAAGTGTGAAAATCTTTGCCGTTCGATGGTGCTTTTCACACTTTCACACATGTCCTTTGCCCAGGCACAAGTTTCTCGCCCCGCCCCGCCCCGCCCTTTGCCACAACTCCGGCGAAATCAAGCGGCAATGTGTAAACTTTCAATAGGTTCGTTAAAATTTTATGATTTTCCCGTGTCGGTTCGTTGTGTGCATGTTTGTGTGTGTGTGAGTGTGTGATAAAAAAGACCACACACACACACAAATACAAATACAAATACACACACACACATGGAGAGCAACCGACAAACGTGTTGAAAATTGTTGAGCTACTTCCGCTTTACGGTTCCGATTCCGATTCCGTCGCATTGCTTTTGAAGTTGCCGACCAAGCCTTAAATTTTCTTAGCTTCTTGTTTATTTATTGACACGATAAAAATGTTTCACATGTTTTTCAGTTGCTTCAACCGTTTTCAGGCAAACTTTTTAATGCGCTTTCATTTCGATTTATAGAATATTTATGGGCTTGCTTTATTGGTTCCTTGGCTTAAGTGAATCTCAAACGTGAAATAAACGGAAGTGTGAAGTGTTTGCGAAGGAGATACATATTTACTGTATAAGCTAGGTTAAAAATATTTAATTGAAAGATTCCTTCAAAAACTGCATAGTAATTCAATTTAGTGCACTGTAAAAAGATTTCTTTGTTTATCAATTATAATCAAGCGCCCTTTGACGTGAGTAAGAGCAGGAAAAAAAATAAAAAGGAATTGATGGAAAAAGAAAATGAAAGGAGCAAACGTCACTTTTGAAAGCGGCGCTGTCTGAAACAGACGTGAAAATTAATAAAAGCGACGAATAAAAAAATCAACAAGGGTGTAACTAACTAAAAAGTATCCTAGATTATTTAACATTTGATATGTAAGTTTCATTGCTGCATACTAAATTTTAAAATTTTTGATATTTTACATTTTAAGTTCAATTCGGAGTATTCTAGAACTTGATATGAAATGGTTAATTTTATCTTCTTTTTGTATTTTTAATAATATTCGCTTTTATATTTAGAACCAAATCAATTCAAATAATTTAATAATTCCAAATAATTCAATTTGAATTTCCTTAAAGTATATTGGTAAAATTGAATATGATGAATATTAATGCGCAAGTGAATTTCGGAACAAACGAGTATTTTAAGAACTCACCATTCAGATGCGTTATCTTGATTTGTTTATTCTTAGCCTTTACTATTCATTCAACTCTTTATCTACCTTTTGATCCCTTTTCCTCTTTCTTATCCTGTATCTCCTCGTCTCCATTCAGTTAGTTCATATTTCTGTAATTTTGCAACTTTTTAAACTGCAGTGCAACTTGGCGGCTGGGCTTTGACAGCTGCATCTTCAGCCCGATTCTCAGCGCAACATCCCCCTGATTCCGATTCCGCCTGACTTTCTTAATGAAGCGGGAAGGGAGAGAGTCGTGTGTTTAGCTGAAATCAAGTCAGCAGCTGATGTCATCTTCTTACCCTTTTGCAACAGGCAGGACTTTGGCTGTTGCTTCCTTTTAAATGCAGTCAGTCAAGTTGGCAGCACAAAAACTTGGGGCCAAGCAAAAGGTGTAACATGTCTGTGCTTGCAACATGCAACAGCAGCAGAAGCAGCAGCAGCAGCAGCTGTCAAAATGACAGTTGAAAAAACAAAGAGGCGTCAGCAGGTGTAAGGCCTTAAACTCAATGGCAGAGAGGAGGATAACTAAAAGGGGGAGGGGGAGTGTTGCAACATTTGATAAACTTTCCACACACACACACATTCATACACGCACGGGTAAACCTTGCAACTCTTGTCCGTGGCGCCTTCTTGTATGCAACACTTTTTTGTCCTTTTTTTTTTTTTGAATCCAACTGCAACTGCCGACGGCAGGAACAAGAACAAGAACAAGATGAAGATGCAAGCACAGCCGGCTGCAAGTTTTGCCAACTCCCAAAAAAACACTCCTCCCCCCTTCATCTACTCCTCCTCCTGCTCTTGCCACACTTGTCCGCCACAAGTCAACTTTTGACTAAACTAATTATATGCGCAAAGAAATCAAAGCTTAAACTCCGTCCCTGGCAAGCACTTGAGAATTCATGCACATACACGCACCCAAGTGGACCACGCCCACCGTCCGCCCACATACTCACACACACACACACACACACACATACATTTTTTATATATATTGTGGCACAGACGTTTGATGTGCGGCCACAAAAAGTCGATCGACAGCAACAACAGCAACAATTGAACATTGAACAATGCAAACGTTGTTGGCTAAAATCAAAGGCGAATACGAGATTTCCCTTGCCCCCTGCCCCCTTTGGACCCCCACTTGTGCTACGACTCTGCACAGTCCAGTTCACAGTCCTTAGTCCTTGGGTCGCCACTTCACATTGGCGGCGGCTGTGAAAATTCTCAAGTGCTTTTCGCACGCATTTTCAATAAATTCTCTTTCTTTTTTTCGTTCAAGTTCTTCAGACTGTGTTCGTTATTGTTGTTTGTTGTTCGGTGGTTCAGTGGTTTGTTCAGTGCTCTGACTTGGGTGGTTGCTTAGCCAGATGAAGCCGAAGTCATCTGTTATTCTAATGAATTCAAATATAGCCAGCTGAAATAAAAGCAACAATTGCGGTATTCAATTGTACCAATTTTCATTATAATCCAACAAGGAGCTTAGCTAAGCTTCATTGACTGTACATATGTAATAAATATAACATTTTATTTTAAATACAAAAAAAATGAATTGCTTACGTATAGGCACATATGATTCTATTTAAATGGTTTTTATTAAATTATCTTACAAAGTTGAATCTTAAAGCAATACATTATTACTTCTGCAAATACTAATGAGTTTTAAATTTGTTAAAATATTATCGCAACTACTTTTTAAATCAATTGTAATTTTAGTTTATTTATCCCACTTAAGTAATAAAAATAATTGAGTTCATTTACTTAATAATACTTCACAGCACTGATTAAATCAATAAATAATTATTACGCTAAGCAAACTCCATACTTATCCTTTGAGAGATATTATAATGTAAAACTGAAATTATATACAAATTTGCGTCAAATTTAAAAATGTCTTCCAGATAAAATATGACTGCACTATAAAGCACGTGTCTTACTATATCAAAGACTAGTTTAATTTAGAGATTAAGATAATTTAATTATAAATAAAAAGTAAATAAAAAACTAAATAAGGAAATAGATAAACAAATAAATAAATAAGAAATAAATTAATAAATAACTACATAAATGAAGAAATCAATAAATAAATAAATTAATAAATAAATAAATAAATAAATAAATAAATAAATAAATAAATAAATAAATAAATAAAAATAAATAAATAAATAATGAACAAATAAAAAAAATAAATAAGATATAAATAATTAAATTAATAATTTAAAAAATTAATAAATAGATGTATGAATAATAAATAAATAAATAAAAAATAGTAATAATAATAATTTATACTAGGGTGCCACAGAATTTCACTGGAATTTGTATGAAATTTAAGTGAAATTCAAGCGAAAGCGATTTCTGTGGCACCCCCGATAATAGATAAATATATAAATTTATTAATTAATTAATCAGTAAAGAAATAAATGTAAGTTAATAATTAAGTAAACAAATTAATAAACAACTAATAAGAAAAAATTAATAATGCGTCTTAATAAATAAAGAAGGAAATAAATAATTATAAAAATATGAAAATAAATTAAAAAATAAATAAATAAATTAGTAAAAAAACTAGTCGGCGGTGCTACAGTCGAGCGTACTGACTGTCGGAGACCCCGTACTTATTATGCAAAATTAAACACTGCTTAAAATAATATAATATAAGTTATGATTTCTGCAACATCCTTTTAAAATTAAATAACATTAAAACAAAACCTTTGCGGATCATCTGCTAACAAATTAATTTTATTGGACAAATAAATTATACTAACATTTTGAATTGATGTAAATGCAAAATGTATATATAATATCAATATAACACAAAAAAAAAAATATTAAAAACCAAAAAAAAATGTTGTCCGTGTCAGAAATCGAACCCGGGACCCCCTGACACTACTGAAAATGTAAGCAAAAAAACTGGGCGACTCTACACGCTGCGCCACAGTGGCTCAGACGTCTAGTAATAGATTTCATTGTTACTGGTCTGTAAGACAAAAGTAATTAAAGTTATTTATTGATTGTTGTTGTTGCTGCTAAGGTATGGCAAATAAGGGAGAATTTAGTTGCTCAATATCTTCGCTGTTTATTATCCGATCGCGATGAAATTTTTTAGCATAAATGGAGAGTAATAGTATCTTTGCCTATGCTTAATTAGGAATGTCTATCTTTAAAATTGTCCTTATAATTAAGATTTTCTAATTTGTGGGCGTTTAAGGGGGCGGGGCCAAAATATAAAACAAACTCGATCAATATAGACGAACCTACATACCAAGTTTGGAATCTCTAGCTCTTATAGTCTCTGAGATCTAGGCGTTAATACAGACGGACAGACGGACGGACGGACAGACGGACATGGCTATATCGACTTGGCTGTTGATGCTGATCAAGAATATATATACTTTATGGGGTCTGCCACGCCTCCTTCTGCCTGTTACGCACATTTTTTTTTGTGACAAAGTTAATAGACCACTGTACTTTTTTAAAGTACGTGGTCTAATTAAAACAAGAAATAAATATAAATTATTAATCAAAATACAAAATAAATAAATAAATAGATACGATTTGTCGCAACTCTAAATTATGTTGCCACCTGATTTGTTTCGCTTCTTTTTCTTCTTTCTTAGTCTCCAAAACGCGTGTTTGGGAGTCTTCTGGCGTCTGTTGATAAGTCCACACAACTCAAGTTTAACTCTTCTCTGTGTGTGTCTTCCTCCTGACCGAACTTGGCGCCAAATGAACCATGCAAATTTCCTAAGCTTACCACAAGGCGAAAGAGGCGAAAAGAGTCAGATACTTGCCACCTTTTTTCACTTGAAGGCCAACAACAACAACGGGAAAAACAACAACAATGCGTAGGATGATAAACAGGAGAGCTGGAAGCCGTTACAAAGTAAAATAGCGAGCCAGTCAGCCAGGCAGCAAATGCGTCAACTTAATTAGCAGCGTCACGTTTATACAACTGGATGGAGGCGGCCAAGAATCGGGGAGGGCTGAAGAGAGGGGCAAACGCGGGGGTGTTGCTTACAGCCTGGCATATTGTTGAATATTGTTGTGTTTTTCCCATGTTGTTGTTGTTGTTGTTATTCCTCCTTCTTCTCCTTCTCCTCGTCGTCATTCTCCCGCTTCCCACACCGCTGTAAACGTGGCTCGCTTCGGTTTCGTGTTAATTGTTGCGCCTCACACAAAATTAATGAACTCAAGTTGTTTGTGTTGTTTTTATTTTGTGTGGAGCTTAGGGCTTTCTATTCTTGTTTTTTTTTGTTTTTTTGCTCTGTTGTTGTTGCCGACAAATTCCTTAACGGAAATTGATACGCTTTATGTGGCAAGGTCTGGTCTGGTCTTGTGGGTGTGGCTGTCATTGCCTTGAATGACATAATCTAATTGAAAAGCCATTTAAGCGTGCTGCATGATAATTTTTATTTTCCCTTCTCTTTCTCTTTCTCTTTCTCTCCTCCCACTCCCACTCTCTCTTTCACTGTGCCTTCGCTCGCACGAATCAAATGTGAGGCTGGCAGGCTCTTAACGTGATTTGAATTGATAATTTGTAACAATTAGGCAATCGCTATGAAATTTGTCAGTTGCCTTCAAAAATGTTTGGCGCATGTTTAATTGAATCGAATGAAGTTTGACAGTTGCCGCAGAGGTGGGGCAAGTGGAGGGGGCAGCTTAAATTGACAGCCACTTGAAGTGACAGCCAAATGAGTTGAGTTGAGTTGAGTTTAGTTGAGTTAAGTTAACACAGGAGCACTGTGTTTCAAAGCCAAGTCAACGAAATTACTTACAAAATTCTCTTGTTTTGTGAACAAGTTTTCTCTTTTACGTTTGCTACGTGCGCCGCAAAAGCGCCACCTGCCGGCCAATGGCTGCGTGACGTACGATATTTGAGTTTTTTAAGTTTTGAGGTTGTTATTTTTTGATGTCGAGCAGCTTTTAACTAGATTTTAGTTTTGCTTTCTGCCCTTTGTACCCCATTGCATTGCATTGAAGACGACTTGCCACTGTCTCTCCTCTTCCACCCTCCACCTTCCCGCTCTTCCTCAATTCACATTCCACTTTGTCAGTGCACTGGGAGAAAAGTCGAGTACGTTCGGACTTGAATCAAGAAATTTTCGACTGCTCCTCACAGCTGACAAGCAAGAACCATTTGGGAATTCTAAGCATCAAATACGGAAAAGAAATTAGTTCGAATTTCGAACTTATATGAATAACTTTTTTGATATACAGTCGAGCTTCCCTAACTTGAATCACCATTATCCAAAGAAAAAGTTCGAGTTATGGACTTTTCGACTTATGGAACTATTTTTCCTAAGCTAATTAAATGCAATTGCCGCTCGAATTAGTTGGAGCTAGAGAGAATTTGAGTTATAGAAGTATGACTGTATATTTTTTTTGATTAAGGATTTTCAATTTTGCTCCAATTTTTGAATATCTAACTAATTTTTATGCTTTTAAGTACGATTCGCTGTTAAAGTAAGAAAATATATACCGAAGCCTTCTTAAAAAACTCTAGAACGAATCGGGATTAATTTAGAACCATTTTTTTGTAAAACAAATCTTTCTGAATTTTTCTGAGTGTGCTGCGACGTCAACGTCAACGTCGATGTCGGCGTCGACGTTTCATCTTGTACGAGGTGTTAATGCTTTGTAAAGTTTACAGAACAACAACAACAATGAACAGGACAACAACGTAAAAAAGTTGAAGCATATCGTATGAGTGCGACTTAAGGGGAAGAGGGACAAGGATAGCGTGGGAAGGGGGAGGGGGAGGGGTAGTGGAACCTGATGACGAGGTTGGCACAAAAAGCTCGTCGAGCTGCACAATAAAAAATGCCAACCACAAAGCATTTTTATGAGTTTTGTGTGTGTCGTGTGTGTGTGTGTGTGTGTAAGTTGCTCTTTTCCTTCTCTGTCTTCCCTTTCCCTTCTCCGCCATCTCCCACCATTCTTTCAATTCTTTTTACTCTCTTTTTGTTGTTGTTGTTGTTGTTGTTTAAGTGGCTTTTACTTAGTATGCCAAAAGTTCTTCTTGTTGTTGTTGTCCATTTGCTGAGTTGAATAGTTCTTTTTTTTGGTAAGCTTTGGATTTTGGTTTTCGGTTCGTGCTCCAAGTGTTAAGCTGGAGAAGAAGAAGATGGGCAAATCATTGCATGCAAGTTGCAGCAATGATCGAAAGCTCTTGAATTGATGAAAAAAGAGCTTGAAGGCAGTGATCGTGCAAGTGAAACAACTTATTAAGTCTGGCTAGTAAAAGCTAGATAAATAAAATGATAGTTACAAAAACCGTAAGTTACTGATTGAAAGCTCTTCCACTTTCTTATATTAATATTTTCCAGGGGAAAACGTTGTACTTTTTAGCAGCTTTAAATTAAGCTTGTTAGCTGATTCCGTGTCTAAACAGAACTAAGCAATACATATAAGCTTTATGAATTATTGAAAATTGCTAAGCTTTAAAAAATTAAGCTTGTTTCTAAGGATCAGATATGTTAAAAGCAGTTCAATAAGCAGCTTTGCGAGCTTTCATCAAAAGCTTTTGCTCTGTGTGTACAAAGCTAATACAAGTTTCAGAGACAGCTGAAAAAATAAAGACGGCTGCTCCCTGGAATAGCGATACTTGAGTATGAAATCTAAAGAAGTCTTGAGCTGATTAAATTAAAACCAATTGCAGCTTTCATTGTTAATTTAGAGCTACTCAAGCATTTGTCAGGGATTTGCTTGGACATGTGAATGGCTCATTGGAATTGCCACTTACATACATAAGTAATGAAACATGACCGAAAAGCTTCTCCAAAAAAAAAAAAAAACACTTCTGTTAGAAATACTTTGTAAAGAAGTTGAAAAGAGAAAATGTTAGAATTTATTTAATTTATGAGTATCGCATGAATCTAAAATGAGCTAGCAAATTGTAATGGAAATGGAATTGGAGTTGGAGAAGGAGTTGGAGTTGAAAACAAACACACACACTTAAAATAGTTTTATTTCAATTAACAACAAAAATTCGATGAGTTTATTTGGTGTTGTTGCGTTTTATGCGAGACAAGATAAGAGCTATGGCGGCGGCCAACATTTTATGCCCCGGTTTCGGTCCATGGTCCATTCAATGGGCTTCCCCCTGCTCTTCCCTATCTTCCCGTTCTCTTTAGAGTTCTGTGGGGCCAAAGGATTGGGGATTGCGTGTATAACGGCTGCAGAGTTGCTTCAAATGGTTATTTCTCTCTCTCTGTGTGTGTGAGTGTGTGTGTGTTTGTGATAATGTTGACAGATAATAAACTCGGAAAATTACAAAATTACAATCAACACACACACACACACACACACACACATGGCAAGAGGGACATTTGCAAAAATGTCACAAGCATGGGACGCTTGCTAATGGCGCGCCATTGTCCCGTGCCCGTTTCCTCTGTCCTCTGTCCTCTGTCCCCTGTCTCCATCACATCCCTCTCACACCCTCTCAGGCCTTCTCAGCACTGGCCTCTCCCTCATTTTATAGCCACGGCTACGACTGCCCGACTGACTGTGGGGCTTTTTGGCGTCATGGCGTACGTAAATTTGCCACCACAAAACTATTCAATTGAAAGTTATTTACGTTTATTGTTTCATTTCATTGCCAGTTGGCAAACGTTTCAACAAACACACCACTCCACACACACACACACAAACACACACACACAAATTGTGTTAGTATGTGTGAGCTTTGATATGAAAAGCTGATTAGCGTCTGAAAGTTGCAAGTCTTGAGAATGTGTGAGCTGTGTGTGCGTAAAAGCTCTGGCAAATATTCTTTGAAAAGAGCTTTGAGAAAGTGTCAGAGAGGGAAAGCATGCAGTTAAATTAACAAGCAGCTTTCAACAAACAGCTTGGAGAGTTAAGCAATAAAAGCTTCATGAATGATCAAAAGTTGCTTGGATTAAAAAATTAAGCTTACTTATAGCGATCAAAGATTAAAGAACACAGTAAAATAAACAGCTTTGTAAACTTTTGATCTGTATGTACAAAGCTGCTTAAAAATTCCGACAAATATAGTTAAAAAGAGCTTTAAACGAGCTTTTAGGCAGTGAGAGAGGGAAAGTATGCAGTTAAGTTTACAAGCAGCTTTCAAATAACAGCTTGTAGATTAAATGGGAGCTTTTCTAAGTTGGCAGCATCGCGTTCTCCCTTGATAAAAGCTTCATGAATGAACGAAATCTGCTTAGATTTAAAAAATTATGCTTACTTATAGGGATCAAAGATAAAAATAAAACAACTTTTGTCAGTTGGCTGGATTGAAAGCTTTTGATCTGTATGTACAAAGCTACTTAAAAACTCCGACAAATATAGTTAAAAAGAGCTTTAAATGAGCTTTTAGGTAGTGAGAGAGGGAAAGTATGCTGGTAAGTTTTCAAGCAGCTTTCAAATAACAGCTTATAGATTAAATAGGAGCTTTTCTAAGTTGGCAGCATCGCGTTATCCCTTGATAAAAGCTTCATGAATGAACGAAATCTGCTTAGATTTAAAAAATTATGCTTACTTATAGGGATCAAAGATAAAAATAAAACAACTTTTGTCAGTTAGCTGGATTGAAAGCTTTTTATCTGTGTGTACAAAGCTGCCTAAATTATCGGGAAAATATAGTTAAAAAGAGCTTTAAGGCCGTACGAGTGAGGGAGAGAGAGAGTTAGACTGAGACTATTGAGAGACGCGTTTGATTTATGGCTAAATGCCATTAGGCCCGGCCATTGCCCATCGATTAGCCACAGTTGGCAAAGCAATGCTCGAAATCTATACTTCCGTTGTTAATCATTGGCATCACTTAACGGCCCCTTCCGTTTTCCGACAGCCACCGATGCAATGCAATGAACTAGACAAGGCAAGACACATAGAGAGTCGCATGGAGTCAAGTGGTGCGGTGGTTTGGACGAGGACACGTCGGTGGGGCAAAAGCAGCGAACACGCCCTTCAATTACAAATCTATGCGAGTCGAATGCTCATCCTCATCCTCATCGCGCTCCTCTCCTGTTCAGCTGATAATCTGCTAAAGGACTTCCGCCCGGTGCGTGTGCTGCGTGCAAAAGAAGAGAAGAAAGCCAAAAAAAAGTATATAATAAAGCAAAGAAAATGCAAAGGAAAACCTTTTGGCAGCAGGAAAAACTGAATGAATGAATGGCAAACTAAGAAAAAGGAAAGGGGCAAGGCTGTAACTGAAAACGCAATGATATACGGCCGTGAAATCGAATCGCGGCATGAGACGAGGTCCTTAACACACACACGAAGAGAGAGAGACACCACACACACACATAGAGACAAAAGGCTTTAAGTGCTTGCTGCTGTCTTAGAGTCTAGAGTCTAGCTCTTTGCTTTTTGGCAACTTACTTCGACAAATTCAACAGACTTTCGTTGTCCTTTCGTAGTGTGCTTGGATTTTGCATTCGCGTGGATTTTCTTGGCGCTGCAGTCCAAAATTTATTGCGACGTTGCGCCGTGTTGCGTGTCCACAGCCAGAACCCAGAACTGAGAACTGGGAACTGAGAACTGAGAGCCCAGAACAAACTGAGAAAGCCAAGAACCAAAGAAGACCAAAGGGGCACAGCGGGTTGCATGTCCTGCCGACTGTCTGTCTGTCTGACGGACTGACGGTAAGTCTGCGTCGCCAGCCAGGCATTCTGGCCGTGTCCTGGCCATGTCCTGGCCGTGTCCGTGTCCTGGCCCTTCTTTTAGCCTGCATTTTTCGTTTGGTAGGCGTTGGCATTGCGTTTTCGCCGGCCGTGTTGAAATTGACAGCAAAATAATTGGTTGATTATTTATGGGACAAACGAGCGAGACGACTCGACCAATTCCACCAGCCATTTCAGCCATCCATTTAGCCCGGCCGAAAGTTTGTTTAGGCCGCATTTAAATCAATGCCAAAGAAATGTTTATTATCCTGGCGCAACAGGAAGACTCGCTGACTTTGGCACTGGTGGCAGAGCCACAAAGTGCAAATGGCAGACGACGCCAGCGATTATTGCAGTTAATGCCGGGCAATAATGTGAGCATGGAGGATACAGAGCGAGCAGCTGGGTTTTTCCAAATCCTTGTCGAATCATTCTCGAATTTGAAATTTATTTATTTAATTTATACATGTTTTTAAAATGTTTGAGATAAGTTGACATCAGTGTATTGTAATTCTTATGGGCCCATAATGTGAACATGGAGGACAAGAATACGTAAATTTAATTTGAAATCAATTAAAATTAATCATATATGGTAGAGGTATATAAGTTAATGTATAAATACTTTTTTTTAGGAATTAATGGGAACTTTGAGGACATAAAGCAGAGCTAGTTTTATTAAAATAAATACAATGTCTCAAGAAAAAGTCATAAACATATGTAAACTGGACTGATTGGAATAATAACAAAGGTGTCTACAGTTTTTATTTATTTATTTATTTTTTATTTTTCTTTTCGATATCTATTACTTATAATATTAATCAGAACTTCTTTAGACCGATTTACGTTGAGGACTTTTCCTTCATATATTGTATTTATATTGCCAAAGTTAACATTGCTCGATGTTCTAAATGTTTTCATTAATAAAAAAAAAAAAAAAAAAAATGGAGACTGGAGAACGTAAATTAGTTGTTGCTGGGCTAAAATATATATTTTATATACACATTTTTTACTCAATTATTTTTGGAAAAATGAAGTAAGCCTTCAGACTCTAAACAATTGCTGATTAAATCAATTAAGAGAGATTTATCGATGAGAAAGATGCGTGAAAAGATCGAAACTTGGAAAATTGTTGGGGGAACTCCATAAGATTGAAGTAATGGCATATTTCAGTAGCACGTACATTAGTTAAATGGAAACTATGCGTATGTGCAAAAGTCTTGGTCTGGCTTAATCCCGGTGGAAGGACTTTGGGACTTTGGCTTTGTGCCCCTGTCAGGGGTGCAACGTGTGGCACGAGCTGGCAGGCAGTTTTGTCTTTGATGTTGCACGATGCATACAACTGATTGTTATCCAAATAGTTATTTAAGCAATTCAAATTGTGGTAATTAAAAATGGCCAGCAGGCCGTAGCCCCAAAAAGGCCAAAGCAAGGGGTGGTGAGGGGATGTGGGAGAGAGAGGGGCAAGGGGTGGGGAGGGGTAGACAATGGCTGAGGCAGGCACTTGACATATGGAGCTGGGATCCTGGACATGAGTAAGCGTCAGTGCTTGGGCCCATGTCCTGCGGCTGGCTGTTATTATTTTTGTCACTGACAAAGCAAATCACCGAGAACCAACAAAAGCAAAACCCCCAAAGTCCCGTAACCCCGTAACCCTCCTCCTAACCTCCCCCATCCCCTTCCATACCCTTTGCCATCCTTACAGGAGGGAAGGAGACGTAACAAATGACGTTGACACAATACGCCGTACCGAGCCTAGAGGGTAGAGCCCTTTGGAGGCCCATGGAGGCCTCCAGTCTCCTGAAAAGGAACAGCCCCAGTGCCTGGGCAATTTTCCTGTTGAATTATGAGGATATTTGTTTCGTCATGAAAGATTGGCCCCGTCCTGGCTCTGACTCCAACTCCAACTTCAGCTCGCACTCGGACTCCAAATCGGAGTCGGACTCGACCCGAGTTCTCTCTCATTGTAATCCTTACTCAACGGCCAACTGTGTGGTATTTGCTTTTTCTTTTTTTTCCTTCTTTTTTTCTTGCTCGGTTCCTGTTTTTGCGGATTTGCAGTGCGCCTTGTCGGGGAGTGTGGGGAGTCTGAGGGATCGGGGTGGGTTGGGTTGGTTTGGGTTTTCAATTTGGTGCCGCTGGCCGCAACAGAATCGTCAACTTTGCCTTCGTCTAGAGCTTACCAAATGCACTGGACCTGGACTGCAAGTGAAATGCACTCGAAAACGTGGAGAGACCCCTTCTGGGGTTAGGTTAGTTGCCAAAAGGGCAACAGGGACTGGGACAGGGACAGACGGACATGGGAGATGGAAGATGGGAAGAGAGACGAGAGTATCTGTAACTGTAACACATGAGTCTTAGCCGGTCCACGGACTGGACCGATTGCATCTACAATTCATAGAAATTTCAAACGATGCGTAAACGAAAACGGAAAATGCACAGCAATGAAGTAAGGGAAAACAGGAACCAAGGAGGAAAAGGAGGAGGAGGAGGAGCACGAGAGGAAGGTCGGTCATCTTGTTTCTCTCTCTGTCTCTGTCTCTGTCTCCTTCGAAAATGTTGGGGTCAAAGTAAACGAAATTGTTCAACGCATTGCAATGGAAAGTTCAGGGCAAGGAGTAGTTGCTGCTGACCAAAAATTGCGTTTTTGAAATGCATGCGAAAGACAGAGATGAAGATAGTGAGGGAGAGAGAGGAAGGGAGCTGGCAGAGAAAAAGAGATGAAGATGGAATGGTTAAAGGAGTTGGAAAATCCGACTTTGGTTGATGATGAGTGTCGTTATCGCTTTTGTGGAGTTTCGTTTTGTCACAGCTTTTCTCTCTCCCTTCCTCCCTCTCTCTCTCTCTTTCTCTTGGTCTTCTCTCTCCTTTCAACTGTAGACTATGTTGAGCATACGGCTAGTATTCTAACAACAAACTTGAATTTACATTTCGATATATGTCCTTCTCTTTTTCTTTTTCTCTCTCTCTCTCGACACTCTCGGCACAGAGTGAAAACAATCAAGAAAAGCAATTGGTGCCTGGGATTTGTGGCAACCCTGGCCGGACTGTGCCCCGGAACAAGTCGTAGTCGTAGTCGTAGTCGGACGATGATGTAGCTGCACGGATTGATTTACGTTCGAAAAGATTTCTCAAGTGCGACAGTGTGTGCATAGCACAGTTACACAAACTGCCGACAGTGTTGCCACCCCCCTTCCACCCCCTCAAAAAGCCAATCCCAGTCATACAACACTATTTCTATTCCTTTGCATTCTATTTTTCTACAAAGCAACGACGACTGAGATTTATCAAAAGGTAATTTATATATGTGGGTGCGTTATTTATATATAGATATACACATGTATGCAATGTACATCCCTTCAAGGAGTTGCTGGGGGTACAGTTATCTCCCTCTCCCCCCCAATTTCTCCATTGTTTACATTGCAACTTTTGGTTGCAGTTGCAGTTGCAACTTACGCAACATTTTTAAGAGTATTTCGTTGAAAATAAATCGCCTGCCCAAGCATGACATACGACCAAAAAGCCGGAGTCGGAATCGGAGTTGGAGTTGAAGTTGGAGTTGGAGCTGGGAACTGAGTCCAGATTCCTTTGTCCTTTATGCCGCCTAGATCACGGACATGATGTTGCTGCCACTCCAACACATTGGATTACGCTTTTGGGCAAACTCTTTGACAACGGACCCTGAAACTGGGCGGTTTATTTGTTTTAAAGCTTTTAAGGCGACTTATAAGGTCAAAGCGCAGCTTATTCTTATAGATATCGATTTTTATTCAGAGAATAATATCAACATTTTTTACGAGTCAAAAATAAATTGTTACTTTTCTAAGTTGGCACTTTACGTCCTCTTACTTTCTTAAGGAAAGAGAAGGAGAGAGAAAGATGTCCCTCTCTCTCTATCTTTCGCTCGCTCTTCCTACCTCTTCCCCAACCCTTAGAAATGTTAGAAAATGTAAAGTAACTACTTGGAAAGTACCAATTTATTTATTACGGAGAAAAGGAAGGAGAGAGAAATGGAAAGCGAGAGATAGAGAAAGAAAATGAGAAAGAGAGAGACAGAAACATAGAGAGAGAGAGAGAGATCTTCCAGCTATATAGGTTCTCAAAATAATGCATAAAGTCACTTCCAAAAGGGGTCAACATTATGATCCCAAAGTTGGTTAAATAATTCCAGTGACTCGGTTCATAATAATGATAATGACAATCACCTCGGTATTAATAATAGCCATATCGATATCCAAGTGCTATCTCTGACACAACCAGGCAGTGTTGAGCCTGTCAACTGCAGGTCCTGGCTCACCGCACCCAGGACTCAATCCCCCTCCAGGACTCACTCGGAATATCAGAAACATGTCGAGCAGGAGCGCAAATGCATAAATTCAATTTGCACATAGCAAAAGAAAAAGTTGCATAATTTAACGCTGTCTATAGTCAACGATGACGATGACGACGATGACGATGACGATGACGGGGTTCAGTTCGGTTCGGTTACCGACGGATGGGAGAGTGCATGTGAATGTCGAGGGATCGGGAGGAAATGTTGTAAAAAATTGCAAATCGAATCGAGGCAGGCAAACGAATGTCGCGCCCAATGAATGAAGGTGAGGAAGAAGGAAGACGGAAGAAGGGGGGCAGATGGGGAGTCAAGCAAACTCCAGTTGGGTTCGCATACCGAAACGTCAGGAGCACTCGCTCGACAGTTACACGCCTAAGCCCCTGGCTACCGGATTCTGTCCCCTTCCTGCTGATATCCCCCCTTGGTCGGATGAGCGACCAGAGCCCGCAGGCGAGGGCCACGCAATGGCCACGGCATAAACATTGTTGACATTTGCCAAACCTACTTTAATCACTTTTTAACCCCATTTGATACAGTGTCAACATGCATGGGGCGGCGGCTCATAAAATGGACAGTCGACACTCGACACACGACACACAGACAGACGGTAGTCCGTAGTCTGTCCTACCCGGTCCGGTTGGTCCGATCCGGTATTCCAAGCGGCCTCTGAATGCAGCGCCAAACATAATGGCAAAAAACTCCGTCGAGTGACAAAAAATGCCAATGACAAACGTCGAAAAAGAACAACAAAAGCTGAAAAAAAATATATGTGAGTCGAAAAAAATTGGCAAAAATGGGAGCGAAAACAGCAAAGGACATTCAACGGGCCAGAGACGCAGCCCCGTAACCTTGTCACCCCTCGGTGCCCCCAGTGACCCCAGTGCCCCTTCGGTCTCTGCAGCTGGGCATGGTCAACGGGCCGAGCTGCCAAAGCAATTGATTTACTGCACTTTGTTTGCCAAAAATTAATTGAGTTGATGACAAGTGCAATTGATTTATGCGGGACTCAAATGAGTGTGGACAAACGCATGGATGGATGAACGGACGAATGGATGGAAGGACGAACGGACGGATGGACGGACGGATAGATGAACAGCTGGATAAAAGGATGAGCAGATGAGCGGGCTAGAAGAATCGCATAGTAGCTGAGAAGAAGTATTTTAATATGCGGGCTCCATTTCAGAGCTAACTTTGCCAAGACAATATCCAAACTATTCTTAAGCCAAGAGATTTGGGCTGGACGAACTCTGGGTGTTCCAAATTACTCTTAAGATAATTAAGAAGATACTTGTTTATAGGATAGAAAAACTACTTTCTTAAGAGATGTTTATATTTTACTTAAAATACATTACTATTTAAAATAAGTATTGGAAATAAAAGTTATTTTTTAATCTTTGAAATAAAAATGAAAATAAAGTTATTTTAAATATAATAAATTAGAAATAAGATTAACTCAATGATTTTTCAATTTACAATATTTAATGTCGATCAAGTAATAAATTTACAATTCATTTTAATGACAGAGATTGATAATGAAAGTTTATCCTGTTTCAGGATACTCCATTTAAAAATAAAATATCCAATATTTCTTATTTCAATAAGATAATTATATTCAGGTTCGATATTTGTATGCTATTGTCTTAAAAGTCGGCAGCTCTTTCTGGGAATTAGAAAGATCCTTACTCAGAGTGTTATTGCGTACTGAGAAATAAAGAAAAATAAAAACGCTTTCTCAGAGAAAACAACTTTCATCCTCAATACCATGACTCTTCTTCCTAGCATGGACTCTTGGATCGATATCTAGTTATTTGTATATACATATATATTTCATTGTGTGATTCCTATGCATTCAAATATATTCCCATATACCGAACGTAAAAGTTGTTGTTTTGTTTTAAATTTTCAGAGCATTTGCACATTCATCATGTTGCCCAGCGTATTCAGACCCGGTTGGAGAGCATTTAACACAACGGCAGGTGTCAAAGGCAACGCTGTAAAAATGTTACCTGGCCCTCGTTCCCCACTCCCAATCTTGGCTGCATGTTCCGTCACGGAAGCGTGCCGCGCACACATGTCAGGTTGGGTTCTCGGCCAGTTGGTCGTTTGGTTGGTTGGTCGTTTGGTCGTTTGGTTGGTTCGCCGGGTGGTCGGATCTGGTTTAGGCCAAAAAGCGAGCGACGCAACGGAAATAAGCGCCAAGCGGATGCCGACAAACGAAGCAAATGATTCATTTCCGATGATGCGACAGCGTTCCGCGTTCATGTCTCTTTCCCTGGCTCTTTCCCTGGCTCTTCCCTGCCACTTTCCCTGTCCGCATCCACATTCAGATGGAGAGCTGCGTCCTCCTTGTCAGCGTCCACGTCTGCCACCAAAAATTTGCATGAAATGCAAAATCAAACGGGTCGCCGCGCGGTCTGCAGACCGTCGAGCACACCTAATCGAAGGGGGCAAGGGCGGACGAGGAAAAGAGATGGTGAGTCGGTGGATCGGTGAATGGGTGAATCGTTGGTGTGGCAAGGCATCACGCGTCACGTTCTCATGCCTGCCCCCAACGTGCAGGTTGACGGGCAAATGTTGCCACTGCCGTTGCCATATTTTATGAGTCCGGTCTGCGGCGCAGCGTGTGTTATTGATATGCTAACGGTAAATGTCATTGGTGGCACAACGGACACCAAACTGATGCAGGAGGCAGGAGGCAAGTGGAATGTGTGGAGTGTGGAGAGTGGAGATGACACCGTTGTTCATGCCGTTCTGCCGTGCTCTGCATTTGACGGCTGTGCCCTGTGCGGAAGTGGTTAAACCGAGCCATAGGCACAGACCAGTGCTCTGCCTCTTTCTGCCTCTCCTTCTCCTTCTCGTTCTGCAACCCTGGCTGGAGAGTGTGTGTGTGTGTGTGTGTGTGCGCCCAGCCCTGGGCCATTGCGACATATGTCGCGGGCAAACGTGTGAAATTTTAAGCCAAAATTTTGCACTGAACATGGCCCATTTATAATACAGACGCTTGGGGAGCTCTTACCCGGACTCGTGTGGACAACCCGGACAACATATTGGAAATCAAAATGTTGACATGCAGCAGGCAACATTTTTCAATTAAGCTGACAGCAACAGTAACAGACAGTTGTGGAACGTTCTTTGGCAAAAGAGTTGGAAAAATGTTGAACCATCCAATTGAAGGTGCACGATGAAAGCTGAAGAACGCATTGATGGGTTCGACTTAGTTTTGGATGTAAAGATACATCGAAAAGTCGACAACTCGATTTTGTCGGTACTTGACTATGTAATGAGTTAATTAAATCCATGCTCATGGAATATCAACAGTTCACTGAAGGTTGTTCATTTGACGACTTTTTCAAAAACTTCCAACTCTTAACCAGTTTTCTTGTGGAATGTAAATTTTATATTAATTCGACATCTAACCCGATTTCCCAGCGGAATATGAACCTTATATTCGCTTAGTTTAAAAGTATTACCACCAAATGTGGTAGCCCCAACTTTAAAAATCTCTTAGGTAGTGTTGAATTGTCCCTTGGATACTGAGCTAAAACGCAAGTTGATCTTTCTCAAAATGCAGTAAGAAGATGTAAAGACAATATGGTTTTCTCGATTTAGCCTAAAAACTATATTTGAGAAACTTTCAATACTGCCACTCAATGGAGAGGCATTGAATTAAAAGTCCCTGTCAACCAGTCAATGGAACAGTTTAAAATACTTCTGCTTCTTAATTTCGAAATTGGTAGGATGGGCTATACGGTTCTATGGATGATAAATAGTGGGTCTGGGGGAGGGAGGGTGCTTATAGGGAGATATTTGTCTCGATAACAATAAAAATATACATCCATATACGTAAATATCTGATCTGTTGTGATGTTGTCTATTGGAATATTTAGATATTATCCACGGCTCAAAGTTCTACTTGAATTTTCTGATTCTGCCCGACAGGTCGACAGGTTGGGGGTCGATGATACAAAGGTCGGAGGCCTGGCAGCATTCACTGGCAATTGCCCACAATCGAACAGAGCGCTGTGCCCAGCTGCCAGTGATTGCTCAGGGTGGGTAATCGATGGATGTTATCGATTGTCGATGACGGTGACGGGGACGGTTGTTCACCGAAGGCCTAAGCCACCACACTGGCCAGTATGACTGTAATGTCATCTGGTTTCCCGCCAGGTGCATCGATGTTGTGACGCCTCGCATTCTGGCTGAACGGCGAATCGTGGCTGGGATTGAAGCTGAGGGATCGCGCCATCAAGGCCACGCAATTGGCGTAGGTCTGCAGCTTGACGGGATCGGTGACTCCAGCGGCGTGGCTGAGCACCCGGACAAGCGTCTCCTCGGAGACATTGTCGTAGACACCGTCGGTGGCCAGTATTAAAATGTCGCCACACTGAATATCGAACTGCAACAATGCGGCGCACTCGGGTCCATCCGTCAGCACGTTGAGGCCATGGCCCGGCGGGGCAACGGCCAATTGGAAGGGCGTATTGAAGTGATGCTGTTGCTCCATCGATCGGCAGACGATCGATCCATCTCTGATGACCAGAAGTCCGCTGTCTCCGATGTTCGCCGCATACAGGGTGTTGCTCTCCCGCAACAGGGTGAGCACACAGGCGGTGCAGCTGCCCAGTATCGGTTTCTTCTGCTCCAGGAGATTGCAATAGGCGCGGGCGAGCAGCCGTTCGGGTCGCGTTGCCTCAAAGTCATGGGTGTGGGTCAGACGCTCGCAGGTGCGCATCAGGAAGCGACTGAACTGGCCCGGATCGATGCCGTAGACCCGCCAGCCCCCGACGCCATCGGCCACGCCCAGCGCATCCGCCTTGGGGGTCGACGTCCTGAACCAGGCGTCCTCACCGAACTGGCCCTTGCTGTAGTTCGGATACATGTCGATGTCCTTGGGAAAACCGCAGACGACGCTCACAAGACGTAACGGGCAGAAAGACGGCAGCGACAGCGACGTCGACTGAGACGTCGACAGCGACTGCGACTGCGGGGGCGTGGAGTGAATTGAGTATTGACTGGATGACGTGCTCGGTCTACTCGACGGCTCCGATCCCGATCCCATTGAACTGGTGGATCCAATGGACCCAGCTGATCCGGTAAATGCGAGTGCCTCCTGCAACAGCAGCGCCTTGAGGTCCATCAGGCTGCAGCACAATTGGTTTGCGGTACTCGACGCCATTGCTGCCGCCATGTTGACGGCCTCGGTGAGGGAATCGTAGCCCTGGTTCATCGCCCGCTGAATGCTGCGTCTGGCATTATCTAAATATTCATTCATGCTGCTCACTAATCGGTGATCGGCAATGACAAAGTGTTTGTCGGAAATATATATATATAAATATCCATACATATTTATATATACATAGTGGTCGCTTCAATATTTACCTAGGAGAAGAGACACATAAGTACGAAAACCAGACACACGAAAAAAAAAATTAAAAAGGATTTCGAATATATTTGTTATGTGTGTATCTAACAAAAGCCGAAGTAAAACTAAATTAGTTACATTGACAGCTAACATCGAAAGGATTCATGCCTACTTGATTTTAACTTGTAAGTCAAATAAAAAATAAAACACAACAAAAATAAAACATGAAAATTATTTTGCTTATATGTAAGTATTTTCTATGATATGTATAAATGCTTAATTTATTTAGCTTTCCAATAAAACACTACCAACATAGCTAGCTTGTAGCTAAAAATGTTTATCACTCGAATAAGGAAATATACTCGTATAACATTTTCTCAGAAATGTAGCCCATTTTGTATGCCTTCTACAGCTGAGAACTACAGCTTTTATACAAATATCCAATTGATAAGCTAATATGTGTGAGATTATAATTCATATTTTATCAATTTACTTGCATAAAAAACTCTTTCATTTGTTCACGCTTGAGAATGAAATTACTGCCATAGAATTGGGAAAGTATCCCTAGTGTGTTGTTGTTATTATTGTTACTGATATTTTATTTGGCAGCAATTTAAGCTGCACACAAAGTGCATTTTAGTTGAAATGTTGACAAGCAAAAAAATGTTGCCTACTTTCAGGCGGGCACTGAAAACATAGCCAGCAAGCAGGCAAAAGGATGTTGCCTACTTACAGGCGGGCACTGAAAATCCATGCAGACGTGCAAGAGACTTCAGCGAGGCATGTGGCAGTCAATCAGTCAGTCACTCAATGGCTTCAATACCAGCCGACGGCTCCACCAGCTCCATCTTCATCTTCCCTTGGTCGTGAGCATGTCTGTCTTTCAGTCAGTCTGTTTGTCGCTCTATTTGCTTCAACACCCACTGCAAATTAAATTCATTAGTCAACTTCCGGTTTCACACACACACACACACACACACATGTGAGAGAATGGCTTTGGCGTTGCCATGTGCTGCCTTTGCCTCAGCTGCCACACTTGCCTCAGTCGCCTCACTTGCCTCAGTTGGTTGACTGCCTGTCAATTCAGACGGATTTGAAGTCAACTCAATTTGAAATCAATAGTGTGTGAATAATCCTTTCACACCAATGCACCTAAATACACACACACACACACACCCACATACGCACACACATATGTATGTATGCATATGTATTTATTACAGCTATCTCTAGTTGATGTTGCTGGCGTTGATGTTGCATGCAACTGCTGCAGGCTGTTTTGGGAGCACTTGAAGCACAGACACACACACAGACGGACAGACAGACAGACAGATTTTTGCATTGATTGCACTTCATATCGTTCATTCATTCATTTAGTCATTTAGTCATTTAGTCAGTCGTTGAGTCAGGCCGTTTATTCATGCGCTGCCATTGGCATATGTTGCATCACTTTTGGGGTTTGGGGGCTGCCACATGGCAACCAAAAAACGTGGCAGTCACGACGACGACGACGACGACGATGATTCTGATTCGGATTCTGATTCCACAGATCCAAAGTATTTAAGCAATTCAATGGCATTTTGACAGCAGTCGCCACTCGTTGTCCCCCCTTGCCCCTTGTTACACTTTGGGGCAGACTCACTGGCTGCACTTCAGCCACGTCGAGTGGCAAGCAATGAGCTATGCATGCAATTTAAGCCATGCCACAACTGCAACTCCATTTGCTGCTGTTGTTGTTGCTGTGAGGCACCCAAAAAACGAAGCAGAAAAAATCCCAAAAAAAAGTGCAGCAAATGGAATTGAATCTACTGCAAGAGGCGCCACCAGCTGTGGCAGCTGCAACTGCAACTGCAACTCTGGTGTCATTGCAATGCAGAGTTAAGTTGCCTGCTGCCTCCGATTAAGGTCGTTGGCTATTAAATAGGCGCTGCAGTTGCAGGCAGAGACAGTGGCAGTGGCTGTGGCAGCTACATATGTGCCCCATGCCTCATGCCTCCAGACTTGCCACTTGGTCTGTTTGTGTCTGTAATTGTGCATAATTGAGTTGAGTTTGGCTGCCACTTGGCTGCCATGCCATGGTTGGGTGGTTGGGCGGTTGCATTGTGGATAGGCAACCACCGCAGGCAGTTGCCACACAAAATGCTCAGCTCATGTGGCAGGAACTTCAATAGGCACATTTCTGGTATTGTTCGATAAACGATGGCAGATTGACCATTAACTTTGAATCTGCCAATGATACTAGCGAAGAGAGAAGAGCAGGAGAGGAGGAAAGAGTTGGAGAGATGTCGAGAGAGAGACGGAGAGAGAGAGAGAGAGGAAATCAGAAATAGAGGTACATTGACAGGCAGAGGGAGAAAAGGCAAGCAAAAAAAGAGATTGACAATCTATTTGATGATAGATTATATCATATAAATTATATGCAAACATTGCTAAAGTCACAATGGAAGCCAACAAATTAAAGCCTAACTAAGTCTTACTGGAAAGTCTTAAAAGAGGATCTACAACGAGGAAGGTTTTACTGAAATTTACTAAGTACGAGATTTCTACCCAAAAAGATCTCTTGTATAAGTTATAGGCAATGGGGAATATATGAGGATATTATAAAAGTCTAATGATAACTGACATTGACATCTATCACATTGTGGAACCTATAATTTTAATAAATAACTGGGATCGACTTTAAATAAAAAAACAGTCTTAAATAAGTGTTCCACCGTCAATATTTCTATAAGTTCATTATAATAAAATGCCAATCAATACTGTATTACTATTACTATTATTATGAATTATGAATTACAATAATGGTATTCCGGGAACCGTTTTAGATTTGGCTTAGATTTGGTTTAGATTTCGCAGTCAGCTGTTCAGAGCTGCTCCATACAAAATTTTCAGTGTGCCCAGAGCAAATCAGGGATATGTGGTCTTACTAATTGATCTCGTGAAATCTGATCTGAGGCTGATTTCGATTTGATTTCGATTTGGTTTCAAATGAAAACTCATTATTTGTGTGACATTTGGTGTTTGTTTACATTCTGCTGTCATATCAATATGGAGAACGTAATTCTCATGCATTTAAAATGTTTATAAATAAATAAATATTCATTAAATGCTTTTTAAGATGCTTACCAGCTGTTCACGAAATCTAAAACTAATCAGTGTTCAAAAAGGGTCGTTCGTTAAAAATAATTTAAACCAAATCCAAATACCATTAATATTTGTAATTCTTAGCAAATGACTACAAAATATTTACTTAAAAATGAATGTTAACATGAATCATTACATCAATTTTGTGTGCCTCAAGAAGAACTCAAGCTGAACGTTGAACCAAATGATGAAAAGGTCCTTCCAAATCGACTAAAGGAGTATCGAGAAAAGAGAAAAGAGGAAGGTGAAAGAAGAAGCAACAAGCACTCAAATGGCAGCTACTTTGCAGCTGCTGTCTTGGGATTCAGCACATTGATTGACAGTTGTTGTTGTGGCGAATGCCACAAATATTCGTAGCTGCAACACCAGAATGCAACTGCAAATGCTGCAAGTATTTGAAAGGCACATTCATATCGACATATTCACAACAATATTGAACACATTCACATTTACATTTACAACATTCAGCCAAGCATTTCAATTAATTTCATTAGAATCGTACAATTAATGCACCAAAGTGGCCAGTCGGACGTGGCAGCTCCCTTGGGCTGCCACTCAACAACGGGCCAGACAAAGGAAATACAGCCAAGTGGCAAGCTGAATGAGGCATGTGGCAAGTGGCATGTGGCATGTGAGAGTGGCAGGAGTTGCCACTCCTCTCTCCGTCTGTCCATCCATTCAGTTGTGTGCGCTTTTGGCCACAATTGTTGCTGACCAATGATCAATTTAATAGGAAAACAATATTGATAGCCCAGCCTGGAGACAGGACGAAGGACGACGTCACCAGGGACCGGACAGGACACTTGAAGTGGAAGCTGAAATTGATGTTGAAGCTGAAGTGGAAGTTGAAGTCGAAGCGGACAGAGCGGAAGTGTTGCGGTTTCGGATTCTCGGGTTTTTCTACGGTCTGAGTTTTGGGTTTGTTGGGCTGTTGGGTTTTAACTTCTCTTCTCTGCGTCTCCCTGCGTTGTTTGTTTGAAAACTTGCTAAACTTTTGGTGTTGTGTTGTAACTAAATTTTAAAACACACACACACTCGCACACTCATAAGGAGTGCAGCTAGTTGGCAACACTTTCACTTGTGCGTTTTGTCTTTGGCCATCGCTTTGGTCTCTGTTTGGTTTCTTGTGGTTTATTATTCACGCCTGAATTGATTGTAAATTAAAGTTTGCCTGGACCAAGGTCGAGGGTCGACCGGGGGTGAAGGGGGGAGTTTGAGGTCCTTAGGCATTCAGAGCGTCGAGTCGTCCTGTCGTCGTTGTGCATTTTGAGGTCAGCCTATGGCAAAGTTTTCTTTTGTGTGTGCGAATTGGTTACTTGCCTTGGAAGGGGTCCGAGTCTTCTTGGCTCTGGGTGCTGCCTTTGTCCTGTGTGTCCCTCGTCCTGTGTCCTGTGTCCTGCGTCCATGTCGATACTTGCAGGTCCTTGTCGCCAGTGTTGTCTGTCGCCTCGCTGGCCATATTAGAAGCCAAAAGGCATTCAAGTGCACATAAGACGATTACACATCATTTAACCGACGCACTGCAAAACTATGAGGCACAACCGCTTCCGACCTCTCTTTCCCCCTCACCTTCCATCTCTATCTCTTCTCTCTCTCCTTCCTCTCTTCCTTCTCTCTCCTTTGAGCTTTGCTGCTTCTGTGTGGACTGTTGTAATTGTTGCTCCTTGGCAAAAGGACTATTCAGTCCTTTATTGACTGCTGCATATTGATTATTGTTACAATGCCTTGCCTCCTTGTGTCCTTCCGTCCTTTCGTCCTGCCGCTCGCCTGTCCAGGGAGTTCATTTTGCTGCTCTTTTAACATGACTTGACTTGATTGTTGGCATTTGTCCTTCTTGTTTAAAATTCAATCGTTCTGTGCTTACAAAACACACACACACACACACACACATGCTTTCTCCCTCTCTCTGTTTCTCCCCCTTTCTCTCGCCACTTCTCCCTCTCGTTTTAGTTGTGTGTGTGTGCGTGCTCTGAGGCAAAATTAATTTGGTGTTAATACAGTGAAAGTGTTGTCCTTTTCTTGTTCTTCAAACTTTAAGATTGGTACTTAAAGATTTCACATCTTTATGTTAGACACAAACGATGCAAGCTTCGAATTGTATTTTTAAGATGTGTGTTCTATAAATATATAAATGTATTCTTTGTGTGGTAATCGGAATCTTTTGAAGTAAGTCAAAGTTATACAAGAGGTAACTACATATCCTCTTAGGAAGTCTGTTCCAAAAACACTATTAGTTGGCTAACTTTTTATTGTTCAATTAGTTATTGAATTATCACTTTGGACGCCATTCCACGCTAGTGACGAAGCGTTAAGAATGCAGATCACGTTATCTACCGATCCGAAAGTATGGTTCTTACTAAGAAAAGTGTATAGTAGGACCAGGACTTAGACATATGTATAGAGAAAGGTACTTACATACTTCCTTAATCTAAAGTTGATCTTTGAGCAATGAGAAAACCTAAAGAACTTATATATTCTTCAGTCAAGTAAACATTGCTTATATCCTTATATTCAAATGAGAGATTAATTGAAATCTTCTCCAGTCTATTTCAATTTATAAGATGATTTCAGTTCTAAAATCAAAAAATATTCATAACGCGATTAGGGGTTCTAAGTGCTTTTACACCTCAGCTGATCTCTTGGAGTAAGCAAACTGTTGGCTATGCTGGATCCATAACTCAGTTGAGCTACACGAGTATGTGGAATGCATCATTCCCTGGATTGCAAACGCACAATGTGAGTTATGAACAGGGAGTGAATGGATGGATGACAGACGAGCTGACAGAATGTAACACGGTGACTATGCCATGCTTCTAGGGTACTTACCTTTTAAGCTCATGCATGTATGTGTAGAGGAGGAGGCAGATGGAGATCTCAGGTCAACTGCTTAGGCAAAGAACTTTTGCCACTTGGCCACATTGCTCAAGTGTCTGAGGAGGGCAGTCGAAACAGGTAACTGGCAACTGGTAACTGGCAACTGGCATCTGGTAACTGGTAACTGGCCTCTGTCCAGGCATGCACTTGGCGGTAGATACTCATCATCCAACTGTTTCTCCCACTGACGCATGCCAAGAACCTTGTTGCATACTTTGTGGAGTGCAGCAGTCGATGGAGGAGGCTGTCAAATGGCCAACAGGGAAGTGGGAAAGAGGGAAAGAGTCGGTTGCTGGAAGCAGCTTGGACATCAAAGTTGGCAACTTTCAGCTTGAGGAATTTTCGACAAGGCGACTTGGAACTTTTGTTACTTTTGCAGGCTCTGAAGATACCTGAACAACAGCAACAACAACAACAACGACAACAACACGAGCAACAACAAAATGAAAACAAGACAAGAAAATAAAAAAGTGGAAAAAGAGTATATATAGTATACAAAAAGGACACCACGAAACTGAGCACACACACACCAAAAGGGCTGTGGGCTTAATTGTTGTGCACTGTTGTGCTGTGTAGTGTAGTGTAGTGTAGTGTGATGGCTGCCATATAAATTTGCCAGGCCTGACTTGGCTAGGCCAGGACGACAGGACAGCAGAGGACAGGACGCTCAGGTGTCCTTAGTGGTGTTCTAATTACTAACAAACTTAATTTGCTACAAGTTATTTTCGCTTACTCCCGAAACTCGCCCCCTTTCTCTGCGACTCTCATTCTCTTTCTTTCTCTATCTCTATCTTTCTCTCGCTCTCTCTTTCTATGCCTTGGTGGGACCACGAGCCACTTGACTGCTCCACCAAGTACGAGTGGTGCTCATTCCTTGAGACACTTAAGCCACTCGCCATGGGGATTTCGCACTGCGGGAATATTAGCATTTTTGAGGGTCTTGACGGGAAGATTACATCGGTTAGGTTGGGTCTTCAGATCAATTATTTCCAAAGCTGCATTTCTTCCAAATGTTGAACAAGTTTCGGTTTGATTGAACCAGTTTAAAAAAAGCTGGATTCGGTTCCCAAACCTGTCATGTTAAAACGAACAGCTCCCCCTGAAATCATCATCACCATCAATTGTATCCAAACTTGTGTTTTAAGTTTATAGAAATGAAACACACATCTACCTCCTGTCATTTAAAAAAAAAAATAAATAAAAAAAAATTATTATATAAAATAAACACGTAATTATTTCATATTTTCTAGGCCGAATCTTGATTTTATAAAAGAAAACAGGCATCATCAGTTATCGATGAACTTAAACGTAGAAATCAGAGCAGTCCCAGTTCTTAGATAACCTTCCCAACAATTCTGAAGACTGCTTTCCAAGTTCTTTCCAACGTTCACCATTGATATATGTAAGTTTTTTAACCGTACAGAGATTCAGTTGCAAGCTAGACCATATCAATGTCCTGGCTGGCGTTTTATGGCCTCAAGACGCAGTTCAAACTCAGAACCAAGACCAAAACCAACACCAAGACCAAGTCCAAGTCGAAGTCCAAGTAGAAGTCGAACTCTGTGTCCAAGTGCAAAGATGAAGTGAATACCAAGTCTGTGCCGTGGTCAGCTTTAAGCACCGTTAGAGCAACCGAAATGTTCATCGTAAATTATGCGCTTTGGTTTACAAATTGCATGTGCCGGGATGCCGCACGAAGGATGTGGCAAGTCAGCGACAAGGACTTGATTGTGCCTGGACTTGACTTGACTTCACTTCGGTCTCCTTCCTCACTTCTTACAACTCTCGTGTTGTTGTGTAACTAATGCGTGGTCAAAGTTGTTTGCCATGTATTCAAATGAGCAGCGTCGCTGGACTGCGGCTGCGGCTGCAACTTGTTTGCCAACTTCTTAGACATACTTTCTTACAGTGCCCAACTCCCTCTACTCCTCGCCTTCTCCATCAAGTGGACATCAGCATTAAGTTGTGGAAAGAAGCAGATGAAACGGATGGAGGTGGCGGTGAGGGTCACTACTGGCAAATATTTTATGCTTTACGTGGTTAGGCAACGGCAGCTTGAGAAATTACGTGGTGCTCCGCATGCAAGCAGCACCACCCGCACCACCTCGCATCACACACACAAACACACACACACGCACATACACACATACATGTGCAGCACACTCGCACCTTCTACGATGCCCATTGTCCTTTGGTTTGTCTTTGCCTTGCATTTAGTATTTTAGTATTTTACATGCGCTGCCTAAAAGTATGCAAAGTTATTTCTTGCAAACCTTTTTGCTAACTAAATACTGGCCTTGTTAGACCCTGTACCCTAAAATATACAATGTGTTTACTAAGCTTATCAATTACTAAACGTGCATAGCTGGCAGAATTCGGTGTGACAGACACTGTATTTTCTTTTATACATATGAATACTGAGAATGCTCATAAAAATGACAGTTTTAAAATCAAGAGCATGAGTCCTAAACATGTGATATTTGAAATAAGACTACTTTAAAAGAAAAATACAAAAAAAGGTGATCTTATTTTCCATATTGTTATTTGTATTTTTGTTTTCAGTGCATTTTATACACGACATTAGTTAAAAACAAATATTTTTTGAAAACTTAATGGAGTTTGGAGCTTTAAATAATTATTTGTGAAGTAAGTTTAGTGTTTTAGTAAACACAAAACTAATTTAAAATTGGTTTTGATTTTTTTCCAACTACTTTTTGAATAAATTGTAATTGTTGTTGAATCTTTCAACTAGAGTTTTATACTAAGAGGATCAACCAGAAGATACAGCCAGCAGTAACAAGTAACACTGATCTGATGTAACACTACAAATTTGATCATGGATCATGATCGGATAATAAACTAGGTTAGATCAAAGATAGAAGAAGAGAGTGTGACTCTTACAGATTAGCTACAGGGTCTCCCAAAGTCGGACTCGTTCGACTGGCGTCATTTCAAATAGTTATTGTTGCTGCGTCTCTAACTCCCCCTTGACTTGACTTTTTATCTGTACTTTGCCACCACCACAGTCTGTTTTACTCCCCACTCCCCACATCCCACATCCCACTCCCCCCTCTCCTCTTACCAGTTAAACACCTCACACCCCAGCCACACACACTCTGTACAGTGTACACTGTGTATGTTGTCCGGCAAAAGCTTTTGTCTACTTAGCTGAACGCGCCGAAAAAAGTTGTAAAAATCGTGTAAAAAATTTGCGGAGGGAAAACGTGCAAAATGCGTTTAGTTGTTACGTAGTTGGACTACGCCGGACTCTAATAATTTATTTTAATGATAATGCATAGCAGCTATACGACGAGTCAGAGCCAGAGTCAGAGTCAGTCCCATAATGACCCAACGTCGTTGTTCACGGGGGGTTAACTAAGTGGACACATTTACCCTGTGAATCGAGGGTGCTGGAGGGGATGATGATGAGGTGTTTAGGATTCCCAGCCTAAAACTTTTATTCTAACCCACAAAATAGACCAATAACTAGCCGCTACTTTTTGATATGCGCCTCAAATATTAAGTGCCTAAGCGATGCTATGGGAAGGGAGAAAGTTGGCAAGAGGGCGTGAGAAAGGGGTGGAAAGGGGAGGGGAGAGATTCTGATGCTGCTGCTGCTTGAAGCGCATCACTGTAAAACCCTTTCGGCGGCTACAAGACAAGTGCAAAGTTTCTGCCACAAAAAGTTTTATAGAAGCATAAAACTTGTGCATTTTTCCACAAAACAAAGAAGAAACAACCCGAAAAAAATATAAGAGAAAGATGGGGAAAAAGAGCGAAGAAACAGGAATGAGCATAAACACCATTGGTCTCACTTTTTTTGAACTGCGCTTTTTTTTCTGCTTGTTTTTTTTTTGCTTTCTGCTTAAAACAAAATGCAAATAAAAAAGTTTTAGCTATGTTAGGGCGTCTTTTTATACTTTTCGAAAGAACTACTTGGGTGGAGGGTCACGTTGCCCCATCTCCCTTCTATCTCCCACTCTCTCTGCCTCTCCTTCTCTTAGCCTTGTTCTTCAACTGACCAATCTGTGTGGCACTTGGCAGTTGTTGTTCTAGCTGTCATTGCTTCCCTATGAAGTGGCAACTTTTTATACCACGCAATCAGACAGACAGGCAACAGCGGGCAGCTACTGTAACTGGCCCATAAACTTGGCTAAGCGAATTTTAAGAGGTATTTCGATGCCAGCTGTTAGCTGTTCTGGCTTAATTCACAATTGCTTCGCCACAATTTGAATCTATAATTGGACGGGGATATAGAACTTGTTGATGAATCGTTAAAAATGAATTCAGTTTGCAATTGCATTCAATTTAAGGTCTAACAGGGCTTATAACAGAAATCGAATTATCATCTTTACATAATAATTCGATTGCTTCACTTTATTTAACCATCTTGTGCAGAATTTGAAATTGATTTTGAATGGGTTTAAGTGTATTTGATATAGATATTATAAGACACAGCACAATTCTGAGAATGTTTTTGGAGTCCTATGTGAATAATTTAGCGAGCTTGATATGACCTTGACATTTATTTGAAATACATTCGGATTACTTAAAATATTATATAATACATAACAATAATGGGAGTGTATAATTAAAGAATTAAAAAAGGTTTGTAATTACAGAATAGATATTTTTCGAAATTTTATCTGCAAGTACCCTCCATATTATAATCTGGCTTCAAATACAAATAATACATAATACAAATGAGTGTCTTCTAAGTTTTGAATAGATTTTAAATCGATTTGTAAGCTTAAAGTCAATGCATAACTAATTGTTAATGAAATTACACCCAATTCAAATTCCAAGTCAATTTATCATTTTAATACTAAGTTCAGCTATAAGGAGATTACGAGTTTTAGATATATGTATGTATTGTCGAATAATATCAATTGGTAATTCATACTTAATTAAGTAAATTTGATTATATATTCTGGAGAGGGATTAGTTCCGCCTTGAGTTCAACTTTTAACTGACATAGTTTCAGCTGTGATTATATTAATAAGTAGATTAATTATCTGCGCTTGATCACCTCCTCTTTTTGCAGAGGCACTCGCTCCCAGAGCGTACGGAAATGTGCATCTTGTTTGTGTGGATTGAAATTGGCGATGGTGTCTCTCGAATAGCTGTGAAATGAGGGCGGCAACTCGGCGGAGTCTCCCACATTATCATGATCCGGCGCTGACTCATCCGCATCCATGAATTCCAGAGCATGCGACTATGAGTATAATTTGATTTTGATCAATTTGACTTTGACAATCAACTTGCCAGCTGTCTTACCTGATTAACAGTGGCTAAAAGTAGTAGTAGAAGAGGGATCAGTAGGGCTAAGAGCCATGTTGGTAGCTGCGGGCGCAGCTGTCTGCATGGGGATGCCATCAAATCACAACAATCACAACAAACACAATGACAACAATAACAACAACAAACAACAAATTAACAAAAATTCAGCTCAGAACCGCTTACAACATTTAACGTTGACCAACGAAATGCGACTGGCCGCAACTCGTCGCATTCTCCAATTGACGGCCCCCAATTGTCGCACCTTCCTCCCAACCCCCCCTCTATAACCCCTTCTCCTTATCCCACTCTCGCTCTCTCTGCCTCTCCCTCGACTACACGTGTGCCGCATACCAAATAGCTTGAACTGACCCTAACTTTTGGTCTATTTTTAGCGCACCGCGTCATTCGCGACCCTCTCTCCCCACTTCCATATGTTCCCCACTTCTCCACTTCTCCAGTTCCCCCTCTCTCCCCTCAGTTACCCTGTTCCCCTGACGAGCTAAGCTTTTTTTTTTGCCAATGCGGGCAATTTTAATAGGCTGTAACCACCTGTCCCCTGTCCCCTGCCCCCTCTGTGCTGACTCAACTTTGCTCGTTTTAATGATGGAAATTGCCTTTTGTTGTCGAACCGAACCGAACCGAACTGAGCTGAACCGAACCGAGCGAACCACACCGAGCCCAGTCCGACACTTTGAATGATTTCATTTGCAAAAATTCGTTTAGCTTTTCGCCAATTCGCCGTTGAAAATTATTAACCAGAACGTTAACAATTATATTGTTGTGTTTGCTCATGCTCGATCAGAATTATGACTGTATAATGAACGACACTGGGAGAACTATGAGCCGAAACCGGAACTAATAGTCGCAATCAACTGCACAAACTGAAAGGCAATTAAATTGTCAAATTATTTCAATTGATTTTTCATCATTCGAAAAATAAAGTTAAATCTAATGGAATTATTGTCTTGTCACATTGCATACTCGCAGAAGGGAAATTTGTCTGTAGTTTTCCCTAAACAGGGATTTATTAAAAGTCTGCAATGAGCTTAAATCAAAATTTGAGGGGAAAAATATATTTTAAAGAAAACCAAACCATGATCGAAATCATATTCCGTTTAAATCCGAACTTTTAAATGTCGAAATATTGGTTGACTAATGTAAGATTTTGTACAAAATAAAATAAATTACAAAAAGTCAAATAATAGTGTTAACTTGATATTTAAAATTTTGATTTTTTGAATAAAATCGAAATTTCATTGCAAAATTTTCATTTATTGTGGCACGATTTAAGTACGTTATCAAGAAAGGGAATCAGAGTTATTCATTTAACTAGGAATCCCTGGAAAACCTTTTAAAAGCTTATTTTTTTGTCTGAGCTCATAAATGTTGTTAATCCATAGTCCTTCATTATTTAAGTTGCCTCATCAAGGCACGCAAATCAGGCGCATTAATGCCACACACCTTCGAATTCAATTAATTTGCAGCTTATCAAAAAATGCAATCATCGCGGGTCGTATGAACTCATAAGTAGAGTAGAGTGTCGAGTGTAGTCAGTTCGCTGTTTGCCTATTTACCTGATGGCTGTGATGTATCTTTCATGTATTTAGTAAACATAGTTAAAGATCGTTATCCAATTAGTCAAAAGCTCATGTAATAAATTGCCTGAATTAAGGTGCGGAATTTTAATTACATAATTTACGCGTGCGCCCTCGAACAGAACTCAGGAGCGGATTCCCGGGCCGGGAGGGAGCTGTGCGTACTAGAGTCAAGGAAATATGGGCAAGTAATGCTCAACAACAAAAAAAATTAACGAAGACTAGATAGAAATAGTATTAACGGCAAGCCGAAGAGTGAATGCACTTGAACTTAATCAAACAATATGTAAAGCTTGAATTAATTTAGACCAAATCGCTTAGAAGCTAAAATATTTCTTAACAGAAATTCAATTTGATTATATGAAAAAAATTTCAATATTCAACTGATGCGACTGAAACCCTTTTAATATATTTATGAGTTCTTTGTCTTAATTTCACTTGGACTTTATAAGCTACATTTATCTTAAGCGTTGACGAATTCATAGCACCCTATAGTTGAAGTATTTCAAAAAATAAACAACATAACGAAGTGTAGTTGAAAAATGACAAAAAAAAAACCAAAAAAAATGAGAAAAGTGAATAAAATCAACGGTTAGAAGGATTCGCAGTCAAAGTGCGTTTGATAGCTCATCTTAATAGAAAAGTACACGCAATTTGTGTGCTGCGGGTCATTAGAAGAAATGACAGTAATAACGATAATTATGAATTTTATCCGATTAACACAGACCTATGTACACTACACACATACAGTAGAGACTAGGTGCGTGGGCCAAATGACGGGGCATAAGTCAAAATGTTGTAACGCTTCGTTTCGCTCGCATTTGACTCCTTGGGCATATTCAAATATTAAGTGCAATGCGTGCCATTGAACAATTAATTCTTATCTATTTAAGGGGAAAGTCGAAAGTGGAGGGTGGAGAGTGGATAGAGAGGGGTATGACTATTCGTACTGATGCAACAGTTCCACTAACTGTCACTGTCACTGTCACTGTCCATTTCCATTGTCAGTTCTAATTTCCCTTTCCATTTTCAGCTTGAGTTCGAGCTCAAACACAAGTTTTGACCGACTTGCAAGCGATGTCGGAACTAGGAACTTTCCGTAGTTCTCCCGTCATTTCTGATGGCATTTCTCACATGTCATCGTGCGCTCCAATTGCGTGTCAAATGCGCTCAATTCTGTTATGACAATGCGACGTAATTAGAGGCCACGCATAGGCTCGCCTCATCATAATGATCGTGAAAATCGTAATGAAAATGATGATGATGATGATAATGATGATGGTGATTGCGAGGATGGCGCCAAAGCCGCTAATAGATGACGCTACTCCTAGCTGGGTGTGTACTTGATAAATATTATTGTAAATGGGCCCGAGATGAGTGTACACAGTGCGCCTCAAAAGTCAACTGACAATGAATACCACTAACAACCAACACATGCTATCTTGTGTATGTGTGTGTGTGTGTGTTGGCGCATTTGCATATGAACAGTGACCTAATACACTTACATATCAGAGACGATTGAGGACATCACGGCATAAGGAGCAGGAAGTACAGTTGTGTTCGCGTTGCGGATACATTCACTTCGATATGTAAATGACAATTCTACAATATTTCCACTATTAATTTATCTACACAAAAGAAATGTATTTTTTGACTTTTAATTGAGATATGAAAAGTTATAATAATAGTTAAGATAATAGATGAAAACATTAAAGAACTAATTAAATAAAATTTAAATGAAAATTAAAATTTGAATGAAATAAAGCTTTAATACATTATGGTTATTGTTAGTCTCACTAAAAATCAATTACAATTATACTGTTAACATTAAGAAGAATTAATTTAATTTAATGTGATAACTTTGCCGGACATTGGATATCTTTCTTTTTGAAATTTATTCTTGAAATCTGTTTTGCTTTGATGCTTCCCAATCATAAGTGTTGAGAATATTTCAAAATATTCGGGGAATTATAATAATGCAAACTCATAAATTCCTCGAAACCAATTTTAATTGGTTTTTCTCTTAACCCTCTACCGCATACAGAGCCATATATGGCTTTCAATTTTTAATGAAATTTCTTTTAGTTAAAAACGGTACTTAAGCGAAGTCGATTGTTATTGGTCATTCTCTTTGCACTATTTTCTATTGGAATAAAATATGAAACAAATTTTTGAGTTGCTTCACTTCGTGTTTCTATGAGTTTTGTTCAAGCGTCTCGCGTGAATTTGTGCGTGAATTTTGCTGAATTTCGAATTAAATTTATATCTTCCAAAAAAAACATTTCTTTTGTAGAAGAATAATTTTTTCCAAAAGAAAATAAAGTTTTATTTCATAAAAAAATATAATTTGACTGTAAGGTAGGCATTATATATACTAATTCTTGCAAAAATCGGCGAAAAAATGTATGGTTCTTCATTTATTTTTTCCTAAACTATATACCCAAAAAAAAAATTTGTCCAAATATATATTATAATATGCCTAATAAACACATATACGCATAAAATTATGTGTTTTCCTTATTGGATCTGTGTTCATGCAGTAGAGGGTTAAGTATTTTTTATATCGACAAACATTATTGAGTTATGACTGTCTTTCACGATGCAACTCTAGTCGATGTTCTTCTTATCGGAGAACGTGAAAATAATAATTAGACTGCCGCACGATCGCATTAACAGTTCCGTATTCAAGTGACTTTGGGAAGAATATAAAATTCGGAAGTTCATTTGAATACTCAGTTCGAAAATAACAGTCTCAGTTACAGCTAAGAGCACAATGCAGTTCCATAAATTGTCTATTTTTGCATTTGTTCTGGCCTTGGCCTGCCTTACGAATATGGCATTAGCTGACAATGTAAGTTGACTTCAAGTTAAGGAAATAAGAACCTTTGACAAATATCTATTTCTGTTTTCAGTTGTGCGCATCGAGTAACATCGAAAAGCTTTCGAGTAAAGTCTGCGAGGGCATTTTTCCTGGAATTGTCACGAGTTGGTTTAATATCAAGGAACCCTGCAGTGCAATTGTTAAAGTATGAAACTTTTGTTTCCAATTGATCCTTGAAAGTAATAATTTGAAAAATGTTTAATTTTTCTGATTTACAGAAAGTTGTGGAACAAATTTGCCCAAAAACTACGAAAACAACAGCTCCTTGAGACGATACTGATGGCGAACACTGTAACCGAATGTGACAACCTTTTACTTTTCAATCCTTTTTAATCAATCCTGTGCATGTATTGTAATAAACTTAATCTTTCCTTCAGCATATTATATGGCAAAACATTTCAAGTCTAAGTTCTTAAACGGGAATTGGGAAGATGGAATCGGGAAGTGGGAGCTGGGAAAGGGGAAACGGGAAATGGGAACCGGACTGGGGATCATTTGTAGACGCGCATCCAGAACCGCAGCAAACCAGACCGAAAACAGTTGGGGCAACTAATTAAAACCACTTTAGAAATGTTTTCTCAACTGTAAAGTTAGCTATAAACAACGACCCACGCACACACACACCAGCACACACACCTGCATGTCTGTGTGTGTGTGTGTGTCTGTGTAGACTGAGAGACATATGCAACTTGAAACAAAATTAAAAAGCAAATAATATTCATGGCATTCCAACAGCGGCGGCGGCGAAATGCTAAAAAAATTCCAACATAATTCCAAATAATATTACAACACCTGCAGAAACGTTTCAAGTGCACAAACACATCCCAGCATACACTTGCACACACCCACACACACACACCCACACCCCCACACACATGCCCATACTGTGTGTTAAATGTGTAAAAAGGGCTTTTTCTTGAAAAATCGCTGCACTGGAATTAATTAATGCGCCGCTGCCGTTGCTGCCGTTTTGGTTCCTGTAAAATAAAATGCAAGAAAAAAGAACAAAATCAACGCGAGAAATCAAAAAGATATACAAATTGAGTTGATTCGGTGCGTAGACGACACCTAGAGGGCGCTATACCAGAGCAACAAAATGGAGATTAGTTTTAAAATATGTAAACGTAATAGAATCGGACGATATGAATGGAAATGGGTTTATTCTCCGAGCTTGAGAGATTATTTAATCAGATGATATAACGATGGAATCTGAAGATATGAATAATAATGGTTTTATTCTTCGGATTTGCAGGTTTTTGAATCAAAATCACTTTGCTGAAATGTCAAATTTCAATTATTTGAAAAATATTCATTATTTTGAATTTTGTGTGTTTTTTTTTATTCAAAGATTATAGCAAAGTTACAATGTAGAGAGGTATAAGTGTAAGTAAAGAAAGAAAGGAGAATCTAACCTGCGGGACTACCATATGTGCGACAAGGTTATTCGGTTTTAAATGAAGCCTGCCTATAGCTGACATACCGCGTTCTCTTTCAAATAGTGGGACGACACAGATAGAATGCTCTGCGTCCTCAAATATTCCGTGTCCGCAGTGATCGCAGAAAGGGTCCTCGGCGTGATTAAATCGGTGAAGGTACGACTTGAAGGCAACCGTGACCCGATAGCAACAGTGATAGGTAAAAGTCCCATGTAATTCCCATGTCTTCTGTGTAGCCAAGGCTTGTGTGTGTGTGTGTTGTTAACATTGTTAAATTATAACTTGGCCGGACAAAAACTTTGGATAAATTCCTCGAAACCGATTTTAATTGGTTTTTTCTATGAAGTATTTCTTGTATCGACAAATATTATTGAGTCATGACTGTCTATCACGATGCAACTCTAGTCGATGTTCTTCTTATCGTAGAACGTGAAAATAATAATTAGACTGCCGCACGATCGCATTAACAGTTCCGTATTCAAGTGACTTTGGGAAGAATATAAAATTCGGAAGTTCATTTGAATACTCAGTTCGAAAATAACAGTCTCAGTTACAGCTAAGAGCACAATGCAGTTCCATAAATTGTCTATTTTTGCATTTGTTCTGGCCTTGGCCTGCCTTACGAATATGGCATTAGCTGACAATGTAAGTTGACTTCAAGTTAAGGCAATAAGAACCTTTGACAAATATCTATTTCTGTTTTCAGTTGTGCGCATCGATTGACATGGATATGCTTTCGACCACAGTCTGCGAATTGGCCAATTTTCCTAGTCATATCCTGCGTTGGATTGATGTCCCGGATCCCTGCAAAATAATTGTTATCGTATGAATTTTAATTGCAATTGATCCTTGAAAGTAATAATTTGAAAAATGTTTAATTTTTCTGATTTACAGAAAGCTGTGGAAGAAATTTGCAAACAAACAGCTCCTTGAGACGATACTGATGGCGAACACTGTAACCGAATGTGGCATCCTACTTGTATTCAATCCTTTTTGATCTATCCTGTGCATGCATTGTAATAAACTTAATCTTTCCTTCAGCATATATGGCAAAACATTATCATTATCTATTTTTAAAATAATATCCACCAAATCGAAATTTTTTTTTACTTATCTGGCTTATAAAATTCGTATTGCAAAATATCCAAGAATATATTGAATAACCATAATATTTATATAAGCTGATGGTATGATAACTCATGTACTCATGTTGTCTGCTAATGTAGCGCAGAATGAGTACTGTGAGTACTTATTTGTAGTATTCATTTGCAGGATTCGTGTTCAACGTGCGTCGTATAGAATTTTTGATTCTGATACAAGACTGCACAAAACTCAACACGTTGTGTGCGTGTGTGTATGTGTGTGTGTGTTAGGTGGCACCTGTGCTTAACACTGCACTCATTTGCAGCGTGTGTGTGTGTGTGTTCGTTTGTGTATTTAGATGCGGATGTAGTGGCACTTGCTGCTCATTTTATGCTTCGATTGACATTAAAGTGCAGACGCTTTTTGCAGGCAAGAAAAATAAATATATATATATTATTTTTTACTTATATATATGTTTTAGAACGAAAAGTAAACTGCAAAAGGAAACAGACAGGTGCGAAAACCCTTTTATTTTAAGTTATTCTAACAAACGCATTGCAAATGCAAAGCAAAAACACACATTTGTTGTAGCATACTTTTAGGCTGATCACTTAAATGTCAGCTTAGAGTGACCGTATACTTTGCAACAAATACAAGACTAGTTATTTGTGTTTAAATCAAATTATTAAATGACGTATCCCATTAAGATTACAAATTTATGAATAAATAATAAACAATAAATAATATTTTTGGAGCTTTTTAAATGTTTTCGCTTTGCATTTGTGTCTTTTTTACAGATCATTTACTGCTCATTGAAGCGCTGTGGCAACATTTAGGGCCTTTAATTGTGCAGAACCTATCGGACACTGCGATCAGTGTTCGATCTATAAAAACCTGGGGATCACTCTCAAAACATGAACACTCACAAGTATCTCTTCAGATGGCTCCCAATTGGATTTGTGTTGCGCTCGGGGTAATTCTCTGTCTGTTCTCCTGCATCCAGGCAGCTCCATCGGGCGAGAATTGGAGCAGCTTTGGTGAGCTGGAACGGACTCTCAAGGAACTGGCCACCACAGTGCTGGGCATGAGTGGTGCTGGACTCGGAGCTGGTGGTGGTGCAGGTAAGTCCGTTTATTCTGTAATCTGACAACATTTGAGATACTTGTCTATTGCAGCAGACCTTGCTGAGGGCGATGTGGACGTGCTGGGCAGCGAGGTGGCATCGGCTTTGGCAGATCTCAATGAGTTTCACTTTTAGGGGAACAAGAAGCACCACCAGCTCTGTTCTACTAAACCGCGTTTAGCAGCTTCGCAGTGCATTGAACTTGTATTAGCAATCATTTTCCCCCCTTTTTTTTTAAATTCTTATGGCATAATTGAATATTATATTTTTATTTTATCTAAAAATGAACTTTAATTAAATCTCTCTCTGCAAATGAAACAAAGAGATCCAAAATTGGCACATTCTTTTTATGAATCGCAGTCAGACACAGAAAGCTGTGTTGAAATTTCAGCAAATTAACTTTAATCCTAACTGATAAGTAACAAATTACGCATGCTAAATTTAACACGATCGCGGTGTGTGTGTGTGTGTGTGCGTGTGTGTGTGTTGCCTTCTCTCTCGCACAGCCTATGGCTATTTCGGTCACACATCGCCCTACATACAATATACCGAACTCGGGCCAGCTTAAATTGCACACTAAATTTAATCAAGTTAATTTACGCAACCGAACTCTGCACTATGGCACCCCAAAAATAAAGAGATACCCCAATAGAGGGCTGATTATGATTATGCTTAGAGCTTTTCAAGACAAAGACCCCAAAGAACCCGAGTTGACACCAAGTTGATCTATGGGACGCCCAATTTGCGCTAAGTTCTTCAATTGGCGCGCTCAGAACCGAAATCTTTTGAGATCATTTGGGGGCAGGTGTTGATCTAAAATGCACTATGGGAAAAAGGCCGAATCTTTGGCACAAACTCTAAGTTAAAAGCTGGAGACCTACAATATTACGTTCACTTTGGTAAGACTATAGTAACATGTATATATAGTTTATTTTTTTAATTGAACCTTAATTAATTTTGAATTGATTGACCTACACTTTGGAAAAATTTCACGTAGGTTTTCAATTTGCAAATCCACACTGACTAAGCTGACTTTAATCGAACTTCAAACATGAAAAACTAGTTTTTGAACTGTCTTGAGTATTGTGAACTGTAAAATCAATCAATTTTCAGAATGCTGAAAATCAACTATAATGCCAAAATATTGAACGTTTTTACCCATAGTGCAATATATGCAGCAACGCGAACTTGGAGCTGTCAGCTGTTGTCGCCTCTGATTGAATCGAGAAGCAAGAAAACACTTTTCGAGAATTATCGACTTGGAGCTACCCTCGCATTCTATCGCCTCAAGATACTTAAATATTTATATCGTCTGGTGATCATGCAATTCTCTAAATACAAAGTAGATTTTCTGAATTATGAAAAAAATAAGAAATACAAAGACTGGGAAATAAACCATTTCTAGCATGTTATAATTGGATTGTCTTCGCAATATACAGGAAATAAATAACAAATTCCTTGACAAGATTCACAAGCTTGAAAATGAAACTTAATTTAGCGCAGCATCTTGCAGCTGTGTCTACCCCTTTGCAGGGTATACAGAAGTCAAGTGCCATATAATAGCATTAATAATAATGGAGCACACAGTTCACAGTTCGTGTCTCTGCTGTTAAAACAAATCTAAATCTACATCAGAATCACAATCAGAATGAAAAAAATGTAACTGACTGACGGTTAGTTTGAATGCTCGTTCGCTTAGAGAGAGCGAGAGAGAGAGAGAGAGAGTCATAGAGAGGCTGAGCCGAAGTCAAAGACAGTAGATGCCACATGTGGCACATGTGTCCGTCAGTCACATCAGATGCGTGCAGCTGTGCGGTGCCTCTTCTTTGTAGGCAGCATCGGAAGGCGCGAATTGTGAATGGTGAAATAATCGTGAATCCCTCCATCGATTCTTTGTTTTTTCTGTGTTGTGTCCTTTTTGAGCTGTGATCAAGATGCATGTCGATGAGCTGCGCACCAGCCTTCAAAGCTTCGGCTGGCCCGACTACGTCGTCTTCTGCCTCATGCTCGCCATTTGCGCAGTCATCGGAATCTATTTCTGCCTCCAGCTGCGCCGCGAGTCCAAGCAACTCAAGTCCGGAGATGCCGAGCAGGCGGCAAATAGTGCTGCCTCCTATCTGGTCGGCGGCAGAAAAATGAAGATCTTTCCCATCACGATGTCGCTCATAGCGAGGTAAGTCTGTAGAAGCTACAACAACTTAATTCCTGTAGTTACTGCTTTGCTTTCATTCACAATTTCACAATTACCCTTTCTTTAGGTTTATTTTTAAATCGGAGAGTTCGAGCTTGAGTTGCTTGGCAACTGCATCTGGGAAATAGGAGAGGTATTGCAGTTTATTCAGATTCTTTGTTTATTCTTTTCCTGAACTTTCCTCAAATATCCCTTTTATAATGCTACAGTTTTCTAATGAGTAAATGATTAATTTTTTGTACAAAGAAATAGCATTTCTGACTTAACTCAGTTCTTTAAGAGCTTCCCACAACTTCTCCATAATTATATAAATGAATATATTTCTTCTTCATTTGCGCTAAAACATTCCAAGTAGGGAATCAAGTTAAAGACTCTCAGTTTTCTGATAGACATTTTCGACTTTTCCAGTTCTCTGTAGTAAACTTTTCTTGTTTTAAATCACTACTGGTAATTATTTGTGTGATCTTAAGACCTTAACTTTAGATATTTGCAGATCTGTTGAGTAGATTACATTAACTATTACAATCTTGAGTTTTCCATGGAACAGTTAATTTAAGTACACTATTACTTTTTCTATTATAATATTAACCTTACAAAGATCAAATGATATATGTGAATGCAAGTTGTGTAGTAGTGTCAACCGTGTCCGGTTATGATTCGTCGTCAAGTATTATTTTTAGTGTCCAGCTGTGCGATTGGGCTTATCAACACACCAAATCAAATAGTTTCATGATTTTTAAATGTATTGTAAGAGAAATACTTCAAGTACCGAGCTTGCCCGCATTCAAGGAAAACCGGGCAATTTCAACGCCTCCAAACGACGAGCTAATTGAATTGCCTGAAACGCACTTTGCTCTCCAAAGAGTTTGAAAATGAAACGCACGACGAGAATTCCAAATGAAGGTCAAGTCGCTGGGTCAACGAGACACTAATAGACTTGTCAGACACTTTCAATCTGAAAAGATCTCTTAAGTACATATGTGTATTCTAATTTGCGGACTTGTTCAATTTCCCAACTCGACAGCTTCATTTCGGGCATCACATTGCTGGGCACTCCTACTGAGGTCTACCTGTACGGTGCGCAGTATATGTATATCATGGGCTCCCTCATTCTAATGGGCTTCTGCATGTTCTACATCTTTCTGCCCGTATTCCACGAGCTCAACCTCATATCCACCTATAAGGTATGTTCAATTGTGTGTGGAGCTGAATCAAGTCAAGTATTATCATTATTTGTCTCTTTAATCAGTATCTGGAAATGCGCTACAACCGCAGTCTGCGGTTCTTTGGTTCCGTCATGTTCATAATGGCATCGGTAAGTATTATAAAACCCATCTTGAACTAGATCTTTTCCAAAAGAAATTAATAACTTAAAAAAGGAACTCTAGAGATCTGAATAAGATTAATTGTAAGTTTCGTGCTTTAGTTGCCTCAAATAAGATAAGATAATAAATAATAAACAAATTATGTAATAAATATTATAATATACCATGTGAGGTGGCAGCCCTATACAGCATAGCAGCATCCCTGGTTGAGGAGAGGTGGCAACGCCGATAGAATATAAGAAGAAGAGAAGTCAGTCGCTACTATTCGCTAGAAGTCGTTGTTGAATTAAATTCGTTATTATCTCTTTCATTTGTTAATCTCCGTTCATTGAACCATTAATAATAAACACTACTTTTAATATAATCTTACATACCATATTAATTATAGCCTTTTGAATCATACGAATTAAACTGAGTTAAGCTGTTTCCTATATTAGACTTAATAACTTTTGCTATTTTAACCAGTCTTGACAATTTTTTAATGATTGAAAAAATTTAAAATTTAAGAAAAGAGATAAATCCACTACACTAAATCTAATTTGTTTTCTTTAATGATCAAGCTCTGGCAACAGTTCTTCCAATCTTCTATTTTGAAATTCCCATATTTATCAGGTCAGTTCTGGTGTTTCTTTTTAGACCCCGAGCCGAGTCGATATAGCCATGTCCGTCTGTCCGTCTGTAATAGCGCCTAGATCTCAGAGACTATAAAAGCTAGAGACTCCAAACTTGGTATGTAAACTCGTCTATATTGCACGCAGACCGAGTTTGTTTTAGATATTGAATCGGACCACTATATCATATAGCTGCCATAAGAACGATCAGTCGAAAATCAAGTCGTAGTATAAAAAACTTTTTTGTTGTTTGCGATATCTGAACCAAACTGACAGAATATGCATATGGAATGTTCCCATACATCCCGACTAAATTTGGTTAATATCGGACTACTATATCATATAGATGCCACAGGAACGATTAATCGAAAATATAGATTTTATTTTAAGCAGTGTTTGCTTTTCCATAGTAATTACGGGGTCTCCGACAGTCGAGTTTGCTCCGTCGACTAGTTATTAAAGAGAAATGTATTTATTCACGTTGTATTGTGTCAAAGAATAGTTATTTTTCACTTTATGGGGCTTAAACTTATCATCTCAAAGTGAATCCAATCGACAAACAATTTGCCAAAATGATAACAATCAGACCGAGCTAATGAATTGTACTCTTCAAAAAATCTCGTTGAATGTACATATTTTCTAACTCCGGTTCTCTTCCATCTTCCACAGTTGTTGTGGCTTCCGATTGTGATCTATGTGCCGGCGATAGCTTTCAATCAGGCCACCGGGGTCAACATCCACATTGTGACGCCCTGTGTGTGCGTCGTCTGCATCTTCTACACGTGCATTGGCGGCTTGAAGGCCGTGGTCTGGACGGACGTCATCCAGACCCTGATCATGTTCGGGGCCATGGCTCTGGTGCTGATCAAGGGCACCGTCGACATTGGGGGACCGAGTGTCGTGTGGCAGCGGGCGCGGGAGACGCGGCGCATCGAGGCGCCCAGCTTCAATCCGGATCTCAGCGAGCGGTACACCTTCTACTCCCTGGTGCTGGGGGGCGTGGCGCACTGGCTCAAGTCGAATGCGATCAGCCAGAACATGATCCAGAGGTATCTGTCGCTGCCGACGCTGCGGGACGCGAGGATCGCCATCTGGACATTCGTAGCCGGAGTGCTGACCTTCATCTTGATCTGCGGCTATGCGGGACTCCTCATCTATGCGACGTACGCGGACTGCGATCCCCTGGAGACGAAGCTGGCCCAGCGCAACGATCAACTGTTGCCGCTACTGGTAATGGAAACTCTCGGCTCGTACCCCGGCCTGCCAGGAGTCTTCGTGGCCGGAGTCTTTAGTGCTGCCCTCTCCTCCCTCTCCACGGGCCTCAACTCCCTCTCGGCCGTCGTGCTGGAGGACTTCGTGAAGACGTTCCGGCGTCAGCCTCTGAGTGAGAAGCAAACCGCCTTCGTAATGCGAAGCGTCGTCGTCCTGTTCGGCATCATCTTCGTCGCCCTGGTCTTTGTCGTGGAGAAGCTGGGCGCTGTCCTCCAGCTGACCATCATCGTCAGCTCGGTGGCCAACGGTCCACTCCTGGGCATCTTCACGGCCGGCGTCATGCTGCCCTGGGTCAACTCGAAGGGCGCCCTCCTGGGCGGCCTCAGTGCACTCGTCGCCATGGCCTGGATGTGCATCAGTGCCCAGCTGGATCTGGTGAATGGGGACCTGGTTTACCCCAGGAAGCCCTACTCCACGCTGGGCTGCAACTACACGTTCGACGGCGTGCGGGGTGAATTCAGCAGCCTGCCGCTAGATGGCGCCATCAGGTGAGTCACTGGCAAAAACTAACAGTATGATCGAGTTTTCTTAACCCAAGTAAAAAACACTTGGCTCAAGTACAGTATTGTCCGCAAAGTTAAATCTACTCATGCCTAATTTGAACTTACTTCATGTAAATTTTGGCATGGATAGGTTATTTAAATTCCGTTTTAATGATACAAAACGTTCCTTAACCCATTAAGTACCCATTGAAAATATAGAATTATTGCAAAAAGTCTTCTTTTGCCTCGGGCAAAAAACTTTTGATGCAAAAAGTTTCTCCAAACAAAACTCATAGGGACTACAAAATAATTTTTTCAAAAATTCTGTGCTAATATGTTTTATGATTTTTTGAAAATGTCTTCCTCTTTTCATACAAAATTTTTCTGACGTTTGCTGTGTCGACATTAAAAAAAGATATTAAAACTAAACATTTTTCAATAACCAATTAATTCAGTTCCAACAAAAAAGTCGTTTACTGATGATAGGTCAGTCAAGATTCAACCCATAGTGATAAAGACTTTATCCAGAACATGCATTTAGTGTTGTCTTATTCATCTTACCAAATTTTATTTAAATCGGCTTACTATATCAGAGAATGCCGAATACTTTAGAGTGTATGATACAGTGTATGTTGGTGAGATGCAAATAGGCGCTAATTATAATGAATTCATATTTGAATCCTTATTCCTGATACATAATTAAGCTGCCTTAGGTCTGCAAGGGAATCAGATGCGGACTCGGCGTGCCGATGATAACCTTTCCCTTGATCCCTGTGTCTTTCTAATTCTGTATTTTATTTCGACAGTCCTGCATCGGCGGCGCCTTTCAAGCTCTATCGCATCTCGTATCTGTACTTCACGCTCTTCGGGGCACTGGTGACCATCGTGGTGGCATCGGTGACCAGCTTCGTGCTGCGTGAGTCCGACGTGGATGCGGTGGACACTCGACTGCTGACTCCGTTTGTCCGACGCTGGCTGGAGCGACGTCGCAGTCGACGCACTCAGGTGCCGGCGGGAAAGCAAAGAGAGCAGGGGGACCAGAAACAGAGGCAGAAGGAACTGCAAGAGACGGCAACGTGAAAAGAGTCGAGAGAATATGATGATGGTAGCATCTTCTGCCGGCCAAAATGTTCCTTTGGTAGCTTAGCAAATAATGTAAATTAAATGAGAAACAATTCCAAAACATAATAATCTAGTTTGGGTTCAAAGCCAGCTGCCTTTTCTGTGTAATTAGAAAAATGCCCGCAGTGATAGAGCTGACCCTGAACCCTTGCTAAATCAAAGCAAACTAAACTACTCACTAAATTATATTTAAAAAAAACCAAAATAAAATAAAATAAAAACTTAAACTAAAATTGCTCTACAAATGGATGCAAAGAGTGGAAGAAGGGGTGAGAGTACAAAAAGGGTTTAGCATTAGTTCAACTTGTGCTGTTAATTGAATATTTACTGTTCTCCATGTGTGGTCAGTCCAACTCAACTAACTACTCATTTTTGGAACGAGTACTCATTGAAGAACACCCCATTTATTTATATCTCCAACTCCGACTCCACCTCTAACTTCATCTCCGTTTCAGTCTCATCCAAAGTCTTGTGTGTGTTTATTTGTATGTATGTTTAGGTCGTTTATGCAGCAAATTGAATTGTTAATGAGCTGACAAATGTTTGCAAAATTAGTTTTCTACTTGACCAAGAGGCAGATTTAAGCAAACTCTTCTCGAACCCCATAAAGATATATTTATTTATGGCGATTTGAAATCTCCCCTTATAGAAGCTGTCTAGACTGTCAGTATGTAGCTGAAAATCTATTGATGTTACTGGACAGCTATCGATAGTATCTCAATAGAAATCGAAGCTTAATCTAGCTATAACGATATCTTCCGGGTAGTATATTACATGATGAATCAGTTATCAGTTATATTTTTATAAAAATAGTTATTTTTCAATAAAGATTTTTGTCGATCGTGAAAAGTAATCGTAAAATGTGCGATACATTTTGCATTGTACCAATACCGGGATTTGATTTATTTGATTGTTAGTATTTTTATTATTTTTCAAAATTAAACTAATTCAGAAATTATAAATTAACAATAAAGTAAATCTAATCTTTTTATAAAATATTGAAGAGACGAAGTATTTAAGGCATTATATTTAATGTATTCAGAAACTATGATACATTTATAAAGTGACAAATTTATTACACTGTAGCTAATGAGTGAACTTTTTAAGTTTCTGTTGTCGTATTTGTGATAAATCCCCAGCTCAATGAGTTTAATTTCAATGAACAGCTGTTTTGTATAAATCAAGCATTCTATTTATATCTTTTATGTTCATGAGTTTGGTCTTACTCTTACTCTTACTCTTGTCTTTTTAATGCTTTTGCCACTGTAAAAAATCAATTTAATAATTTAAATGAATTTGCATCTCTTTATTTCAATTTCAAATCAGTCACTAAAATTGTCATATGTGTGATTCGAACCCTACAACCAATACCAATACCAACCTCAGTGTGACCATATTTCGTTAGATGTTTTTAACAGTCTGGCAACTCATCTCTATTTATAATTTTGTACCAATACGACAACTTTTGTATAACTACATACCCCAGGGCATGTTTGGTGCGATACAATTTTATCTGTGTATCTTTATTGTCATTACAACATATATCAATTTATCAAATTACACAACTATCAGAGTTTCTGAATACCCTAAATATATTTTAAATATTTTTTATATGTATTGATATATGTACAATATGGAAGTAGATAAATATTTTCAGCATCTAATATATGGCAAAACTGATAGTTATGATATTCAGATAGTTATGCACTTGTAACTGCAAAAACAATCCCTACAAAATGGATAAAAAAAATAGCAAAATATAAAATAATACAAGCTTAGTTGTCCCTTCTTCCAATCCCACTCGCACTCGTATTTGCCCACATTGCCCCTCAGCCCTGTACAGGTGGGTTGCTGTATAGAATTTCCATAGCTAGTTGGTTGGCTCTTAATTAGCCGCTACAAAAATAAAATAAGCTCGCACAAAAGACAGCGGCGAAATGTCATCAGAATGCATAATGACAACGGTTCGTTATGGACAGGGGAAAACAGGGACTGACAGTGGGTACTGGGTACAGGGTACAGGGTATATGGTACTGGGCCTGCGGCAAAAGGAGCACGAAACTCAGGTGCAAATCTCAAAAACAGACACAGGCACATGTGCGCCACCTTGCGGCGCATTCTAAACTAGTCGCATGCATGGCCAGAGCCAGAAACAGAATCAGAGGCAGAATCAGAGGAAGAGGCAGAGGAAGAGCCTGGGACAGATCCCAGATCCCAGTGACAGCGACAGCGACAGCAGCGACAGTTGTCATATGGGTGGATTGTTTTTTCGGCCACGGACGGAAACGGAAGCTGCCCGCTAACCGTGCACACAATGCCAGCACCAATAACAACAACAACAGCAGCAACTACAACAACTAAAATTACAACTACAAGCGAGAGAGAGGGAGAGAGAGAGAGAGAGAGAGAGACAACAACAGGTACAACAACAGCGCTGCTCAGTTAACTTGTTTATGTCGCTGTTTCCTTTTGTGTTACTTTTATGTCGGCATATAATTTGTTTTTGCACCCATTCTCTCATCCCATTCGCTGGGTATATTAGCTATAATAAGTGCTTTGTGCCAATAAAATTTTATAGAGAATTGCTTTTGAAAAGAGCTAGTTGGAGTGCCAGTGTTCCTTAAATGTTAGTGACTTATTATTTTTTTTTTTTTAATATTTTTCAAGTCACAGTTTCCAATTTCTCTTAAATATTTAGTTATTATTTTTTAATATTTTATAATTAATTAATTATATAAGAATTGCATTCATTTAAAGGTTTGTTTAATACATTTGTATTCAATTTAAAAATTGTCTTTAATTTAATTCAATAAATTTTACATTTAGTCAAATCTATTAAAATGTTTTTTGACATTTGTCAATTACTTTTGAGTTTATTTTGTGCTTTTAGAGATATGTAAACCATGCCCGCATTAATTTGCTCGGTGCTTTGCTCTCGTCTTAATTGCTTTTTAACAGAAACTATTTTCAAAATATAATCTGTTTTGATTTATACATATTGAAGTTTTTCTACTTTTAACTCGATTGTAACATACGCACTCGGGATTCCCCCTAAAATATAATAGAGTCTCACTGTATAATTGATGGCTCACTCGTTTCATTTCACACATCTCTCTCGCTGTTGTCGACTCGTTGCCTTGCACTCGTTACCTTGCACTCGTTGCTTAGCTGTTGAAAGTCATTTATCGTTATTTAAAGTTTATTGTATGGAAATTGAAGTTTCTCGAATAAATTCGTCACCTAATGCACTCGTTACTCTGTCGTTTAGTGAATCTCTCACGCTATAGGCAACTCGTTGCTATGCACTCGTTGTTTGGGTGCTGAAACTCGTTTATCATTATAAAAAAGCTAGTTTCTTGCACAGATCGCAATTAAATATTCCCAAATAGATATTCGTTACTTTTGCACACTCGTTACTCTAACACTTAGTGACTCGATTGTGGTAGCGCATTAGAAGAACTACGAATTAAAACTTCAAACAGAAAACTCTCACATACATGTGTATGCAACTGCTGACGGGCCAGTGGCACTGCCAGTGACAATTTGCAGCGGGTCTACTTACAACTAACTGCCCATACTCTCGATCCTAAACGTACCCAATCCCTAGCCCAAACCCAATCCAAATTCAAGCCCAACCCAGAAGAGCATTGCCATGAAAGGTGGTTGAGTTGGCGGCATTTTGAGGCTGCTGCTGTTGTTGCTGCGGCACAAAAGTCATTTTTGATTGTTTTCATGAAAATGAACATAGAAAAATTATAATTAAAATTCATATGAAAATTGTCGAAAAAAAGAAGGAAAAGGAGAGCAGAAAGTCCGAACAATGGAATGTTGTTGCTGTTGCTGCTGTTGTTGCTGCTGTTGTTGTTGTTGGCGCTACTGCAGGCCAACAAAGATTTCATCTGAAAAACCTAAAGACCAAAGAAATGCAACTGGGGGCAATGGTAATGGATGGGTCGGGTCGGCACTCGGTTGAGCTGCGGGCGTATTGTTTGTGGAACATGTACTAAACACACACACACACATACAATCACACACACACACACCTAGATATACGCACAAAGAGTGCACATACACACATGAAGCGACAACAACAATGTCAGGTCTAACAGCATTAGAAGAACGGCCTCTACCTGAATCAACCACACGCCCAACCTCTCAAAGTCACTGGACCCACCCACCCCCTTAACCCCTCACTTCCTCAGTCCCTCAGTCCCCTTAACCCCTGAGGACCACGCAAAATGGCCAGGCAAACGCATGCCGGCTGCTCATTTTCTTGTTGTCGTTTCATTTTGGCACTTTTCCTACACTTTTATGCGATAAAATATTTAATTATATTTGGCAGCTTGTTTGTGCATTGTGCGGTTTGCCTTTGCCCAATTTACAATGCTCCCCAGGGTGTTGGGAATGTTGGCCAGGCGGCGGGGAAGAAGCAGCGGCAACTTGGCCATGGGAATGTGCTGCCAATTGCATTTTGCATTTTGAGTAAGCTGTCATCTTTATATTTTAGAAGAGTTTTCGCGAAACTGATTTTAGCTGCAAAACAATTTTAGGCTCACACCGAAAAGTATGCTTTGGTTTTATAAAACGCAGCACAGTGGGCACTTTTCCCGATTCAGTGAAATTTTTATACTCTTTTGAATTTTAATTTATCTTTTTTCAAAGACAGACAACTTGATTAACGAATTTGTTATGAAAATTGAGTTTCGTTAACAAGAATTATTTTGTTTTAAATTATTATTATTTAATTTTAATTTGTACAATGAAAAAGTGACCTTAATATCATTTTTTTTAAAAAAAATGCACCCCTAGCTCATAATCTTTAAGTGACTATACAAACGTATTAAGTGTCACAGTCGACAAGTTTTATGGTTGTTTCATATACTTTTGGGGCAATTGTTTTTCTTAAGCGCAAACGCATTGGTTTTCAAGACCAACAAATATTTAAGATTTAATATTTTAATGAAAATAATGAGATAACTTAAGATACCATATTAATTCGATGTTTTCCTGATGTATTGTTCGTTAATTTAAATAACTTAAAAAATTGAATTTATTTTCCAAAAATTGGCCAACTGTCCCATAGTGTAGAGAGACAGCTCATGCCAAAAAGTGTGCTTTAAATTTGGAAAACGACAAATAGTTGCAACGGAGATTGCGAATTTAACCAGGCGCCACAGTGGCATTCGTTGTTGGTGGTCTGGCTGTTGTTGTAGTTGTTGTTGTTAACGGCGTCTTAACGATCGTGACACGAACGCAACCAGCGTGATCCACGTGCTCGCCAATTGGTGCGGCATGCAACATTCCCAACTCGACGAACAGCGACAGAGAGCAAGAGCACAGCAGCAGCAGCCCAAAGATTTGCACAGATTTGCAGAGCATCGTGAACCGCTGAACCACTGAACAACCAAACCACTGAACCACTCAGTTTACTGGCCAACCGCGACTGATGGCAACGGCTTCTGCCACTGTCCGATTTATAGGTTTCTTCTGGGATCCATTGTGACATTGTGCCGAGCAATTATTATAATTATAAATTGCTTACTTTGTCAGCAAACTCGTATTTTTTGTAGTATTTAATTTGTATTTCTATTTCTATTTCCATTTCGATTTCTCTTTCTATTTCTGTTTTTTTGCTGTGCAGCTCAATTTGGGTTCATTCAGTTTAGTTTAGTTTAGTTTAGTGCAGCTCACGTGATTGTGCTCAAACCTTAATACATTTTAATTGCTTCTGGTCACATTTGTGTTTAATGGCATTCATTCATAAGTACTATTCACTTTCAATAAACGAAATGAGTACTACAAACCGGATATATTTGAACTACAAAACGCGATCGTTATTCAGAAAAGATTATTTTAGATAACCCAAATGCGTCAGTTCCAAAATAATCAATCCACAAAAATCTGCAATTGCAATTTACAGTTTTTCATTGCATGTACTATTTATATATTTATGATGTCATTTGGCGAAATTCCCCCTTTTCAATTTATAGATTAAACTATAATTTTAACTGATGACGCATTTGGAGAGCCCTCAATTAGAATTACATGTTGCATTCTGTAAGATTTTCATCTCACTGCAGATACACAGTCATATAATTCTAAATTATTGTATTGTGTTTATCCTCATAGAACTTGTGATTTAGAGCAGATAAAATCTTTAGCGACAATTTAATAACATATTTCTCACTTGAAGATTGTTTGGAATGTGTTGGAATTTGTCAGCTTAGGGAATGCCAGCAATGTTTCATTTCAGATCGGCTACTCATGAAACTTTTTTAAGTAAAAGCGAATTTATTTTAAAAAATGTTCAAGTTTTGGCATGTTTTGACTTTAAAATTGGATCCATACTCTACATTTCTTTATGTTTTACGAGAACTCTCTCTGTTCTATCTTTAACGGTCTGTTTTCTATGTTCTACTCATAGCCTTCTATGTTTTATGCTTTCGAGTATGTGTTCTGTATTCCATGTTTTCTTCGCTTAAAATTTGAAACCGTTTAACTCTTTTCAAAATATCCGGTCTCCTTCGGGGACTGTTGCTTAACAAATATCTTTTGTTTTGTTTACTACATTTGCTTTATTCAGTTGCTCTATTACTACAATTATACAGTGCAGATTGTCGATTATTTATACAGAGAGAGAGTCCATGGTCGCATCAAGATTCCGTGTCATACAAATTTCAGCTACTTCACTCGTCAGCCCGAGGATGCAGCTGCGGTGGTGCGTGGTGGTGGTGGCCCACGAGGTGGTTGGCCCGAAGGAGGAGATCCGGCAACGGCGACACTGTCCGAGAGGTCCTGTCTTCCGGTCGCATGAAGGGGCTGTGATCCTTGCAGAGGAACCCCATTGGCTGCGATCAGTTGCTGGAAAGTGTTATAGTTTGCATTAGTTATTCCTACTATCAGATGATCAATCAATTCACTTTGAACTTACCATCAACACGGCCAAAGCGAGAGCGAGAATCAGACAGAAACGCATTTTGATATTGTTCTCTGTTTCGGTTTGTGGCAATCTGTGTCGAGGCTGCCATTTATATGCACTCCACTTTCAACTCGGACTCAACTTGACTCTGCCCCAAGAGCTGTAATTGCATCAGATCGCGCAATTATTGTGCCACATTTGATTCTAATTGTGCTATTAAAACACTGTTGATTTTCATTTCAAACTATTTCTGTCGCAACTTGATTTATTTACGCTTTTTTGTGCAGCCCCAATCATCGAGTGCAGTGAAGCCAATGTTTGTTTTGATTTGGATTGGTCTGTTTGCTCTCGCTTGGGATTAAGTCAAGGTCAAGGGCAGGGTCAATGTCTGGAGTTCTATTTCTATTTTTAACTATAAAATATTTCGGGTTATATTAATAAATAATCCATCTTCAAAGTATTTTTTAACCATTCAATAGATGTATGAACAAATTTGCAAGTTGTTTTTTTTTTTATTTGTAAGGTGTAACAAAAATTGACCTGTAAATTTGGATATTATATGTAGTAGAAACATTTATTACAATGCCTCTAAAATAGTTTCTAAGACATACAGAGTTTACGATAATCTCTGGTCGTGGTGTAATTTGTTTTAGGGTCATCAAAAGATTGACCTTAGGCGGAGCATTCATCTATTGGCTATAAGTATGCCGTGTGCTGATGGCCATAAAAAGTTTCTGTGACTTTATTGCAATGTGTCCTCATCAATAATGATATAATAATGCCAAACTAATGAAATGTATCCACTGACTGAGCTACTACAGACTGCAGGGACCTCAAACAGCTCGTCCTCGTCCTCGTCCGCAGTTATTTGATCTACTGCGACTGCTGATGGAGATGGAGATGGAGAGATAAACATAAACGTGTCAAGCAACTTTTATTGCGATTTCTCTATGCTGTGTGTAGACAGAAGGTGTGCAATACACTGAGAGAAATTCTTAAAATACTTCTAACAATTTTGGTAAAAAAAAGGAAAAGGAATAATACAAACGTGCAAAGAAAACGACATAAGAAACAACTTAAATTAAGCTCTTCAAATTAATTATCATATACACATGTATATATTTAAAAAGAAAATTAGTACTTAAAAATATTGTTTTTTTCTCATTTTAATAGATACAACATTTCTGCAAAAAACATAAAAATAATTTTAAAATTTCCAAATCTTTTTTTATTTTCTGCAAGTGTGTTTTTGATTGTGAAGCGCATTCGAGCGGTCGGGCAGTGTCATGTAACTGAACTTTGACAGATTTACCACACACACACACACATACACTCACACACACACTTACACTTACACTCAAGGAGCGAGACACATTGAAAGGAAAGTCGTAAACTATATGAGATGACGATGATGGAGGGTGAAGTCGAAAACCGAATCGTAAAAGGCAAGTCACCATTTCAAATATGTGTATGTGCGAATGTGTGTGAGTGTGTGTGTGTGTGTGTGTGTGTGTGAATGTGTGTGTGTAGTAGCATTTATTGGATTTTTATGATAAGCAACGACAGGTCGACGACAGTCACTCAAACTCACTTCTGTGCTCAGATTCCTTGTGTTGTATTTTGTAAGATTTTTCCATTTTTTATTTGTGTTGTGGAAATTTCATTTGGTTTGATTTCCTATGGTTTTCCTTCCTCTTCTTCTTCGTTTTCTTTCTTTCTTCTAGCACTTAGTGGGCAAATTGTTGCTCTTATCGCTGATAAGATGACAAAAAGGCCTCCGCACACAGGAAATGTGTGAGCGAAAAGTGGCTTAAAGTGTCCTTAGGCTGTGGAGTTACCCGAAAACATCCTGTTATCCTGCCACTCTGTCGTTTTGTCGGCTGTCCTGTCGACCTGTCAGCTGTCCTGGCACAATGCAAATCAAACAAACAATAAATTCAGCGACGGAGACATTGTTGCATGTTACAGATACAGCTATTTCCCACCCCCTCACCCCTCCACTCTATCTGACCCCCTTCCCCCTCCACTCGCCCCTCTCGAGCCCCCTTGGAAGGCATCGTGTAGACAATGCCACAGACCGGCAGTAAAACGCATGCATATCCTATAAACATTAAGGATATCCTTGAGTAGATGCAATTTTCTAACCAATATAATTCATAAATTTATTTTCAATCCTTTCCGCACATAAATTTTCATATTATGCACAAACACACACGCACACGCACACACACACACACACCTATACCTATGGCAGTGGCGATCTTTTGTCTCGCTTCGACCAATGTCTTTTTTCCTATAGGCCTATTGTGCTGCATATCCGGTTTGTGTGTGTATTGGTGCTTGTATGTGTGTGTGTGCATTATTATTTGTCGTCGTGCTTGTCATTATTTATATGGCCAGGCCAAGAGATAAGTTGCTGCAACATTTTGTGCTACTGCCAAGGCTCAAGGATGTGTTGCAGCTACAGCTACAGCAATAGCTCCTGGCAATTACACATATACACACACAGACACACACACACACACACACACACACACAACAGTGCAGCAGGCATGTCCTTTTGCCAGCCAAGGTTTGTTGGCCCAACATTTTGATTTATAAATGCCAACGCCAACGACTCATAGACCGACTCTGAATCTGACTCTGATTCTGATTCTGACTCCGTCTCCAATTCCAATTCCAATTCCGACTCCGACTCCAACTCCATCTCAGATGCTTCGCAGTCGTTGTCCTGAGTCGATCCAGGAAACTGCAGCTACTTTTGCTGACTGGCCAACTCCCCTCCCCTCTCGGCCCCGCCCACTTTTAGTGCTCCTTTAGGCAATCCAAGTGGCCATTAATATATCAGTTCAATTCATATTTGAAATTTTGCATATCCTAACACGGCAGAGAGTGCAGAGTGTCCTCGTCTCTCGTCTCTCCTTTCTCGTCCTGTTCCCAGCTCCCATTTTCCATTTCCCATTTCCCATTTCCCATTGCTCACGCATACGATTATGATTTGTGTCTTACTTAATGCACAGACAGCTGGGGTCAAGAGGTTGTTGTTGTTGTTGTTGTTGGTCAACTGTTCAACTGGTCAACTGGTATCCTGGTCAGCAGACAGCTAGACAGAGAAAGGAAGACACAGAGAGGGAGAGAGAGAGAGAGGGAGAAGGAATACAGTTGCTACCCAGTCATCGTCTCAATCTGATTGATTTAGAATTCCAATTGAGACTGCATGAAATATGTTTGTCTCATGTCTCCAACTGCCTTCTGAGGCATCTCTCCCCCCTCTCTCTTTCTCTCTCTTTGGCTGCTGTCGTCTGTCGTCGTCAGGCGGCAACTCCTACCGCTTTTCCCCCTTCTCCATTCCATTGCAATTGCACTGCACAGCACCCAAAATGGCATTTATGCATGGTCATATCCTTTTGCGAAATTTGCATTTTCCAACAATTGCAGCAACCACCACCACCACAACAACAACAACGACTTATTGGTATTTCATTGATTTATGACACTTGTGAAACAATTTGGAAAATCACAGATTAGCCGGACAGCCGGAGAAATGGCAGCTCCACTTCCATCGTGAACTCTACTAATTACACCCAACGCTTCATTGGAACAGCCAGCACTCACATACACACTCCTGCACACTCCCACACACACCTGTTTCCCCCCTCTTCAGACACCTGCACAAATTGAACTTTGTCATGTAAATCGCAATGGGCCAGACCTCAGCAGAATGGTACCAAAAAGGGAGTTCAAGGCAGTCAATTTAATTACAAATCTGTTTTGGGCGTTACAAGTAAAAATTTGACTAAATAGAGGGCACAATTCATTTGAGGAATTCACAAAATTGCTTTTAGCTTAACTTTATTATTTATGTGAAAGAAGAGGTCTGGGATTTCCTTGAAAGTTCTTTGATTAACTTTTTATAAATTACTTGACTATTTAAAAATATTATAATGATATAATAATAATATAATATTATAAATATTAATGAAATGGGTTCGTTAACTGAAATATATATTTTTATTTAAGTGGCATCAATAAACAAATTTCCAATAAGGAAAACAAATAATTTTATGCATATATGTGATTTTTCACTCTCAGATCATGAGTTGTCAGAGATGATAAAGCATACTTTTATGCGCTTACATTGATTTTTTTTTTTTTTTTTTTTTTAATTCTTATTGTTTATTTAATTATTCTGTTATTATTTACATTGGTTTAGACTCTAAATTTTAGAGCTTTAAACAGTCATAACTACAATTAAATGTTTTAGATCATGATACGATTAAGAAGGATAATTGTTAACAATAAAGCTGAATATTTATGTACTCTCAATCATTAAATCAAATATAAAAATTATATTTTAAATATATTTCTATTATTTAAATATATTTCTAGTTAATTCAATCAATGCAATCAATCACTCAATCTAACTCCTAATTAAATTCAATCAAGTAAATTACTTGTACTTTTAATAGGCTCGTTGATCATTCAAATAATCAAAAAACATTTAATCCTTAGTGATAGGCATATATTTATATTAGACCAGCTAAATTACATTTAACTTACAGTTTCTTCATCAATTATACATGTAATATATTTAAATTTCTTTAAATGTGTTTTCAAAATTGTATTACATGATCAATCAATCGAATTGCCTTTAATGTTTTAATGGGCGTATTAAGTAGTCTGTCGTCTAGCTGAGAAATTAACTAAAATTAGCCGAGCAATTGAACCATTTCCCTTTCTATTTACTCTCTTCTCTCTCTCTTCTCGCACTCTCTCTCTCTCTCTTGTCTGAGATTTATACATATGTCAACCCTCAATGCTTAATTCTCTACATATTCCAAACGCATTCACATTCACATTCACATTCGCATTCACATTCGCATTCACATTCGCATCCTTTTGCTTTGGCTTCCGCTGGCTGTTGCACAAACGTGCAGTGATTAGGCTGCCAGGCAACAAACGATTTGTTGCATGTTGTTGCAATTGATTGTTGCAATTTCAATTTTGAATTATGAGCCCGACGTTGCAGGCCAAGGCGAATCATGCAACGGCAACTGCAACTGCTACTGCAACTGCATCCTTTGCCATTGCATCCGCTTCCGCCTGAGTGGGACTTCCATCTCTTTCTCTCTTCTCTCTCTCTCTCTCGCTCTCTGTGTTTATGTCGTTTGCATGTTAAGCCCCAGTCTCAGTCTCAGTCTCATTTCCCTGTCCCATTCTCTGTGTGTGTGCAATGTGTTGCAAGTTGCATTGGCAGCGTCATTCAAGTGTTTAGTGATTTATTGAATGCCGTTAGAGGAGCTGTTGCCCCTACTCCCACTCCCACTCCCACTCTCAATGCCGCTCCCACTCCTCTTCGAGATTAGCACAATGGCTTTGAGCACTTTTGACAGCCAAGATTTGTTTATGCGCCGCCGGATGCCGGATGCTGGGTCTTATCTTGGGCCCAGTCCAGTCTGGGGCAGCTCCGAGCTGCAACTAACTGATTCATGTCTTTGCATATTGGTAACAAATTTGTGGTAATTGATTTGAAATTGATTAATTAAGTTTGCCACAGACACAAACACACACACAGCCGTTGCACTGTTTGCTGATGGCTTTAACCAATTGCCACAACAACATGCAACACCCTCTCTCTCTCTCTCTGTCTCTGTCTCTCTGTTGTTTGTTGTTGCAGCTGCAACTGATTGAAGTGATGAATATCAAGGTGTTTGGCCTTAACCACAAATGACGGCAATCCTTCAATCCTTTTCTCTCAACGTCACTTCACTCGCCTCGTCTGGTTTGGATTTGGATTTGGTTTGGGTTTTTGGTTGGCCTTGTTTGAACGTTATCGACACGATTTTGACATATTGAATAACAGTAAGACGTTGCCAGACGACATACAAGTCTGTCTGTCAGCCTGTCTGCCCCCCAAACTCGAACTTGCAAATTCAAGCTGCCAAGTTGTATCCTTGTTGGCCGTCTGTTGGATGCGCCGCGCGTGTTTGCGGCTGCCTTTTGGCATTTGCTGGCTGCCAAATGGTGCATATGGCTGGATACACATGCAAAAATATGGCAAGTCGGTTTAACAAGGCAGCTAACAGGCGGCAGACACTGTAGACGACATCGACATCGACAACGACATTGGCATTGGCATTGGCATCGACGTCATCATCATCGAGAATGTTTGTTGACACGCCAGGCATTGGCAGGATCTGGCTTTTAGCTCGCTTGGCCTCTCTGTTTGTCTCTGTGTGTGTTCGTGTGCTTGTGTGTGTGTGTGTGTGTGTAGGCGCTGGGTGTTAACATACATCAAATATTGACAGTTTACTTAACACACCCGCACACTGGAAGGAGACAGCGTCGACGGCTGAAGACGACGACTAACGACACTTGCAATCGACACTTGCCTCTGATTCACTTTGCAACACACACACACACTTTCCACTTTAAAGTCAGCCCAAATTCAGACTCAGACCCAAGACTGTAGCCCAAACATTCCATGTGTGGTCCTTGTGGTCGATGTTGGTCATAAGTATTGCCAGGCAGTGCGTGCACTTAAAGCCAAGTGATTTGACCTAACACAGTGGTCAAATAGCCAATGTAATTACTTCTAAGTTAAACTGCTTGTTTGCTCAGCTCAAAAACGCTTTACGAAAAATGTGAGCTAAGTTTTTTTCTTTCTTGGGGTATCTTTAGTTTATTTTGTTGATAATTATTATAATCGATTGTTTATTAAATTGGTTGAATAACAATAAAGTAGACAGCTGCCGTCAGTGTTACTGAAAGAATGTTGCCTACTTTTGTGCTGCTTCGTTAATCAAATATTCGAAAAATGTGTTGCCTACTTTTGTGCGACTTGCACAAAATGAATAAGATGCTTCTTTCATTTTGGTTATCATTGGACTCTTACATCATGTATGTACATTTATATATATGGCAATCCAATGGACCTTTTTTAGGGTTATCAACATACACACATATTTTCACTAGGAAATTTTTATATTTACAGCACAATGAAAATCTTCTTGATTTTTCCTCAATGAATTACCTTAAGGACATAAGGACTCCACGCTCATAAATATACTTCCTTATATTTAGTTAGATACTATATACAGTATATGCAGTCGAACAAATTTTGATAAAAATAAAATTAATTAACAATTTTAATTTTCAACTAATTAATAATATTACAAAAAGAAAATTAGTTCATCAATCGAAATTTGGATTGGGGAAAATTCAGGAAAGCCCCAATCAGGCTTAATTTAATTAAATTGAAGTTATTGGGTAAACTATTAAAGCACAATATAATATTTGCTGACTTCAAGGCACAGCCATTTATTAATTGATAGAGCTTTATCTCAGTATTTCAAATAGTCTCTGAATTTTCATTTCAATTGTCTAATCAATTCAAATGCAAATCAATAGAGCATTTTCTGGACCCTTTTGCTGTTTCATCACAGCCTGCGCACAGTGGTTTGCTGTGGTGTGCGGTGGTGTGCGGTGGTGTTGGGGCCTGAGCTGTTTGTTATACGAGTATTTATTTTTCTCGCCCTATAATAAATCTGTGCCGGGCATTGTGGTTATGATTTATCAATGCTTTTAACTGCAGCCAATACGTGTCAGATTGTGGAGGGGTTGAGGGATTGAGGGAATGGGGGGTGAGGGGGTTGAGGGATTGCTCAGTTCGCGTTCATCGTGGGGCGGAGCCGGAAAATTTGCATAAGACGCTGGAAGCTGGCAAATGGAAAATGTCAATTGAAGCTGCAGGAGAAACAGAGTCGCTATGATTAATGGCTGTGATTTTGTATTTCCTTTTGGCATCTCGTTTTTATATTGTTTTTCATATTATCTGCACTGTTGAAATTGTAATTTAATTTAGAGCGTTTCTCTCGAGTGGCCGTTGCCATTTGTGATTCTGATTCCAATTCCGATTCTGACGCTGTTTCTGATTCTGATTCCGTGGCTCTACTATTGGCCCTATGCAAATGAGCGGCTTTGCCTTTTAAGCCCACCCATGGCACAGGGGACAGAGGACAGAGGACAACACAGGGCAGGAGGCGAGACAATTGTCAATTGCATATCCTTTTCGCATTAATATTTCATTAACAACATTTGAGGAAGTTTGATCTTCTGCATCAATGGTTTGTAAAATTGACTTGGGCCCAAACAGAAGCACCAACAACAACAACAGCAACAACAGGAATAAGACAGCTAACAAAGTAAAAACTTTGTGGCCCACTTGCCGCACAGGACGACGACAATGTTGCCTTATTAGATTAATTTCATTTTGGTTTTATGTTCCCTCTCCCTCCCTCTCTCTCGCTCTCCCTATCACCCCCATTACTTACTTACTTTCTCTCTCTCTCTCCCTCTCTCTTGCGGTGTAATCATCCTGTTGATTCAAAACATCGCCACACCCCTCATCAAAATCACTCGAACCACCCAATGTTATGCAAATTTTTTTTACTTACATATATTTTATTTTTTTGCCAACTCTCTGCGCTCTACTTTCAATTTTTGCTGGCTTTTGGGTCCTGCTCCTGCTGCTCTCGTGCCACTTCCCGTTCCAAGCGTAATTTTCATTATTTATATTTTTTCCATTTTACTGATTATGATTTAAAGCCCCGCATGTTTGGCTGGGGATCCGGGGATTCGGGGGATTGTCGCACTGATTGCCGCGTATCAATTTCCAGCCGCCAGTTTTTGCCAATTTCTCAAAATACGCCGCCGCCACAATTTTAAATAAGCCATTAACCGCAGTCGACGGCCCGCCAGTCGCCAGTGTTCAATATATCAAAAGATGTTTACATATTCAGCGTGGGTTGTTTAGCAAGTTTGTCAAAGACTCAACAAAATATATTATTGATTTCGATTATAAATGCATTTGTGGTTCTGATTAAAGAACACAAATTACAGGCAAATGTAAACAAATATTATAATAATACAAATAATAATTTTAACAATTCAAAAAGGAATAATCGTTAACAGATAAAAATATGTTTATTAGAGTGTTCAAAGCTATTTGAAACTTTAAGAGCACTTTCTAGAAACTGAATTTTTAATGAAACTTCCTTCAACTTAGATCATTATTCTTCATTTACAATTCTTCATTGTGAGCGGTAAAAATTAGAGTGTTCAAAGCTAAACTTTAAGAGCTTTTTCTAGAAACTGAATTTTTAATGAAACGTCACATTTTGTATGAGTTTTTGCCTCAAAATTTCAAAGCTCTTCCCTTTTTAGATCATTATTCTTCATTCAATATATTATTGTTCTTATTTACTATTTTTAGCTTTTCCATAAAGTTTTGCAAAACAAATTGAAGCTTCCACCCACATTGATCTTCATCTTGGCCAGAATCAATGCAATATCAAGAACCTTTGAATGCTATAAGTCCAATTGTCAGTTAAAGCAGTCCAACTAACAGCTTGAGCAACCCTCGCATCGAAGTTGGCAACATGACTGATATTTGCATGATGCTGATGCCCGCTAACTACGCCTGTCAAGTGGGATTTTGTGCGATTTTTCTTGCAGCTCAAGCGCGACCTTCCCCCGCCTCTATTGAACAGACGCCCCGACCCCTGTGACCTCTGTACGCTGATAGCCTGGCTGTTGGGTGAGGGTGAGGGTGGCATAGGGGAGGGGAGGGGATGGGTCTGTTTTGGCGTGGTGCTTCCACTGGCGGCATGCATGCCGAAAATTGCGTTGTTTTGCGTGTAACCGCGCGTGGTAATCAAACACGCGGCAAGACTCGCGAGTGCGAGTGCGAGTGGGAGGGAGGCAAAAAGGCAGGCAGAGGGGTTGGGAGGGGAGGGACTTTCAAATGCCATCGTTGTCCTCGTTGCTTGCCATTTCTTTAGCCAGTTTTTTTCGCTTACTTTTTTTTTTTTTTGCGATATTTGTGGCGCGCATATGCCGCAGGCTGGCGCCTGTGTGCCAGCGTTCGGGGGGTGGGGCGGGTAGGCGGGGTGGTTCATTGTTTCGGTGGTGGGGTGGTTGGGATTTGCGCGTTCGCAAATATGTTGCCAATTCGACGGCGCATTGACGTTTGCCTTTTGTTTGACGTCGTCGTCGTCGTCGTCGTCGTCAACAGCTCAACTTAAGTTGCTAACGAGCTGCGCGGCTTTTGCTTTTGCCCCACGGCGCGACGTTGCGTTGCGTATGCCGCAACATTAATAAAAAATTTTCGCAATTTTTTCTTTGCACTCTCTGTATGTCGTGGCAAGGCGCGCGCGGGAATACCGCTGCTTTCAATATATACATGTATTTTTTTGTGTAATTTTTCAAATATTGTTCAATTTGCAAACGCGCGTTTAACGATGTGTGCGTAATTTAAGTGCCCGTTGATGCCGCCAGCGGTGGCATAGACGATGGAAAGGGGGGCAAGGGGACAGGGGGCAGGGGGCGGGCCTTTGAATTTTCACTTTGATGGTTCAACGTCGTTGGCATCATCGTCATCGCCATCGCATTTGTGCAATCGCTTGTGCCATCAATTGAAAATATGAATTAATTATTTTTATGAACAATTTTAATTGTATTGATAAAAGCGCATCAAACGAGAAATGCACATAGAAGGCGGGTGGGAAGGAGCTAGTAAGGGAAAAGAATGCAAGCTAGAAAAAAGAAAAGAGACGGCAATGAAATGACAGTAAAATAAACATTTTGATTTTATTTAGGAAAAGATATGCCTTTAAACTTTGATTAAAAAATAATACTTTAAGGAAATTTTATACATTATTATTATCATTTAATATTATTTATTTTCCAATAAGTACAATAATGATTTAAATTTAAAAGCTCAAAAAATAAAAAACTAACACAAATGAAAGAAATACAAAAATATTTGTATTTTCTCAAGTTTTCCATCAAAAACAAATAATAAAAACGTCGTGGCACATGAAATGTGTATTATATATCGTGATGTGATTGAATCTATAGCTGAAACTTAAACATCTTCTATCTGACAAATCGTAGCTCTCGTGTTTCACCAATTAGAAAGTATATTATAAATAAATAATATTAAATGTCAAGATATAAAGTAGGAATAATAAGATCATCAATTCATAAAGTAAGGCAGATTTTTAAGGAATGTTGTGAACACGAAATGTAAATGGGATAAATAATGGGAAGTAGTTGGAAATAAAGGGGATGGATACATATTTTTCTAAAATTTTCCTTTTTAATTTACAAATCATTTTATGTGAATTAATTTACATTTAGTTTTTAAGGGATGTAATGAACACGAAATGTAAATGGGATAAATACCTGAAGAGATATATATTTTTAAAATTTTTCACTTTATCAAACTGTCCAATGTATTTTATGTACAGGGTTGCCCATATTCGACGGACCCATATTTTTTTAAAAAAATCAAAGAAAAAAATAAAAATTTTGCGGTTGGCAATCTTAATCATTTAATTTGTTCCAAGTAGATTTGTTTACATCAATTTTTGAATATGATATCTCTCAAATGGCCGCCTCTGGCGTTGATGGCGTATTGTGCCCTTTTTGCAGCATTTTCCATCGTTTTCGCCAACATTTCGGCCGGAATAGCGGCTATTTCTTCACGAATGTTGTCCTTGAGCTCTTCTACGGTCCTTGGCTTGTTAACGTAAACCTTTGACTTCAAATATCCCCACAAGAAGAAGTCAGGCGGCGTCAAATCGGGCGAACGCGGTGGCCAGTCCAAATCACCACTTTTCGACATCAAACGGCCCAATGACCGTTTTCGCACTAACGCCGCACCAAACTGTGACTTTTTCGTCATGAAGAGGCACTTCTTCAATCTCCTGAGGATTTTCAGTGGCGTAAATACGGCAATTTTGCTTATTTACGGTCCCATTCAATGTGAAATGGGCTTCATCGGACATGATAATTTTGTTCCAAAATTGCTCGTCATCTTCGGCCATTAAATTTCAACTATTTCAGAGCGCTCGCGTGGCGTGTATTGTTCCATGGTAAAAATCTGCTTGGACTGACGCTTCAAACGCGGTATGTCATTAAGCGATCTGACATCTCTGTCAAAAGTTATGGAGTTGCCAGATGGGTCCGTCGAATATGGGTAACCCTGTATATTGATTAACATATAGTCGAATGTGGTGATTAATTTATGAATTACTGTATGTAAATAGTCTAATAATTGGGTTCGCTTTCATAACTAACTGTTAATAACATAACTCTCTCTCTCTCTCTCTCTCTCTCTCTTTCCATCCATCTCGCTGCCTCTCTCTCTCTCTGTAGTTTTTTTGAGCTAAGCTAACCCAAACGCCTCGTTGTCGTTTCCGTTTCCGCTTCCTGCCTGCCGCTGTCGCTGTCGCTTCATTTTTGCCTTCATTTTTGCATCTGCGTCTCCAGCTCGGCGTATCTGGCAACCACTTAAATAGTTTTTATCATGTAATTACCGCCGCTGTCGTCTACCAGACGCATCCTCGTATCCTCGCGTCCTCGCATCCTTTGCATCCTCGCATCCTTTGCATCTCTGCATCCTTTGGCGTTCAACTTTTTTGTGTCGCTGCCGCTGCGGCGGCGGCTTCCGTGATTTGTGCAACCGACCGCTGTGGCAGCTGCCCCGGACTTGGACCCGCACATGAGTCGCATTTGGGGCATGTTTCGTGAGGGGGCGTGGGGCGTGGGGCGTGGCCAGCTGCCCATTGCGTGTATTACAATAATTTTTAATTACCGGCGTAAACGTAATTATGAATTTTTATTTCGCATTCTCACAATTTTGCAGTCCGTTTTTTTTGCGCTCTTTCGTTGCGTTCATTTTGTTGTATTTTGTGAATTTTGCTCTGCCTCGTTTTGCCAACTTCTTTGGGCCTTTTTTGTTGTTTAGCATCGTTTGGTGGCCGTTTTTGTAGTTGTCGCTGGCGCTGATCCGGTTCGCGATATGCACAAAGGCTTCACAGTTCGTTGAGGCGGAGGCGGAGGCAGTGGGAGTGGCAGTCTAAGGGCTTCGGGTTTTCGCTCTGCCGTTTTGCATGTGTCACTTCTGTGCTGGCGTTGCCAGATTTTTGTGTTGAGCGTTTCTTAGAAATGCGCCTGCCTAGGAAGACGGAGAGGGCGAGGGGAGAGAGGGCCAGAGGTGAGAGAGGTGCCTGCCCAACTACCGGCTGCACGCAATTATCACAAGTGACGTGGAGCGGATATGCTGCCATCGTCATCGTCATCATCATCGTCGTCGTCGTCATCGTCGTCGTTGGCGAATAAAACAATAAGTGCTGCATGCTTTCAGGCGCCCAGGCGATGGCTGCACTGCGCCAAATGCTTGCCGGGCAGTCAAATGGCGCTGGGGATGACTGTGATGCATGCTAGGGGTATTAAAAGGGGGGTGTGTGAGGTGTGGGGTGCAGAGGTTAAGGGGGTAGGGGGGTTGTGTAACGGGGGGTAGGGGGTAGGGGTTGGGGGATAGCATGAGATTTTTATGGTTGCCCGCAGCGGCGGGCGCGCGCTCATTACGCCGAGTCGACATCAGCATCAGCATCAGCATCAGCTCATCAGCCTTAACCCTTTTCCGTGCCTTTTGGCCTGGCCCACTCTGTGTTTCCTCTGTGTTGGCCCCACCCCCCGTCTTAGCCACGTCGCATCGCACTCTTTTTGTAGTTTAAGCTGCCGCTGCCGCTGCCGCTGCCTCTGATGCTGCCACAGTCTCTGCTGCTGCTGCTGCTGCTGCGTTGCATTTTTAGCTTCTTCATTGCGCTTAAGGACTTTTGACTTTTGTTTTATTAGTTGTGAGCCCGCGAGCCCTGTACCCTGTACCCAGTACCCAGTACTCTGTACCTCCTCCTACTTCTTCCCCTCTCCACCATTAACCCTCCCACACACGATGGGCGCAGTTATTTAAGCATTTGCCATGGCTACTCTCAGTGCAACTCACTTCTTTATCCCTACTCCCCAACACCTTCTCTCCCAGCTCTTTCCTTATGCTTTTTATCGCTGCTTCTCGTTGTGTTTCCTTTTTTTTTTTGTACCCTGTACTATTTCTCATATTTTTAATTTCTGCACTTTGTCCCTATTTATCCTGGCGTTGGCAGTTTTTAATTTCTCTGCTTTTCCGGTGCAAAGTTAATGAATAATTGTGCGCACTTTTGCGGCAAACGGCGACAGCAACGGCGACGGCGACGACGACGCAGACGTTGACAGCGACGCAGACGGCGACGGCGACATTCCCACTGTGTGTTGACGCCATTTTTATAGAGCCTCGCGCTCTCGTATGACAGAGAGACACAGCCAAGAGGCAGCTGTAGAAACAGAGAGAGAGAGAGCGGGACAGAGACAGAGAGAGAAAGAGGGAATATGATAGAGGGGTTAGGGTAGAAGGGGAAGGGGGTGCTTGGGGTAGAGTGGCTCGCTGAATAGCGCAAAGTGTGATTGCATCCGGCGCCTTAATGAGTTCTTGATTTAATTCTTTTTCCAGCTGCGTTTCGTTTGGCTTCATTCTCTTTTTCACATTCTTTTTTTATTTTTGCTTTCTTCTTTTTGCTACCTCTGCAGCTGTTTCTTCTTCTTCCTTTACTGCTATTACTGCTGCTGCTGCTGTTCCTGCTGCCGCTGAGCTGACGTTGATTTCTTGCCATTTGCAGGGTCCAGCGCCAATGTCGCCTCTCAGTGTCATTGTGACTTGAAATTGGTTGACGTTTCAGTTCACAGTTTCTCCACTCTTCACTCTCTCCTCTCCCCACAGCCAAGTCGACGGAGTGGGGAGATGTGCGGAGGGGAGAGGCAGCAGAGCAGTCAGGCAAAGCAAAACGGAAGCGGAAATAAGCCAAGCAACCAAATGTCGCGCTGTGTAAATGCCGCGTGTAACAGAGATAGAGAATGAGGTAGAAAGAGAGAGAAAGATGAGAGAAGAGAGAGAAATTGAGAGAGAGAACGATATGGTTATAGAAGTGATTCAAAATTGATTGATCCTATATAAGAGCTCAAAGTGAACGATTTTTAATGTATAGTAGATAGAAAACGAAGTATTTAAAGGCCGGGTCAGACGATCACTTTTTCACCGACACTTTTTGTCAAAAATCTGTCTGTGTCGTGTGACCACACAAAATTTCAAAGCGTCGGTGAAAAACCGAAGCTCACCAATGGAATAGAACGTGTTCTATATCGGTGATCGATGGTGAGCGACACGGACACGGAAAAATCACTTTTTGACAAAAAATGTCGGTGAAAAAGTGCTCGTCTGAAGCGCCCTTAAGAGAGAAAAAGATGCAAACAGATTGTTCAATCATTTCGTCAATAGATATAAATAGATTATTATTATTAGATTATTAAAGAGATAAAAATAGAATTTAGTGAAATGAAACTATAATATGTTATTGAATTATGTCAATATCTAAGCTATGCTAAGAGAGCATTCTAATGCACTCTCCTATTGTAAACTTCTCTTATACTCGGCGCACTCAATCGTCGCGATGTCCTCCGCTTCTGTTGCAGACGGCAGCCTCTTAAGCATTTGTCTTGGAATCACTGCGGACGGCAGTCCGCGCTAGTGACGAAAGCAGCACGAAGGGTGCTTAAACACTCACTCTGAATTAAAGATCGATCAAGCAAGGCGTATTTCTTTAACTTTAAAAAAATAAATAAGTTGCTTGTGCTTGACGGCACTTTGGAAGATTGTTTTGTACAATCACAGATTGATGATTAAAATCAATGATGGGAAAAGTTCGAGAGCTGTGATAAAAAATTGCCCATTTTCAATGGGCTTTGAGTATAAAAACAACTTGTTCTATATTATCCTGTATCCTTTCCTTGTTTTTTTCTTTGACGAGTAGATGGCATCACTGTACTAATGATCCTTACTTACATTTTATAATAAGTTTATGGCCAAAGATCATCGTGCTTAAATCTCTTTCTCGTTCTCTATCATTCTTTTACTGTTGTCACTCGTTAAGTTAAACTCTTGGACTTTATTGACACTAATTTGTTTTCAATGAAGTACGAAATGACGAGTAGAAACAGCTCAAGTATCGCAGGCACAACCGCGCCCAGTCCGCCCTTTAATTGGTGGAGACACTCGACGGCAAAAGTGCGTGACCAAAAGAGGACAACAGAACAGAAGAAGGACAACGGGACAATGGCCAAGGGAAGCTGAGGCGCAAAAAGGCAATGGCAACAAACGAAATCAAACTGAAGTGCCAAAACGACAACAAATGAAAATGCCAAACAACGTTGACAAAAAAGAAAGACACTGGAGTTGGAGTTGGAGACGGGACTTAACCAGGAGCAAGGACAGCAAATGCGTAATCAAAGTGCCAGCGGACCAGGGACCAGGGACCAGGGAGCAGAGACCCCAAGCCAGACGACGCCAACATCCTCGACATCGGCATCGGCATCGTCGTCGTCGTCGTCATCTTAGGTGTGTGGCTCCAACGGATCAGCAATAGTCTCCCACCTTTTCCCCTTCCCCTTCTTGTGTGCTTCTTGTGTGCTGGCTGGAAGGGAATCCCTTCTGCATTCGTCTGAGCTTCCGAGTCCTGAGTCCTGCTTTGGTCCGTCCGCTTACTCGCCGCCAGCCTGTCAGACACAATGAGCATCATTGTGTTTTAAGTGCGTTTGTTGTGTCCTGTTCTTGTCCCAGTCCCTGTCCCAGCACCTCACCCTGTTCCTGTTCCTCTCCCTAGTCCTGTCTCTGCCTAGGCGGGTTGTTTATTTATTCTTTTTCTTGTGCCTCGCCCCGCTTTAGCATCAGCTCCAGTTCCAGCTCCAGCTTCAACTCCAACTCCAGCTACATTTTTGGCATTGGTTTGCCATGTATTTCCGTTTGCCGTATTGTCTCACTGTCTCGAATTTCTCTGCAAGAAAGTGGCCAGACACGGGGCAGTCGGGGAGGGGAAGACGCCTTCCTCTTCAGTGCTCGCAGTGCCAATGAAAAGCGTTTTCAAATTAATTGATTAAAGTCCATTACAAGTTGCTCTCTTTGCCGGCGCTGAGGCGACATCCAAATGACAGTGGCAATTGTATGAGAAATGACTGCAAAGGACTCGCCAGGACACAACCAGGACGCGCTAGGTGGTCCACTTCAGACAAGAACTATCCAAACTGAGCACTAAAGCTGGGGCTACCCAAAATTGGCAGAAAGGGAAAAACGCACATGGGAAGACTCATTGATTTTCATGGATTTGCTTAGGACATTGATGGTTATTTGAGGAAGTGGGGGTAGAGTGAAGCAAAGGTTACTTAATGGGCTCATGAACTAGTTCGCTTAACTGCGAACTAAACAGAGCTAATAAAAGAGCCAGATTTCAGAGTCTAAAAACTCTTGTTGTTGAGGAAAAGAAATCTCATCTGGGATCAGTTCAATTTTCACTGAAATTTAAGGAATTTGTATCTTGAAGTTCCGATTTATGATTTGTCTTTTGCCTAATGAATTCCTTTGGCCAATCTCTTAAGTTCAGCTCGAGTTACCTTCGCAGACAACGTCTTGCATCTTAAAGTAGCTCCTCCCACACACAAGTCCTCGTCGGGCTAGCAAGAGACATTGGGTGTGGGGCAAAAGTTTTTGGCCAAAAGCGGATCTACCGACAACACGTTAGTCAGTTTGAGTTTTATTTATGTACGGCTAGCCAAAAGAATGTCCTGGCAATATCTCAAGGAGCGCCACAGACCTTGGCCAGGAAGTGAAGCTGGATGCTGAGACTGAAGTTGAAGCTGTAGATGGCGGAGGGCACAAATCAAACTTGTAAATTAGCAATACTCATTGACAAATATTTCATTCAAGCAGACAGACAGTTGAACAGTCAGTCAGTCAGTCAGTCCGTCAGTTTGTCAGTTGTTCTGCTGGGAAGTGGTGTTCACTTCCTGGCGGTTGCCATCCTTGTGGTTCGCTAAACATTTTTGTTTTGTTTTGTGTTTTGTGCTATGCAATATTTCAAACACGAACTTTGCGCGCCAAAGATTAATTAACTTATGTCAAAGTAATTTTCAACGTTCGTTAAGGCGACACGAGCCACGAGTCTGCCACAGGACACTCCCCTCTTTCCTCTCCCTCCCTCTCTCTCTCTCTCTCTCTCTCTCTCTCTTCTCCTCTCTCTTGCGATGCAGCCAAGCCAAATTGATTGTCAGTCATTCAAAGACATTTTTTCTTATTTCGCTGCGGCTGCTGGCAGCTCGAAAGATATTGGCTTTTAATGGGGGTTGGCCACGTCTCTTCTTGTAGATTGTAGCTTACTCTAGGTCAGAGCCAGTCAATGTTAGGTTGTTAGGTAATTGTGGGGGCTGTGGGGGAGTGGAGGAGCGACTTCTGTCTCTGAATATTGTTAGTTATTTGGGGAGTCTGGTCCGTCGACACAGTCAATAAGTAAATAAATGAATGTAATTACAAGCTAAATAAACACCAATGCGATTAATGGCTCAAGTTCTTTGTGCGGCATAGAGAGAGAGGATGGACGGGCAAGGCAAGCAGCGGCAGTAGCTACCAAGGGCTATTTCTCACACATATGTATACTATATGTATCTGTGTGTGTCTTTGCGGACTTAGGAAATAGTCATAGGCTGCTTTAAGCCCCAATTTAAGGGCATGCCAGCATCAAAAGCATTGCAACATTTGGGCTCCCTTCCGTTTTTTTTTCTTTTGCTCTTGAATGGGCAAAAATGCTAAGAAGTCGCGGCCGCAGCTTTTGCATAAAGTAGAAATTTACACATTCTTAGTTAAATAAATACAGTGGCGGCAAAAGGAGAAAAATGAAAAGAAAGAAAGAAAAAAAAAACATCATGCATATTTCGCAAATGCTACAAAAATAAAAGATGGGCGAAAAACCACACGGCGACTAAAGAACTTGAGAGCGAAATTCTTATAATTTTTACACATGAACCTGTGCCCCCTTCCAGCTCCTCTTTCGCCAGTCTGCTTCTCCATCTTTGCCCATTTCTGTGACTGTAGCCTTCCTGTGCCGCGGTAAGCGATGTTTTTTCTGAAAGGCTTAACAAAAAAATGCTTTTTAACATCGCTCGGTGGCTTGTGAGGGGAGTGGGAGTGGGAGTGGGGGGTGGATGCTGTGGTGCGGTGGTACGGAACAGAGTTTTGGGGGGCTCAAGAAATGCTCCAGCAAAAAGATTTCAGCTCGTCATTTATGCGTTTATCTCCGACCACCAACAACGCTGTGGCAAGTTTTCTATTCCCCTGCCAACAGCTCTATTTTTTATATATATTTTTTTGTTTTTGTGTGTGTTTTTTTCCTTCTTAAACCGCCGCGGAAATTTGCTAGAAGAGTGTGTGTGTAGTGTACACGATGCGGCATTTAAGTTCATTAAGCCGCTTCAAAATTTGAGAAGTTTACTTTGATTTTCATTGAACAATAAAATTAAATTCGATGCATGCACACGTTGGGCGCCATGTTAAAAGTCCAATCGGCTGACTTTTCAGGTAAACTTTACATTAGTTAATTTGTAGAGAGCACGTGTAAGTAAGTGAGACCTTACTGTAATTTCAACCTTCGTGCTGCTTTTGTCACTAGCGCGGACTGCCGTCCGCAGTGATGCACCATCCACACGTTGGGCGCCAAAACAATTTCCGAGCAGCTGTAGTGCACTGAGCAGTTGCAACGACTCAAGGAATTGTGCAAGTGAAATTCGGAGTGCGCCTAAAAGTATGCAACTGTATGCATGGTAAGTGCCGTGTGGAGGGAGGCAGTGCGGAGTGTCGACCCATGTTAGGCCATCAGCTGCGTCCGTAGATTGGACCACGTTGGCTCACATGTGCCACCGCTTGCAAATCTTTTCTTCTGGCTCTGAAAAGCCAACACGGCTACAGAGAGGAACAAGAAACAAAGGCAAAGCGGCAGACAAACAACACGTAGCAAAGAAAAATACGCGAAAATTATATTTAAGATGACATTTTATTTGGCCAGGCATCCGATTTTTGTCCAGCCTGTGGTTGCCAGTTGCGTGCGAGCTAAACGGTCTCCCCTTTCACGGGTGAGTGTTTGTGTGTTTGAGTCTTGTTAACCTGTTTGTTCGTTTGTTTACCACTCTGTGTTGGGGTTCTGTGTTGTCTGTTTACCATTGTCTCGCGCCTGGGCAAAAAGAACGCCGGCCAATTAGCCTCAGACCGACTCAGAGTCAGAGTCAGAGTGAGAGTCTGAGTCCGAAGCTAAAGGCGAGCTCGTCCTTAATTAGGCGTGCTTGTGTGTAGCTCACAGGGAAGCTCTGTACTCTGTGCTCTGTGCAAGCTGCACTAAGCCGCATCTTGGCGCTGATTCTTTTACCGTTCTCTTCAGCCACGCATTGTCCGCAATTGTTACAGTTACAAGCTACAGTTACAGTTACATTACCAGTTACACTGCTGCTTTTTAATTAACATTTAACACGTTTGTCACCCACTCCATGTCCGATGACGACCCATGCATGACATACATCAAAAGCAGCATAGACATCTGGACACAGAGACAGTCAGACAGACAGACAGGAGATTAGCAGCACAAAAAAAGGCCAACATGAATACAGGCAGGTGCCCATCATCATCATCATCATCATTATCATCATCATCATCATCGTTGACATTTTTTTCTATCTTTTTTTTTTGGGGGCGTGGTTGCCATTACACGCGTTAATTTCATTAAAATTAAACACATGCATGGTCAAAAACAAAAGGCGGCCCTTTTAAGTAGCTGACGCTTCTCTGTCGCGAGTAATATAAAAATAACATTAGCATGTCCTTGCACAGGACACCTTTTGCGTTTCCTATTATATCCTTCGTCTCTCGCTCTTTTCTACTTTCGAGCACTTTCGGTCCGGCATGCGACAATGAGCTGCGTTTTACGTGTGCATTCTTGCGGTGGCCCACTCAAGCTCACCTGTGTCCCTACCTTTTCCTCACCCTTTCCCTACCCTTTCTCCTTCCATCAGGCCATCTCTGCTGCGCTTTTTTGTCAAACGTTTCTGTTTGTCTGACTGTCTGTCAAACGTGTGTTGCATACGAGCACTTTTAGGCTGCGCTATTTTGAATTCCCTTTCCCCCTTTCACGGTTTCATTTGCTGCCACAAATGTAATGCACAAATCTCGAATGGCTACTTTGGACTTACATTGGCTTAGGCCCACGAGCTCTGCGAGCTGATTAGTCCTACTTAGGCAGGGAATGATGTAGAAGAATGAGAACATTCTTAACTTAATGTTATCTTTGACTTAATAAAATAGTTTGGCTTTTTTTTAACTTAAAGCTCTCCAATCGCTGTTAACCTCATCAATTTCTAGCATTTGTAGTTGGAGAATTATCAAATACTTTAAAATTGATTAATAATATTTCTTAAAAAAGGCGTTCTTACTATGCTTTATTAATCTAAAAGATAGAAGAAAAATTTGTACAGTATTATATTAATACAGTCGAACTTCTATAACTCGAACTTCTATAACTCGAATTTTCTCTAACTCAACAAAATTGAGTGACAATAGCATTTACTTGGGAAATCACATACAATTCTGCTTCCGTAACTCGAACTTCCTTAAGTCGAATTTCTCCTTAACTCGGTAAATAATATTGGCCCGTACTTCTGTAAGTCGAATTTTTCGGAAAAATCCCCAATAAAGTTTGCATTTTTTTTCGTTTCCTTTTTATGCTTTTGTTCCCGGTTCGTTTGGATATGTTATATTGATGTACATCAACATATGGTGATGCAATGTGATAGAATATCGCATCAACAATTAGTTAGGATTGTGAAGTTGCTATAGGAAAGATGTTCTTAATGATCTTCTTTGTCAGCGCATCGTGTATTAAAATGGTTATCGCTTTAAGAAATATTCAAACTTATTAGTTAAGAAATTCAAAAGGGGACCAAAAAAATTAAAGTGGCTGAAAAATATGGTATTTCAGCGAAAATAATTTTTATTATATTAAAAAATATAAAATTAATTATGATGTCATTTGAATCGGAAACTTCTTCTGGACACAGCAAAAGAAAAGTTTGCCATTTCGAAATGTATTTATGAATGAATGAAAATGTAGTTTCTATTAAAAGACTTAAAAAAAAATTCCATAAGTCGAATACTCCATACGTCGAACTTTTTTCTTCGGATAATGTGATTCGAGTTAGGGAAGTTCGACTGTATTTATTCATACTCTATTGATAGATTTTCCTGTTGATGCTGGCTTAGTTTTAAGCGATAAATCGAATGGAACTTTCAATTAAACTTTCAAATTAATCAAACTTTTATTGTCCGTCTTTGATGACGCTTTTGAATAATTGTTTATTTTTTGTTTCAGTGATTTCAATCTTCCGATTGAGTCTTCCTCTATGCTTGCTTAGAACCTTTCCTCATTTCCAATTCTACCAATAAACAGTAGAGTCTTCATTTCTCTCATGTCAATTCGCAGAATGAAAGACAAGCAGCAAGAACAACAATGGCATCAACTACAATGAGAACGGCGCCAAAATTAAAAGCAGCTGTCAAATGCATTTGATAGTTTCTAAGCCAATGGCAAAACCCGTAACCCCCCTCCCACCCAATACGCCTAACGACACAAACAACTTACAGAAAACAGAAAACAGAAAATTATGCTTCAATAAATAAATTTGCGTATGCGTCTGAAATAAAGCGAGCGGCTCGGGAGGAAGGGATAGGGAAAATGGGAGTAAAATAAATGGGAAAAGGAGATGGCGTAGGCTTGGAAAAACAAAAGTTGATTTCACTAGTAGTTTAGACAGTTTTGATTTGAATTGCGCAATATACATACTATATAGTATAAAATATAGTAGTATGGGAGCGTGCATGCTGAAAAGGTGCGATTAATTGAAGAGCTGGCAACGTTGTCGTTAGCGTCGCGGACAGACAGACGAATGTGGGACGGAGACTTGTTAATTCAATAGCCCAATTCATGTGTGTGAGTGTGTGTGTGTTTGTGCGTGTGTGTGTGTTTGAATACAAGTCCCTTTTTTGGGCGGCATTTCGCCGGATAATAATAATCAGCTCGCTCCAACGCATACGGCTAGTTTTTTGTTTGTTTTAGTGCGGTCTCACTGTAACTGTGTGTAGGTGTGTGTTGATGTGTGTGTGTGTGTGTATTTTCATTGATAATAAAAGGATAATAATAAAGTGCGCGTCGCGGCAAATATTTGGCTGCCGACTTGCCCATAGCATCATGGCGAACCCTTTCTCCCAAATCCCCTCACACTCCCTTCCTCCATTAGATGCTCAGGACCCCCGAGCGTGCATTGAACAACCAGACGGATCCTTTCATCTGACGTGCCCAAAAATATGCATGAATTTCATGCAATGCCATTGAGAGTCTCCATCTTGTCTGTGTGTATGTCTCTGTGTCTGTGTGTGTGTGTGTGTGTGTGGAGTCCTTTGCAATTTATTGTTTTCGACATATTTGCGGCTGTTTATTTAGCGCGCACTCAACCTAACCCCATGGTGCCGCTAAGTAACCTCACTTTTGCTTTAAATTCACTTAACGAATCATCCCGCTATTCAATTACTTCTGACTATTGGGTCCTGAGTAGTGCAGCAAACATCTGATTTCTGGCTTTACCTCAATCAAAAGTTTATCTTAAGAAATCAACTGGTAGTACAACAAGAAATCACTGAACATTTGCCTGAGCGAGTTTGAACCATTAGTCGGAGTGATAATTATTTAGACTTAAGATACAAAATTGTTAAAACTAAACCATCCAACGTTGATTGCTGCTTATAAAATAGGTTATAGTTAAGAAAACATTTCAAATGGCGCCCAACGTGGTCATAAGTATTTCAGTATAATTTAATTCAATTGATTTTTGGAAAATTAACTAAGCTAAACTAGATATACTATATTTTACTCTAAAGTATGATTCACTTGATATTGAGAATTGAGTTTTTCTTTATCATTTCCTAAACTGAAATTCTGATTTGCACTTTGGGCGCCAAATGTCCAAGGGAAAACAATGTTAGTCTTTTCGCATAAGGATATGTGATATATAAAAGACAAAAACGGTCCACGGCTAAATCTAAATTGGAGTAAAACTACAAACCAATAAATATTTGTCGTATCGCTGCACCGACAATATATGTACATTAGGGTGTCCCTTATTTTTTAAAAGTCATTATTTTTAAACGCATACGGGCTAGTTCTGTTCTCATATTTATTTAAATACACTTAAAAAGGTTTCAATGAATTTTTGATCCATCTAAGCTCAAGCAATTCTTATTGATATAATTATAACTCATTTGTAAAGTAATATTAATTTGCTGTTTTATGTAACTTTCTTTTTTTTAAAGGATTCTCTTAGCATTATGTAGTGCCATTTATTGCAATGGCAATCTGTGTTTTTCCGCATTTCAGATCATGGCAAACAAATGCTGACCTTTCGCTGGTGAGCGCAACCTTCTCTCTTCTTCTTCTTCGGCTTGGGATTCTCGAGTCGTGTGCCAGAGTTGCCAAATGCGGCAAGTAGCGAGTTGCGAGTACAATAAAACTAAAGGCTTGCCACGCTGCGTGGCAGGAAGTAAACAGCGCGTTGACAGTCGACAACATAAATTAACCAAAGTTGTATTTAAATCAAATGCGATTACCATCTACAAGTGGCTTACAGAAATGAGCCTCCCTCTCCCTCCTCCCTTTCCCAACCGACGTCAGCTGTGTATTTGACCCATTTTTGGCTTGGCCTATCTCCATCCCTCTCAGTCACAAACTTTATTCTCGCTGCCTCTCGCCCGTTTTTTTAAGTATGTTATGCCTATCGTAGATGCACATTTTTGGCCAGGCCAACATCTATCAGGCAGCGACTAAACGGCAGCCCGTCCATTTATGACAAATTGATAATCGTTTACAAGTTGCCAGTTGGCAGTTTCAAGTTGCGAGTTGCGAGTTGCAAGTTGCTGGATGAGCAGTTTACCAGCTAACCAGTTGCCGCAGCATGTTTTGGGCACGCACCAAAAGTACTTGCCTCCTTTGCCGGTCCGAGGCTGCAGCCTCATTTGCATACAATGCAACCACGCACTTGTCGCTAATTCTGATCACAATGCCGGCCCAACGATAAGGCCAAGAGACCTAAAGGGTCAAAGAGCCATATTCAAAAAAATATATATTTATAATGGCAATAATTGTATGCTTAAGCTCAGCAGAGAAATTGATGAATTGAAGAGTACATAAATATAATATCTATCAAAACACAACAATTATGCCAAAATACTTGAAATGTCAAAGGAACAGCAAAACAAATATTATACAAATAATAAAATATATTAAACCGATTGATGAATGAATGAACCTATCTATCGCCTAGCTGGACGCCATTTGTATTTCGATCAATCTGAGCGAGAGTTCGGATGAATAAGGCCCTGCCCCCTTGTTCTCTGTTTAGTACTACTTATATTTGTCGAGACCCCCAGCTATGAGTAACTGCTGCGCTGCTGTCTCACTCACTCACTCACACATTCACACATTCACTCATCCACTCACCCACTTACTCACTCAGTCACTCACTCATTCAGACACTCCCACCCTCATTCATTCGCTAACTCACTCGCTGAGCCCAATTGCCCCTCATTGAGTGCGCTTTGAGTGCCGGCCCTGTAAATATTTCGAAGTGCTCAATTTCGAATTGTTTCCCCTTTTCGAAAACGCTGCCTTTCGAGCGGAGAGTTGAGTGAAAGAGCGTTGCTCTTGAGTCCATTCCCATTGTTAATTCACTGCGATGCCGAGACAGAGACAACTAACTCAACGACAGGTTTTCTTTGGAGCCACAAGCGGCACGCTCTTCCCTCTCTCTCTCCTCTTGCCACGAGTCTGTGCAACATCTTTGTTTCCACTGAAAACTGATGCGCTTGGATTGAATTGTTCCAATAGTATTTTTGTGTACTGAATTTTATTGGATTTTATTTATATTTATTCTTAATTTCATAATATTTAATTTTAGTGGAATCTTCTTAGTTTTATAATATTGCTAATATAAAAGTCAAATTCAAATTAGTTTACATTTAAAATGCGAATTATAGTTTGATATATGGCAGTTTTTAACAAAAGACTTTCAGCATAAGCTGAACTTTTATTCAAAAGCTTTTTCAATGTCAAATAATTATTGAATCACTAACTGAAGTTGGTTTGTTTGTTTATTATTATGTAATTGACATATTTTCCATGAATTTACTAACTAAATATAATATATATGTGTATATTCTGTATTATGACTTTAAAATGTTGTTAATGCCAAGAGATTCAAACACTAAAATAGTTCAACAATTCGCAACATTAAATTATTATATATAATTTTAAATAGAATAGATGGTTTACATATTCTGCACATATGTAAGTACAGGGTGTCTGCTTGTCTCCCAGTCGCGTCAATTCGAATCATCAAAGAGTTGTGACTGACGCGGAACTCGCGACTTGTTGAGCTGCGTCCACTTTGGCAATGATTGCGAAATGATTACGAGGAGTTCACAGGGCGTTCACTGCAGGTCATAATTTTGTTGTCAATTGTCGCCGAGGCAAACAAAGGTTCATTAGGAAACGGTCCAAGTGGCGTTGGCGTCCGTGGCACACATATGCATGCCACCGGTCATGTGCTGCAACTGCAAGGACACAAGGATCACAGGGGGCAGGGACAGCGGAGGGGGCAGCTACGGAGGAGGGACAGGACAAGACAGGACAGGACAGGAGAGGACAGCAGGACAACAGGACAGCAGGACAACAGGACAACAGAGGACGCGACACGAAATGTCAGCGACATCATTTGTCAAAACAAACTTTTTGACGTAGTCGCGTCGCGTCGCAGCGAAAGTGCGTGGCTGGCCCTCAACTCCCTCCACCCCCCCTCCTCTCTAAATCTCCACCCCCTCTCTCTTCGCTTTCCTCCCCCGCCAACGTGTCTCTCTCTGTCTCTATTTCAGTGTGTGGACTGAGAGCAAACAGCAACAAACTGATGCCTCATGCATGGCCGCCTTACGCCTCTTGCCTTTTGCCTCTTGCCACACGCCACATGCAAAATGCCTCACGCTGCCCAGTATGATGTTTATCATTATTATCCGCGACTTGCGTCCAGTCAACAGTCAAAATCGTCCTCGACCTCGACATCTACCTCGGGCACCCCTCCCCCCCTTTTTAGCAACCCCTCCAGAAACCCCCTTTTGCGGAGACTCTGCTTATTGTTGCTTGTGATTGTCGTCGTTGTCATACACTAGCCACAGAGTTAACCAACTAGTTAGTGAGGAAGTCCATCTGTCTAACCGCTTTTCACTTTCGCTTTTATTACACGCAATCTTTAAAAATCTTTGAAATGTACTTATATTCCTTATGGAAATGGGTGATAATAACGTTACTAATGTATTGCATAAGTATTTCAACGAAGTTGTGATAAGAGTCAACACATAATTTCAGCTCAGAAGTGTCTAGGCTGAAACAACTTTAAACAACACTTTGTACCATCTCACCAAAAATATAAAAATCACTGCGGACGGCAGTCCGCGCTAGTGACGCTAGGGAAATCGCTAAAAACCGCTAAAATTGAAATTTAAGAAAAATCTACGTTTTAAATCACTTTTAAATGTGGTATTTGTTGAAGACAATTCCATTCCGCGTTTTTTGACATACAACACATATCTGTCAAAATTGGTTTGGGCAAGATATTACCTATTAACTGAATATACCATTTTCCTTTACACTACTGCATGTACACTACTTGCACTGCTTGCAGTGCATTTGGAAATATACTGCTTGCAAGTGGTGAGTTCTTTTTGCGGCAGATAAAACATTATAAATGCGATTACAGCAAGATCAGTATATATTTAGGGTTACTATTCATGCTTTAGTCGAATATTAGTCGATATTACACCTGTGTTTTACTTAGAATTGGAATAGGACAACAGCAACAAAGTGTCATTGCAGCCAGAGTTTGATAATGCTGATAGCTTTTGCGCTTGGCATGTTGGCATGTGTGTTTGTAAAGGGAACCAGTTTGTTTTTGCTTGTACAAACAATAAACAAAGTTGACAAGTTATATTGTAAATATAATAAATGTAATAAATATTGAAATTTTAAAAATTTCTGATGTCTTATTCAAAAATTTCTGATATCCCATAAAAAAACCTCTTTACGAGGTAGAAGTCTAGTGACGAAAACATTTTCATGCCCCAAAATTTCTGATATCCAATTTTGTGACGAATAATATTAAGTTTTACATATAAATAATTTAAAAAAAATTTTTGCATTCGGCACTGCGCAAAATAATGAGTTTTATTTGGTATGAAGAATTGAGACATTTTAGCGCAATGTGCCGAGTGCCAAAATTTTTTTTAATTTATTTATATGTAAAACTTAATATTATTCGTCACAAAATTGGATATCAGAAATTTTGGGGCATGAAAATGTTTTCGTCACTAGACTTCTACCTCGTAAAGAGGTTTTTTTATGGGTATATATATATACATTACATATACACATATACATTACATATACATATATTCGAAAGTGGAGTGAAGTGGATCTAGAGTCATTTTGCACTATATCATTGTATACAATATATCATTGTATATGACAGGCAGAAGGAAGTGTCTCCAACCCTATAAAGTATATATTTTCTTAATCAACATCAACAGCCGAGTCTACTCGTACATAGACATGTCCGACTGTCCGTCTGTATGAACACAGAAGAGCTAGAGGAACCAAATCTGGCAAATACAAATTTAAAGCCCCACGCAGATCAAGTTTGTTTCAAATTTACGCCTTCGCACAAATCGAGAAAAACTATCATGTATTGTTTATTATTAATATCTACTTCGTCTTACTTCATGGAATGAAGTTTAGATAAATTCAAAGATATATAAGGTTGTTTTAAGAATTTAAGCACTGCAAGCGCCTTAAGGTATCTCAATGGCATTTTATCCGCCTGTCTTCTCTTAATAAGTGCCAGTAAAAAGGGTATTCGGAATTGAATTGCTCTGTGCACGCGTTGATCAACACTACCTGCTCACACACCATTTTAAATACACACACACACGCATACGCATACGCATTCTCTCCCTCCTTCACACACACACACACGCCCACACATTGACAGACTCTCCTCGGACTGGCAGCAATGCCACATGGCGCATGCCATACGTACATGCCCCATGCCACAGTTATCCACGTTGTTGCCTCTGTTGCTGTTGTTGTTGTTGCCTCTGTTGCTGTTGTTGTTGTTGTTGTTGCTCTTGTTGTGTGCTCTGTGTTCTGTGTGTTGATTTTTGGTCGCGTTTTTTGCGGCAACGCCAATGTCGGCATATTAGCGGTTTTCGTGGCCGATTATTTGGAAGCCCATTTGATATGGGTGCCCCCCTTCATCCCCTCGTCTCCAATCCTCCCGATTCCCTTCCGGTTGGACGACTATTAATTATCCAAGTGCGGACTTCAGACTCTGAGTCCGAGTCTGAGTTGGAGACTGCGAGTCGCAGCACTTTTATTTCATTCTATTTCATAATTACAACAAAAAAGTCACTCGACATGTGACAGGCCAAAGAGAAAGCGAACAAACAGAGGCGTAGTTTGGCATAGGAAGGGGACTCAAAGGAAGAAGGGGAGATGGGAAGAAAGGGGACTCGACTCGACTTCGACTCGACTCGACTCGACTCGACTCTTGGCGGAAGCTGCAAACACTACATAGTTGTGCTCCCAGCTCCCAGTTCCCATTTCTATCAGCAGGACGACAGGACGAAACTATGCACAGTTATGGCCACGTACTCGGGAGTGGACAGTTCGGGGAGCTTGGGGCTGTCCACTTGTGCAAATTATTGTGAAATATACAACAGCAACAAAAACAAAGGCAAATGAAAAGTTGAAATACAAAAAAAACACAACGAGAAACGTTGCATACTTTTGAAAATGAAGTCATCGAGTCGCTGAGAGACACGACCCGCAGGCGGGGAAAGGGGCACAAGTGTGTGTGTGTGTGTGTGTGTGTGTGTATGGCACATGGAACCCTTAATTAAATAAATTCAATATGCGCAACGGGCGGCTGCCCCCAACCAAGTCAGACCCCGTTCCCCACCCTCCCCAAGTGAACAACTCGAAGCCGGGCAACAACTACAAAATTATATGGCGAAAATGTTTCGTTGGGAATCGTCATGGATTTTAATATTTAAAAGCGTTCTCAAAAACTGTCCCAGCAGCTGTAAGCGAAAGAGAGTGAGCAAAAGAGAGAGAGAGTGTGAGAGAGAGAGAGAGAGGGGTGAAGTGGGAAGCGAATGAACCAAAGAGACTTTTGACCAGAACGTGGGCTGACCAAAAAGTGCCGCAGTTCAGAGGCCAAACGCATCGACAGCGCCATGAACCATGTCCCAAAAGAAGTCCTCTACCCACACCCTTAACCTCCCCCCCTCTCCTCTTTTTCATCCACCCCAACCCCTGGCTAACATGGACCGAACACAAGCAGCAATTGCGCAGCACCCGAAAAACCCGTTCGACAGGACAGCGGCAACATTTTGATAAGCGTCCACCGACGCGTCGTCTGGTCAGAGTGCTTCTGTTCCTGTCCCTGTCCCCTTGCCCCTTGCCCCTGTCCTTGCGTCCCTGCTCGTCGCCAAAAAGGATATTATTTAATGAGCTAAACTTAAAGCATTGGGCGCTCCAGTGGATCGGTTTGCGGGCTGGGATTCCTCGACTGGCGACTGACCAAATTGAGTTGACCTGCTTCTCTCTCTGTGTCTGCATGTGTGTGTGTGAGTGTGTGGTGCATAGTTTTTGGTGGCTCGAGCTCGGTCTCGGTCCAGACTCAGACTCCGACTCAGACTCCACTGACTCCATCCGCAGTCAGAGTCTCGCTTGGCTTGCATATTCAATTGAAACTGAAGGCTGACCAAACTCATACCCAACTCGGGTTCGAATCCCTGCTGTTGTAGTTGTAGTTGTAGTTGTTGTTGTTGTTGTTATCCTTCTTCTTCATCATGTTGTTGTTGTTGTTGTTGTTGTTGCTCCTCATTCTTTTGGGGTCAGGCGTGTGCGTGATTAAAAATTCAACACCCGAAACGAATGTGGAATTGAACGGCAAATTAAATGAGCACTCAACTGGACTGGGCATAACCGGAACTTTTCCGGCTCCGTCTCTCTCTCTTGCCTATAAGCAAGCAAAATCTATTCGCTTCATCTCGACTGTGGCCTTAACAAATTCATTTAACGAACTTCAATATTGGACATTGCATTCATAATTACGAGCCACAGTTCGCAGTTTCCATGTTTCCAGTTTCATAAAACTATAAAAAACCTCTTTACGAGGTAAAAGTCTAGTGACGAAAACATTTTCTTGCCCCAAAATTTCTGATATCCAATTTTGTGACGAATAATGTTGGGTGTACATATAAATTATTTTAAAAAAAATGGTTGGCCCTCGGTTTTTAGCGATTTCCCGCTAAACTAGCGATTTTTCGAAAAAGTCGTAGAACAAACGTTTATAGATTTTTGAGCAGGAACAAGTCCTCATTCAAACTTTTAAGCTAAATCAACGATTTGATCCAAACAAACAAACAAACAGATAGACTGACTTTTCATCTCATTTTCGGAACGCCCCTAAAAATTTAAAAATTAAAATTAAAATTTAAAATTAATTAATTAATTTTTTGAACCACTTGTCGGATTTCCATGATCGAGGTGTCATTCGAAGCGTATTTTTGATGAGAATAGTAAAAAATTCAACGAAAATTCAAATAAGCTCCAACGGCCCCATTAGCTCCAATCATAAATATGTTGCCCCTCCCACTTACACCTGTTTATCTCACAAGCCAGGTGAGTTTATAAAAGTCTTAGTATGCACATTTGTAAGCCAAATTAATACCTTTCGATCGGTACATAATTCGACCTGATCGGACAGTTATAGCAAATTTTAAATTCTTCCTGTGTATATATGCTAGTCGCCTTCGCACCCTTCGTGCTGCTTTCGTCACTAGCGCGGACCGCCGCACAGTGGGGCCATTGCTCATTTTACTTTGCAAAAATCGTAACTTTGGAATTTTTTTTTAACTTTGGTACCCGATATCAAAAAAAATTGAAAATCCTTGAAGATCAAATAGCTTTCAAGCCCTTCAGATATCATTTCCCTAAATAACGTATATAGTTTTATCTGCACCAACTTGCACCGCTTTAACTGAAATCAAAAAAACTAATGCAACCTCACAATAAAAACACACGGCATCAATCCATAGCTCGACCGATTGTTCCTATGGCAGCTATATGATATAGTGTTCCGACTTGAACCAAATTTGGTCTGGATATAAAAGACTATTCCAGATTTATAATATGTGAAATTGGTTGAAATCGGACTACTATATCATATAGATGTCATAGAAATTAGGTCGACATATGAAATTCTGATAACTCACACCGGAATTCAAAAAAAATTTTTTGAAAAAAAAAAAATTGTTTTTAAATTTTTTTAAAGTAATTTTTAAATATAAAAACCTTAAAAATAAAACAAAAAAAAATCAAACATTTTAGAAATTATTTATTTTTAGGGGCCATAAATTTAAACTTTGATAGCCCCTAGGTAAGTATCTAAGGGGCGTGGCACTTTTCTTAAACATTTATTTCATAGCTTGAAGAGTTATCTATTATATGCCATTTAAATTATTCGACTATCTCATTTGGTTCAAAAGTTACGATTTTTGCAAAGTAAAATCAGCAATGGCCCCACTGTGCGCCGTCCGCAGTGATATACTAAAATGGAAATACAGATAATTAAAAATAATATGTTCGGAGCAGAACTTATAACAGTTCTAAAATTGTAGCTAGTAATTTTGTATTTACCTTGCCAATGTTATTTATTGCTATTTTGTCATTATTTTGAACCAATTAATGCAGCACCTGTGCGTATGCAACAAAATTGTTAAGAATGCATTATGTTAAAGTCATGTAATACTCATTTTGGCACACATATGATCTGCAAAACATGCAAATCTCTACTTAGAAAACAGCCGGCAATAAACAAAGTCCACAAATCAATTCGGTCGTGTTTTAACTTTAAAATACGAAAAATAGGGACATATCGTTGTTCCCTCAAAACAATGTAATAAAACCCTTTTTACTAAACTTACTTGAGATAAAAAGTAATTGAAAAGCCGCAAACAGTTTGTATTTTATCTTAAGCCAAGCCCTATCTACATTTTCGAAAACATCTCTAAAGTTGTTCCAATAATATCACATCCATAGTGGACATCAAATGAATATCTTTATTCAAATGTATAGTAAGCCCGGGGATCAAATAATGTCACCATAGTAATTAAAACTGATTGTTGATTGAATTTCAATAAAATATTTATTCAAAAAAAAAGGAACGAAAAAAATTTCAAATGAAGTTTATAGCAAATTAGAAGAGCTAAAGAGTTTTTTCAAAGAATATAGAAATTGTATCCAACATATAGTTTCAAATTTGACATTGAAAAAACGGGCCTAAGTTAACATTTACTGATATATTATGATAAGCTATTATTGAACACTCTTAATACATTTTTGGACTTTTGCTTTTCAAAATTCTTCAATACCTTCGAAAAACTATTCTTTTGGTTTGGCAGCATTTTTAGGTCCTTTGTAGCTTTTAAAAAGTATCTGGCTATCAATAACTTGGTAAGAAAAATGAAAACAAAAACTGGGGTAAAAAGCAAACACATGTCATAAAACTTGAAAAATTCTTGGAGAATTTATGGCACATGTGGGAGGCATAGACTCGCTGCAGATAGGAGAGCATTTAAAGAGTTTATGGGCACACACACACACACATACATACACACACTCGTCGCACAGTGAGAGCTACGAGTATCCTCCCGCTTATCAGGAGGAGGCACACCTTCGCCTCGACTGGGAACGTTTACATAAATTCATAAAATTATTGCCCGTAATCAGCATTATGCATTTGTAAAAACCGCAAAGAGTAAAGCGGTGATACGGTGGTGCGGTGGTACTCCGGCTACCACACAGTCAGGGTGGGTGAGTGGGGAAGGGAGGGAGGGAGGACACGGCCTTGTCTGTCTGTATTTTTGGTTGGGCTTCAACGATTGCGGGAGGGGGCAGGCTTCATAATTACAAGAAACGTCGAGACGAGACGAGTCGTACCACATCCCCTCCCCCACCCCCTCACCCCATATGACACCCTTACCCGCTCCCATAGCTGTACCCCCTTTTTGATGTGCCCCTTCCCCTGTTTAGTGCTTCTGTTTTCTGCTTTCTGGTTCTCGCTTGATTTGCCAGCAACATTTTCTTTTTAATTATTTATATTTTGGGATTTTTAGCAGGCAGCGCACGATTCAAAGGCTTTCCAAGTTTTTCTTTGCACACACACACACACATACACAAGTGTGTGTATATGAGGTATGTGTGTGTGTGTGAGTGCAGTGGGGGGAGTTATTTGCATACATCAGACTGTGATGCTCGCCTGTCGACTGCCGACAATATCTTTTTATGCTCAGCCATACACTCATGTGTGTAAGTGCGTGTGTGTGTGTGTGTGTGTGTGTGCGTGTGTGTGTGTGTGTGCGTGTGTGATTCCAAGGCGTAGCATCCCCCTCTCACCTTACCTGCAGCTAAAAATTGAAGCTGCCCTTGCCCTACCGTCAATGGAACCACCCCCCTTGGTTATACCCCCATCGGCATGTGTTTTATTAGGCATGTTAATTAAAAGACATGAAATGAAAATAATTAAAAATATATGTACACACTATACATATGTATATGCATATCTCTCTCTACCTCTCTCACTCTTCCACTTCGTGTACATAAGTATATATATCACTCTCACACATGGACAGAAAATGGCGTTAAGCTTTATTGCTCTCGGGATTCTGTTCTGGTTTCGCATTTCAGATCAATTTGAATTGGTGTGTGTGTGTGTGTGGCAAGGGTGGGGGGATTACAACTTACACTCAACCCCCTGCCCCTTGTTCTTATATGCAACTAAAATTCCTTTGGCAACTGAATATTCACTTTGATTTGCAGCTCCAACTCAAAGGGGTTGCGATTACACCACTGAAAAAGCCTTCAAATACCCTATTACCCCCCAAATATAGCCCCCTTTGGCCCCCCTCCCCGTAGCACTCCTCCAGCTACACTTTCACTTGATGGTGGCAACATTTTTATCGCCTTATTAACTCATTGCTGTGGTGTCAACTTACAACAATACGACAAATGCCCAGAAAGCACAACAACTCAAGCAGCTCAAGTGAAACAATAGCAAAATTTGGTCGCCAAGTTCACCAGGCATTCCCCCACTTCCTCCCCACTTTCTCCCCGCTGCCCCCTTGGCTTCCATTTGGTTTTGTTTAGAATTTTTGGTTGCGTAGGTGTTGAAAAAACCAAGTTCCAGTTGAGGCAAATCCTCAGCCTCCTTCTGAGAAACTCTCTCGCTCGCACACGCACTCTCACTCTCTATTTCTCTGACTTGTACATTTGTGGACCATCTTAAGTGTTGCTAATAACGCCTACAACTAAGTAAAACAGCTGCCAGGGCGATGAAGGTGGGGATGGGCCGGGGATGAGGAGGGGCGACACTTTTCACAAATTGCAAAGTTTTCCAGTCGAACAAAAGCAGAGAAACAAACGAGTTGAAGGAGGTTAAAAGAGAGAGGAGAGGAGAGGAGAGAGGGAGTTCGCCACTCAACAACAATACTTTGATGCGATTTTGCGGATATTAGGTGTTAATTTTTCAAAGTGCCTTCACCCCCCTCCCCCCACCCGTGGCCTATTGCCATGGCGTCTGGTGCCTTTTGTAATTTTAACTGCTTTTGGTTAACACTTTTACGCATTGCCAACTGCTTTGGGCGCCCACTTTGCCACACTCAGCGCTTGTGGGAGGGGGATGGGGTATGTGGGTGGATGACATCGATATCACATGGCACTCCCCCCCCGCCCCCCGCACACACACACAGCTTCACCATCGGCCCCAACAAAAGGCTGCCAAGTCATCGATGGGAAAAGTTTTGGCCAACTTTTTCTTGGCTTGCGTTTTTTGTGTGCTTTAATTGCCCCCAGGGGGTGCGGGGGGTGCTGTAAGGCAGCAAGAAAGTGGGAGTTGCCAACAAGCATTGAGTTACTCCTTACCTCCTCCTTTCCCCTTCCAACTTCCTCCTTCCCTTTCCGTTCTATTGCCTGTCACCGAGCGCGTTTCTGCCGTTTATTGAGCATTTTAGCCTTTCATCGATGCTTTTGGCTGAAATTATGTTGCTCATTTTAATTATTATAACCGCTAAGTACAGGCAGAAACAACAATGGCACACACACACACACACACACACATCGAATGATGACGAGCTTCATGATGTTGGTCTCGATGAAGAGGAAGTTTCCCCCCAGCAGGGAAAGGGGAACGGAGGATTCCTCGATGAAAGGCGCCCGCAAAAGCTCACAAATTTTAACGGTTATGCGCAACAGAGGGTCGTTCAGCGGCCAGCAGAGAGAATGAGAATCGGAATGAGAATGAGAGATTGAGAATGGGAGAATGGAAATGAGAATCGCAATGGTTTCTGCCGATTCGAGGCATTGTTGTTCTCCCAGTCCGAGGTGCCTAAAATGCCATCAAATTCGCTATTGTTGTTGTTCCTAACAATGGCTAAGATGCTTCAAGTCCAACACAAAGTTTGCTTGCCAACTATTAAAGGTAGCGTTCCCTTACAGTCCCTCATCTCAATAGACATTTGTAGTCTATGTATAGTATGTACCTATGTCAATCATTCTATCATGTATTTATGTATTTAGCTTTCAATTTATTTTCTTTTTCAACTTGTATAAATAGTTTGTCCACAGAATGTGCGTCTATTTCTACATAATTTTAGTTCTTGTCATTATAATCATCATAACCGTGGTCGTTTTACAGATTGTGCAGGCGGACTAGTGATTTTCCACAGTCAGGTATGTAAATAGATGCTCACTTATGGGAGAATGTCTATGGTTGAGATTTTGCTTAATATATTACCTCTTTTGTATACTCTTTTATTTTCAATTTCACTTTGACATTACCTTGATTTTAGTGGTTTTTGTTACATTTTCTCACTACTCTTCTGCCCTTTGACACTCTATCTGAATCTTCTCTCTTTTGTTTTGTGATCTGTCCCGATCTTTCTCTGTTTCTTTCTTGCTCTTTTCTTCTCAGTGTTAAATTTCCTTTGGTTCTGACACTGTCTTTTCTATTTCTCGTTTCATTTTTCCATCGTGTTTTTATATTTTATTCCAGTTAATATCATTTTGTTCTACGCTTAGTCTTTCTTCTCAACTTATGCCATGAATTTTATCGATTTCTTTTCTTAATTTTGCGTGTGCTTTTCACTTTTACTCCATGTCCTTTTTCATGTCTCAGTAGTAAGAATTCGTTGCTCAAGCTTTGTTTTCATAGCATCTTCTCTTCTCTCTCTCTTTTATCTATCTATTTTCTTTTCTCATATTCAATTCTGGTTCTTTCTGTGCCATTGTCAACTGCTGAACGAGTGATGTTCAGACTCTTGTTCTTATGTACATTATCGGTATATTATTACATCTATTCGCATTTAAATCTGCATACATGATGCTCTCTCTCACTCTTACTCTCTTACTCTCTCTGGTTGTTTTTGGTTGCTATAATTAACTGAGTATTTATTACTGCGGTAGATAAAATGTTATGCGGCTATTATTTTAGTTTTATGGGCAACGAAGAAGCCAACAAGCAGCCAGTCAGCCAGGTGGGCTTAAGCCGAGCCAAGTTAACGGCCAACAACATGGCAGTTGGAATTTGAACTCGGGCCGAGACGAGAGGAGAGAAGGGAGTGCTGAACCTGAGCCAAAATGCACTTTCGCAGGACACAAGCCATTGAGCAAGCGCAACCAATTAAGCCAACAACAATGCACAACACAAACTTGGCTGACTCGAGTTCGGCTCGGGCTCAAGATTGGCATTGGGTTGCTTAAAAAACATAGAAAAGCAAACAACAAAAAAATGAACACAAACACGTCGCTAATTGTTTTAAGGCCGACAACAACATCGCGATGCCGACTATGCAATAAGGTGTGAAATTCAAGCGCATAAATCCAAGACGACGGCCCGAAAACTTTTCACCGTTCAGTTGCTTAGCTCGTTTCAGGCTCCAACTCCGACTCGGAATCTGAACGCCTTGAGCCAGTTGATAAGGCTAAAAAGTTGGCCAACTGAGAGTTGGCCCTGTTCGTTCGCTGGGCCGTAAAATAATAACGACAAGCAAATTACGCATACGCCGTGTTGTTTTACATTGTCTACGTGCGGCGGCCAAATAAGGCGGCTTATTAATATTATTACTCATACGCCATGCAGTCCAAAAGGAACCCAAACCAGACCAGACCCAGCCTAGCACAAGGACAAGTTCTCATCTCCCTTCTCCCTTTTCCTCCATCCGATTTCCCTTCCTCCTGCTTGTGTCTCATCTTCTCAGCTGCCATCTGCTGGCGGCGACTTCTGTTGCCATATAATTATAATTGTTTAATGAACTGCATGGAGCTGTTGCCACTCGTAGCATCGAAGCTGAGGCCGCAAATACGGCAGCTTGTGGGCGCAGATTGAAGTCAGAGCAGCTGTTGCTTTCTAAGAGACCTCGAGAGGACACATCCTCTGTCCACCACAACTCTAGGGCAAGCGTATCGAAACGAATCATATTGAATTAAATTGATTATACCATAGTCACTATAGCAATACGAGTATCGCATTCTGAAACTTCAGTGCACTTCAAAGTAAAAACTTGTGCAAATCAAAGTTTAACACAAGCAATTTCTAACTTTAATTGGCAGTTTATTTTATACATTACTCTTTAACGATATAGAATTTCAATTAATATAATAATATATAATTAATATAATTTGTACTAATAAAAATATATTGCATGTCATATACATATACATTAGGGTGTCCCTTATTTGGTCAAAGTCAATATTTTTAAACGCATACGGGCTAGTTTTGTTCATTAGGTCCTAAAGGACTCAGAAATAAATTTTCACCTCAATCGGAGTATGATAACCCGTGCCGACTTGGATCGGAAAATTTAAAAATTATATAGGAAAAAAAAAAAAATTTTAATTTTTTTAATTTTTTATTTTTTTATTTTGTTCATTTGGCCCTAAAGAACTCAAAACCAAGTTTTCACCTTAATCGGAGTACGATAACCCATTCAAATTTGCATCGAAACATGCAAAATCATCGAAAAATGTATAATCAGTGTTAAAACACTGTTTTTGCATGTTTCGATGCAAATTTGAATGGGTTATCGTACTCCGATTAAGGTGAAAACTTGGTTTTGAGTTCTTTAGGGCCAAATGAACAAAATAAAAAAATAAAAAATTAAAAAAATTAAAACTTTTTTTTTTTTTCCTATATAATTTTTAAATTTTCCGATCCAAGTCGGCACGGGTTATCATACTCCGATTGAGGTGAAAATTTATTTCTGAGTCCTTTAGGACCTAATGAACAAAACTAGCCCGTATGCGTTTAAAAATATTGACTTTGACCAAATAAGGGACACCCTAATATACATACACTCAGACCAACATTTATTCGTACACCCTTTATTTTACTTTAACAGCTATATTAGTCAAGTCTTCACACTAAAAAAAATATATTTGGAAAGGTCGTTCAGATTCCGTTTGAATGATGCAAAACTTTCCTTAACCCATTAAGTACCCATTGAATATTTTGAGTTCAAAAAATCGTCAATTTTTAAACTTTTTTCCTCGATTTTTTACACAAAATATTTTGATGCAGAAAAATTCTTCAAACAATTCTAAGAGTGACTGCAAAAAAAAATTTTCAAAAATATTTTTGCTAGTATTTTTAAAAATTTTTTGAAAATCCTAAAAATGACCATTTTAACCCATTTTTAACCATTTTTACCATTTTTCACACAAAAAGTGCCTTTTTCGCAATTTTCAATAAATTTTTAAAAATACTAGCAAAAATATTTTTGAAAATTTTTTTTTGCAGTCACTCTTAGAATTGTTTGAAGAATTTTTCTGCATCAAAATATTTTGTGTAAAAAATCGAGGAAAAAAGTTTAAAAATTGACGTTTTTTTGAACTCAAAATATTCAATGGGTACTTAATGGGTTAAGGAAAGTTTTGCATCATTCAAACGGAATCTGAACGACCTTTCCAAATATATTTTTTTTAGTGTGAAGACTTGACATATATAGCTGTTATGTAAAAAAAAGGGTGTACGAATAAATGTTCGTCTGAGTGTATATATTAACATAAGTTAATTACATTAAAAGCACATATCGTTCTATTCTGTATTCCGCAATAAAAGCACATTAAAGTTCTATCAGCATTACACTCAAAGCTTAAAAAATGTATTGTTTAAAAAAGCTCACCACTTTCAGTCTTTAATGATCTAATGAAGCAATTACTAAATGTAAATTAAATAAAATGAAATTTAACAAAAAAGCATATTAATGAAATGAGCTTCATGTGCTTTAAAACTCTACTCAGCTAAAAACGGTTTAGTCAGTGTAGCTTGACGGTTGACCAGATAAGTTGTTAATTGAAAACGTGGAGTCCAAATAACAGCTGAAGATAATGCAATTAAACTGTAGCTCAAGCTGATAAAGAATAATAATATAATTGTATATAATACAGCTTATATAATTGCAGATGGGCAAATGACAGAATACACAATTCGTACTTGCAATTATGAACCGTGAATCGATCATCAAATTTTCACACTACAATAATAAAGTCAATTTGAATTAATTTCTTCTCCTCTCTCTCTCTCTCTCTTCCGCTTCGTTCACTCAACAGCGATTTGATGATAGCAATTTGACACGCAAGGCCAAACAAACGCGAACACCATCTCGAGGGAAGTATCTATAAAAACCGCACAGTTTCTAGCATCGATCAACATTTGGGAACTGAAAACACAGCTGTAAAGATGCGTCTCAACCTGAGCTACTTCCTGAGTCTTTTCCTCGTCCTGCTCTGCGGAAATGCACTTGTGGTAAGTCCGACTTTCCTTTGCTTATATATTTTTATTTCCCTATATTTATATACTTTTATTTTCTGTACAGAGCGCCAGACCGCAGGGTCCATGTGGTCCACCACCCAACGGACCGCCACCAAGTGGTCCACCACCATCGGGTCCACCACCAGGCGGTCGCTGCGGACCAATGTCAACGACAACCCCCGCATCGGGCTAAACAGACTCCCAGCCGCCGAAGCAAATCCCCCACTTGACTAGGGTAGCAGCAACTGACCAAAGATTATGTTTTTTTTTTTCTATCAATCGAATAAGCTTGAAACCACAATCAAATATATGTAACTTTGCTAAAAATAATATGTATGTTGGTCTTTAAATGGAAGTGACTTTATAACACAAACTTGTTTGTAGTGCTTAAGGCTTAAGGCTGGAAAACAATATTGGAAAGTCATTAGTAGCAAGTTCCATCACTAAAGTACGACTATTTAGAATTGTCAAATATACTCATTCATATCGTTCAAATTCTAAAAATATTACTTTGTTCATATGCATTTAATAAGTGTAAATCTCTTTCGATATCAATCTGAAGTAAAGTTTGATATTATTCTTTGAAAAAACAACCTCTTTATGAGGTAAAATTCAGTCAAGAAAACATTTTCATGCCCCAGTGTAAAATAAGTTTTGCATTCGGCAATTTGCGATTAAAAGTTTCCAATCCTTCATATCTGATAAAAATTATTGTTTGCGAAGTGTCAAATGCTTTTAAGGTGTCAATGTTAGGGGACTATGGTAACTTCCCGTTAAATTAGCCATTTTTTTTCAAATGTCGTGAAACAAAAACAAAATAAATAAGTAGATTTATAGACATACTTACATTCCGCCTTAGGAGCGACTTCTAAAATAGACTTGCTCTAACACGAAAGTATATTTTTATTGCGGAAAAAGGTTTGTAAAATCCCAAATCAGTCGGTCAATGAATCAATCAATCAGCCTGTCAGCAATATGACAAGCTATGCTATGTTTTCACATTGAATTTCGTTTTATTATACTTTTTTCAAAATTTGTTCGTATAACTGTCTTAGAATGTCTGATGACTTTTTGACATTCTTGAAATTCAGCATGCATTGCTTTAAATATATCTACATTTACTTTGTGTGTGTGAACATTTTGGAGAATCTAATCCAAGGCTCTGAAGGTAGCTCCAGTTGAAGACAATGCAGCGCAAGCACAATCTTGTCCAAGATATCGATATGATATCGAGAAAGTGAGAACAAAAGGCTGTTGTCATCCCCGATTAGATTGGGAAGAGTTGCGGCGATGGATTTCAAGAAGTCAAAGTCAGGATGTCATTGTAGTTGGCTGCCTGCGCATTGATCCAAGATGTGAGGCGCTTGGAGTAAAATAAACGCATTTGATATTATCTCATTCACATGTTGGAGCAGTAAAAGTAGCAGCCAAATTATAGTTTTTATAACCTGGAATCAACCTTTTCACTTGTATTATTTCTTATGTTTGCTTACTTGCCATTTAAAGCTGTTCGTTTTATATGCTCGAACTTCTTCTATATACTTTAAACTCTAAGAGCTAAAGTCCACAATATGATTTTAGCTGATTTAGTGAATAATCAAGCTTGGAATTCTGCGATTGATTTTCGACTGAAGCTTCGAAGCTTTATGTTTACATTTCTCCATAAAAGATTTGCAATTTAACGAGCTTCAGGATTTAATTTGCTTTTAACGATCAATTTTATTTATTTTTTTGAATTTTTATACCAGCGGTGGGCACGCAATGGCTCCGGGAGCCAGCGCCTGCTCCCCAATTCAAATTTCGTGCCCAGCGCTGTTTTATACAATTGCATTCAGAAAAAAGTGCTTTCAGCGAATGGAATATTTACTGGCACTACCGAGATAAGCATCTGGTACGCGTTCCTTGCACACTCTGAGATATGAATATGCGACAATCCAGAAATAGGTACTGACGGCTGAAATTACAATAGCGGATACAGAAGTTGTATAGCAATTAAATAATTATCATTACTCACATATATCGGCGAAGGTGATGACTTTTTCTAGTACGGAATTGTCCTCACACTTGACCCAGGTATAGGCAGTAGCTATGAAGAACAAAGTCTGAACGATATTCGTAACCAGATAGACTATCACCAAGTGCGACATTTGCTGCGAAAGAATTCAGTTAAGAACTGCTTACATTATGTATATTGAATGGAGCTTACGACAATGGCGCTAATTATAAGCAGGAAACAGCCCAAGGTGTGAAAAACATAAACAAATATTATGATGTCGTCAAGTACACCACCTAAGAAGTCAGTTGCATCTTTAAAGTGGCAGTTATTGAAAGAGAATCCTTACTGTTGCACATCTCGAGATTCACAATGTGAAAGCTGATGTCGAAGAATGCGATCATAAAGCAGCCCCATCGAAGACTCACAAACAGGCAGCACTTGGCCACACGGATTTTCATTTTGAAGCCAAGTCGAATGAAAGTTAACTCCCAGCTATCTGGGAATACATACATACAATATATAACTTTAACAGTTTTCCCCTCGACTCAGCGCCTTTACCAACTTCTCCTTATTCCTTCATCCCGACCAATTCCCTGGCCAATACTTGAAATGGCAGCCAATTCCCTCAACCTGCTGCTTGTTCAGCTTCTTTGCATATTTCGAACTTTCCGCTAGCCACTCGTAAATTTCCCCAACTATAAAATATAACACGTCCCCCAATCTTCAATCCCGTACTCTCACCCATCTCTCTCTCAGTCTTAAAAAAGAAAAACTTTTATTTGGCCTTTCAGGGTGCGATGCGATTTTGTACATATTTGAGACACAGACACTCCTAAGAATCGTGTAATAAATTTAACTTGCTCGACCAGTAGATACCGTAGACCAGTACGGAGACAGTTGATACCAAGATATTATTATTACCAATTTCTTTGGACTTTACTGGCCAATATTTTGATGAAAATGAAAGTAATGTTTAGATTGATAATAAATAGAATTTAATAAGCAAATCGATTAAAAATATAAAAATGATCTAATAACCAATTATTCGAAAATCATGTTATAAAAGAAAACATCAATTTAAAAATGTTTTCCATTGCCTGGATTGTTAATCAGTCAGTTAGTCAGCACAAAGAGTTTAAAATATATAGATTAATAAATGTTTAAATAAATACGTAAATAAATATGAGCAAAAAATAAAAAGAATCCACTGAGGTTATAAAAAGGGGGCAAAAAAGCCAAATGTAATAATTAAATTGCATTTGTGTCTGCGGCCGTTGTTCTCCAAACAAAATGGCGGCAACTGTGTGTGTGTGTGTCTGTATGTATTGTAAAAATATTTATGCGACCGCTGCACGGTCATTGGTTTTGACTTTTTCGTTCTTTTTTTTATTTTCCTTCTTTCTGGCTGTAACAAAAGGCCGAAACCGAACGATTCTCTGGACAATTTACCAAATGATTGCTCTCTGTCTCCCTCTCTCTCTGACTCTGTCACTCTTATGCTGCTTGTCCTTATCTTTAGCATTGTGTGTCTCTTTTGCACTTCGTTAAATTTATTTATCATTCAATTAAATATTTAAAGTCCAAAAAATGCTTTCACCACCATCCAACTTATTTAAAACATTGCCAAACAAACACACACACACACACACACACACACACACACACACGCACACACACACGCACACCTTTAATATTGAAATTGAAATCATAAATAAATGAGCAAATTTGCGCTGCTTTTTTCTCGCTGTGTGCGAATGTTTCGACGGGTTTATTTGCATTCGGACGCGCAGCGCACGCGGCGTATGCGTAACGTCTGACCATGTGTGTATTGGTGTGTGTGTGTGTGTGTGTGTTTGTGTGACTACTGTAAATTTTATTGTTATTTTTTTCTTGTGTTTTCACGCAGTGTTTGTAAAATTAATTGACATTTTATTTGTTAATTAATTGTTATAGCCGTTGGCCGGCCAGTAAAATGGCCAAATGACCAAATTGCCAAATGGCTTTTCATTATTGTTATTACAAATGCTGCGGCCATTATTATTTGCTTGTTAAGCGTGCCTGTATACACACATGTGTGTGTGTGTGTGTGTGTGTGTGTGTTGGCCAAATTTAATGCATTTGTAATTTAGTTGTAGTTTTAATTGCAAAAATTGTTAATTTTCTAATAATTTATTTATTTAGCTTTGCGATTTGTTTAGACCTGAGGTGCTGAGGTGGTGAATGAGCCAGGAAGAGTGGGATTAACTGGCAGCTTCATCAGATATCTAACTATGCACAGAATTATATCATTGAGGATTATAATATAACCATTTTTTTGTTGAATTCACCATTTTAAATCTAATTCATTTCAAGACTTTGATTCACTTTATAAAAAAGAATTTTCTCAGCGATTTAAATTTTTCTTTATGATTTTCAAAAGTTGCAAAAGTTATTGTAAGGCGAACTTTTTATATTTTTTTCGTTTAATTTGACATATGTTAGTTATGATTATTGAAACATAAGAAAGTTTAAGCGGCTAACTTAATTCTAAAGATGTTCCTTAATTTCATAGTTTCTTTCAGAGTTTTAAAAGAGGAAATTTCAAAGAAAGTACATTTAATATCATATCAATGATAAAAAGTGCGCTAATAAATCCGTTCAGTTAAGTATAAATTGAGATTGCTGAGATAGTTAAAAAGGGATTTCTATTAAGAAATCTGGACACAAAATATATAATATTTGTATATTAAATACAATGTGAAATTGTCCATAGACATAGTGAACAATGAAAATTCAGAGTAAATAAGAGCTAAGATTCCTGGCAAACTACAACTTCCAAGATTCAAAGGAAGATTCCTATCCTTTGCTAAGAAATAAAACATATTGGTTCATTTCATGTTCGTACTCTCACAGCCCAATAGATGATGAGCAGCTGAGAGACATTGTCTTGGCTAAGCCCGACTGATCCATCCCAAGGAAATAGAGGGGAAAGGGAACTGCAGCCTGAATAAGGACGCGGTTGAATTGGAAAAGCAGAGTGTCGACAGGAGCTGGGACAGGACGAAGGACAAAGGAAGAGGGAAGAAGGAGCAACAGCGCAGCAGAGGGCCCATCAATTTTTACAACTTTAAATACCAGCAGGAAGTAACTTAAAAACGACCTCATCCCCCTCCCTACCTCGCCCCCTCCCTTCCAACACCTTGCAACTGACAACATTTCGAATGCGTTCGAGAACGCGACCAACGGCGAATGGCAAATGGCGAATGGCAAATGGCGAATAGCGAATTGCGAATGGCAATAAGAAAAAGTCATAACAAAATTTTACGACAACTTTGGCGGCGTTTTCATTTGGAGCCGGTGTGTGTATGTAGTTGGGTTTGGCCAGAGAGACGCTGATGGAGATTGAGAGTGAGGGGAAGAGGAGGAGGAGGAGGAGTGGAAGGTTTTCTCATTGTCGGTTAGGTGAGCTGCAAAATGCAAAACAAAGGAAAATTACCAGACGAAGCGGAGCACAGACAAAATATTCTAATGGCTGCCATCCCGCTGCTTCCACGAGGAGGAAGAAGGAGGAGGCGGCGGCATATAATAATCATCTATATTCATGGATTAGGATTCAATTTTTATGCCACACGCGAAGCTGTGGAAAAAACGCAGCCCAAGCAACAACAACAACAACAACAACGAGGGTTAAATTGAAAATAAAGCGACGACGCTGCCAAATATGAAATTATAAAGAATCCACAGAGTCAGTGTGAGAGTGAGAGTGAGAGTCGAGAATGGGAGATACGAGTAGAAACAAAAAAAATATTATTCAAAAATTTATGCAAGAAAATATTACCAAAGAGCTAATAATTTTCCCCGACCTCGACGGTTTGCCTTTCAAGGTGGCAAAAGCGCCGCGTGAGACGCGTTTCTTTTTGTTTTGTTGCTTTGCGGGTAAAAGTGCCGAGCAGAGGGGTGCAGAGGGGAAGGGAAGGAAGGAAGGTGGAGGGTGGAGGTGGAGGACGGAGGCAGCTGAACGCTAACTGCGCTTTGGCTGAGCCATGAGCCATGAGCCATGAGCTCGTTCTGGGCTTCTATTAATGAATAATATCGCGGCTAAGGCATCGGCATCGGCATTGGCATTGGCAACAGCCTCAACAGGGGATGGATGGGGGATGGTGGGTGGAAGGGCGACGGGGATGGGGATGTACATTGTAGCTAGAGTTGTGGCACGCCACAGGGGTTAATAAGTAATCTGCATTTTTTGACATTTATTTATGTCTTCAAATATGTGAGACGCTCTCAATCTCCCACTCGCCATCTCTCTCACATTCTCTCTCTCCCTCTTCCTCTCTCTGGCTGTTTCTCGGGGCAGCAGCAGTAACAATGAACGCCTTAGAGAAGTATAACAGCTGTTAAAAGTGTCATTAGAGAAAATATGCCCAGTCTCAATGCTTAGTCTCAGTCTCAGTCTCAGTCTCAGTCTCAGTCTCTGTGTTCAGTCTCTATCTATTTCACTTCCATCTACATCTGTCTCTGTCTATATCTCTTCGTCTGTCCTTACCTGTATCTTTGCTTTTTGTCGTAGATATTATTACACAGTTTCCTCTTATCTCGAATATACATATATACTATATAGCTCGTATATAAGCTTCATTCACTTCCGGATACTTTGTGCTCTAAACTTTCTCTAAAATATTGTTTGATCTTATTATGTTATTGTTAACTTTCAACCAAAAATATATTAAAATTAAATAAACCGCTGAAAAGGGCTTTAAATTCAAATAATAAAATTGAAAAAAAAAAAATTATGAACATAATAATAATCAATGAGAATCAATCGCTTAAGATTTATTGCCAATAATAGTTGCAATTGATGATAATCTGTGTCATTAAAAGCATAGAGTACTATAATTTATCTCTGTTATAGGTTTTATACTCGTGAAAAGTTTATGAAAATTTAAAATTCCAGAAGAAGACAGTTAAATGAAGACAACAAACTCTAAAATCATAAAATGTCTTTGCTCTTTGCGTATAGATAATGGAAATGGATTAATTTGTAAACATTTTGTGTTAAATTACAAAATATTAAACAAATTTTTTTAATAATTTAGTAATGCAAAAATTTGTAACAACTTCACTAATAAAAGTAAAAGTAAATTAAAGTAAGCACATCTTCATCATATTGCATTTATAGTTTCTATTCTATAAGCCTTTAATAACTTCCTTTTCAGAGTCTTTATCGACATGAACATCTTTGCAAGGTCTTCTTCCAGCTATCATTTGATAGAGTCCAAGGAAAGCTCTTCCCAGGAATACACAGAACTAGTGAGTTGAAAGATAGTCTGCAGACATATATGAAAGATGATTGGGAAGAGCAAAGAGACTGAGAGGGAGATAGAGAGAGGCTGTTGGGTGGTGCACAGCAGGAGGCGGAGCAGGGGGAGTGAGAGGTGGAGGTGGAGGTGGAGGGGGCTGTGATGATGCTACGTGCCGCACAAATCTATATTTACGATTATGGAAGTTTATGATGCGCCTTCGACATTTAAGTGTCATTCAGAGCTCGGCTGTAAACGCGACTGTTTGACGACTATTTGACGAGCGAGAAGGGAAGTTGGAGGGGGGGAGAGTGGCAACTAGTGAACTGAACTGAAGGCAAAGGGAGAGGGGAGACGAGCTACGACCTAATGACAAATGCCCTGCAAAATGGTCACACACGCAACGCACGCATTTCCCCCCTCTCCACTGCACAGAGCTGCCACCCTTTTTGGTAGGGTGGCCACCCACAATCATTGCCCTTTGGTGAAAGTGAAAATGTCATAAAAAGTGAAAGGCAACTGGGGAATGTCCTGATCCTGGTCCTGGAGTCCTGTAAAAGCGAACAGCAACAGATTCCGAGTCCGACGACTTCCAACTCCCGATTTCCCTTCACATGTCAAGGTAATTTGGGCTCACTTTTTGTGCCCGCCTCGTTTTATGAGTGAATTAAAATAGTGTGTGCGAGTGTGTGTGTGTGTGTGTGTGTGTGTTAGCCACGCCTAGCCGCCTACCAGCCCACACACACACACAGATACGTATGCACACACTTATGTAATTACTTAGTTTATTATATTGTAAGTGCGAGTATCAACGGTCCGAGTTGGAGCCACCTACCCCTCGCCCTCCTTCTCTCTCCCTCTCTCTCTCTGCTGCACGCACTAGTGAGTGGTCTTTCCCCTCCCTCCGCCCCTTGCCCCATGCGTTGACTGCCCCCCATTTTATAGTTTTGGCAAATCGTAAAAACTTTTACAGCATTTACATGGAACGGAAAGAAAGAAGTACGAGTATAGAGGAGACCGGAGAGCGGAGAGTGAAGAGAGAAGTGAAATGTTAGTTGTGCAGGGTTGCTCAGCGCCAGGCGTCAGGGTTGTCGCCACAAAAGTGTGCGCCACAGTTGTGCTCTTTATTTGTCTTTGAAGCAGCAGCATTTGCTGCTTTTTCAATTACCCAACAGTGCCTCCAACTCTACTCTCCTCTTCTCTTCTCTTCTTCTTTGCACTCCTCTTCCAGCCTTCGTCTGGTGGCAACTCTCAGTTTCAACTGGCCAGCCACGCCCCCATTGAGCCGCACTTAAGTCGCCTGACCAAAAAATCATTAACTATTTTAATTTCAGTTTGCAAATTCCATGCAATTTAAATGCGAGCCAACTGGCCAATGGCAAGGGCGTGTTTGCGGGTCAAAAGCCAAGCATCTATTCCCCTCTCTCTCTCGCTCTCTCACACACTCTCTCTCACTCTTCCTCTGTCTCTCTGTAGATGGCTGAGACTTGGCGTAGTGTGCACTTTGCCCAAATGCTGAGCAAATATAATTAAAGCGTCTAAGAAAAAAGCCAATAATTAAAAATGCACAAAACCAAAAGTGAACACCGAATCTCAAACTGCTTCCCGAATTTCCTCACTCTTTTCATTTCCTTTTCGCTCCCAGAACAGAGAGCGCACTCAAAGTCCAGCTAGTGAGCTTAGCTCTGGGCCAACACATTGGCTAATAGAATGAGGATGGAGAAATCGAAGGGAATACTGGAGACACCAAACTTCAGAGCTAATGCCATCAACAACTTCAAAGGAATTGAAAAGAAATTATTAAATTGGGAAGAGCTACAGGAGAATCTATCAAGAGTAGAAAGAATATCTCAAACAGCTGAGAGACCAAAAGGGAGAAGGGGCAAAACATGTTGAGGACAGTTAAAGATTAGATAATATTACAGAAAATTATTTCAAGTCTATCTAGATCATAAAAACACAATCAATAAAATTTAAAGAAATTTATATCAGGGATTAAAACCCTAACCGAAACCGTAACCTTTAACCGGTAAAAACCGATTGAAATTTGAAACCGTAACTGAAACCGTAACCGAAAAAAAAAATGTTCGTCTGACCAAAACCTTTAAACCGAAACTCTGTAAACTGAAATAACCGTAACGTAACCGTTTCATTTATAAAGGTTCATTACGGTTTTCCATACATGCAAGATGCAAAAGTTATCTGCATTTTATTGTTTAATGCATGTACACACATACATATAAACATACAGTGTATCAATAAAGTAAGTATGCAGTTGGCAATACAAACTTTAGGCAATGAAAAATATAACTGCAATGCATTTAGTACAAATGAGTAGATATATTTCAGAAATATAAATTATTAACTTTATTTAATTATGTTATGTTTTTTCATAATTAACTTTATTTAATAACTTATATTTCTGAAATATATCTACTCATTTGTACAAAATGCATTGCAGTTATGTTTTTTCATTGCCTAAAGTTTGTATTGCCAACTGCATACTTACTTTATTGATTGACTGTATGTACAAATTATGTTTGTATGAAAGACGCGAAGTGTCAAATGTTTTCAAGGCCAAATAAGCAAAATTTGCTACAATAACTGTAAGCGTGCTCAGTTCATACATACATATGCATGCAGAGAGTAACAAAATTTCAATTGTCTCCTCCTCGTTTCGTGGTGACGATCGGCGCTTACTTTTGTGCGCTTGAGTGTGCAAGTGCGAGTGAGACAGCAAACTGTCGAAATCGTACAAGCACACATCATATGCAGACTCACATACATATGCGTCTGCAGAATTACCCTTCATATTTTTTTCATTGACATGCATATTTATGTAAAATATCTGCATTTAAATAAGATTATTTATGTTAATTATACATATTAGCTTGATATTTATGTATGTTAATACTTATGTAACGATCTTATAATTTGTTTTTATATTATACATGGGTACATATTTATTCATAGGGTATTTCACAGTCGCCTTTCGAACAGAGCGTTCTTTCTTTATTTCCTTCTTCACATTTTCTGCCTCGCCTCACAGAAAGAGCGTGCAACTTCAATCGGAGTTAGTTTTTCAACAAAAAAGACGTGCGCGCAAATAATTGGACAAATTTTTTAAACAAAATGCCGCGACCGGAATCTAATCCGTTCAGAAAGTTCTTTTCATTTAATTTAGAAAAGAACATAAGCTCTTGTTTGGTCGAAAGTGACAATAAACGCTGTGAAAAAGAGATTTCAGTGAGTGAAACATACGTAATTACATACATATGTATGTATGCACATAAATACATTTGCATACATACACAGTTATGTATTTACAAGCATATGGATTTAAGTGACTTGTGATGTGTTTTGCATGATAATTTAAACTGCAACGTACATGTCTACATATGAACAATTATGTATGTATGTGTATATGTACATACATACATTTGGAATTAAGTGACCTGCGATATGTGTTATGCACAAACTGCAACGTGCCTGTCTATATACATATGTATGTGTATATGTATTCCTATTGTATATACATACATAGACATGTACGTCTTAATAATTGTGCATAACACAGATCACAAGTCACTTAATTCCATATGCATGTATATATGTATATATGTACATAACTGTACATACAAACATACATATGCACGCTGCAGTTAAAAATCAACGTGCAAACCTAAAATATATATACAGTCCGTCAAGTAATTTTTTTGACAAAAATTAAGTATTCGCACATATTTTAATTTTTTAAAACTTGATAAAATGATTATAAGAACTAAATAAAAATAAAAAACCTCCAAAAAATTTTTTGTTTTTCAAAATACAATATGCGAATTTTTAAATTTGTCAAAATAGATTTCTGACTGTCTGTATACATATGTATGTGAGTGTGTTTCATTTTTGGACATTTGATTTGATTGCGATTTTTTTCTTTAGGGAAAACACGGTACAAATTTAACAAATCATATCAAGCGATGCCATTTTGAGGTGTTTGAGAAAACTGAAAAAGAAAAAGCTCTAAAAAAACTTGAAAAAAAAAAACCAAGTGAAGTCAAGTCTTCAAAAACCGAATTGCCAAAAATTGACCAGTTTTTAACAAAATCTGTGAGCGTGCGCATTACCAAGGAGAGCATTAAAGAAGCATGTGTGCTGCTGTGCACAGTTGATGGAAGGCCCTTTTCATGTGTCAACGATGTTGGATTTCGTTTAATCATGGATCCAATAATAAAAGGCATGGGTTGCGATAATTTCATAAATCCGCAAAATGTACGAGACTCGGTTGTTGAGGAAGCAGACTTACTAACCAGGAAAATTCGGAAAGAAGTCGAAGGAAAAGTTGTTTCATTAAAAATTGATGGCCTAACACATTTGGCACGCTCATTTATAGGTAAGCGTAAAAATACTATAATTGTTTATTTATTAATATAATTAAATAAATGTTTTGCAGGTGTTAATATTCAATACATAAATAATGGAAAAATTGTGCTTAGAACTTTGGCCACGGAGGAAATGTTTTCATGTCATACGGGGCAACATCTTAAAGATGTTGTATTGACAATTTTAAGCCGATTTGGAATTTCCTCCAAACAAGTATATTCTTGCACAACAGATAACGGACGAAATATGCTGAAGATGGATGAGTTGCTCAGTGACGATTGTGAAAACGAAAGTGATGAACAGGATGCAGACGACGAAATGAGCTGTTTGTCGAATTTCGATTTTGACAGCAAGTGCATAGGTAAGATTTTTAACCAGTAGGTTAACCAGTAGGTATTATCTTCAACATATTTGTATTTTATTTAAGGTATTAAATGTGCAGCCCATACGCTACAATTGGCGGTCAATTCAGTTTTAAACAAGCGGGAGTTTTCTGGTGCCATCGTTTCTGCGCGATCACTTGTTAAGAAACTACGTACTCCAAATATAACTTATCACTTGGAAGAAAAGCAATTGAAAAAACCGCCAATTGATTGCCTTACTCGATGGAGCTCTACCTATAGGATGCTTGAGAGCCTCTCGAAACCAGAAGTGCAGGAATTTTGTTCAAATTTAGCTGCTGGAAATCCGGACTTTCATTTAAAAAGCTCCGTTTGGCTTAAAATATCGGAGATAGTTCGCGTTTTAAAACCAGCTGAAATCGCAACAACTCAGCTACAAAGCGAGCAGCTTGTCTTTGGAGATTTTTACGGAATTTGGATTCGTTGCAAATTGGATGTGCAAAATTGCAAGTCGACCCTAGCCAAACTTTTATTAAGTGAATTAGAAAATCGGGAGCCTTCTCTTTTTGAAAACGATGCATACATTTGTGGCATATTTCTTGATCCAAGATACAACGTTTCTTTAAGCTCAGATCAAAGAAGCAAATGTATTACTTTGTTGACAAGTCTTAATAATCTAATATTGGAAATCTCCAGTGTAAATGAAGCAAATGAAAGCTGTCGCAGCTCAAATTCTACTTTGTCTGATGGTGAAAATATCAGCGAAGTTGATAAGTATCTAGATGTGTATGCCCATATTGACAATAACAATTCTTTACTGTCAAAAAAGAACATATTACACACATAAGATCAGTTTCTTAAGCAAAAACGCTTAAATACTAAAGTAAATATTCTTGAGTGGTGGGTTAAAAATGAAAGGAAATTCCCAGATTTATATGAGTTATCTAAAGTTGTGCTTGCGGTCCCACCCACCCAAGTTAGCGTAGAACGCCTCTTTTCCGGCGTAAAATTTATCATGAATCCCTTGAGAAACAAGTTGGACAATAAGTCATTAAATTCAATCATGTTCATTAGAACCAATAATCGTTTTTCAAAATAATTTTGTATACAAAAATTAAAAAAAAACCGGTAATATTTGTATAATACAAAATTAAAATAAGGCATGCTTTTAAATTAATATTTAAAAGTTACACCAAAACTGTAATTTTTAGAACAACAATTTTCAATTTTAGAAAAAAAGGTTTTATTTTCAATTGTAATTTTAAAAACTACAGTTTTGGTGTAACTTTTAAAAACAAATTTAAAAGCATGCCTTATTTTAATTTTGTATTAAAAAAATTAAAAAAAAAGAAGTTAAATTGTTTGCGATCTCTGAAATTTGTTATTAGTTTTATATTTTATTTTTGATTTTCTTTTTATTTTTTAATTTTGATTTTAATTTTCTTGTTTTATTTTGAATATTAATTAATTATAAATCTTGAAGAATATGTGAAATAAATGTGTGAATAAAACATAAAGAAAGTAATGCCTTTTTATTATTATTATTATACTTTTAATATAATTGTATTTTTACAAGAAAATTTTTTTTTTTTGGAACCGAAACCGGTATTTTGAAACCGAAACATACGAAAACCGTTTCACCGTTACGAAACCTTTATTCCAAGATTTACCGTAACCGATAACCGAAAACCTAAATGCGAACATAACCGAAACCGTAACTGTAACCGTTATTCGTTTCGGTTTTAATCCCTGATTTATATATTTAATTATAGTACATTATAAAAAATATAACATTTCTAAGACGAACATCTTATAAAGTTCAGCTGAAACGAAACTATAAATATGAGCGAGTTCTCTACTTGGACCTTAGAATAGATCTTCTAGCAGTAATTTAAATAAATTCGCAAGTCAGTTGCTTGAAATAAGTATTGGAAAAATGCATCTACACACAATCCGATGCGGTGTCAGAAGTTCGGTTATCCCGGAGATACTTAAGCCAAGTACGAAATACTTGATTCAAGTACGACTTTTTATCTCCTTCTCCTTATCAAGAGTCTATAATAATATTTTCAGTGAAATCAAATGTTTTAGGTGCTTTTGACTATTTTAATGCTGAGTGGCTGCCATTTCATCCTCACATTGTGTTAATTTATAAAAATATTAAGGATACACTTAAAAAATAGATATTAAAATCAAAAATTGTACAATTAGAATTTTAAAATTGATTTTGTTTTAAGTGCATTCACTATCGGTAGAAGACTTTCAATGAAGTCAAAAAAAATAAGTATCTGAGTATATTCAGCAGAGATTTAAATAAATTTGAAGAGTAGCTTTCTGAAAGCCCTTTAAGCTGCCGTCTAATCAAATGTTACCATCGAAGGCTTAGCCAGACCGGCGACAGTTGGCCAACTCTTTGGTGAGGCCAACGGACATTAAATTGCTGTCCGTCCACGATGGCGCGGACATAAAGACAGATACGGAGACGGACATGAACACGGAGACGGACACGGACACGGACATGGCATATTTTCCGCGCAGTTACTTGCGTTAATTTCCAACGTACAAAGCAACAACAAGAGTCGAGCAGCTGAAAAGCTGAGAAAATAGAGAAATGGAGAACTGAAAAGCTGGAGAACTGGAGAAGTGAAAAACTGGAGTCGCCAAAAAGGTCGCTGTCGTCATCAGCGGTTGGCGGTTGGTTGCTGCTTCCGGTTTTGTCTCACGCGTTTTTATTTTTTATTTACTCAACGCAACGCATTTTTGTCCATTACATTGGTCAGATTGCTTGAGGTTTTACCCCTTTTTACTACCCTTGAAATGTTTGGCATGAATGGGTATATGGTTGATAAAGAAGACATTCTTTGTCAGCTTGCCAAGTAAATTTTATTCGCCTAGTTATTTCTTCTCCCCTGCTCTCTATACATTTTTGTCTTAACCTGCTGCGTATTTGCTAGTCGTGCATACCCTGAATTTTAATCCCCCTTCTTTTGTCCTCTGCACCAACTGCTGGGTATTTGTGAGTTGTGCATACCCCGTTGTGTGATGTCATCTACGTCTCTGCTCTGTTATCCCACTGTACTTGAACTCTAGCCCAGCTGGGTATTTATGAGTCGTGCATACCCCATTGGATCTCTACTCTTCCATCATGTCCTCTTCAACTCCAAGCCTGCTAGGTATTTATGAGTCGTGCATACACCTTCGTTTCGGATCATCAATCTTTAATTACTATGTTCTGTTCTCTTCTTCAACTCCAATTCTACTGGGTATTTAGGAGTCCGGCATACTCCGTTTCAAATTATCACCAAATTCTTTCTTTTTTTCGCAGCTTCAACTCCAATCTTGCTGGGTATTTCTGAGTCGTGCATTCCCCATTGTATACAATTGATGGTGTTTCATGTTGTAGACTTTAGTAGGCAAATGTCCTACGTTCATAGGGGGCGTGGCACTCCCAAAACGAACTAAACACACAGAGCAACCCAACCGAGGCAATAATTTAAAATTTTAATTTTATTTTTCTTTCGTTTCGTATTTTGTTGTTGTTGTTGTTGCTGTTGCTGTGGCGTTTCCTTTGGCTGGCGCTTAATCGGATAATACGAATTTTTGTAATCGAAGTTTGTCGAGTCCTTGTAGTTGTCCTGGCTGCCTGCTGCTGGTGTACATGACTTGAGTCAATATATGCAGTATTTTATGAAAAGCTAACCCTTTTTTTATGCTTCGGGTGGCTTTGCATTTGCATGACGACGACGACGACGACGACAGGCAGCAGGACGAGCAGGACGAGGGAGGGAGCGAGGAAGCGAGGACTCTTCGATGCCCGCGTCGTGGCTTTTGTTTTAATGTCAGCACGGCGCGGGCGGCATCGCTGCTCAATTGTCTAACATTATCTGATTTAGCGTTTAATACTTAACCCTTGCCAGGACGACAAACACCCCAACCTGAACCCCAACCCCAAGCCCTACCCCGCCCCCATAGTCCTGCCTAGATACAGGATACGCCGTCGACACACGCGTTGCCATTAAGCAGGCGCATGAAGAACATGAAGAACAAAAAAAAGCTGAAAGCTGAAAGAGCAGGCGCAAGGATAACGAATTAAAAAATTAAAAATCGAAAAGCAACGACGACGACAACAACAACACCAACAACAACAACTGCAAGGACAACAAGGAGACGACGACAAAAGGTAAAAATGCGAAAGGGCTGAAACATGATTAGGTGTGTGGATGGTTAGCGGGTCTGTTAAGAAAAGGTTTAGGGGTTGTGGCAAGGCCAATGGAGAAGGGAGAGGGAGGAAGTGGAGGGTTTGACTGGCTGATGTGCTGCCACTGATTAGGCAGCGCCCCGGGGCTGGAGAGCGAGAGAGAGAGTGGGACAAACGACAACAACGTCGGCATAATTAAAACTCCCAAACGCCGCGTAATAAATGCCAAGGCAGGCACGGCCAATAAATAGCAATAACAACAACAACAACAACCACAGTAAAAACAATGAGAAGACGAACAACAAAAACAACAACAAGTTGAACAAGCATAACATTAGCAACCCTTTTTTATTTTTGGTCACAACCCCCATAAGCGCCAAGGAAATAAAAGAAACAATCGAATTTTAATCAATTCGCGCTAAGCAAAACGCCAAACGCTTCGCCAGTTTCATTTGCATTTCGCCTCTTGGCTTTGTTTCTTTTGTTTCTGGCCAACGATGCGGCATTTCAACCAGAGATCCCCATCCTCATCTCTATCCACACTCACCATCCACCGGATGTATGCACACGTGAACTGTTTCAGTTCTCAGTTCTCAGCTCACAGTTTTCAGCTCCAATTCTCCAGTTGATTCCACTGACCAGCTTGATTGTTTTAATCGCCGACCCGCACAGCCGGCAATTCTCTCGAACAGCCAATTTAGTGTTGCATACTTTGCGGCGGCAGCTGAAAATGTTTGCCCCTTTCTTTCCCTGGATCGGAACTCTTGTGAGTCTAAGACATTGATTAATTCTTAAGAATAACTGCTTGAATATCTTACTTTTATTTGATGTCTTAAATATTTTCGAGCCTCGTTTAAGATTTTTTCGTCTCCAACTGATCGAAGAATATTAACTGATGCATACTTTGCGGCTGCAATTGAATATGTTTGCCATTATGAAATTAAAAAACTCTTAAGGTTAACCGCTTGATTATCTGAATTTCATGTTTTAAAATATGAAGTGAACTTAGCAAAAATAGTTTTAGTTAAATAATTGTTACACACTTTGCAGCATGCGTTTGCTTATGAGTTTCAAAATTCTGAACAGCAATCGTAACGGTTATCATTTGAAATTTATAAATAACATACATGGTCATTTTTGAATGTCTTTTTTACCAAAAACTTGGAAAAAGACTAAAAATTATTGTAATTTTTATGAGTAATTTTCTACACACCTGAAAGCCTTAATCTGGCTATAACAAATTTCTGTTGCATATACATATTGCTCTAATTGAATGTGGAAAATATCGGTGTACATATTTTAATAAAGGACCCTTAATTTGATCAGCGGCGTTGTTGGGACTGTCAGTCGTTGACAGACCCAGCAGCTGCCCCCATTTTGATATGCTCAGTTCTAATCATCTACTCACCTGCTTCGACCTGTCAGCCAAAAAAGCTGGCAAAGAAGTATACCTGAGATGGTGGACGGGTGGCTTGGTGGTTCATTGGCTTGGTGGCTCGTTGGTTGGGTGGCTTTTCATTTGTCGCTTCTTGTGGCGCATTGCCATTTAGACACATTCACCTGGGCCGTCATGTTGCATTGTGTTTGCTATTTGCTTTGGCAATTTCTATTCATTGCAACTCATCAGTTTTGTCCTCGCAGCTTCATCTTTTCCTTCTTCTTCTTCATGTTGCACTTGCTAGTTGCTTTCTTTTTTCATTGCAATGCCACACACACACATACACACACATTGATACACACTCCCAAGTCCTCTAGACCTGCAGAGAATCATCTTTCCCTCTCGTTTTGGGTTGCAGTTGTTGTTATTGCGGCTCATCATCTTTCGGCCGACAACTGTCCCCTATTCCCTCCCCCCCCCCCCAACCTTTCCTTATCACAATCCCAATGCCATTCGCAGTCGCAGTCGCATTCTCGTACTCGTATTCGTATTCCCATTCTATTTTTCGTTAGCTTTCGTCTCTCGTTTCCCTCTTTACTCGTTGCCTAACTTGCTTGCTTGCTGTTATTTATAATTTTCGTTTATTTGCATTCGCATCCAATTTGTTTGTTCGTTCCAGCAATGCTCCTACCTGCTGCTGCCCTGGCATTTTTTATTCCACTCTCAGCAGCAGCAGCAGAAGCAGTCATCAGGTGCTGCCCCCTCGAACCATTCAACCAACGAACCCACTGAGTCCAAGTCCAACTTGGCCCTATGTACATAAGTACTTACAAACCTTTCTCCCATATAGTATACTTTTGCTAATATTTTGTATACTCGCATCCAAGATATGCTCTGCATCTATATCAATATCTATATCTATATCTATATCTACATATATCTATATCTACATCTATATCTATATCTATATCTATATCTATATCTATATCTATATCTATATCTATATCTATATCTATATCTATATCTATATCTATATCTATATCTATATCTACATCTACATCTACATCTACATCTACATCTACATCTACATCTACATCTACATCTACATCTACATCTATATCTATATCTATATCTATATCTATATCTTTATCCATATCTATATCTATATCTATATCTATATCTATATCTATATCTATATCTATATCTATATCTATATCTATATCTATATCTATATCTATATCTATATCTACATATATCTATATCTACATCTATATCTACATCTATATCTATATCTATATCTATATCTATATCTATATCTATATCTATATCTATATCTATATCTATATCTATATCTACATCTACATCTACATCTACATCTACATCTACATCTACATCTACATCTACATCTACATCTACATCTACATCTACATCTATATCTATATCTATATCTATATCTTTATCCATATCTATATCTATATCTACATCTATATCTATATCTATATCTATATCTATATCTATATCTATATCTACATCTATATCTATATCTACATCTATATCTACATCTATATCTATATCTACATCTACATCTACATCTACATCTACATCTATATCTATATCTATATCTATATCTATATCTATATCTATATCTATATCTATATCTACATCTACATCTACATCTACATCTATATCTATATCTATATCTATATCTATATCTATATCTATATCTATATCTATATCTATATCTACATCTACATCTACATCTATATCTATATCTATATCTATATCTTTATCCATATCTATATCTATATCTATATCTATATCTATATCTATATCTATATCTATATCTATATCTATATCTATATCTACATCTACATCTACATCTACATATACATCTACATCTACATCTACATCTACATCTATATCTATATCTATATCTATATCTTTATCCATATCTATATCTATATCTATATCTATATCTACATCTATATCTTTATCTATATCTATATCTATATCTATCAATATCTATATCTATATCAATATCTATATCAATATCTATATCTATATCTACACCTTTTCCTAGTTCAGGTAATACCTTCGTCGGCTCTTCTTCTTTGGACTTGTTGGCTCCAACCATTTTACGCTATTATCAACGTCATCATCGTCGTTGTCGTTGTTGGCATCTTCTGTCCGGCCCTGGGTCGAGCTCGTCTACGGCTGCCATTGTTGGGCTTGGCATCATCAGCTCACCTTTGCCAGTTAGCCCATTGTTGTATCTCTCGACCCTCGACTGGTATTCTCCTTCTCCTTCTCTGCCTGTCTCTGTCCATCTTTTTGTCTCTGTCGTTCTCTTTCTCTGGCTGTCATGGCATATTATTGGTGTGCGGAAAATGTTTGCGTAATTGCAATGTTGACATTCGTATTTTTCACTCACTTGCTGCTGGGCGAAGAGCATCTCCGACAGAGGTACCACCCCTACCGTCTACCTGCCACCTTCCCCCCGCTTTCCACTCACCCTCTCTCAGTGTCGCCTGCTTTCATTTCGCCTGTCATTTGCGCCGGAATGGCTACATGGGACATATACTATAAATCCAAGTGCATCTATTAGCCGAGTCCTAACGCCCAACAACACGTTGCCGCCGGCTGGGAAACCGACCAGATACTCGTATTCAGGTCCGGACAGAGATCGAGGTCCAAGGCACGAACCTAAGTAAGACATCACGGGGCTGCCAACTCATTCCCCCTCTATTGCCTTGTTGACTTGCGCCCCAGTTGTGACATTGCTAAAGCTTCGACAACTTGTCAAATTACCTTAAGCAAGCCCTCGGGTAGACAATACTCACCCTCCTCTGCCTCTGCCTCTGCCTCCTTCTGCGCTTTCGACGGGCTTGTCAATATTTAAAATTGAAAAATACGCCTTCCCCCGACCCTCAGGTACCGGAGTATTTCATATCATTTCAATATCATTGATGTAAAAATGTTTCGAGCTCCGTTAATGTGCCCCGACACAGGCAAAAAGAAAAAAAAAAAAAAGGAAGAAACAAAAAACGCGAGTCAATGAAAACCAGAAATACAAATAGAAAACTTTAAAATTCGCAATGTCGAATTGGGTATACTCTTTCTATAAAATATGTCTAATGTTTTTTAAAGATTTTCTTACATCGGAAATCACTTGGGAATCCATTGAATAACCTAAAAATATTTAATTGAATTTTATTATCCTATGTCCTAGCGTCACAAGGATTTCCTTTTAAGTTTATGCATAAGTCACAACTAACTTTGAAAGTAAACTTTTTATTAATTTATACATTTAATCTATTTGGATATTTGTATTCTATATTATATTATAACTACTGCTATTATTATTATTTTTAATATATACGTATATGTGCTTTTTGTGATTTTTGTGATTCAAATCATTCATGGTACAATTCAATACATATTTATGTTTCTTATCGTGACGAGCGTCATTTCAGTACTCTAAGAGTATTCGCAGTGTATAATGAGCGAGGCCAGGGCAGAGGTTAAAGTGGGTGGGGGAGGCACAGTGACAGCAAGGACATTGAGGACAAATCGCAAGACACCCTCAGATACGCCAGGTTAGCGAGTCGAGTCACTCGGAAGTCGAAAGTCGGGGGAAGGTTACCATTACCGACAACCATTCATCCAGCCATTCAGGCATCCAGGCATCCATCCATCCATCCATCCATCCACCTATCCATTTATTCATTCAAACATTCAGTCGTCTATCTGTCGTATGTATATTTCATATGCCCTTATGCCCTTATGCCAATGTCGCGTCTTTGCATTTCTCAATGTACTCGAAAACGATTTATTAAAAATATCTTTGGCATGGCATCGAGGCAAAACAACAAGCAAGCTTATTAAAAATTTATTACCGAGCTTAAAAAATGTTACCCCAGTCGCTTGTCGCTCAATTCGTGCAGCATGACACCGACACCCATCCCCACCCCTACCCCTACCCCACCTATTCCAAGCACCCACCCACTCACCTGCCACCCACCCATTGCCACGTTTTGTGGCCCGCAGGGCAAGCACACCTTCCTCCACAATGAGAGCCCAGAAGAAAATGACGACGACGATGAAGGCAAGTGTGCCCGGGGCACAGATATTGAAAGGTATTTGGGCTGATTTGTTTGAGTTGGAAATTTAATTTATAACTGTAAATGTACTTTCCACGGTGGGAGTGGGGGTAAAATTAAAGGCCAGGTGGGGATAACCCATCGAAGGACAAAGCAAGACTTCGAACTAGGTATTTAACAACATGCCAAACGTGTCACTTTCAATATGCCCCGGTCTATTTGAATTGTAATTAGGAATATTTAGTCAGACTTTCAAATTAACATGTGGATCTAAGGATAAAGAGCCGTTTTAAGGATATAAGCAGTTCAATTTCATGCCTCTTGGAAGTTCTTGAAAGACTGCAACCTGGAGAAATGCTTTTAAGAAATGAAAAGCTTTCACCTAGATCTCTTACGAAAAACCTCTCGAAAATAGTTGAAGTTGATGACAAGTGAGAAAACTTAAGTCTCGAAGAAGTTTATTGAATAATGAATGAGTCTTTCATGACAAATAAAAACTTAATTATTTTATGTAAAAGGCACGGCTATAATTTGAAAATTTATATCAAATATACTCCCTGGAACTCCCTGGATATATTGGGAAGCTGCATGCTAAATTTAATGCCTCTAGCTCTTAACATCTCTGAGATCAAATCGTTTATATGGACAGACACATGCAAATGGCTTTAACGACTTTTCTGGTAAAACAAAGTTGTATAATGTGTCTGCAAATATTTTATTCAAAGTGGTATATATGCTACTATTCTAACAGGAACAGCTCGATAGATAGATATGTCTGTTACTTATGTATATAGTTGGATAGATGGATAATTGTTGTTGTCACAGCTGTATGCAATGCTAAGTGATACATCAGATGTGCCCTGTCCCAATCGAGAGTTGGTCGTTGGTCATCATCATCATTAGTAATGACCGAACTACCACCGAACCCTATCTCCTGCCTTTCCCTTTCCCTGTTTCTGTTTCGTAACCTATCTTTATAGCCAGTTCGCAACGGTAACCGCAAAAAGCCCAAGAGTCGACGGGGCGGCTCAGGGCCAATGACAAATGATCAAGTGTCACACATGGAATTTAAAGTAGCTGCAGCTGTGTGTGTGCTCGAGTGTGTGTGTGTGAGTGTGAGGCAGGTACACGCTTATTAGTTCTTAGATCTCCCTCTGTCCATCCCTGTCCAAGGGTTGCTGCTGTCGCACTATTTGATAACTAAAACTCATCAGCGTCCTCATCCTCTCAAGCCTCAGGCTCGTCATCATTTTTATTATTTAGCCGAAATGATGAAATGAAAGCCCGTGAAGGCTTAAGTGGCATACACGGAGAGCGGAGAGACACAGTCCTTGGTCCTTGGTCCTTTTTGGCGCACATGTGGCGGCACACACGGATGTTCTAAGCCCGACGAGACAGTGGAAAAGGCGACAGCCAAAGCATTTTTCAATATTTGACAAACAGACTAAAGCTCTGCATACAAGTGTGCGTGTTTGTGTGTGTGTCTGTGTGTGTGTGTCTTTCTGTGTGTGAAAAATGGCAACTTTGACAGCTTGACACTTCAGCATTCAGCCAGGCCAGGCCAAGCCACAGCCCAACCCCGACCCCGACCCCGACCCCTAGTCCAATCCGAATCCCAAACCCAATCCTGGAGAAATTTTGTTCCTTCCCCCCGTAAGCAATTCACATATGCAGCCAGCTTCGGGAATATTTTAATTTAAACGTTGCCTCCCCCCACACAAAATAATAATAATGTATAATAAAAATGTTAACTTACCCTCGAACTTGGCTCGCTTTCCCCTCTCTCCATTTGAGAAGGTTTCTCGACTCAGCTCGATGTCATTTGGAATTGTTTTCCGTGTGTGGCATTCCATGTTGCAAGATTGGCTCAGCTTCTGACTCTCAACCCAATTTACTGCCACATTCCATCTCTCCTCCTTCTCCTCCTCCTCCTCCTCCAGTCCCTCAACCTCTTCTCATTATCCTCGTTGTCTTCGCTGACGTCACTGCTATTTTGACAGCTAAACGTCACATTTGACAGCTCAACAATTTGTCATTCGGCGGCTTGGCAAAGTTCTAAACGTTCCTCCACATGCTTTAATTGCCTCACTTTGTGCTCGGCATCTCTCGAGAAAAAGAGAATCGCTCAAAAGGGTGAACATATCGAAGCGAATCGAATTTAATCGCTTAAAACAGAAGCATTATGAGATCTAATAAAGAATAAGAAATTTAGTCATCGACTTAAACAGAGAAGGAAACAATGTGAAATAAGGAGTGACAAGTTAGAAAAAAAGAGAAGTAAGTGAGTTAGAAGAGAGTGAAAAGTAATAGAAGGCGACATTTGTCAATAAGGAAGAGCATTGTTGAAGGAGGGATGGATAAAAATTAAAAAGGTTACAATGATTGATAAAAGGTCGATGGACTTTTATCAACATTCGACTTTTGGCAGAGATTTTTGTGAGTTTAAGAAATCAGACGTAAGCCAAATGATCCAAATGGATAAGAAATTTCCAGATTTACTGTTTCGTGATGGAGTACGCTGGGATATATAGTTTACTTTCCCATCAAATAAACAAAAATAAGAAAAGCTTTTATCTTTAAACGATGTAACAAAATTAAATGAATTCAAATTAATAAACACTCAAATTCAATTAAACTTGTGATTAAATAACGATTGTTTTGAGGGAACAACGATATGTCCCTATTTTTCGTATTTTAGAAATTAAAACACGATCGAATTAATTTTGCTGCGTTTATTGCCGGCTGTTCTACGATGTATAATATAATTTTCATGTATTTTACAGATCATAACATTTCATATGCATAATGCATTATTAACAATCTTGTAGCATACTAACAGGTGTTTCGTTAATTAGTTAGAAATTATGACAAAATAGCAATTAATAACATTGGCAAGGTAAATACAAAATTACTAGCTACAATTTCAGAAATGTTATAATCACAAAAGTGAATTATATAGTCACTACGATTATTTAAAAAAAATTCTAATTAATTAGTAATTCTAATCGAAATTTAAGAGGTATGGAACTCAATCATTGTATGATTTCCTACAGGGCTCTATTGTCAACTATGTTGTGATCAGCTTGTAAATGGTATTCAAAGTTATCTAAGGATATTCAAGAGACTGTTAAGTAGGATAAGTAAGTGAGGGGGGAAGGAGCATAGTTTTCTGGGCTAACCAACTAACCAACTATGCTGAATCACTGAGCATCAAGTAATTCAACATCAACTCGGCAAGCTCGCAACTAATTGACAGACCTCGCAGGCTGTTCACCCGTTGACCCCACCACCTTCCCTCTCTCATTCTCTCTCTCTCTCTGTATGCTTTGCTAACAGTCTGTAACACACATTGTCACCTTCAGCTTTTTCATCTTTTTTTCTCTACTTTGCTTTTTGTTTTACTTTTTTGCGCCTTATATCAACTCATTAATTTCTATTTCTGTTTGTCTTGGGCATGAGTGCAACGTACCGCCCGGCCCCTCAATCCGCCTCAATGCCCAACCCTTCAACTACCTGCCACCTTCTTGGCCCCTTGAGCGCTGCTACATATCTGAAATTATACTTTGTCCTTTCTATAACAATAATTATTATTTCTTGCTTCAAGCAGCGGCAGCACAACAATCAGAGCATCTCTGCCAGCTGAGGGGTGTTGAGGTGCCGGTGGAGGGAGGGGAAGGGGAAAGGGGGGGGTTGGTAGAGCCAGCAAACACTTAAAAATGCTAAATAAAACATATTCCACTTAGAGCCCAGGCACTGGGACTGCGGCTCTCTGCATTCTGAGTCTGAATCCGAGTCTGAGTTTGAGTTTGAGTCTGAGAAGGATGGAGATGATGGGCTGCGAGGGGTTGCAAAGGGGGTTGAGCGGGGCGTGCGGGGTTAGGTGCCAACTCACAGGTGCCGCTTGTTAAGAAAACAGGCACAGAGGGGCTAAAAGGCGGACACCAGCCTAGCCATATTTGCAATTCATATACAGCAGACGTCACACACACACACACACATGAGGTATATATGTTGTACATATATAAGTATAAAAAAAATAATAATAATTTGCAAAAGTAGCGTCGTGTGACAATTGCTGTGGCCCCCTCTGTGGCCCCCTCTTTACCCCCCTATTTCCACCCCTTAGCACAGAACTCAGTGTACAGTTTTGAGTCAACGTCTCGCTGTTTTGCGTGCCCAACTACACTTGTTGTTGTTGTTGTTGTTTGTGTTGTTGTTGTTGCTTCAGTTGCTATTTGAATTTTGAGGACATTGTGATGAGGCTTTAGTTTGCAAATCTCTTGCACACACAACACACACACACACACACGCACACACACACAACGACAACACATGGCACAAGATGTGGCCCCTCTCATCGAGCATAAAGAAGAACAACAAAACACACACACACACTCACTCGTAAACAAACGTCAACGAGCGACGTCAGCATCGCAGTCGCCGTCGCAGTCGTCGTGGGCGTCGGCGTCGCAGTCGACGCAGCTGGATTCGATGGCAGCGGTACTTCAACGCTTGATATCTCGGTGGCCGGTACCATTCTAGCCCTACGCCTTACCACTCCTTCCTCCCCTCTCTCCACCTTAGCTCAACCTCAGCATAAAATCGTTGCATACTTTTGGGTCTCTCAAATAATATGCATGTGTAATAGATCAAAATACGAGTACTACGTGTACTTCGGACTGAATCGAAATCGGACAGTTGAAAAAATCCTAAGCACAATTATCACCAAATATATGTATATATAAATAATATATTATATTTTGATTTATAGCCACATTTTCAGTTAGTTCTACATTTTATTATTTTCACTAATTTGATCGATTATCTTTGACATTATTAGAATTCCTCTCAAATTATTGAGAGAATAGAATCAGTTTTGGGAAAGTAGTTGACTAATAAGTACTTTGAGAACCTCGACAAATCTTTTCTTTGAAATTGGAAAGCGTTGGGCAAAGTCAATAGAGCTCAAAGGATATAAAGTGTTTTTTTTTTTTTTAAACAAAAAATCCGAATTTTAATAAAATGGTCACGAACTTATTGACCCGTCTTAAAATTAATATTCTGAAGAAAGTTCTCAAAATGGATCTGTTGACATTAATTGGTAGAACCTAAAATTTATAATTACAACTAAGTATATGTATATGATAACTTGTGAAAGTAATCGAACCTTTCTATAAGTATTCGCATGAATTACATATGCTAATGAGAGACTATCATATTCTTCAAATGCTTCAATCATGTATTTTAGTTTGTATTTGGATTCCCTTTCTCTCCTTCGCCATCTTTATTACCTATTGCAATTGTTGAATTTTGAGATTCTTTCATTGTTGTTGTTGCATTTCTCTTTACAATAATTTTTAGCTGGCAACAACGAGGCGTAGATTTGGGAGACGGCTGGCCGACCAACCAAGCATCGTTTGTGCAGGTGTCAGCCCCCTCCCCCTTCTCCCCTTCCTTCTCCTTCTCTACGTCCCATTACACTCTCTTCTCTCCATCTTCGTCCCTCTCCGCGCTCTAGTCCGTGTGCTGTCAAGTGCGCTTATGGCTGTCATGACGCCCATAACATTGTCATCAGCATTAGTTTTTGCAATGGAAGAGAGGCGACGAATGAGCGAGGGAGAGAGAACGAGATGGGAGATTGAGGTAGGGAGGGAGGGGGTGGCGTGGGCGCAGCCGCTAGATGGCGTTGCTGTGAATAACTGTGTGTGTTGCGTTTTGCTTTGCTTTGCTTTGCTCGTTTGGCACTTGTTGTTGTTGTTCTTCTTCTTCTTCTTGTTGTTATTGTTGTTGTTGTTGTTGTAGTTGTTCTTCTTGTTATTGTTGTTGACATCGTCACAAAAATTGGTGCAAAATGCTTCAGTTTCTGTTCTTTTTCCCTTTTTATTTATTTTTTGCTTTTCCTCCTCACACACACACACACACACACACTTATGCAGCATGCCTGCACATCAATGTAGTGTGTATGTGTGTGTGTGTGCGTGTATATGTTGGTGTCTGCAGCTGCAAGTGAAGCGCATCCTTCGCTGCCTTCTGTCAGCGCAGCTCACCTACAGATTTATTGGTAGCGCCCTAAAAGTAGGCTATGGCTAAGACAATACTCAAACACACACACACACGAACACATACACACACACACACACACACACACACACATGCATATAATTAAGCGTTGACTATTTGTAATTTTTAATAAGACTGAACGCACAACAAGCTACAATATCACAAGTACCTTCCACCCCACCCCACCCCATTCCACCCTACCCCAACCCACCCCAAGGTAAGATTCGAAAGGTAGCTGGAAAACAGGTTTGAGGGTGGGGAGGGGTAGACACTGCACTGACAAAACAATATAAAATAAGCATGAATAATTAGAATATGTTAAGTGTTTTGGGGCACTCGACATCTATGTGTGTGTGTGTGTGTGTGTGTGTGTGTGTGTGTGTGTGTGTGTGTGTGTGTGTGTTTGTGCCCGCATATTGTATATATTTATATATACTGTCAGTCAGTCAGTCAGTCAGTCAAGTTGGGCGCATCCTACAAAAGCCACGCCCACACAATGTGCTCGTTGCACGTTGAAGGCGCAAAGAACTCGAGTGCCCACCTGACTTTTTGTCATTCAAATGAAAACTGTACGTCGTCATCATCACATACACACACACACACACACACACACACACACACACACACACACATGCTTACACACCTGCTCTGATTGCTTTGTTCAGCATTTTTCTAACAATTTCTCTGTCATCTGCATCTTTTTTTTAGTATGTTTTTTGTATTTTGCATTGCATTGCATACACTTAGGCGCGACTTTTCACTTGTATTTGTATGCGTGCCGAGTCGTTCATTTCTTCCTCTTCTCTTTTTCTTCTGCTTCTGCTTCTTCTTCAGCATCATCATCTTGTTGTTGTTGTTGTTGTTGCTGTTGCCGGGCATAGAAAAATTTACAATGCAATTGAGTATGCAAATATTGCCTACTTGTCATGTAGACAAATACAACGCCCTCGCATTGCCACGCCCACCATCTTCCCTCTACCTCTCTCTTGCACTCTCTCGCTCTCTCTATCTCTCTCTCTCTCTTTCTTTCTTTCGTAGTTGCCCGTCTCATCTTGCATATGCATGTGCGCATATTTGTTATTGTTAGCGTTGCGTCTTTATTGTTGTTGCAATTTCCCAAATTAAAATAACAATATGGACGACACGACGACGCGTCGTCTCTCATAGCCAAGCACAACTGTACCGCCGGGCTGTGCCAAAAGTGATAGAAAAGTCAGAAGAATGTTAAAGATACTCGCACATATTTCTGGGTCTTACTATATCTATGCCTCCTCCATTCGCACCTAAATTATTATTGAGGTGACTAGCATCAATGTTCCCCTCTGACCTTTTTTCAGAGCACAAACGTTTTATTACTAAGCAAACAACACATAGAGGCGCCAAACAAGCATTTTTGTGGTATCATACATATATACAGGTCTATATATGATGTGGCTTCTTTGGTTCAAAAGATATTTCGATTTGATTTTTATTTTCAATTTTTATAATAAAAATCAACAAATAAGAGTTATGTGTCAATTTTTATAATAAAAATTGGAAATAAGAGTTAGGGTTTAATTTTTATATAATATAAAAATTGAAAAATAATAATTGTTTTTGATTTTTATCATTTAAATTAATTTCAATTTAATTAAAAATAATTTTGTTATAAAAATCAGTCAATAACTCTTATTTTTTAATTTTTTGACAAAAAAACTTATGAGTGTTACAGTCCCTGATTTTTACTCGAATGAGTTGTGGAATCTTTTAATAAACAATAAATAATTTGAAAATTGTGCTTTAACTTCCTTTGTTCTATCCATTTTTAAGATCAGTGTCCAACAAGGTGGATTAAATTACCAAACAAAATGAATTATTCATTATTTTGTTTATCAATTGATCATCTTTTTTTATTCTTTATTTAACATATGATTTCCTTTTGATGATAAGTTGTTTTCTTTAATTTTTCATATATTTTTAGTTCCCATTTTTATCCAAAATCTTAAATTTATGATACTTTATTTATGTATTCTTCACCGAAAGTTACCTATAATTTTAAAAGAGGTTTCTTTAATGGTTGCCTTAGTTCCCGAAAAGGTTTTCCGAGGTCTCATTTACTAATGTTGTTATAATCTAATATGAGTATGTTGCTCAGTTGCCTCGCTTAATGTTTCCATGCACCTCACACCTTAAGATAATCCATGGACCATACTTATCGAAGACTTTTCAGCATGTTATTTATCTATGTTATGGGGCTGGAGATCTGTCGCTTTATGTGCGTGTACTGTCTGACATTTATGTCTATGGCATTCATAAGAAATGTTTTTATTTATTACAAATTGTTTGATATTAAAAATGTACAATGTGGGATGAGGAGGAGTACGGGTACATGGTAAGTATGAATATGAATATGAGAAAATTAGAGGATGGGGAGAAACTTGGCACAAGTAAATCATTGGAATAGGTTGTGGGGTGGGACTCGGGGGGTTTTTTTGGGGGGAACAATGCGAATGTATAGAACTGGCGGTTACTTTGGATATTCTTTTTTATTTGGCATCCAAAAATGTCGAGAAATTAATGGCACTCGTCGAAATTTATGGGCCCTGTGATATTTGAGTGTGTAACTTTTGGAGGATATGGAATTGGATGCCATAAGATGTCAATGTTAAATGACTGAATGTGCTCATAAAGATAGCCCAAGGTGCCTATTAGATACGAGTATTCGCATAAGAGACTCCAATTTTAAGAAACTATTAGATAGTAGGGTAGAAGGAGGCAGGACCGACTGTTGGGTAGGGTACCTGAGTTCTTTGGGGAGTTCAGCACTTCCGCCTGCCAAAGGGATTATTTGGCTTTTTTCGTTGCGGTCAGTTTTTGGTGTCTTTTTTCGGAGAGTAAATTCAATTTACAAAATGTGTGCGAAAGGTAATGCAATTTATTTGGACTCGTAATAAAAATTAATAACGAAAACGTGTCGGGTTAGTCAAAGGTCTCCACTAATATGACGAGGCAGAAAGCAAAAAAAAGAAGAGTTGGAATAAAGGAAGAAAAATATAAAGTGTGCGTTTGTTTGGGGTCCGGCATATTGTCTATCTAATAAAAATCAAACAAATTATGCTAACAAACTGGATTTCATAGCTCGTTTTATGTGTGCGCTGCCCTGTCGTGGTGATTTGCTCAATAACCCTTGTAATATAAACAGAGCCCAAGCCCTGAAAAGAAATGGAGTTGGAGATGGAGGTCCAAACATAAACAGAAAGCCACCCACATGTGACATGACTTTCACTTGGCAGCAGTCCATCACAGGGAGGAGGAGGCCAAAGGAGACGCTACCAGAGCTAACAAAAAAAGGACATGACTTGAAAATCACTTAATCTACTTGGGCTGTGAAAAAAGCAGCAGCGAGAAAACCAAACAAAAACAAGGCCAAGGCAACGGCAACGGCAAAGAAAATACCAAGTGAAATCGAAACTGAAAGTGAAACCCTTTCGACTGCTCACTCTTCCTCGACCTCCCCCTCTGTCACAATCTATATGGGCATACTTAAGGGCGCGTCCGGTTAACCCCAAAGGGCACACATGCCTGGCTGAGAGGGGTGGAGGGAGTTATTTGGTTCGTCCAGGACATCCGCACAAATCAACAAACCATGACAACGGCATTTTTCACATATGTATGAGCCACGTCTATAGCGCTCGAAAATTATTGCAAATCACTAAAACCAACAACAATCCGCAGAACAGAGAAAAAAAAAGAAATACGCGAACAACCACTGAGCCACCGAGCCACCGAACCACCGCACCACAGTCCTGCGTCCGTCTGCATCCCAAAAAAGGATTCGCTGAAAGGCTCTGGCGAGGTAATTGAATTCAATCAAAATTGTTTGGTCCATCAAACAGACAATTACAAGCAATACAGTTTGCCAATATCCTGCCAACGACGATAATAGGAGGAAACAGGAGGAAAACAGGAGGAAAACTGCAATTTCAACCCCTCCGATTAGATGTACGTATGTATTGCCGGGCATTTCATAAAGTTGTCAGTCAACTCGTGTCCTTATCGAGCAACTAAAGCAACTCACACGTAGACAAGCAATTTGTCAATCGCTCGATTTGATGAGCTTAGCATATTTGCTATTTATTAAGGATACTCCTTTTTGGTTTGGGGGAGTTTACCCTTGCAAAGAAAAAGAGTTGTTATCGTTATCGATAACAATAACTGATAAGTTTGTTATTGTGATGAAAGCTGTCACATATGAGTTTTCTGTATTTTGTGGATTTTCCCAATATTCATAATCAATTGTTAAGATCTGTGCTAAGAGTGATTTCTTGAGTGATCGATTATCGATAGCGATAACTAATTAGTTTTATATTGTGATGAAAGCTTCGAGTGCTTTTTTAAGTAATCCATTATCGATAACGATAGTTGAAAAGTATTCTTTTACGATAAAAACTGTCATCGAGGTATATTCGATATTTTATGGATTTCCCCATTATTTAAATTGTTAAGATCTGTGCTAAGACTGCCATCAAGGAACTCTCAGAAATATATATAGCACCTTTCGTGCTGCTTTCGTCACTAGCACGGACTGCCGTCCGCAGTGAAAAGTGTTTATTATGGATTTTCCCAATATTCAAATTGAAAGAAATGTGCTAAGAGTGCTTTTAAAGTGATCACTTATCGATTAAAAATCAGTTTTACGACATTTCAGAAAAGTTGTTAAGCTCAGGCTTAAGAGTTAAATCGTTCAAGTTTTAGGCGATATGTTAGAATTTTTGATAAAATCAAATATTTTTGAAATCTTTTCTGTTCAAAGAGCTGCCTGTTGCTAAGAAACTAAATAGGTTATCGATAGCATTAGCACCGATGGACATTTCTCCAAAGCTGAAAATTTTAATGATCTCATAAACATATATCTTACAGTTATTCTATTTTCGAAGTGTCCAGTTTTCCACAAAGATATCTCAACATTTTACTTGTTTCACTTCCAATAACTTTCACTACTTATGGGCTTTGTCTATGGCTTTTCTATTGCTGCCCACGCTCTCAACTCAATCTTTGCTTTTTTGCCAAATCACTTGACCAATTTGTCAAGTGGCACTTAAGCGTGTGCGTCAGCTCCCCCCCTTGCTGCCTTTCCTCCCTTTCCCCCCTTATTCCTCCCATTGGCCCTGTACTCATCCCTCGATTTTCAGCTGGATTGCGGGATTTTCTCGGGGTTGATGCGTGATGCTTGTTGTAGTCTTGTTTGCGGTGGTCTTTTGAGAGTTTGCCATTATCCTTGTTACAATTTGCATGCATTGTGGTGGGGTCCATTTATCCAGTTACCGCTCCCCTACCCTCCCCTACTCCTTGTCCTTTCTTTGACTTTAGCTCCAGTTTGAGCATCATCTTGAGCTTCAGTTATTCATCCATACATCCATGGTCATGACTATATCGTTTGCGTCCTGTCTGTCTGTCTGTCTGTCGGGCCCAGTGATAAAAAAGTCACTTGTCATTTCTTTTTAACCCTCCCCTGACCCAATCCCATCCCCGATTCCCCCACTTCCTGCCCTTGCTGCCCACTTATGCCCAGCTATTTACGCATTTCTTTCTCTCTCGCTTTCTTTTTATGATTTTATTAGCTGCAAAAACAAGCAATTTTGTTACAATGTTTATTGGTTATAGTTGCGTCTCGGGTATCCGAAGGGTTCGGCCTGCTTTTTGATGTGCCCTTAAAAATCATAAGCGTGAGTTATGTTATAGGGTTGCCACCCCTTCTCACATATGATATGATACTCTGGGATACACTCGTATTCTCATATGTAGATAGAGATTGGCCTTTGTCGGTTGCCAAAAGGCAAATTGCGACAGCGATTTGGCCTGATTTGTGTGATTTCATTTGATTTGACTTGATTTGATTTGATTTGATTGTGTGTAATGCAATATGTGATTGAAGGAGTAAAGGGAGGATTGACTTCAATTAGGAGCACCATTAAGGCGGACACGATTGCAATTGAGAAAGTGTGGAATCTGGGTTAAACTTTGAAGAGTCTAGGATCAGGAAGGAACTTACTTCGGAAAACATACATATGTGAATTCAGGAAGGAAGTTAATTTCTATACTGAATGCGTTTATCTATTGTTCCTAATCTAAGACTATAATTTTATTGATTGCATAGATTACAGATTTTGAATATGTTCAAGTATTGAACTGATGAATTTTAAATATTACTTTGAAGAGTCCAGGATCAGAAAGTAACTTTACTTCAGAATCCATAATTTCAGCTAGGAAGTTAATTTCTGTACTGAATGCATCTATCTAATTTGCCCAAATTGATGTATTTTTCATTTTGTATTTCGAATCGAAACTCTTTTCAGAAAAATGTCAAATTACAGAGTATCTTTTGGAAAGTATAGAATTTTATTTAAAGTTATTTTGTATCGGAAAGTGAATTGATATTTAGGAACTTGGTCCAGAATTGGGACAACTTAAGTGTTCTGTCATCTGAGTAGATTCTTATGCATTGAATTGAATCGAACTGAGTCGGATATTGACGCCAAGTAATTGCAACTGTGGCCAATAGGGGGCGCCTTTAATGATCTAAGCGAAGGAAATGGAACATAGACGTCTTCATTTCAATTGTGTGTGTGTGTGTGTGTGTGTATGTGTGTGTGTGTGAGTCTGTCATCCCCCCAACAGAGGCACATTTTTCGACACGAGACGCGTTTGCTTTTAATTGCCCCCTCCTTACACACCACCCCCCCCCCAATGCTCCCCTTCCCTTGAAAATACCCACAACAAATGCCGAAGGACAACAAAATGCTGGACTGACCGTCCATTTCATTAACTGGCGCAGTCGAAACGAAAAACGTTGCGGCGATTAGTTCACAGCCATAACACACGCCCCCACCCTTCCCCTCCTAGAAAGCTCTACCTATCCCCCCTTTTCAGCCCCGTCCCCCCTCCTTTTCGGCATGTCCATCCGCTGGAGACCAAACTAAACTATAAAATTTTATGAGTTTCTACAGGACACACACACACACAAAGACACACACACACACATACGCTCAATTGGTTTTTGCTTTTTTCCATGTTTGCAGGTAGTTTAAGCTCTGCCTGCCACGCCCTCTCATCCCACCTCCCTTCCCCGCCCATTTCTCGTTGTCGTCGTTCGCCAAATTGCGCAAAATGTTAACAAGCAATTGAGCAGACAAACAAACAACTGTTGATGGCAGGAGGAACAGGGATGGAGGGGAAGGGGCAAGGGAGGCAAGGTGGCCAGACCAGAAGAGGCAGCTGTCGAATGTGTAAGAGGTGGAAGAGGGGGCTGAGGGTAGAGAGGGGAACTGCTGCACTTGGAGGCCGTGCGTTGATTAGTTTAACGCGCTCAACGTTGCGGAAAGTTGCGACGGCTTCTCATTAAATCGAACCTCGCCGCCTTTTGGCTTATTAGTTCCAATGTGTCCTCTTTTCCTCTTTCTCTGCGCTCTCTCTCTCTGCTCTCTCCCTGCCTTCTGCTGCTCCTTCATCCGGTTAACCGCCCATCTCACATCTCCCATCTTTGGCTGCTCCTGTGGCCCTATAAAATTACATTTTATATCGAGCTGCTGTTGTTTGGCCTGAATTGTTTTTATTGCCTGCCAATGTCCGGTGACTGAATGTCCTGCAGGACACAAAACTCTGAATGTCGCTTTAACACACAAATTACAAGTATTTCATGCTGTTTAAATTGTTATTTACATGCATCTTTTGAATTTTTTTTTATTATTTGACGATTGTTTTCGAACTATTTGTTCTTTAATGCATAAGTATAATTATATAAATTATGCTCCGACTTCAATCGAATATATTTATAGAGAATTTTTCGATTTAACGTTCACCATCACTTTTTCGTACTGAATAACTTTTGGTATCCAGATCTCCATGATGCCTAAAAAATTTGTATGTCATTGTTTTTTTTTTTTTTATAAATTTAATATTTATTTATTTATTTAATATTTATTTCTACTCCAATTATTTGCCAAACATTTGCTCTCCACAATATATTTTGAATTCCTCCCAGTCCTCCTTGGTCACATGCTATATTGGAACTCTTTATTAATCTATATTCACTGCGATTTTAAACTCAAGTGTCTTCATTTTTCTAAATTTCATTTAAGGATTCTTTTAGACATGTTCATGTTCACTTTACAGGATTTTTGTGTAATTCATCACTTCGCATTGAAATGTAATTTTGACTTGAGTTTATTTATCTCAGAGCACACACCAGGTACAGATGCCGTGTGTGTCTCTATGGATACATCCAATCTCCTGTTCAATTCACCCCTCCGCACCGTCCTCCTTTCAATCCATGCCCCAAGTCAAAGCTTGACTGTCAATATTGACTCCTTGCGTGGAAATCGCGCAACTTTTTGGGCCTCTGGCATAATAACTGTCAAAAATCTTTCAAATTTTAATCAACTTTATTTTTAGCTTTGCTGTTTGCTCTTACACACACATCAAGACTCCCCCCTCCCCCTCCCACTCCCAGATCCCACACAATTTCCCCTCCAGGGGCTCCCAGAGTCTCGAATGTGCGTGTAAACTTTGCAGTCTTCTGTTTTTTCATAGCCAAACAAATATGAGCATAACTGTATGTGAATGTAAATGTAGATGTGTGACAACGTGTGCCTAGCCAACTGTCTTTCAGTCATCCTATATGGAAGGTAATACTCTGTCCGCCTCTCTGTCGATCAGGCTCTTCGCCTCTTTTTCCCCCACCAAGAAGTATTAAAGACGCATTTAATTAAGTTGAAATTGTTGGCAAAGTCACGGAGCAGGGGTAATGCGGCTATGGAGGAAGTCGATGTTATGCCAAACTGTTCCACGATTTTCGAGTTAATCATATCAGAGTTGCCTTTCTGCCTGAATGTTGTTTGGCCTGGGAGTAAAAGCATTAGATTGATGATTTACTTAAAAAACTCGCAGAATGAATGGGAAAATCACAGATATAAGTACTTTTATTGAATATATTTTTTTTGAATATTACAATTTAATATTACAAATAATAAAAACTATGATAATCAGGCCTGTTCCGAATTCCGTACGTTTTCAAAAAGTAAAAACGAAACGAAAACGATCGTTTTACTATTTTCTGTTCCCGATTCCGATAGAAATAGGCTTCTTTTTACTTTTCGAACTCGGTTTCGAAAACGTTTCGAAAATTCATTTCAAGTATTTTTAGTTGAATATAACAGGTAGAAGGTAAATTTGACTAAAACTTCGATGTTCGAATTTTGATGTTCAATTGAAGCAACTCAGCAGCTTTCGATTGCGTGAGTTGGTATCGATATCAAAAGTTAAAGTGGAATTTAGAACAGCTGAGTTTCGTTTTTAATAAAATATTTTGTAGATGCTTTTAAAGGAATTATTTTAAAAAATACTTTAACTATTTAAACTAGAAGTAGTGATGTTAAATGGTTCTCAAAATATTTAACATTTTTATAATTTTCAGTTTATAATTTTAGTTATTTTTTTTAGTGCTTTTAATGGCATTTACTTTCAAATTCGACGACTCAACAGCACACGTTTTGAAGACAACAATTATTGTCGATTTTCGGAATTCGGAACAGCAATCAACTCGTTTTGTGGAAAATCGACTCGTTATCGGAATTCGGAACTGGTCCGATAGTTTTTTTCATTTTAAATTCGCAGCACGACTTTTATTATAAATGTTTATTTAAAAACTATTTTACAAATATTAAATAATGTTTTATGACAAATATTTAACATACCTGCGACTTTTTGATAAAAACTAGAATTTATTAATTATTTCAAAATAGAAACTTTGGTACAAATCAACATATAGAAATGACAATTATTACAAATTAATCGTAAATGCTTTAAGTCGAAATAAATGCGAAAAATACCATAGATTTATGTATGTTTTTTTATTTAAAAGTAAATTCGGATCTCAAAATAACATAGCTTTCGAAAACCAGGCAAGCAAATTCGGCAATAATTGCGATAAACTTACATTCAGTGCATCTTTATGGCAATATATCTGATACATAGATCATCCTACCAATAAGACCCCATCACTTATTGCTGACTCTGCCCTTATTTCTCTCCCCGCTCCTGTTACTCAAATGTCAAAGCTGTCAAATGGCAAACGCCTACGTAAACTCCGATTCCCCAGCTTCCCACACCTTCCCCCTCCCCCACCAACCGCACCCCCTCGACCTACCCCCTCCCACATTGCACGGCGCGTGTTGTTTGTCAAAAAATTTAACGCGTAAGTGGAAAAGCATAAAAACAACAACGACGACGCATTTCGATGAGGAAAACACCAAAAAAGTTGTAAAAATTATCAAAGAAAATTTGTAGAGCCAGCCGAGCGACCATTGATAAGACAGACAAGACCCAGACCTAAACACAGACCTAAACCCAAACCCCGAGTCCGAAATCCAATCTGTAGACGAATCGCCGCGAAAAAAAGAAAAGAAATAAGAACTCAAACCAAACGAGACGTGTAAATGGAGTTTGGGTGCCGTCCGTTGACTGACTGACTTACCGACTTGCCTCCTCCACCCCCTCCTGGTCCCCTGCCCTCCCCACTACCCACTCCACTCATCACTCAAATGCAAAATGGCGATTATTCATAAATCATTAAACACCATTTGGCAATGCGATGGGCAATGGGCGGTGCGTTCCTCGTTGTGGAAGTGCTTCGTGGGTGGGTGGGTCAATAATTGGGGGTGGTGGTGTCGCGGTCGCTGCTGCTGCCTTTAACATTTTTATCGCTTTCCCAACAACAAAACTCCCAAAGAAACATTCCTAATGAGCCAAACGAAAAACGAGCGAAAAAAATACCCAAAATATCTGGCAACAAAAAATGTTAAAAAACTTCGGAAAAAATCAAAGGCCGCATCTGACCGTTGAGGAGAGTGAGAAGAGGGTGTGAGTGTGTCATGGAGTGGGGAAGGGGGCGAGGGGTAGGTTTCGAAAATTTCGCGGACTTTTTAACAAGGCGGCCAGGCATAAGGCACAAGGCACAGATTCCCCATCCTAATTCTTCTCCTTCCCCCTCCCATTCCCTTAGCTCCTGGCGAAGACATTAAAAATTTTGTTTGATACTTTGGTCGTCGCTGCCTCAGTCGCAGTCGCAGTCGCTGTCGCAGTCGCAGTCGCTGCTGCAGTCGCTGTTCTGGTCGTTTGATTTCCGCTTCCGTTTGCCGTTGAGATTAAAAAACATTTTTCGTGCATTTTTTCCCTCGTTTCCCTGATGTTTTTGAGCTACGAGCGACCGCTGCCTTTTTTTACGTTTCGCTGGCTGCGTTTCTATCTGCGTATCCGCGTATCTGTGAGATACATTAAATTAAAAATTCATCTTTAATCAAAAATTATTGTTGGCATGCGCAAGACAAAGTTGCCATCGCATCCAACACGGATGGAAGGTGGATCAGACCCAGACCCAGACCCAGACCGCAGTGGTGCTTAAGACTCGGACTCGGGCAAACATAGTTGACAATATATCAAAGTTTTTTGACATTTCAATGGAGCTGGGCAGGGCAAGATTCCAGTAGTGGGAGTGGGAGTGGGAGAGGGAGAGGGAGGCGGCGCCATATTGTAATTGCTGTTGTTGTTGTTGCTGTTGTTTGTGGGACAGTCAAAGTTGATTGCAGCCACCGCCAGGAGATGCAGCTGATAACCTGATAACGAAGTGTTTGCCAATTGAGTGGAAAGAAGAAAATTAAGAATTATTCAACATTTTTTTCATTCAAATTAATCGCTTGATTTCCATAAGATCTTTACTTATATATATTATAATTTGTTTTTTACTCATGGAAAAACACACAAAAAAAAAGGAATGGAATAGATAATATTTTCAATATTTTCTAATAAAGTTATCTACCAACTTTTATAGAAAATAATAAAATGAATTTAAATTTTCAAAATTTGTCCTATAAAGTCAACAAATATTTTAATTTTTACATTTTTAAAGCATTTTCTTAGTCTCTTTAATGATAAAACCTATTTGAATTATCCAAAAAAATTTTCAGAAGTAGTCTACTATCTAGATTTTTAGATCCCATTAATTGTCAGTAACTTTCACTTTTTTCCTAAATTATTACTTTGACTCAATGCCTAAGTTATAGTTGTTATTTTAAATTGGAATAAGAATAAAAATTAAAAAAAAATACAAAAAATTTCAGATTTATCTAACTTTTATTTTTTGTATACATTTATTTATCATTCGTAAGTTTTATGCTACCTTACTGCATTATGTACATTTAATTTTCAATTAGTTTTCAGATACAATAATATATTACAATAAATAGTTTGTTGTATTTATACTTTTTAACTATTTATTAGTAAAATAAAATACAAGAGCTGCTGAAAAATGTTCTTATTTAAATAGGTTTGTTAATATATTCGTCAATTATGAGCTTAAATATCGCAACTATTGTTACCGTAAGCTGATTAAGGATTCTAATGAAGTCACACTGTTTTTCACTGCTTACACTGAGTAAATATCACTGCGGACGGCAGTCCGCGCTAGTGACGAAAGCAGCACGAAGGGTGCGAAAGGCGACTAGCAATATATACAGGAGGATAAGCATATTCTGCAGATTCTTGGTATTAATACTAGCTCTCGTTCAACTTTATCATATTTTCGTTCGCTTTCCTCTTTTCTTATTCTCCTCCCCTTTCAATTCTTTATACCATCTTTAGAATGTCACAGTATTCCCAATTCCCTAGCTCGTTCTACAACAAACTCTTTTGTTTGCTTCGTGTTTGACTTAAGCTCAGAGTTTAACTCATTGGATGAGTATCAAAATACACCCTTATAGCCCGTCATTACAGCATCCCCTACTCTCTCACACACACACACATACTACATAAGCCTATCAATTTTTATTTTATTTTTTATTTATGTTTATTTTTTGTTCATTTTGCTGTTTTTGTTAAGCGTCTTCAGAGTTGCTTATCAAAGTCGGGCGAATCAAACTTCGACTGACAGACAGACAAACAGACAGGCTGTCATTAAACTCTCTGACAACAATGGGAACAACAGCAAGTAACGGGTCTTAAAGTCAAATAATAACAACAACAATCTGAGCAATAAAAGCATCAACCCACACCCAAACACACACACATTCGCACACACACATGCGACAAAGACGAAGCCATTTGCCTATCAGAAAGTTTTGATCTTTGATTGTGTGGCTCGGCTTTTTAACTAATTTGCAACACCTCCAGCAACCACCCAACCACCCAATCACTCACACTCACACACGCACCGGCACCAGCACCTGGCACACCATATGAGCACACACACACGCACACACTCCCCCCAACAAGAAGAAATCGCGCGAAAACCGCATGCAAAACGCGTCACATGCAGTCGCTAGGGAATTAACGGCCCACAAGCCTCACACACACACTTAAACACACGCACACACACACACTTCAGATATTTTGCATACGTTCAAAGCATTTAAGCTGGCATACCTCCACCTCCCCCTCTTCATCCCTCCCTCTCGCCCTTGCTCCGCTCCATCACATTTATTTGCGCAATATTTTTCTGATAATAACAAATTCGCGAATATGTTTATCTCCGTTTTCATTGCCGTCTTTGCGCCGTCTGCTTTGCAGCGTCTCCTTCCTTCGCTCCTCCCTTTAACATCTTCTTCTGCTGTGTATTTTTTTATTGTAAACCTTCTTCCTTATTATTGTTGTTGTTGTTGTTGCTGTTGTTGTTGCTGCTGCTGCTGCTGTTGATATGGAGCTTTGGGCGTGGGGTTTGTTTGGATTTGTCTCGTTTTTTGCCATTTGCCAGCGTGCCACTAATTCCATTTGAGACGTAACGAAAACGAAAATGACATCAATTTATTTGTGTATTTTCTTGTTGTTCACTTTCCCTTCCCATTGCTGTTTTTTTTCTTCATTTTTTCCATCTTTGTCTTGCCGAATGTCTGCTGAGGGTGTCGCCAGCAAATGACATTTCCTATAGTTATTACAAGTATATATACATTTATATTTTTGATATTTTATTTTTTATATTATATCTTATATTATATATTTTTTTGTTTTAAATTTTATATTTTATATCTTATACTTTATATTTTATATCTTATATTTTTTATTTTATTCTTTATATCTTATATTTTATATTTTATATCATATATTTTATATTTGATATTTTATTGTATATTGTATATTTTATTTTTTATATCTTATATTTTATATTTCATATTTTATGTTTTATATTTTATATTTTATTTTTTATATTGTATATTTTATGTTTTATATCCCATATTTTATATTGTATATTGTATATGTTATATTTTATATCTTATATTTTATATTTTATATTTTATTTTTTATATTGTATATTTTATGTTTTATATCTCATATTTTATATTGTATATTGTATATTTAATATTTTATAATTTATATTTTTATTTTTATATTTATATCTTATATTTTATATTTCATATTTTATGTTTTATATTTTATGTTTTATATTTTATATCTTATATTTTATATTTCATTTTTTATATTGTATATTTTATGTTTTATATCTCATATTTTATATTTTATATTGTATTTTGTCTATTTTATATTTTATTTTTTATATTTTATTTTTTATATTTTATATCTTATATTTTATATTTTATGTTTAATATTTTATATTTTATATTTTATATTTTATATTTTATATCTTATATTTTATATTTTATATTTTATATTTTATATTTTATTTTTTAAATATTATATTTCTTATATCATATTTTATGTTTTATATTTTATACTTATATTTTTAAAGTGTTCCTTTTATGAGCTGATTTAGTTGACGTCAAATAAATAAATAAATAAGTACATACATACATAGATTTAACTATTGCCATATTTCTCGCCTGCTCCCTCTCTTTCTATCTCTCTCAATCCACTTGTCGTTTCCTATCGGACTTTATCATCATTTGCCGGGGTAAAGTTAAAAATGCAAACAATAACAAGAATTACACCCAAAGGATCAGTTGAAAAGTCAATAAACTGCGGCGGTCCCCGTCGGACAGTTGGGAACGGAATGGAACGGATTGACATGGAATGGAATGGAATGGAACGTTGAGCGGAGTGGGAAGTTGTTGAAACGGACGCTACAAAAACGCGCCAAAAAGCAACCGCAAAGTAACCGCAAAAAAGCAAACAACAACAATGCGCAGCAGAGGAAGAAAGAGAGATGGTAAGGGAGAGTGAGAGAGAGCTCACCAGGCGACCAAGCGACCACACAGGACGCTGCCACCCCCTTCTCTTTCCCTCCTCCTTCTCCTCCTCCCACCATTAACCGCCCCGCGGCGTAAACCTTTTCGAGCAATTTTTGTGTGTGTTTTTTTTGTGTTATTTACAAAAACCATAAATCAATTGGACACGCCACACACACACACACACACACACACATACAGAGAGAAAGACACACAAATGCAAATCTATTTTTAAATGCGAAATAATACGAATCCACCCGAAAGGAAGATAGAGATTGCTAAAGAGAAAACGGGCTAGTAAATGATAGAAAGAGAGATAGAGATGATAAGGGGTTGGGGAGTGGGGAAGTGAGAGGGGGAGGGAGATAAACCCCGCGGCCTTGCGTTGAAAATCGCGCGCTGCAGCAAAAAAAAAGGGCAAAAAATGCCGCAAAAATAAGCGGTGAACGGTAAAAGGTCGAACTGGTATAAGAAAGACAGATACAGCTGGAAAGAGAGTGAGAGAAAGAGAGAGAGAGAGCAGAGCAAAGAAGCGGCAAACGGACGAAGGCCACGCGGGAAAAGCCGCTGATACGACATGTGGGAAAAGTCGAAAAGTGTAAAAGTCAGCGCCAGAGCGCCGAAAAGGGGAAACCGGATGAGGAGAGTCTAGGAGGGGAGAGGGGAAGGGGCTGCAGTTGGGCAGTGCGCGCTGTGAAAGGGCAAAAAAAGGAGTCGAAGATGCGACGTCGACCGCCCGCTGGCAATAAGAGAAAAGCACAGAAAAAATATATACACAAAAAAAAAAATAAAGAACACGAACAATAAAAATTCAACATTCTGCATGCCCACAAGGAAGTCGAACGGGTTGCCCACAGTCAACGCCAAGGACTCGCAGGACTCTTCCCAAAACACAGCAAGAAGAAGACAGAGACAAGCAAGGAGAAGGAGAAGGAAAAAGAAAATAAACTGACATACTTTAAAACCAAGTGTTGTGGCTTAAGAACGCGGAGAGGGCACGGATTTTGTTCTGTGCCCAGCGGGGGTAAGGATTTGAATAGGGTTTACTAGTAACTCCCCCACCTTCCACCCTCCACCCTCCACTCCCACTTTACCCTTTCCCTCAAGAGACTCGTGAGGAGAGGGTGGCTGGATGACAGTTCGACATTAGTTTTGATAGACTGGCACGCATGTCCTGTGCAAATCCATTGTTATGCTAACAAATCAGGCAAAGTATAGAAATGCCAAGCCAGGACAACGCACAAATCTGTTATCCTGATATCCGTGCACCACATTTTCTGTGCTTCAGCCTGCGGCAAAGTGGTTGGCTTATTGGCTTAAAAAAAAAACCTAAAAACACAGCAAATCCTTCAGTCCAGAGCTTACGAGTGACTCGAATATATTAAATTGACTGAATCGGAAACTACACATAAAAATAAATTCAAGTATTTTCCTGAAATATCAACAATTATCTAATTTGCTTATGCATATTTCTTATCAATTTGGTTACAGTATTCAGAGATTAACATGTTTTACTTTTTTTTTTTCGCAATTTACGTTCGTCGAATCAAATTATAAGATACATATTGAATGGACAACATTTTAACTTTTGGTCTGTAGGTTTTTTTTTACATTCAACGGATGATTATAATTTTACCGATCACAATATGTAATTATTTTTACAAAATTTACACTGATAAAAAACAGTAGTTTCTAATATCCATTTCATATCTTTTTGTTTTTGTGTAATCCGTGTAACATAACCAACACAATTAGAATCGGTAGTTATGACTGATTTAAGTTCCAAGCAATGTAAGTGCCTAAAAGCATGCAATACGAAATATTTTAAGTTTATTTAAATAAGTAACGGGTATCCAATAGTCGGGTGCTCGACTTTAGCCTTTCCCACTTGTTTTGAACTCAAATGTTGACTCTCACTTTCTCTCCCACTTTCTTCATTCCTGTCATGATTCCCAGAAGTCACTTCTTCTTCACCACTTTCGGGAAGTGATGCCTTTGACCTATTCTGAGGAATAACTTGTTAATTTCCGAGATATTTTTATTTGAAAAGCCAATTATTCAAGTGAAAGAATTGCGTAAGCCTTTTAACATGGCTTAAAGCAATTAACTGCGTATGATTGAGACTACTACTTACATATGTGAAAAGTAGCAAGTGGCATGTTAATAAGCAGAATCTTGAACTGCAGATTTATCAGCTCTAGATGCAATTCCTTTGCCTTTGGTTGTGTTACTTTCTCAACTTTCTCCACATCAGATGCAGTCGTCGTTTAAGCCGCATTCATTTGGACTTTGTGAGTCTGAAAGCTGCAACTCTTTTGCTTAACTTCCTGTCACCTGACTGCCAGCTATCTCTTGCTCTCTCACTATCTCTCCCTTTTCCCTCTCTCTCTGTCTCTCTCTCTCTCTGTCTCTCGCTGTTTGTCTCTTCGTCTCTGTCTCATATTTTATGCGCTGCAAATTCTTTTGATTTATGTTAATTTGAATGAGTGCGCACCATCTATTTTTTGTCACCAACTCATTGCTGGCACGCCCCCTCTCCCCCTTCTGCCCCTTTCTGCCCCTTTCTCCCACACGCCCATACGCTCACCAAGCATGTTTCCGTCATGCGTTTTGCATTCGTTGGCGCCTCTTTTTCTACCAACTTCAGTTTCAGTTCCAGTTCCAGTTCCACTTCCTTTTGCTCTTCATCATCGTCATCCTCGTGCTTCCTTTGCTGGCTTTGGCAACCTGGACGCCTCCCTTCCCCTTTCCCTTTCCGATCCCACTCTCTCTATCTTTCCCCTTTCTCAGTCATTGTGCTCCATTTCTCCATTTCTCGTTTTTGCCACGTTTCATTTTGTCAACGGCGCGTAAAAAATCTTTTGATAAAACGCAAATAGTTTGTTTTATGCACCTTATGCAGATACATTTCGGCTATGCCGAAAATCTCATCACGTTTGTCACACATCGCAAAAGTCAGCTGCAGTTTTATTCAGAGAGAGAGAGAGAGAGTACGGAGAGTGAGAAGGAAATCACGATAGAGCGCAGAAAGGCGAGATTGTTCTTAGGTAAGAGTTATTTTAAGAGAGAGTGATTACAAGTAAGTAAGTGAAACTTACTCGTTCTAATAGAAGACACCGATTCTGAAACGTAGGAGAAATACTTGAAAAACAGATAAGACAATGGACAGAGTTATTTTCTCTTAAAACTACGAATTTTTGCCTATACAAGTTTGTTTTTTGTTATTATTATTATTATTTGTTTTGTTGATTAAAAATGCCAAAGATGAGCAAAAGCTTCACATATTATAAAAGATGTTTAGTAACTGGTTTTTTTTTATCAGTCCGCCTCCAAGAACTATAACAATTATTATTAAAGAAACTTGATAACTTCAAGCTGCCATTCAATTGATGTAGAATTAAATTAATTTATATAAAAATTGAATTTTTTATTTTATTCAGTTTATTTCTGCCCGATCAAAGTGTGTGATGTATCCTATTTGGCACTTCACATTGATCATCTTTCGTTTTAATATAAGTTGCATTCAGAGATGTTTCCACTTTTCATTCACAACCAGCTTTTACAAAGAGTTTTGTCTATATGGCTTCAAGTTATCTTCCCTATTCCTGTTTCATCAGATTGTGGCATTTGCATTGCCATTCCGGGAAAACTAACAACATCGTAGATCTCACAGAACCCAACGGATGCTGAAGAGGCGACGTATGTGAAAAGCCCTTACCCAAAAGTAACGTAACTCGCACTTTTTTATTCCTCATGTGTGTGCGATTGTGTGTGTGCGTATGACGTGTGTGTGTGTGTGTGTGTCTGTGTGTGTGAGTAACGTTAACATTTTTGCGATTTTTCATAATTTTTTGCCGAGTCGAGTCGAGTCGAGTCTTTCACACCTTTTGGCGAGGCTGTCGCATCATTTGCTCCGTTGTTGAGCATTTCCATTTCCATTGCCACTTCCGTTTCCGCTGATTTGTTGCCGCTGCCTGCGGGGCGTGGCAGGATGTGGCTGCTTAAAACGTCGCACGCAGCGAAAAGAAGTTGGAAAAAAGATTTAAAAAAAGTTAAAAAAAAAAAAATAGATAGAAAGCTAACGCCTCGGTCTATGGCTGCACATAATTTGTAACAATTTTGCACCCACAGACGAACACCCTACAATCCTTGCTGCTACCCCTACCTACCCCTAGCTAAGCCCCTACAAATCAAAATAGGTACGCAGAGAGGGGAAGGGTGAACAAAACTGAAGCGTGTTGAATCGCCACATGCATTTGCCCCAAATTGCTCGAATTTAAAGTAAACCCCCTTGACGAGTAGCTACCCCCATCCCCATCGCCATCCTCATCCCCATCCCTTCAAATTTACAATGCTCCACTCTGTTTCTTCTTCGTTTTCTTCTTATTGCGCTCTTTCTTTCGGCTTTCTTTTTTTCGGTATATATGCGAATATAAATGAAATTTTTGTTGTTTGGACGTGACACATTTAGTTTGGATATATGACGACAGTCGTCCTCAGTTTTCAGTTCTCAGTCGTCAGTCGTCAGTCAGGCGCGCATTGGCTCGTTAAGCGAGGGAGGGGGAGGGATTCCTTTAGGGGGTAGTGGGTAGTGGGGAGGGGAGTAGGGGGGATGGGGCGGCAGAAGGTTGACTGATTATGACGACAACGATATTCAGTTTTGAAAAGTCTAATTTCAGCCAAAGTCAAAGGTTTTGGCTACTCAAAACTCCCTCTCACTTACAAAGAATGTGTTGGCCAATCGGATTAAGTTTTCCGTGAATTTTGGCTTAATTTATTAGCAATTTTGAAGCGAATTTACATATATCAGGATTGACAGCACTCTGTGCAATTACCTTGAATTTCTAAAGAAATCAGCTATGAACAGGTTAAAATTAAACCGTTTAATTATTGGCAACTGTATTTAGTTCAATTTCCAATGGAAATTATAGAGAGCATTTTAGATCAATTGTATGGAAAATTTCCATGGAAAATTATTATTGCTTTATTAATTTAAGATGAATATTGAAAATTATTTTATTGTATTTTATATTGTATATTATTTCAGGCATTGAGAGTCATTTATTTTAATAGTTTTGAAGCCATACAAGCTAGAGCACTATTTTATTTTTTCAATAATATTTAAGTGATATTGAAAAGAATTTAAGACAAGTTTCCTTATAAATTAATAAATTTAGTTAATTAAATATTTAAATTCAATATTTGTTTTAAAAAAATTATTTGGAATGATTTTCCAAGGAATTTCAATTGATATTATATATTTCAGAATCCACTATTAAATCACATTATGTCAGATACTTTTCGTCAAGTTTCATTAAAATATTACTGAAAGAATACTTAATAACATCTCACAACTAACAATCTAGCAATCTCTTCAATTCATTCTCTAAGTTGCTTCTTTTACGCAACCTTTTAATATTTTCTACACTTTTCCGTTAGATTTTCGTAAATCACACCTTTTCTAGATACTTAAAAAATCCTATATTTAACTTCTGCCATAAGTTGCCGACCCCCTTTTGCCCCTTTACTGTTTGCAGATGTTACACCTTTAGGCAAATACATTTTTTTTCTTTTCTTTTCCTTGGCACACTTCATTTTCCGATCACATAAAGTGCCATAAATCACAAGTACTCAATGTCAGCCCAATGAACTGAATTGCAGTCGGAGAGTAAGACTAAACCCCATCAAGTCGAATGGGGTTTCCCATACAATCTCCCCTCCCAGTTGTCTTTTCCCTTTTCCCAGCTCCCTTTTCCTTGTTCCCACTTGTGAGTTCTATGAGATGCAAGTGAAGTTGGCGTCGCGTTATTTGTGGAATTTTCTTGAGTACATTTCGATGATAAGCAGCAGCTGGCACATACATGTGTGTGTGCGTGTGTGTGTGTGTGTGTGTGTGTGTGTGTGCTTGAGTTTTCTTAACAATTTGTCATGCATGGAACGCCAAATATGCCGAAAGGAGAAAAATGTATTAAAAGCAGCCGCCTAACAGTCGAAGATGTAGAAATGCGAGAAATGCGCAAATAAATCATTTCTTTTGCGTGCCTTTCTTTTCAACTCTCTACCTCTCCCTCTGTCACTCTCTCTGTCTCTGTCTCATTCTCTGTGCATGCATAGATAGCAAATGTTAGTCTTGGGCTTGGATTTTTGTGGGGTTTGTCTGAAGTAGTTTTGCTTTCGAAGGCACTTGAAATATTTTCACGTGTCTTGAACAAATGTCAAACACACACACACACATTGCCAGAAAGAGAGACAGTTATACGCACATAAATCAAAAATTGCATAGAGAGCCACAGATGGGAAAGGGGAAAGGGAAGATTCAGCTCGTGAAAGTATTGAAATGTAACGCATTTATTTTCATTACAAGTTGCCCACAAAAGTATGCTAAGCAAAAGCACAACGAGAGATTGCATGTCTGCGTAAGTGTGCGTGAGTTTCTCTCTGTGTGTGTGTGTGTGCGTCACTAATGTGACAGTCGGCAGCCCTTTAAGCCGCTGCCGTTGAGCTATAAGCACTTTATTGGATCATCAGACTTATTTTGATATGTGGCCAAATATGAAAAAAAAAAAAAGAAAAACAAATACACACACATGGGAGAGTGATGTGCGTGTGTGTGTGTGTGTGTGTGTGTGTCGCAGGCATTGACATTTTGCAAGCGCACAATGTCAGGCTCATAAATTCCTGTCATGCGGCCAGAGGATGAAAATGAGGATGAGAACGAGGATGAGGACTGAGGACTGAGAACTGAGGACGCTGAGGACACTGAGGATGTCAACTTTTGCTCAAGTTATTTTCATTTGTGTAACATTTTTGCATACTTTACGGCGCATCGGACGCACGTATACGAATCTGTCTGCGAGTGTGCGTACGCGTGTGTGTGTGTGTGTGTGTACTATGCGTGTGTGTGTGTGTACTATGTGTGTGTGTGTGTGTGAATGCTCTTTTGCCCGACTACTTTTTGACAAATCTACTTAGGCATTTCTTTGGTTTTGCCTTGTTTATTTATGTTTATTTGTGATTTATTTCGATAACATAATAAATATCATACATGTCTACGTGCCTACACAAATGCGTGTGTGTGTATGTGTGTGCGTGTGTGTGTAGGTAAGAGTGTTTGAGTGCAAGTGTGTGCCAGCCATATTCTCACTTGAGTACACCAGTTCACTTAGCATTATGTACCACTTGCTTATTTATGAAAATACTGTATTATCATAAGCCCAAATATTTTTGGATGATTTCCATTGAAGTTTTATTTGTACTTCACCATATCGATAGATGTTAGAATGATTTTTTAATTCATTTTACAGGTTTCTTCTAGGCATCTTATTTTGAAGACTCTTTACAAATAAACGTTAGACATGGATGCTTGTCTTAAAAAGTTTTTTCATTTGAAGCCTGGTTTGGAGTCGATAAATGGTAAAAAGGCAACCAAAATGGGAAAGATTTCGTCGAAAGTAAGCTAATAAATGACTTATAAAAATTAATCCAAAATTACTGGATTATTGTTGTATATGTATCAAGTATTTCTTTTCTCAAATAATACTTAAGTTACTCAGTAATTTTTGAATATATCTAAGCAGATCCTATTTCATATTTTAAATAATCAGCGTTGTATTTCTCCATTTTCTTTAACAAACTCTGAGTAAATCTTTGATTTAAATTTTCTCAACTCGACTTGATTTGCAGCTAAAATGATTAAGTTTTATAGTATGATATATTCAAGCAAACTTCGATATCTTCGACTGTTTAATATGTCAGTTTCTTCATTTTTACCCCGTAGCCAGATGTCGAAATCAAATTATAGCAAATTTCCCATTAGTTTTAATGGAGCTGCTCTCAGACGCTATCAAAACGCTGCAGGTGAAATGTGGCGAGTATTTCGATAGACAATTTCTGCGTTTTCCCATTTTCTTTTCAATCTCGCTGTACCTCCTCCTTCACCTATCCCCGTCTCCCTCTCTCTCTCTCTCTCTCTTTCTCTTTCTGATTTTTTTCTCTGTCTCTTGTTGTATCACTAGTGGCCATTTTTATGTAGCCGCTTCGCTGTTTTTTTCTCATTTTCCATTTATTTATTTTTTATTATTATTTTTTTCTTCTTCTCTTTGTGCACCCCTCCTTCCTCCCCTCACCACCCTGTCAAAAGGAAACAGGAAATATCTTTGGCTGGCCGCTCGTTCGTCCTCGTTGGCTTCATCTTCGTCCTCTCCGGCCTTATAAATGACAACGCCTCATCGCGCAATTTGTTTACCTTACATTTTTAGAGTGGCCTGGTGAGGGGGAGTCTTGTTGGGTGAGGGGTGTAACTTTTCTTCATGCTGTGCTTCTCTTTTTCTTCTGCTTTTGATTCTTCTTCTCCATCGTCTTATGCATCTTCTTGCTCCACAGTATTTTTTTTTTTCGTCGTGCCACAACAAGAACAACATCAATTTTGAAATTGCTACATTAGTGTTGCCCACTTAACAAGTTTAAGGGGCCCTCAAGTTTTGGGACGCCCCCCAACCCATCCCCTTTAAAAATCCTCCGCACCCCCTCTTCACTTCTGTCTTATCCTCTGCCGCTTCACCGACGCGTTGCGTATTAAAATTAGTGATTAATTTTTACGCTCAAAATATGCAAATGTGTTGCATTGATGAATACATTCACTGGGCACACAGGGGGAGGGCAGGGGATGGAAGACAGGAGGCGTGGCATGTCGGGGCGTCACTTCATTTTCTACTTCATTGCCAAAGTTCGACGCTGTGACGCCGGGGACTTGTCCATTGGGAATTGCACAGTCCTCGGCCTCTTTTAGTCGATTTTAACGCACTTTTTCCCAAGGAAATGAAAAATTTTATGTCATATTTTTTATTTAATTTTTTTCATTTTTTGTTGGGAAAAGTGGGCGTGTGCGTGGCCAGCGGCTGAAATTGATTATGGATGAACGCAGCGACGTCTTTGCGCGTCTCGCAATTAACATTATTTTTAATTCTGAGCCGTCCACTTTTGGGCGCCGCTAATGAAGCATGCAAATCACCGAATCAGGGCGGAAACGGAATCGGGAATGGAAGTGGAAGTGGGAATGAGAATGGCGGTAGAGAGATTGCCGTCCATCGCTCTGATAAACTTGCGACGCGTTCCAGCGCTTAACTTAATTTTCCCTATTAGTGTCGAATTTTTAATCTATTTCTGCTTTCCACTCGACAATTGATATGCAAATTGTGACGCAACAAATACAAATTCCATTGCCTACTTTTAGGGCCGGACAGTTGAGTTTCTTCCAGAACTTTCAACTTGAATTTCAAGTATGCAATTTATGATGTCGTCATTTATTGTATTATTGTTATATCTTTAGCAATTACTGTTAATATTTATGTTTCATACTGAAAAACGTATAATTATTGTCAGTTCTTGAAATTCATTTGACTTTAGGTTTTTGATTATTTAACTCGTGTAATATTTGTTGAACTCAAGACTTTAGGTTTTTGATGTTGCCAGTCTAACAGCAAATAATTACTTAATTAAAGAAGAACTTTGTCTGCATACAAATCAAAGTTATTGAAGTGCATTTAAGTTTTGTATGGAATTCAAATACAAGTAAAATTAATATATCTGTATATTATTATGTAAGTTCAATAACACACAATTTTTATAATAAAATAAGAATACGAATTGAAAATGAAAATGAAAGCTTTTCAATATTTTTAAAATTGATGTTAAAATTGAATTATTATTAACATAGTTTTTTTTCATTCGAAACAATAAGTAAAAATCTTTAAAATGAATGTTTTCCTAATTTAGTTTCAGACATCAAGTTTATCAAGGTTTATTGAATGTAATATAATATTTCCATAATTTATCTGATTTTCAGGATATATTCAAAAGCAATTTGAGGTTATTCTTAATACCTTTAAAGTTTGTCTAAGAGTTGCCAGACTAGCAAATTATGTTATGTACAGAGTATTGTTTTCATGATTTCTTCTTAGAATCGAAGAAATATACAATCTGTTTTAGTTATTAGTTCGACATATGTCTACCTAATGTAGTTTTACGTGTGCCAAAGCGTTGCCAGACTGATGATAGATATTCAGATAGATCTGGCTGTGATTATAGAGCGTTGCCAGACTGATGAACATTTTGGGACCATTTGCTGCTTGCCTCATTTCAGATGCAGAGCTGTTTCCTAGGTGCCCATAGCAACAACAACAACAACAACAGCGGCAGCAGCAATGTCGAAAGCGTTTCCCCTCACTCTATTCAACCCCTTCCTGTCCTCCTGTCCTCCCCTCCACCTATTCCCTATTCCCTTTTAGAGGACTTATCTGTTTGCGTCTGTTGTTGTTATGCCCTTTTTGCATTAAGAAATTAAAATCTGCGCTACAAAAATGCACGGAAAACTGTTTGCCAAGCGAGGCACAAAACAAGAACAACAAGAAGAAGAAGAAGTAGAGGGAAAGAAAGAAGAGAAAGAGGACGAGGACGAGGAAGAGGAGGAACAACACTAGTGTTGCACATGTGGCGCGCTCTCAACGCGTTCAGCCAGCGAATGTTTTGTTATTTTTGTAGAAGTTTTGTAATTGCGGAAACGGCAACTGCTTCAGTTTCAGCTTCAGCTTCAGCTTCAGCAAAGGATTCTCCGACTCGGGAGTCTGTTGCTCAAGTGTTCGATATATGCGGCTCGCCAACTGCCGCAGTAACCAGGGAAAGGGGCGTGGCGTGGAAAGGGGACAAGGGACAAGGGGCAAGGGGAAGGGTGCAGGTGTGGGGCAAATTGTGGAGCATGCAAACTTGCAAAACTTGAAGTTATGGACGCGTAAATTGAAAATACACATGAGCACAAACTTGTACAAATATACGTATATACATTTATATGTATGCATATATAAATATGTGTACATGTGTGTGTAACACACACACACACACACACATGGCAGACAAATAGCTGCAACATGTAGCGAGTTCTGCTTCACATTATTGAAACTATAAATTTCTAGCAGCAATCTTTTGCGGCCAGACAATGCCACGACATGGCAGCGAGCGGGCAGACAGTGTCGTAGAGAGGGTGGGGGGGCACAGTGGTGTAGAGGGGGAAAGGGGAGCAAGCCTCACACGGGGCACAGGACCAAGGACCAAAAGGAGAGGAAAGCATGCCAGTTTATATTTGTTTTTCCATTGTAGTTTTAAGCACCGCGAACCCAACTATACCAATCTCCCTTCCCCTTCCCCTTGCCCTTGCCCTTGCCCACCACTCTTACCCCTTCGTGCCGCGTATTTCGCTGTGTTTCTTGCGTCGATGTTGTGGTCGAAAAGTTTTCTCATTTCGCGTGGCAGCCAGTGCCAGTGCCATTCCCACGCCCTCAATTTATTGTATATGCAACTGCCACTTGCCTGTAAAGAATTGTCCCCCCACCTTCCCTTTTCCACCACCATTCTGCCCTACTTTCCGCATCCCAAGAATTCTCTTCTCTCTCATCACATTCAATTAAAATCGATAAGTTATCTATATGTGTTTTTTCAATTTGTCAATTTATCGATAAATATTGATTATTGTTCTTGCCATAAATTCAGTTCTCCTACGGTTTCTTTCATTCGATTTATTTGAATTGTGACTATTTCTTGTGTTAGGAAACAATTGATGTACATTACTTCTGACATAATATCGATATCGATATACATATGTACATTGCGACAAATTCTAAGCTTTTCATATTCTTGTGCTGCTTTCTGTTTGTACTCTCTTTGTAAAGAATAACTTTTTTGAAACGCATTTTACTCTGCTGCCAACTATTGATTAGATAAAAGGATAGACGATCTTAAAAAAAAAGACAATAATAACAAAATAGTTACTCGAATCTTAAATAAAAGTACAATAAATGTTAAATAATGATCTTAATTTAAAAAACTTGGCGTATTAGAAGCTTAGAGGTGTTATGAATAGTAGGTAATCTGATGTATCGATAAGTATCGATAATTTTCTAAATCAGCTTTAATCATATTCTGCTTCTTCATATATCCGTGTTTTTTTTCGTTAAATTTACTATACCTCTCGTTCAAATTTATTCGTCCTGTCTAATCCTCATTCATTGATGGCCTCTCGCAATCTTCCTCTGCTGTAGTCATGATATCATCTTGGATACACACTTAGACCCAGACTTATTGGGTATGTTTGTGTAGTGTATTAACGCATCAAAGAAATTGATAATCTCTTAATAAGCGGCGGTCAAAGACGGTCCAAGACGGTCCGGCCAACAGATGCCCGGGACTCGCTTTCATATTAATAACCAGAAGGAAGCCCAAAAGCCAACAAACGGCGATTGCAGTGAGAACTTCAAAGGTGCCCACAGCTGGATTAGGACACGTGGACCAGGAGCACATATACAGCATACAGATATTCACCAGATGCTAAGTAAATGGACTCGATAGACGGGGGAAGGTATTGCTAACAAGCTGCCCCGCCCATTTCCCATTCTTGGCCCATTTCCCATTCTTTTCATTGGTTTGACACGCACACAAATCACTTGATTCAATCATCTTGAAAATTGATAACATGCCATTTACAAATGACATCGAGATGGGGGCAAAAAACACACTGAATTCATGCCACCAAAAAGTATGCAACAATTTATTTATGGGCAGGTCGAGGAGGCCAAAAAAGAGCAGCAAGAAAAGAAGGTCGCAAAGAAAAAAAAAATAAACTAAAAAGAGAAAAAGAAATCAAAATTAGGACACGTGCCACAAGTTGACCAACACAACAACAACAACGGCCAAACAATGTGCAGCTCACTCCCCGCAAACCCCTCCAATCCCTCACTACCCCTCTAACCCCTAACACAAGCCTCCCCCATAATTGCGAGTGGGGGGAAAAATGTCAGAGTGAGCGAAAGTTGCAGTGGAAAAAGTGAAAGTGAAACGTTTCAACCGCACAACGTTGGCACGCACACACACACACACACACCCTTAAGACTCTCACACACACCCACACACACACACACACACGCATTTAGAGGGGGAGAGGGGAATTCCCGACACTCATTTGCGATGCCCAGCACGCTGTGCCTTTCATTTCAATTTGAACTCATTTTTTTCGTGTTTTTCTTTTCTTTTCTTTTTATTTTTGTTGTATTTTTATTTTGTTCTGTTTTGGTTCACAATCTGAACAATCGACCCGGTCCAATTGGACAATTGATTTGAACGCATTTGCGTGTTTGCCTCAAATAACTGCAAATTATTTTCACTCTGCCTCCTTTTGTCTGCTCTTTTTCCCTTCCCTTCTTGCTTTAACTCCTCCCTGTTCCTCACCCTATTGTACCATAATCATTGGCCATTGCCCATCATCGGATGAGATGAGCTCACTCCCCGACCGCACTTGGAATCAAGTTAAGTGATTCACTACGTGCTGCTCCTTGGACTCCTAAAAAATGAACGAATAGAAGAAAAAAAAAGAGAAGCAACAAGAAAAATGTATGGAAAACAATCAGCTGGAAAAGTTTCATTGCCATTTCTCACAATTAATATTAAATAAATGATTCAGTTTAAGAGTTTCATATTGTTTCCAAGAGATTAACTGATATGTGATGTTGAACAAGCTTACAAGACATTTCAAAGTATTAATTCAATTTGAAAAGGAATAAATCTATTGAAATAAATTACAGGAATGTATAAGTTAAAATTCACATGCTTATACTAATATTTATATTTTGTCTTTTATTATCATAGGACTCGAAGATAATGAATCGATGAATTTGAACCTCTTGTCGAACCGATTCACAGCATAACCAAACTTATATTGTCTGGTTTAGTTTCAATTTCATTTCGTATTCTCTCAGTGAACTATTAGTGTATGATGAATTGAGCAATCGAAGCCTGAGCATAATTCCAAATACATGAGAGGCGTCATCAGCAAACAAATTGTTCGTTATACGCAAACAGAGGCAGCAACAAAAAGACTTGAGCAAACTTTAATTAAGAGTCCCAGACTCCAAAATGCGAAGAAGCGTTGAGCAAACGGACAAACGGACAAGCAAACAAACAAACTCACAACTCGACAACAATGGCCTTGGGTCAGTTGAGGGGTGGAGGGTGGAGTGGGGAGTGAAAAAACTGGCCAAAAGTCAGCAACACTTAAGCAAAATGTCAAATACACAAATAACAGAATGAAAATGCCCTCCGGGGTGCATTTGCTGTGGACTCAAATGAATAGTTTCAGTCAAAAACTCGAAAGACCAAAAAGGTTGAACCCGAACTCGAACTCGAACTCGAGCTGCGACCCAAGTATCGATAGTTTCGGAAGCAAAGTTTGCAACAAAATGGGAAAAAACACCAAACAGAAACAAATACAAAAACAAAGTGACAATAACAAGCACAAATGGACGCTTCTGCTGATGACAATGGTCCTTGGTCCTTCCGCTCTCCCTCTGCTCCTCTTTTACTGCTCCAGCTCCTGATCCTGCTGCTGACCAATACAATAGCAAATTCTTCAGACGCTGCCAGACGCTTGACATCCGGCATAAATGTCAAACGCCAACTTTGACCACAGGATACATGTTGGGTCAATGCATTGACAAAATGTCTGACTGACCACTGGACAGTGGACACTGGACAGCGGGGTTAAGGGGCTGCCTTTAAGGCTTAGGGGAACCAGTAAACCAAATATATTCATAGCCTGACTTATTTCAATTGGGCCTTGGGCAACATCTTTGGGGCTGGCTACCAACTGCTCACTTAACGGTTGCCCTTGGTTTATTTCACAATTAAATCGTTGCTCCAACGCAAAATGTCAGTCGATTTAGTAATATACCCAAACCAAATCTTCATTAAATACATATCAAATAAGTACTGCATAAAATAACGAAAGTAACGAAAAAATTATAATAAATGCTACAGTACTTAAAAAAATATTTAAAGCCAAATGATCGCCAAGCAAATAATTAGCACATGCTGAAGAACTCTGAATGAATACAAGACACATGTAAAGCATTTCAAATCAATAATACTATTCATACAATACAAATACAATACTACTTAATAATTGCAGGAAATAAAACAGTTTTATTGTACAAAAAATCCGAAATAAATACCGCAAAGTACTAAATAAGAACTTAAAAAATATCAAATAAATTCTTAACAATTACTGAATAATTAAATAATAGTTATTATTATATTAACTGTTTTAAAAATACCGCTGAACACAAACTATTGATAAATACTAAGTAATTTCTAAAAATTAACAATGAAATTTGTATTCAATGCTGAAATATTTGAAAAATCTTAAAAACTGTACTAAATAAATAACAAAAAATACTAAGTGAATACCAAGAAATATAATAATACTGAATAGAGACGAAAACGATTCTGAGTTGTAAATATTACGTTGATTATTTTATCTCTTGAATTGTTATTCAAGGGGCAATCGCACGAAATTTGAATTCATAACACTGACATGCACCACACTTTTTCGGGCAGTGTATTAGAAATGGACGCTGGCAGTTGTTGTTGTCATGCCGCTCATCTGTTTACCGTTTGCCGTTTACTGTTCGCCCTGGACAACAAGGAAATCCAACCAAGTGCGTCGTTTAATTACAAAACGAACAACGCATAAAAACCGACTCGGCTCTCTCAGTGCTCAGTTTGCGGGAAAGGACTAAGGACCAAGGACCTGATGGCGGCACATGGTAGATGTGTGTATCTGAACCTGAACGGGGCACAGGGAATGCCATCGTAATGCGGCATTGACAGCAGCAACAACAACAATTGGCAGCAGCATTGTCTGTCGGGTCCCATCTCGGCCTCTGGGCTCAGCGTTTGACATTTGCAATATTTGACATTTAAGTAAAGGCATAAATTCACGTTTAATGAAAGCCAAAAGGCAGCCACATCGGACTCTCCTCTCCAGCTGCGACTTCGACTCCAACTCCAACTCCTTCTCCGATTTTGGGACTCGAACACACGCGTGTGTTCCCCACATGACGCCATATGACGCGATATCCAAACGACGACGACGACGATTGCAATGTGGCCATTATCCACATAGCCACAACCAGTGCGTCAGCTGTCGTCACTAGCCAGGAACAGAGACTGACTCAGAAACGTAGAGGGAGACAGAAGGGATAATATTGAGCTTCCATTGAATATGATGAGCTCCCAACACTGCCAACAAAAAAAACCAATTTCCTTCAATATTTGCACTCAGATTCAAAAAAATTCCAGCTAAGTTGCACATTTTGCAATACCTAATTCAATTTTTATGCAATTTGGAGCGGAGATATTTATAATTAAAATAGTATAATAGTATATAATAAGTGTAATATTTATTTAAGTAAGTCAGTAATGTAATGTAAGTATAGTAGAATAATCTTTATAATTAAGGAAATAGTTCAGTTCTTATAAGACTCATATTGGCGGTATAGCAATGAATTATATTATTCCAAAGTCACAAAATTTAAAGATTTAAAATGTAAAAAAATAAAAGCATATGAATTATGTATATTTAATTAAATATTGAGTGTAGAAAAATAGAGAAAATAATTATGAGATTATTCAGTCTACTATTAGTCACATTCAGTTTTCAAATATGTAAATTCGAAAAAAAAAAAAATCCATTTTATTACATTAGAAATTAACTAAATATTCAGGTATATTATTTCTAGATTTTAAGCACTGTAACTTGACATAATTTAACTGAGAATCTGCAAAGCTCAAATCAGAATTGGAAGCAGTCTTAAAATTCCAGTGCTGTCAGTAGGAACATACTTTAAGTAAAACTCAAATGTCTAACTAAAATGTCACTTATGCAATCCATAAATTACAAAAGTGACAGATTGTGCCAATATGCGAAAAGACATAAATACCGTAGGGAGGGCGACGGGAAGGGAACAAGCTCCTGTTTGTAATTAAAAACTTAAAATCTGCGCTACAAAACAAATAAAATGCAATTAGCATGATTTGAATTACTTAAGTGCCAAGTACAGTGAACATTTGACAGAAGTGAACACGAATGAATTACAGAGAGGGAAAACAAGATTAAAGTAAAATTCAATCTCTTTTAATTCCAAAATAATAATAAATTGATTAATATTGTTGTCGACCTTATAATATTCTTGAATTACTTTAAATAACATATAATTACACTGAAAAAAAAGACCACTTTCTAAAATCAAGAACATTCATCTTAAATATTTTGTTCTTGAAATAAGAATATTTTAAGACCAAATTACTAAAACTAAGAATACTAATCTTGAAAATCGTAAGTTCTTAATATAAGAATAAAATTCTTAAATTGAAATATTTTGTTCTTAATGTAAGACCATTTTAAGACCAAATTACTAAAACTAAGAATATTATTCTAAAAATCTTAAGTTCTTAATATAAGAATAAAAATCTTAGATCTTAGATCATTTTCTCTTAAAATAAGAACAAAAATCTTAAAATTGTGTTACTTGTTGAGGCTTATAATTCACAACTGGTTCTGGCTTCTCAAAGATGGCATTAGGCTTGGATCGCTGGTCAAGTCAGCACAACGGTGCTGATGATAGAGATTGACATCTCTTGAAACAGCTCTACACCGAGCCAAGTGCAAGTGTTTTGTTTGTTGTTTAGTGTCATATTGACATTAATAGACCTCAAGTTAACGCTAAATTAAATTATACTTCTGCAAATCTTCAGAAGGATTATTATTTGAGATTATTTGTCTTGAGTATTCAAAACGTTTTGGTCTATAAATAAGAACATATAATCTTAAAAAAATAATACGTTTTATTCTTATACTAAGATTTGTGGTCTTGAAAGTATAAGAATTTATGATCTTAAAAATAAGAACTTGGTCTTAATTGAAATGTTCTTAGAATCAAGATGTGTTTTCTTACTTCAAGATTTTCATGTTCTCGACGCATTTTTTAGACCAAAGTTCTTAGTTCTGAGACCAAAATCTTGATTTTAGATCCTTTTTTTTATCAGTGTAGTTAAAGTTGACAATTGTAAAATCTCCAATGTTGTTGTTGTTGAATGATTTGTAGCGATTTTGTTATATTTTTAGTAGGTACTTAAAATAGCATTTAGCTAGTTTTCACTGTACTTAGCACAGCTGACAATTGTAGAAAGTGCAGCAAGTGGTTTGGGTTCAGTTTTAGCCTTGATAGAAGAGGCGCCTGGCAAAGACGTGTGTGCCAGACTACACACACACACCAAAGCACACACACACATTCGAGTACGCTGCATATATTCATATATAACATATATACTTGTATATATGTATATATATAGAGCTGTTGTCTTTTGTTTATCTTGCGCAACGCACAAACGACGACGCAGCCAGAGACACTCAGAATGAAAGTGGTGCCAAAGGGGGAAGCAGATGAAGGGAGGTAAGTTAAGGGGGGGGGAACAGACAACGGCAACAACGGCAATGGCAACGGCCAACTCTTTTCGGCAAGTCCTTTTGGGGCTGGCACTGTGGGCCACTGTGAGACAGGGCCAAAAGCAGGGCCAACAACAGCAAAGTGCAATTATCGCAAATACCTTAAGGTTTACATCGTCAATGTCTATGTGTGTGTGTGTGTGTGTGTGTGTGTGTATGTCGGTGGTGTGTGGGCCACAGGTGTGCCAGAGTCCTTGCCACATATGCTAGTGTGTGTGTGTGTGTGTGTGTGTGTGCCACGTTTGTTGCTCTGTCTGTCTGTTGCTCTGTCTTTCTGTTTACCCAAGTGCTTTGTATTGAAGTGCATTTTGGCATGTAATTTGTAGTTCTTTGCTATTTGATTTTTCGAGCACAGCGCTTAACCCCAAACCAAGTTGCATGCTACATTCTACATGCCACATGCCACATACTCGTACTTGCCACCGCCACAGACAACTTACTGCCACTTAAACCCCCTCGCTTTCCATCTCCTCCCCCGGCAACGACCTTCCGCCTAAGCCTTCTTTATCACTGCGACGTCTCGAGTTTGATTCGAAATCGTTTAACGAACTTGTGCGATGCACTGATTACCTTGCCTGTCTCTCAACTGGATATGGAGGCCATAGCTAATCAGTCCGATCTTTTAAAGGTTAGCTGAATAATGGATCAACTTTTTCTGGCAACAGTCAAGCATCATTTGGTTACACTTTACAACAGCTTAAGTACAGTAGGTATTCTAAAGCCCCAACACTTAAATTTTTTCTGAGTTTTCCCCAATTCCAGCAACGAATAATAGACCAATGCTTTTTTATTTATTATTTTATTTATTTATTATTATAATTGTTATTGAATGTCGTACATTATTTTTTTTTAATTGATACTCAAAAACTAAAACAATGTTCCTTCGGTAGTTCCAGTTAACATCGGTTTTACTTATATTAAAACCAATAAAAAGATAAACATAAAACATTATTTTATTTGTATTTTCTGTTAAGTGTTTAATTTAATTTATATTTATTATTATTATTTATTTTATATTTATATTATACTATGAGAAATACGCATGATAGAAATACTTTATGTAAACTACCCTTTATTTTTTTTCCGAGGCAAATTAAAAGGAAAATAGCAAAAGGATATTTTTAGAACCTACCAATTATAAGAGCCCGAAATAAACGTTGTAAGTTTTTAAGTGTATTATTACATTCAATATTTAGGGCTCATAATAAGTGGATAATTTTGTTTCTATTTCGCAATTTAAGAGCTCTTAAATAAAAGTAATGCAAAAAGTTTCAAGATCCGCAAGATTCAAGATTCCAGTCAGAGAGATTTGCCCTTCAGTTAGAAGATTCTAAACATCTGTAAGCAACTTTTATTCCTCTCACAGCTCTGCCGTCTTTAAAAAAGTGAGAAATATCTGCGAGCTGATCACAAACAAGTTCAAATCAACAGCAAAACAGCAGCTGGCGATCGTTTTTTATTTGGTGTCTGATCTCTTCGGTTTGTGGAGGAAGGAGTTAAGGCGGCAAGGGGGTAAGGGGGCAGAGGCAGAGAGTAAAGAGTAAAGAAGTCGCCTTTGATGTTCGATAATTGCAAATTCCATGTGCATGTTTCAGTTTGCATCAAATCGTCGTGCAATGATCGGATTTAAATCAGCGACTGTAGCGCAACTAAATTGATCTTTTATCGCTTCAACGACGCTGACGACGAGTTGAAGAGAGAGACGAGAGAGAGAGACAGGAGGGAGAAGGCAGGAGAGGAGAGATCGAGGTGGAGAAACGACTGATTCTGATGGTCTGATCTGTGGTAGCCGGCGCGTAAAAGCTTACAAAATACGACAACGCACAGAAGCGCATAACTCAGAGGGCTCAGGAGGAGAAGGAGAAGGAGGATGGGGTAGAAGAAGAGGAAAGAGATAACAGGGAACAGGGAACAGGGAACACGATGAAGAAGCAAAAGAAGTGCGGATGGATCGACGACGCGACGTTCACGCGCTGGGATTAAATCGGAAGTTATGCGAGTGTCAAAAGCTCATTCCCCACTCGCTCTCTATCTTCCTCTCTCTCCCTCTATCCCTCTCTCTCTCTCTCTCACTCTGGGGCCCTTGATTGGTGCCAGGGGTGATGAGGTAAAAATTGTTACCGTATCGAATGCGGATTAAAATCAGCTAAACAAGTTGCCAGACATTGGATCGGTCAGCGATCCTCAACGATCAGACCTTGTCGATTCTCACATGAGCCCAGAGATGATCAGATCACCAGATCACAGGCATCAGAGATCAGAGTTAACGAATCAATTAAGCTCCATGGGGAAAACTCTTGTACCTTTAGTTCTAATTGAGCACTTGGCGAATGAATCTTCTGATGTTTACTAGATAGATTAATCAAGCTTCTTCTGTCTTAGATCTATACAAAAGTGTGTTCTAAGCTAAAAGATAGATTTATTAGTGTCATTCTCATTGCCAGATAGATCACAGATCAGAGTCAAGTACTTAGAGTTACCCTTAAACTAGTTGTGTAAATTTAATTAAATATTTATTTTCTTGCTCTTTTTACTTTTCCAATTTTGAAGTTTAAAATATACAATTTTAAGTTTTCATGTGCAATCAACTTCTCATGTCATAATTAGTAAAATCAGCACTTTAAGCCTGATTCAAAGACGGTTCATATTTTTGTGATAAATCATGCAAATGTGAATAAAAGTATTGACTTGTAAAGTTGCTAGGTCAAAGATGTGACCAACTTAAAACTTTCATAACAATGTCAATTTGTTCGTAAGATATAGACTCCTACATTATCCAAAAAATCAAAATATTAATAACTTGTGATTTAACATTTATTCAAATCCTCATGTCATAATTAACTGAGCTTAGTTCTGCAAATGAGCTACGATTAAATTGATTTAATTAACTTGATTGATTTTCAAATCACAAATTCATATAAGAAGACTGATCGATAAGTTCTATTGATTAAGAGATCACCGTTAACGCATCAATTAAGACCCTTTGGAATACTTGTTGGCTAAGTTGTGAAACTAATTGAGCTGCTTGTCTCAAAGAAAAGTTCTCAAGTGGCTGGCGAATGCTTATCCAAAGTTGTTCTCTTTATTTTCATCAGCTTTCTGCTTTTCATCAGCGTCTTTTTCGTTCCTAATCAGCAACATTTGAAGTAGCAGCAAAGAGACTGAACGAATCGCTTTGAAATGAAAAAGGATTAAGCAAATAAATCACTTGGTTCTGTTTTCAGGACATTTTTTGCCTTTTTTTTTTGTTTTTTTTTTATGTTTCTTGTTCATTTTGGCAGGATGCCGCCAAATGCGGCAAAAAAAGGGTTGCCCACACCAATTAATGAGTTAAAAATTGTGCTGCATTCATTCAATTGTGAATAGGAATTGGCAGAAATCCACCCGACAAGACCCACCAGCAGATGCAGCTAAGGCAAAAGGCTGACCAAAATTAATGAAGATATTTTCTGTCGTCGTTGAGGGTTTGCAATTCGGTTTCGGGTTGGCAGCGGGCGAGGGAGAGGGAGAGGGACAGGAACAGGGACGCGATGTGGGTGCTGTGGGAGGAGGAGGTAAGGAAAAAAATCATTTGATTTTTAATTACGCTGATTTTTTGTATTTCTTTTTTGTTTTTGGTATATTAGAACTGGAACAGCTTGGCATGGCAAACACCTTGGAAATTAATACACAAGCCACGCCCATCTGCGCCCATCGCCCATCGCCCGCAGCTGTGAAAGATGCAGACGTCCCGTCTGAGCGGGTAAGGGGCAGAGTCAGGTGACGGGTGCGACCCAAGTGACTCGCCGACGGCTTTTTCCTTGGCCACTTGAGCCACTTGGGGGGAAAGAGTCCAAAGGCAGGAGGGAAGGGGAGCTCTGGTACGCACGAAAGGGTTTCAACTTAATTAAACCGTTTCTTTCTTTTGCTCAGTCAATTTTTGTTGGTTGGTTATTTTTTTTCACTTCGCTTTTTGTCCATTTGGCTTCACTTCACTTTTGGGCCGCCTTCTGATGGCAACTGCCAACTGGCAACTGTCATCGCATTGGCCGCGTCGAAAAGTGGGCACAAATTGACATCTAAAGTGCTTAAAATTTTCTTTAATTAAGTGTGACAAACTGTGGGCAACAACAGTCGCGGGGGAGAGGGAGAGATTTTAGACGTCCCTCAAGGACATCATTCCAGAAAATTGCCGAAATACCCCCTTGATGAATGGCCATGGCAAGTACTTAATGACGAAGGACGAATCTCTTCAGAATCAATAGTAAAAAACTGAGAGAAGGCTGGAAATCATGAATAGCACATCTCAATGATCTCTCTGCATAAGTACGACAGATAAATGTCGGGGGTAACCATCGAATATAATTGTAGTGAGGAAAGTAGATCTAGCGCTCTAATGACTAGTTAATTTCTATCTTTTATTTCTCTACTTTGAAATACATTTATATCATAACGATCTATCGATATTAAATTTGATTTCCTGTTTGGATTCACATCACTTCTATGAAGGTTTTAAAGCCATGGATTTAATTCCAATAATTTCTAAACTAGTTGTCAGATTATCCAATTGTTCGAAATATTTCTAAAGATTTCCGCCGTCTTTCATTACAGAAGTTCAACTCTCATCTCTCATCGCTGTACTTCATTCCCTCTACTCCCATTCAACACTGTTTTATTCCTGATTCAACATTTAAAACTGACTCATCGCACAGGAGCTGCACCCACTCAAGTGTCCACTGTCGACTACAACGAGTCTCTGGCTCAATGGAAGTCATTTGGAGCTCGTAAATAAGCAAAGTGCAACATTAATAGTTGCTGATTAAGCAGCGCCTACGAGAAATTAAAATTAAGTAATTTAACTCAACGACACTTCGCGTAGGTGGGCAGCGTTGCCAACTTCAACCTTAACTCAAATACAAACTGAAGCTCAGACTCGGACTGAAACTCAAATTCAAGTTCAAACCGGTACCTGTACCCGAACACGAACCGGTTCCGGATGGAAGGCAATGTGCTGATTTTGAATAAAATAAGTCAAGGCTCGTCGTATTTGACAGTGAATCAAGTTCAAATAATTGCAACAATTTTGTGGTTTCTTATATTATATTTATTATTTAAATTTGTATTTGTTTGTAACATATGTTAGACTTAATTCTAAATTACATATGGTTTTATAGCAAAAGCAACTAAGGTCATCTAGCTACTTCACTCCAATTGCATAATTATAATATTTGAGTAACTAAGGATATTAAATTTCAAATGTCTTAGAAAGTGGTTTCCTTGAACTAAAACCTTTTTTTAAATTAGAAAGTGAAAAAACAAGAAAGTTGCCTTGTAATTTAAACAGATTCCCTGCAAATAATCTTTCTTGACTATGTTTCTATTACTATATTAAGATAGTTTGATCTTAGTTTAGATTTTATTTAATATATTTTGATTTTATTGAAAGCATTTCAGTAACATTTCTTTATATTAAACACAACTTTGTCAATTTCAAACGTATTGTAATCATTTTTCATTTTAGATTATGGCTCAAAGTATACATTGGCTATTAATTAAATATTTGACTGAGATCGTGTAAATACTCTGATCTCTAGTTTTCATATTTAAGATTAATTACCTTTAAAACATTAATAAAATGCTGATAAAGGTATTCGTTGATTTTTGTCATCTTCTATGTCTATTTCAGAAGAGGAAAACCTAATAACACGTAATGATTTAGCCAAAGAAGTATCAATTACTTTTGCCTTGCCTAAGTAGCTGACAGTCGTAAGTATATTTACAATGTTGTAACTGGAAGTTGGTAATGCAATGGGCCAACACAATTAGCCCAGACGGAAAGAGGGGGCCCACAGATGGAATGGCAAATGGCAAATGGCTGACATAAAATGGCATAAATAATAATCAATTTCAAATCAAATTGTCGCGAAAGCAGAGAGGGGTGGGGAAGGGTAAAGGGGGGAAGAAGGCGTCAATGGGGATGACGAAACGACGATGTCTTTGCCAAAAAATCAGAATTGATGATTATTGCTTCTTGACAGAGATTCGCCAGCGAGGCGACAATAAAAACAACCACATGGAGAATAGAGAAGGAGAAGCACAAGAAGAAGAGGCTCAGCTTCTTTTATGGCCCAAACGTATGTGTGTGTGTGTGTTAGTATCAATAAAATAGCCAGCGACGCTGGACCAGGCAAAAATATTTATGTGCATGTTATAGTAAGTGCAAAATAATAGCCAACAGGGATGGGGATGCTGTCAGAACGCCGGACTCCAGAATTGAAGCCAAATCAAAGGCAGAGCTGGATATGGAGATGGGAATGGGAAAGGGAAAGGAGGCGGCGACAGGAAAAGAGAGCAGGAAAAGGAACAGGACAAGGACAAGGACGAGGTCGAGGCACGTAACACGCGCCTGGTCGACAGGCGGTTGTTGTTGCTAGTACTAAAAATATTTCAACAATTACCAGGGAGTATCATATGTGTGTGTGTGTGTGTGTTTGTGAGTGTGTGTGAGTGTGTGGGCAACGGACAATAATGCACTCGACACTTTTATTTCTTTTTCATTAGCCAAAAAGCGACAACGACGACGACGACGACGACGACAACCACCCAACCACCCAACCACTGACCCACCGTCTTAGAAGAAAAGCGCCTTTTACTTTTACGATATATACAAACATAACATGACCTTCACATGTGTGTGGAATATACTTTTGGCTCTGTTTCGGTTTCGGTTTCTGATTCTTTTTCTGATTCTTTTTCTGGACTGAAACAGCGTTCAACCTTTGGGGAACATTTGAGTTGAATTGCCTGGAGAAGGAAAAGAAAAGGCGGAGAAGTGAAAGTGTCAGTTGGCAAGTGATTGAAATAGAATTTAATTAATCAGCTAACAATAGCAAGACTATCGTTTTAAAGGGGAAGTGTAAAAAACTGTAGGATGAGATTTCCACAACTTGAATTAAGTAGCAACTAACAGTCTACAAATGTTTTTTCTCTTTGTGTCGAGTTGTTTTCCATCACTATCTGTGAGTTTAGCTGGGATATTTTAAAAAACAAAAAAGTTTTTTATACTTATGATTAATTTTTGACTGATTCAATGAGTTAGTGTAACAAATTTATGATCAAGATTAATTGATTTGAATACATTATTCGTTTATATACTTTAGCTCTCAGTGTATTGCAACAGAAATTTGTTCTTATAGAAGACAAAAATGAGCTTTGGAGCCGTTCAAAATATATGATGAATCATAAACGAATCTAATTGATTAATACATCAAATCACATATAAATTGAATGCTTGATTATTAACACACATTTTCTCTCAGTGCTGTAGAACACAAGCAAATCGTTTGGAGCTTGTTCAATTCACCTAAAATAAACTAGTGTTTAAGTGTATCTCACAAATCGCAGTGTCCTGTCTGATTCTTTTCTTCGCACACACACACACACTTACACACACACACTCACACATACTCACGCATTCCAATGACTTCTGTGCTATTTTTTTCTTTTATTTTTATTATTGTTTATGTGTAAGACAACTGCTCCAATATGCTGCCATCGATGCCAGAGTCGATTCGAGTCGAGTCGAGTCGAGGCCTGCCGAGGATAGGAAGGTTGTCCTCCCCTTTTTGTGGAGAGGCGAGGGGAAATCTATAAATTTAGGGATTTACAACATTGATGCTCCCCAGTTAAGTTCTCGTTTAGTTCATTTCCTGCACTGAAACTCACACGGAGTCTCACGCATCGTTTTTATTTGTTTGCAATCGTTGCTGGCTCCGTTTTTATTTGGTTTTCCTTGTCGTTTCTTTTTTCGCCATTCCTTTTGGCACAAATTGCTGGGGCTGTCATAAGTTCTAATACTTAACGGAACTGCAGATAGGCGTCCGTTGGCATAACCCTAGTTTATTATATGTGAGTATAATAATGCTGGAACTAAGTAAATATATAGATGTGTGTGTGTGTGCGTGTGCGTGTGTGTGTGTGTGTTTTGGCCAATAGTTTGCAATTAGCGAGCGGGGCCATAAAAATGGCAATCAACATAAAAATAATCGAGCTGAGAATTCTCTCGTAAATGGCAACATGATGTTCCTTCAGATTTCTCTATTTCCGTATAACTTTCCTGGAAATGATTAGCTCTCATCCGATTCCTTGTTCTTTTGCCACATCCATTTCCATTTCCATTTCTCTTTTTTTGTTTTGTTTTTCATTTCTCTTTCCACTTTGAAGATCCGCTGCGGGGCAACAAATGCAATGCTAAGTGTAAAATTTAATTGAACTCACAACTGTGGACCTAATCAAGCTGAGCCCAGACTCCAGACTCTCTCTAGATTCTCCAGCCCCTGGCACGAGTCCTGTCCACAGCAACTGTGCACATTTCCCACCGCAAGCAGGGCAGAATTCGGTGGAAAATACGAGTGAAAAAAACAAGAAAATCTATTAAAAAATGCCAGCGAAAGTAGCCCAAAAAATGTTTCGTGTGCGCGTTGTAACGTACAAATTATGTAAACAAAGTGGTTGGGGGACGAACGGACGGACAGGGGAATGGAATGGATTGGAATGGAATGGAGAGTTGGGTCAGTGGGGTAGAGGGAGGGAGGTGGGGGTAGATGTAGGCAAGAAATTATGAACCTTATGGGTATGTGGGATCGGAGCAGCAGATGAAAAATTCGACCCTAGGCAATATTTACAATTAAAAAATTAACGTAAAACAGACGAAGAACGAAGAAAATAATGCCAACGGGGGAAAATACCGCGGGGAGTGGGGGGCGACCATTGGACCGGCCCTTGGCCAACAACTGTGAAAAGCCCTAAAATCAATACGAACAAAAAGCAGCCAAAAAAAATGTGTTTAAAAACAGCAGAAAAAACGAAAAAAAAAACATGAGAAAAGTATGAATGTGGTTCGAGGGATTTTTCACGAGGCCTAATGGAAATTGTATTTATCTCGTTTGAAGTTTTTTGGGCATACTCGTAAAAGCCACCACCGCGACACCCCTCCCCCTTTCCCTTTCCCCTCCCCCGTCTCCCCGCTGCCCCGAGAGCGACACTTTGCCTCACCTTTGCCCCCACTCCCTCAGCTCAAGCCCCTTGGCCAGCCTTAAGCGTTTTTTATAAAACAACAACAACAACAACAACACGCTAGAGAGCTAAGCACAAAAATTATCAGAAAAACGTAATGAATATTTTTCGGTAATTTTTTGTATATTTTTGAATGCCATTTACCACTTTTGTTGAATACCCTTTCCAAGGCAACTTCTAAATAACTTTCAATGAATTGTTAAAAACTTTTTTTTGTGTATTAAACTTTTAATTATTATTATATAATAAGAGGTATAAAGCATGTATACGTACAAACAAAAGTAAGAACAAAAATATAACACAAAACAAGAAACGGTTTCATTTTTATACAGCTTAAACAAAAAAAAAATAGAAATATACAATACAATATAATAAAAATAAGCAATAGTAATATTACAATTAATAATAAATAATAGATTCAAAATAGATTTAAAACACAAGTGAAGTTATGAACTTTAAGACTTGAAATGTGGAAAGTTGACCCCAAAAGTTAATTATGACTAGTTTATTAATTTGTAAGGAAATCCTTGTAGCGCTAGGATATAAGATAACAAAAAATAGCTAAAATTTAAAAAAAAGTGTATTCCTTAGTCGCATTTCCTTCATCGCAAATTATTATTTTGTACTTAAAAAAATGGGAAAAAATGTGTTTAAAATTTTTCAGAGGTAATTCGTTGGGCTGGTTTAAGTTGCTATTTGAATAGAATGGTTCTGTATATGTTTGACAATGCAGGTGGAGGTGGTGATGATGGTGGTGGTGGTGGTGGTGGTGCTGTTGGTGTTGATAGTGGTGTTGGTGGTGGTTCGTCGATCACTGGTGTTGCTCCAGGGCTAATTAAGGCGATAAAGCGACCTGACTGACAATGGGAATTGCAATTTACAATTGGATTTCGTATGGAAAGCCAAACTGTAAAATGAACAGTTGGCCAACAGATTGGATGGGAGGCTAACAATGGGAAGGGGTACAGTACATACAGTGTACAGTGCACAGGTGTTAAATGTTTGGAGGCCAAGAAGAAGAAACAAGATTTGATTACATACTCCTCTCAACTAGTACAGGGTATATGCCAATGTGAGTTGAGGTGAGTAGAGTACAATGATTATGTCTATAATAAGGCTATTGCTGATTGCAACTAATGATATTGCTAATGCTAATTCGAACGCCAAATTAAAGCTAAAACAATTCCAATTTTATTGAAAATATCAATAAAAATTAAAAACCAAATGATAAACATAATGCTGAAAGTGCTAAAGCGAACATCAAATTTAATGCTAATGCAAATGATAATGCTAATAATAATGCCAATGTTAAGAGAAATGACAATGGAATTAAAAATCATCAGAATGTTATATATAATAATCATAAAAATATGATCTTCACTTAGATCTAATTATTGTTTAAATAGTAAAAACATTAATATAATGAAAAAGTCAATTCAGCAAAGTTGATGAGCCATGCAATGAAAATCTAATGAAAACTACGCACACTAATAAAGTGTATAAACAACAATTACAAAACGAACGTGAAAATTGCCTTGGCAATTTTCAAAAATTTGCCATAAACATTTTGATATGCAATTGTTTTATTACATATATGTATGTATGAGTGTGGCAACAACGCTTTCAACAACTGCACAATATGTGTGACCTGTTGGCTGAGTAAGTGTGTGTGTGTGTGTGTGTGTGTGTGTAGATTCACAATCAACTGGCACACGTAGCAGCAACGTGCGTTGCTTTGCCAATTGCCGTTTGTGTGTCGATGATGGGAAAACTTTTTCGATAATACTCAAAAATAAGTGCGAAATTTGCTAAATATGTAAACGGACAACAAACACGCACATATAAACTTACACACACACAGACTTACTAAGTTGCAAGGATCAAATGCATGTTGCACGGTTTTCATTTTATTGCTGCATACTTTTGGGGTTTGTGGGCCATATTTAAATACTACACTTGAAAAGTGTGTGTGTGTGTGTGTGTGTGAGTGTGTGTGTGCTCTTTATTGCATCTCACTTAAATTTAATAAAGTCGATATTTAATGTTATTTAAACTTAAACCTTTTTTAGATATTGTTTTTCAGGACTAACGATTTTTTATTAAACTCTTTTATTTATTTATTTAAATTTTAAAATATTAACAACCGACACAGCCATATAAAATGGAATCAAAACTAAATTATGGAATAGAAAATGAAACAAATTGCAAATTTATATATCATTGATCCATTCGTTGGTAGTTGGGAAAACCATAACTTTGATTTGCTAATTGTAATTGACATTAAAAGTCACAGGTAAATAATAGAGCAATAAAACCTGATTAGTTCTAGAGACATTCAATTCACATTCACTTGCTGAAATAATTGAATAAGTTTGCAAATTCATTAAGCTTGGCGAATGTGTAAAAGAACATAAATTATCACTGAAATCCGTAAAAAAATGCTGCATAGTTCAATGATAACTGATTTCCATTATTTAAAAATTTTCTGGATATGGAATATGAAATAATTAGTACAATTAGGGAAAAATTAAGTTTCGAAAATAAAGTTAAAAATAGCCTGGTTTATATCTATTTACTATCCATTTAATGACTTTTATCTATGTATCTGGCAACCCCTACTATAGTAGATAACAATTTCTTTTTTTACATTTAAAAATTTTCTCTGTTTCCACTTGCAAAGTATTCATGACTTAGAAGTGGATATTTAGATATTTTCCCTATATGTAATACTTTTTATAATAATATATTTTATGTGCCATATCCTTAGCATATGTTACGCAATCAATTGACGCAGATTCAAGTTCCATTTTGAGCTTTCCCTTCCGTCAGTTTTCAAATGACATCACTGATTTATAACTGTTAAGCGGCTCAGCTGCCAGCACTTTCACTTCGTACACAGTAAGAACAACACACACACTCACACTCAAACACACACACACACACTTGCAGTCAATCCTTTCGATTTCGAATTTGCCACGACTTTCTTAAATGTCTGCTTCCACTTCCACTTCCACTTCCGCTTCCGTTTTTCACCCCCCGCAGCATTCGCATCTAAATGTTGTCTACCCCCCTCCCCTTCCAGCACATCCCCCCTTTATTCCACACCCTTGAGGCTGCTTTTGTATTTAGAAGACAACGCAGCATTTGCATATGGAGAAACTTCTTCCCCCTCCAGCCCTGGATCCCCTGCCAGGGCTGTCAAATTTTATGATAGCGCCAAACATAACTCATTGACAGCTTTGCATTTTCACATGCTGCTCTTCGGGGCAATGGTTGGTTGAGGCTGAGGTTGGGGACGGGGGTTGGGATGGGGATGGGGGTGGGGGTGGCTCTGGCATGGGGGTGTCTTGTTGTTTCTGCATATTGCACAAAGTTATGAGCCGCAAATGATAAACGGCGACAGCGTCGAGGTGGGGGGAGGTCTCGGTGCTTGGGGAACTATTGATTTTTACTCTCGTTTCTATTGTAACTTTTTTTTCTTTTCATTTTCCAGTTTTTGTTGTGTATATACGAGTGTATATATATTTTTTTGATTCGTCAGCGGTCGTCAGCGACGCGCAGCGCGTTTATTTTGTCATCAAGCTAATTAATTAATTAGAAACAAAAGCAGCCACAACAGCAACAACAACAACAGGAGCAACGGTTGGTGTGAAAAAAGGCGCCAGGACACACCTCGAAAAAAAAAAAAAACAACAACAAAATAATATGGAAAAAAAGGGCGACTTTGGTGCAATAAAAAAGTGTCCCCAGTCTAATTAGATAGTTGACAATTGTTGCCCTTGTTGTTGTTGTTGTTGTTGGTGCGTGTAATTCATCAAATGTCAAAGGCAAATGTCGGACTGACATCGACTGCACCTTTGGGCGCGTCAAAGGTTGTATCATAGGCCTGCCAAGCGAATTCAGTTCGATTTGTTCCTATTTCCATACTCTACAGAATATGTGCAATTGTACAAGTTTTTAATTTATTTAATATACCCTGTAAGCCTTTGTAATAATGGATGATTTTGTTGAATTGTGTAATTATAATGCTGGGGAATTAAAAGTAAAATTATTGATTCTCTTAAATAAATTTCATATTTTATTAAATACATATATAAAAAGTTAAATTTATATTTTCCTATTATTACTATTCAATATCCACAATTGAATTTAAAATAATAATCAACTTTCTTTCACTCCAGTTACATTTTTAGGATGTTGATTTAAATGCTATCGTCAAGCGACAGGATTGTCCATTTTTTCTATTTCTATTTCTTTTTAATTTTAATTTTTTTAACAAGGCTCAAATCTTTTAGCACCTAATTTTTCAGAACTTTCCCGCAAGTTTATAAACTATTCACAATTTTTAAATAGTTGACTTGATAACACTGAATGCCAATTATATTTTCTCTGAACAACTCACTCAAAAACTATGGAACGCACTTTACGATTATGCGAATGAAATAAAACGCGGTCGAATCTCATTTGAATTCAGCATATTTTCGACACTCTCTTACTGTCAGAGTTTTTTCTCTGTGGATATATGGATATTTGGCTAACATATTTTCGTATATCCGGCTTTTGTCGCCAATTCATTTTTATTGCCCTTTTTTATAGACGTTTATAGTTTTTTATGTCGCCGCGGCGCATAAATTTCAGCCGCAGACTTTTTGCTTATATTAAAGGGTAGTTCGATTTGTGAGTTTGTTTGCCGCAAGAAGGGGCTGGGAGGGGGTGGGGGGTGTTGTGCTTTTATGAGTATGCCGTTCGACGGCATTTTGTCAATTTTAGTATTAGCGCGTGCGCCAAAAAATATGCAATAACAATTGTCATGCATGCAAATGACTTCATTTGCCCAGCATTCAAATTTCGTCATAGTTGCCCCTCCCCTTTAAGTAAAGGGCTGTGGTGTGGGAAGAGGGGGGGGGGGCACTTTGCATGATTGAATTGAATTATTGGCGCACCGCCCAACCATCCAAAAAAAACCCCACACAGAACACTCTACACCACTTGAGTTGATTTCCTCTCTCTCCTCCAGCATGTGGTTTGAGATGCTTTATGAATTCTTTCCGCTGTTTTCCCTATTGTGTTGCCTTTCTATTTATTCCGCATTGCATAGTTTCAGGCGCTGGCAAAAGTCGGGCCCTATATATGGTATATCAGAGCATATCAAGGATTTTGTGTATGCAGATTGCGTGGCGCACGTAAATCCATTTAATAGTGTTATTCGCAGTGGAAAATGTCATGGAAATCCATGGAAATAAGTTTATCCACATACAAGCACGACTCAAGCAGTCAATATCTTAAAGTCCAATTGACCCGATTACCAAAACGATGAAAAACCAAATAGGACTCGACTCTTGCGCTGAGAAATGTCGACAGCGAAATACCCCGTGTATACAAATGGCAGAGAGGGTTGGCTGTAAGATTATTTAAATATTTATCTTTCAATTTTACACTTAGTTTGTTAATTTGTTTTGAAATAGATAATTGAAGTTTTTTAAAAAGTCTAACTTAATATAACGATTTTATTTACAGGCTCGGTCTCAACTTAAAGCAGAACAAATGTATAGTTTTGGATACAACATAATAAGTTTACAATCAAGCAAGTACGTGTAGATAGCAGGGATTAAAACCCTAACCGAAACCGTAACCTTTAACCGGTAAAAACCGATTGAAATTTGAAACCGTAACAGAAACCGTAACCGAAAAAAAAAAGTTCATCTGACCGAAACCTTTAAACCGAAACTCTGTAAACCGAAATAACCGTATCGTAACCGTTTCATTTATAAGGGTTAATTTCGGCTTTCCATACATGTAAAAAAAAAAAAAACAAATAAAAGCAAGATGAAAAAATTGTCTGCCTTTCATTGTCTTATGCATGTACACACATACAGTGTGTCACTAATGTCATCATACAGCATACATTTGTCAAATTTGGGTATAATAAAAGTGGTTTGATGCGGGTTTTTTATATTAATCTTTTAATCACTTAAATTCCGTTCGAATGATACAAAAATTTCTTTAACCCATTAAGTACCCTTGGAAAATTTTGAATTTTAGAAAAAGTCAATTTTTCAAGTTTTTTCCTCCTTTTTAAAAGTTCTGTTCTGTTCGAATAATCCGAAAACCTAACGAATTTCCTCAATTTTCTGAATAGACTAAATATTTTTTTGAAACTTTCTATGATTCATAAGCACCCGAAGATTGAGGGAGATTCCAAGAAGCACAAAGAGCTGCATTCTTCAACTGTTACTGGACTGTTGCTACATTTATGCAAATGCTTTGTGTCTATCGGATCTAGATATGCATTTTAAATTGAGATGGGGGCACTGCAGCTACTCAGGGCTTAACCCTTAATTTGCCAGCCAGTTGCTGGTTAGTTGTCGGCCCATATACCCCTACCCCTACCCCTCCCCTTCTTTCCAATTCTAAGGGCGGCACTAGCGTGGCTATCTAGGCCGTTTAATCGGGCGTCATTCATCATCCAAATCGAGTTGCGTTTGGTTCGGTTTGGTTTTGGCGCGACGCGACGTGCGATGCAAACTATCGATAAGAAAGCCGTTCGGTTGTTGGCTTTGTTGTTGGCCCGTGTTTTGGGGCGAAGTTCACAGCACACAGCAACTTAATGGCAATTTTATCGATAATGTTCGTGCTGAATTTTCGATTTTGTTTGCTTGCATGTCGCATGGTCGCGAATTATGAGCGATCGACACGCCAACAACTACCAAGAAATTGTGCAAATCGACCCCAAGTCCGAGTTCGAGAAGGAATCGGAATCGGAGTCGGAGTCGGAGTCAGAGTCGGAGTCAGAGTTGGACCCCAGTTACGCTCGGCGCCGTTTCATCTCCATCTCTTACCACTCCGTGTAATGCCAGGTTGATTTAATAGTTTAGCACACAATGTGTTTGTAGGTTTTTCAAATACCTCGCAGTAGATACAAATGGACGGGAAGTTTAATGTGCTATGAGTTAAATATGGACGGAGATCTCTAATCGAAGAACATAATTTATTTTTAAAATGAAAATAATTTTTAATGTTTCATCTATTTATTATCCAAATATTATGAATAATCCAAAATTATTTATTTTAAAAATCGTTTTAGAAGCCAAATAAGAAATGCAATTTAAATTATTGCCAGGAAAATCGAATAAAGTAGAGAAGTTATTAGTTGATAACCTAAGAGCTTTTCCTTATCCCAAAAGTTGTATTAAAAAACCTTTTTTTAAACTGCAGATATGGCAAATGGCAAAAGAAAAATAAATGTTTCTTATATGAGATTTAAGAGATGAAAAATACAGTTGTTCCTAAGCTGTCAACTTACTTCCATGAATCTTCTGGAAACAGCTGAAGAGAATCCGTTCTTAGCTCAAGAGATAAACTGCTGGCATTTTAAAGAATCTCTTTTCTTTTTTATTAAATTTCTAGTTTCTTACAGAGTATATTATTGTCCATCATCAGCTCAATCTTGTCAGCTGTCAAGCATTGGTTTTTGGGTTTTAGCTCTCGGTCTTTGGTTTATAAATATGTATTTCTACTTTGGTCGGAACGCAGCGCAAATTATGAGCACGCGAATATCGAACGCTGCTCGCTGCTCGCTGCTCGGTGGGCGGTACGCTGGTTCTGTGGGCGTGCCCGCCCTATCAATTAGAACTGGCGACCGAACATCTTGATAAGCATTGGCCAGCCCCATAGCAATAGTAATAGCAATGGCAATAGCAATACTAAAACTAAAGCAAACAAATCGGTATGCGGTCAACTTGAATATAAATAAATAACAAACAAAAAAAATATAAAAATAAAGTGCCAACAACGAAATGCGCTTCGAATGGTCATTAAAATTACGCTCTGCCCCTTATGAGGCATGCACCACGCTAATTGCCACATAAATAACCAGTCGAAAATACTAAACAAGTCCTGAGGGTGACCATTTGTCCCCATTTGATTTAACATACAACACCCCAAGCCACGAATCAAAGCGCATTTTAATTTATCGAGCAGCGATTATCGATAAGCCAATATTACAAAGAGCTCAAAAGCAGGTCAGAGGTGATAGGAGAAGAGGAGAATAATATTATTTATTCACAAGTGTCCTTAGAAATGGTTTTTATCTACGATTCTCGAATGAAAGTTAGTATTTTGTCCATCAGCTAAAAGAAAATGTGTGGAAAATCTATTAAATATTAAACAAATCAATTTCTTTAAACAGTTGTCAGACAATCCATATACTATACATAAGTATGCAATATTACTGATCTGATTGGGTTGTTTGTCTGGGTTGTTCCCAATCCTTGCAACAAGTGCTGGTTGAATTGTAATTTTGGGAATACCCCAGACTTCTTATTTATACTTAATATTACTGTAAGATTAAATTTTTTTTATAATTTATTCTCATTATTACAATTTACATTTTTAAATATAATAAATACAAATATAATACATAATTATTAATAAATGATACATATAAAATATGCAAATTTATGAATAAGCTTGGCTGTCAATTCCAATTGATTGAATAATTCCAAAATGGAAAGCAAAGTTAAGCGAAGCACAACTGTACTTCCGGCAGCTGAGAGCTGGCAATTGTTGATAGGAAAGAAAGGGAGAAGGAGGGAAGATGAAGACGATAAAAGTGCAGGGGCATAGAATATAAGATACATAGAGTACACTGATGTTGTGGGAGCATCGCATTAAGTTCAATTTCAGCTACTAGATCAGAATTTATGACATTGACGAAACGATAAAAATGTTGGCAGTGGCCGAGACAGACACAAAGACAGAGACAGACAGACTGACATAAATGTGCATTACGTAAGGTGGCAGAGGGGGAGCGGAAAATGTTATCAGAGTGGAGGTGAGGAGCAATATAACTGACCAGGCAGCATGAAAATGAAATGCGATGCTCAAGGCGAAAGAGAAAGACACAAATACCAATCCGAATACAAATATAGAGGAAAAGAAAAGAGAAAGCGTTAGCGAAAGCCTAAAACTATTAATTTCAACGTGAACAGGAACGGGAATGGGAATGGGAATGGGAACAGGAATGGGATGGGAACTGGGGGAACTGTAACGAGAATGTTTTTGCCTTGTCTGTCCCCTTTGGCCAGGCAGAAATCTATATTTACGATTATTGAAGTTTATGACGAAACGTTTTCGTATCATTTTGCGTCGCCTCATAAATGTTAAACGAGTGAGAGAGAGAGAGAGAGAGAGAGTGAGAGTGAGAAAGGGAGAAAGAGTGACATGACGACTTGACCATGGATGGACTATAGCATCTCATGCACTACACAGGGTTGAGAAATTTCATAAATGCTTTTGCACGCAAGCTGCTAATAATGCCAGACGGCCAGACGGCCAGACTGCCAGACTGCCAGACTGTCAGAGAGCAGAGAACTGTCAGATATGTTGTCGGTAACACAGGTGCCAGAGAGAGTTGTCAGAGTTTTGGTTACGGATTTGGGTTCGGTTTCGGTTTCTGTTTCAGTTTCGGGATCTATTTTTGGGGGTTGCTGCTGTGACTGCGACTGCGACTGTTACAGCTACTGGACATGGCCACAAAAGTGCAATAGGCTCGTAAAACCAATGGCCAAATAGCCAAACGAGAAATGCCTAAGTAAAAATGTTGTGTAATTACGCAGCGTTACGCACAGATAGAGATAGACATGCTTACAACTGGAGATGGCAGCTGAAAATGGCAATGGAAATGGAAATCCAGTTACTACTACTGCCTACGAAGCAACCCCAAGAGCAACAGAAAGTCCCATATACCCAAACTGAGACTGGACCATTGTCAGTTTGGCAAAAATCATAATTAGTGTTCGGTTTACCTACTCTCCAACTAGCCCCCTTTGCCCCCTTGTCTATCACTCTATCACTCTAAATAGCTTGGGTGTGCGTGTGTTGTTTTTATTGTTTTAATGAACACACGAGTGCAATTTTTGGAACCCCAAGCATAGGAAAGAAGAAGGAGGCAGAGACAGAGGGAGAGGGAGAGGGGGAGGGCGAGGAATTGGAGGCTAGGAACGAAAACAGTAATTGGTCCTGTTCAAACGTCTTGTGGTCGATAAGAAACAATTTCTGTATCCCTTACTCTTTTATTTTCAGGGATCGCAAATAACAGTTATGAGTCGGAAAGAATCAAATTATTATTATTTTTATGTTTTGAATTATTTAAATTTTTTACTTTTTATTTGTATTATAAAATTATACAAATAAAACTTATTTGTCAATTGTTATTTTCAAGTTATGCCATAATTCTTATTTGCAAATTTTAAAATAAAAATCTATATATTTAAAACGACTTGTTCTGACTGATTGACTGACGTATCAGCGTGTAGGCCAAACGGTTAAGCCTAGAAAGCTGAAATTTTCACACAACAATGCTGATTTAATCGTCCAATAAGACGGCGTTTTGCGAAGTTCGAGCTGTAATATAAATGTATTTTAAATTTAAATTGAGTGGTGCTAATCAAGCTAAAAGAGACGTTAAATTTATTCAAATTTTCAGTTGATCAGCCTATTCCTTCAGTTGATCAACTGTTAACTTTAGTATAAACTTAAATTCCATTTAATCAATTGTATTTCACAGCAGATAGATCGACTGCGACAGTAAAAAAACAAATAAAATGTTATACCTAAAGTAACCATAACAAAATGGTCAGACACATGCAACAATATGCATATAAAGCAAAGAGAGAACGAGAGAGAGGGAGAGTGTGAGAGAGGGAGAAACAAGAGTAACAAGCAATGATAACATTTAAGCGAAATCGCTTTAAAATCAATTAACCGTAAAATCACTCGCCTATTTGGAACAACAATCGAGTCGCGATTGTCCTGGACAATTGCCCCACGGACACGGACATCGATGCTCCACATGCCCCCGGACGATAGCAACAACAACATCAACAGCAATAACAACAACAACAACAGCAACAATAGCAACAGCAGCAGCAGCTGCGGCCAAACAATCAACTGTGGTGGCAATAACATTAGCTGCCCCACCAACCATTGTGTGTGTGTGTGTGCATGTGTGTGTGCATGTGTGTGTGCATGTGTGTGTGCAGCATGCAGACAATCCAGCAGAGGCATACCACTTGCCCCCCCCCTCCCCCTTACAACCACCTTACACCCCCTTGCCATTATGATGTGGCAGCAGCCCTTTCGCTGCACTTGACCGCCTCTTTTGCCACGCCCCACCCCCCACCCACCACAACGGTGAACGTGCTGCCAGGTATTAACCTCCATTTAATGTTAAACAAAGCCGCGTTACATGTGCAAAGGAGCTTACAAGAAGAAAAAACGCATTTAAAAAAGTATATATATTGTACAATCTATATATGCATTTGTATATATATAGATATATATGGATGTGCCACGCCCACTCTCAACAGTCAGCCGCCAAACATTTCGATTAACATACGCAAACATACGCCAAGTGTGTGAGAGGGAGAGAGAGAGAGAGAGAGAGAGAGAGAGAGAGAGAGAGAGAGAGAGAGAGAGAAAGATAGACAGAGAGCGAGTCATGGGTGTGGATAAGTAATAAAAAAAAATGCAGAAATTATAAATTTAAGCTGCGCACGACGAATCTTAAATACCCTTTGGGGTCATTTTATTTTATTTTATTTTGAAAAGAAAATTGAACATAAAAAAGTTGTACTTAAATTATTGTTCTTAATTCTCGCATTTCAATTCTTCATCGGGTTATAATAACTAGCTTAAAGTGTTAATTATATATTATTTTTATTAATTGGAATCAATTATTAATATAAAGTATTATAATTTTCTCCCAAAGTAGTCAATAATTGTTAAATATAGTAAATATAAAATATTTCAAAACAATTTTCATCACTGTATAAGAAAACAAAGCGGGCTGGAAAATGACAACAGGATTTAATAAAACTTTTAAAAACATGGCCAAGTTACAAAAGTTCAAATAAAACGTGGGTTGAATATCCAGAATTTCTGCTTACCTTAAATTAGCTCGGAAACATGTGAGTATAATCAGCATGTTGAGGGACTAACAATTAATACTAAGCTCATTAAAGAAAACATATTTAATTGAACATAAAATTCATCGAAAAAATTATTGAAAAATCTACTCCTGATTGAATATATATTTATTTTAATGTCTTGCATATTTCGTAACAAAATCATAATACTCTGTGTAAGGGCATCGAAAAGTCGAGAACATAACGTACATGGACAGCAAATTGAATTGCTGGCAAACAAGGCAGTGAAAGACCTGCAGGAAGCACGCAAAAAATGGCATCGCACTCGTAGTCAGAGTCCTGGTCGAGGTAGGGCTGGGGGTAGGATTTGGGGTTGGGGTTGGGGCTGGAGTTGGATTGGGATCGGAGTAAAGGTCAGCGTGGAGCACGGGGAATCAGCTTCATCGTCATCACCATCGTCATCAGCATCGTCGTCGTCATCAAAATCATTTTAAACAAAACGGACTAATTAAGCGGACGTTGGTCGTCGGTTCCTGCCGTACCCGGTAAAAGCTCCATATCAGTTTCTGGGTGTGAACTCAACTGATTGCTGGACTCTGGCACATTAAAAAAAGCGACGTAGCAGACTTGTAGCTGACTTCAATCAGTATCAGTTTCACTTCAAGGTAGCGGTTCCTGTGTGTTACCTGCACTTCAATCAAGCCTCAATCGTTTGAATTCAACCCAATACTTTAACTTTTCATCATACAGTTTCAGTTTCGCACAATTGTAGTATTAAATTGGGTACTCTCAAGTGATCAAGTCATTAGACCTTAACAAATTAGCTGTTGCTGATTGTAGCTTGTATCTCAATCAAGTATCAATCATAGCAAAACATTGAATATCCGCATAGTGTCAAAATGGAGAATTTTATTAATTTTTTTGTATAGACCTGATTTGTTTATAGCTAGCGTATGAAATGAGTCTGCTCTTCGAACATAAATATTTCGCAAATATAACTATTTACTTGTTTTATATACTGATATTTATATATAAATATATGTACTGGTTGTCGGTTGTTATTGCTTCAACCTGAGACAGTAAGAGCGACAGCACAAAAAATCGCTTTTTGAGTAGTCAGTCACATCGGTCGGGGAGTTAAGGCGCTTTGATGTATGTGAGTCAGTTGCCCACACCACACCACACACACACATATACACCACACCACACCACATCACACACACACACACACACACACACACTTGTACTGTGGAGACTCAGACAGAATTTTGGTGTATCGTCGCGTAAATCCGTCTTTGAATAATGATGCCGTTGATAGCCGGGATTATAACCCAGGCGCATTCAACGCAATCGTTTCTCATATGTAACTCTGTCTATGAGAGCATATGTATGTGTGTGTGTTTGCATGTGTGTGTTTGTGTGTAGCCTGGCCATTTATTTATTATGCCACAATATTCAATGACCCTTAATGGCATTTCGTAATAAAAATATTGGATTAGTTTGTTAGTTTTGCTCCTCGCGCTGGCGGCATATCAACCACCGTAAGTGCCATACATCGACCCATCGCTGAGCCACCCACTACCCACTACCCCCTCCCCCCCAACCACCCCCACCCACCGTATAGACCCACTGGGCACTTTATCAACTGGACTAGGCATTACGTATTCCATTAAACGCCTAATGAGCCCATTGTGCGGCTCTGGTGTCATCAGGGGCCGATGTGGCTGGAGTGGGCGTGGCAGGGGCGCCAGGTACTTAGACTTAGTTAGTGATCAAAGCGACAGACCATGAAGTTGCCACGCCCCCAAATGCACCCAAGAATATTAACCAAGAAACTATCAGAGTTCCACATGATAGATCAGAAATTCAAATTAGAAGAAAACATATTTCAATATTGTTCTTATTTTATTTTTCATTGCATATGTTGATGCCTCTTGTCAACTGATGAAATAAGTAAAGATATTTAAGCTTCGGCTTTATTTCAGCTTATCAAAATGTATGTCTCATGTCACTAGCGTGAGTATGATGTGTTAATTTGAGAAAAAGTGATAAAAATCGAAGTATTTATTTGAATATTGACAAACCTGATTCCTCCTGTAGTTAATAAAAAGTCATTTATATAAGATAAATCAATAAATATCACGTAATTAATATTAATAAATAACTAAATGAAGAATCTTACGGCTTCGTCACTAGAATAAGTTTCTTATAAACTTGAGGATATATACTCGTATTCTGCGGCTTCTTGAAATAGAAAGATCAAAACCTATGGTATTCTTATTAAAATTTGTTAAAAAGTGTTCCCAAATTGTAAAAAATGAATCATATACTGTAACTAAATTTACAATTCATGGAGATTTATTACAAGCGTAAGTTGAGGTATGAATTAGAAAGAAACATGATATTGGAGGTTTCCATTGAGATCTCAAAATGTAGCTAATTAAAAAAAAAACAAACTGATTTTGTTTTTAGGTTGTTTGTTGTTTTAAATGGCAGCGACACAGATTAAGAATTAAGATATATTTATGCTTAGCTCCATGTTGATCCTTTGCTACTTTCATATTCATGCAGCATATTAAAATAGCAAACGGCTGCTGCCCCGGCACGTAATCGAAACCGGAGCTGGAGCTGGAGATGGAATTGGTGGCCAGGAACTGGGACCCAGGCAGGACCCTTAAGTTAACTTAAAACGGTGGACTGCATGCATGTGACATAATAAATATTAATGACAACTGACCGACAGCATTGCCATAGATCCCAGCCCAGTGGGTGGGCGGGATGTTGAATGAATGGGCTGAAAGGCTGAATGGGAAGGAGAGACAGAGAAGGGGGAGGGGGAGGGTGCTGGAGTGTAGGTGAATAGATGGATGTCCTTAGGGGTGGGTGGGTTGACGTAGACGTTGACGTTGACACACATTCGACATGTGACAGATAAATTATGGCAATTGGATGAATGCCGCCACACCTCTCCAAACATGCCCAACATCATGCATGCAATTCTGCTTTGGCTATGAGATCATTTTTCATTTTCATTTCATTTTCATTTCATTCGTTTTCCTCCTCTTCCGCTTCCTCTTCCTCTGCCCATCTTGTACTTATTTTTCCATTGGCTTGTCTGTTTGTTTGTTTTTGTTCCTTCATGGGGAGGTTGTGACATATGTGCGTCCAGGACTAATGGCAGTCAAGTTTACCATAATCAAGGTCCTCCTCGTGTCCTCGTGTCCTTAATAGTTTTCAGTTCACCAATGTTACTAATGACTGCGATGGCACTCGATGCCACTGAAATAAATTACAATAATCATTCAATGTTCAATAAGCCCCCAGATGATGGCATATTCCATATTCGGTTTGATATGTGTATCTCTACATACATATGTCTAATAAATATAATTACCTATTAGCTCTGGAGCCCATCAAAGTGATCAGTTTTACACATTTTCAATTACCAATGACACTAGCTGCATTATGGACAAAATAAAGAAATTTTGTAAGGATTATTAGACCTTAAATTAATTGATATCATATTGGAACTTGCATACATAACGTAGATTTCTAAGAGATAATATATATTTTGATGTTTGATTCTAGATTCGATTCGGGCTTTTCAAGCCAATGAAGGTGTCGAATATCTTTGCTAAAAACATATTGACAATTTTAGAAAAATTATGACTTATTTTTACATTATTTTTAATGTGAAATATAAAAACTACTTTAAAATTAATTTAATATTAAGCCTTCAAAAACAGGCGATTCATTTAGAACTTGTTTCAATTCAAAATAATATATGTGGGAATCCTTATATAAAATTTAAATGTTAAATATAAATTAATATAAAATTGAGCTTGGACTTTCAGCTGGTGTCATTGGAAATGATGTTGTAACCTTCACTTTAATTTGACTTGCCTGCCATTGATGACAACAGACACACGAGGTCATGTCCCTTATGACCGTGCAGCAAGTTGACCTCCATCTGGACATTGAAAGGATCATTTTAAGGGCTGTTCTGTTGCATGTGGCAACCAGTTGATTGATGTGCGTCCATCAATATGCGACGAGGGACATATGTCACCAGGTAGCATCGGCAGGTTCCTCAATCTATCTATCTATCTATCTATTTATTTATTTATTTATTTATTTGGCTTAAATCTGGTGCTGTCCTTGCTTTGGCCACAATATTAGTCGGGGCCAATAATGAAAGGCAGGATTACCTAGAGACAACAAGCTTAAAGCCGAGCCAAAGAAAGCGTATTCAAAAGAATGAATGAAACCAAACAAACAAACAACGAACAACGCATAAAACCAACAAACAAACTCTGACTCTGCCCCCAAATCGGTGGTCGCTGTGGTGAGGGTGCCCCAGAAGAGTGAGAGGGGAAGGGGGTCTAATACGCGTATATAAAAGAATCAAAAATCTTGATTTTGATTTCAGATACTTCGGACCATGGAGACAGACTGGCAGCTTGTTTCGAGGGTTGGGTTGGATTCTGAACGATGGCTAGGGTTGGGGGTTTCGGGAGAGTTTGGAATGGTGGTTGGCCAATTGGTTGCCCAGCTCCATCTCCAGCTCCATCTCCAGCTCCGGCTCCGGCTCCAGAGTGTGGATCTATATCTGGTTGCTGTAAGCAATTCGAGGGCCGTAAGTCAAGTGGCGCTTAGTTCATTGCACGCGACTAAAACCGTTCGAATTTCCAGACTCGTTTTTTTCGTTTTTTTTTTGTTTTTTATTTTCCTATGGATTCCACTTCAATGAATTGAAAAATTGCCTTGAACAAATTTGCTGCTGCTTTGCATTTTCTTGTCTCTTGTTTTTTTTTCTTTTTTTTTTTTTGGAGGGCTTTTTTTCGTTGAGGGGGAAAAAGCGCGCTCCAACAACAACATTTTCCTAAACATGACATTTGACATTTGATAATGTCATTTGCCTCGTAATTGTTTTTTGATTTGATGCTCCGTTTTGCCGTTGCCTTTTCAATCTTGTTATTGTTGTTTTTATCTGCCACTTTGGCATTTCCGTGGCAGTGGCACAAACTGTGGCATCAGCGCAGACCTGACAGCACAGCTTGGAGAACTGTCTCAGCTTGAAAGCGTGCACCGTAAATTGATTTGACTAGCGATGCGTCAAATGACCGTTAGACAAAAATTGTAGAGCTTGATATAATTGATAAATACGAATACTTGAGCGATTCTATGAGCTGAACTTCTTCTTTATTGGTCTGTGGCTTAAAACTTCGGGCTTGCTTGTTCACAATCCATGGAAATTATTGTTGATTGTTATAAAATATATATATTTCCAACATCTAACGATTGTCTGAAAGGAAATAAATATATCACAATGGAAGAAATCATTAAAACAGTAGTAGTTCAATATAAAAGATTTCAATTTTTCGAGGTTCAAGGTTTTGAAAAATTATAAACTTTTCAATTTTCTTAACATTAACATTTTATTAGCTTGAAACAAAACTGGCGCTAAACAGACAAGCTCCATAAAAAGTATGAATAACATTTTGCAATTTTGTAGATGCTTTTAATTATTTCGTGTCTGTTTCGTTACGAGTGGATATAGAAAAAACAATGTTGGAATTAGTAAATATCAAATAAAATTCAAAATTGTTGCTCTCACTTTTTCGTTAATTAATGAATTACTTTATTAATTTATTTATTTATTCATTTACGTATTAACTTATTTATTAATTTCTTTTTTCATTGAGTTATTTATATATTTGACTTTATTTTACTCACTTTTAGAGCCCGTTTTCCTGATTTATGTGAATGTTTTGCTCATTATTATTGCAATTGGTTTGAGCAACCGTTACATCCGGTTGAATCCATTTGGCCAGACACTTGGATCGCTGATCCGGCGGATCCAGGGGACGGATCCGTATCCGTTGCCGTGCCGCGTTACGAGCCAAGTTCATCGCCATCTCAACGTCGGATTCGTTTTGGCGACGCTGACTTTGCGTTTCCGCATTACTCAGCCATCTTTTGCGGTTCTCGTCTTCGCTTCCTTCTGTCTTCTGTCTTCTCTCCGTGATTCTTTGGCATTGAAGTGCCTCGGCAGTCGGAGGTTGTTGTTGTTGTTGCTGTAGTTGCGGTGATTCTATGAAGCAAAGATAGCAAAGAATCAATTGCAACATGCAGAAAAGGCTGCGGTCGGATACCCTGTGTCCAGGTACATAAATATGCGTCTGCACACATACTATACATACTATACATACATAATATATGTTAAATATTGAATTTCATCACTAAGCTTAGCAACACGCTTGTTGCAACATTACGCAATTGTTTGCAACATTGTGAAATCCATATCCTATGCAAAAGCAACATAGAATGTCATGTTGACTGTCGCGACGATAGTCTGGTGAGGGATTAGCAACGGGAAGAAGTGTGCGGTAACTAAATATATGCTTTATTATATGTGTCGACAATTTATGGATCAAATTTGTATAAATTGAAGACATTCTTACTTGGTGGAGTGTTTAAAGGCGAGTACTCGGGATAGGGTTGGGAGGAGAGTGGCGAGGATGCAGAGGAGGCAGAGGAGGATCCATGTGGATGCATTGTCAAGGCCAAGGCCCGAGCCTGGGCTGAGGTGCTGGGCATTAGATCGATGAATCCATTGCTCTCCAGCACAGCGGGCAAAAGTGAGTGAGTTGAGTTGAGCTCCTCTGGGTGCTGGAGCTCTGGAGTGCAGGGCCGTGTCTCCAGCTGGGATTCGGGACGGGGCCAGTCGGTATTCAGTTGCTTGGACTGTGGTTCAGCATCCTCGAAGAGTTTTAGGCCAGCGAATGCAGCACTGAGCTCGTCCTCGTCCATCTGGTTGCTGACTGCAAGGAGCATTAGATCATGAAGAGAACTCTTTGCTGAAGATTATACTTACCCAAGGGCATTGCCTCCATGCTGATGCCACAGCTCGATTGGCCAGATAGATGAATATGTTTATGTTTATGTAAGGTGTCTTCACGCACGCGATCCAATCGAAACTTCTGAATGTGATCCATGCCAAACTCACAGTCCATGTCAATCTCCTGTTCCATCAGTGTCGTTGTCCTCGGTCGCTCTGCAAAATTGAATTAAAAGGAGAACTTCAATCTCATTTGAATTCTCGACTTGTGTGTATTTTGTATAAAATTGTTGTACTGGGTAAACGTTTTGTTGTTGTTGCCTTTAATTTTGTAGATGCCTTGACAGTCTGCTCGAATCTTTTGAGTTTCGGCTTTGGCAGAGCACCTGTTGTTGTTGTTGTTGTTGTTGTCGAAGTAGGCTTCAACTTGGATTTGGCCAAAGTCGAAGCTGAAGTGGAAGTGGAAGTCGCAGCCTCCTTTGGCAGTTCTATGATGACGACAGAGGGACACGGAGGCAGGGGAAAGCTAACGTTGTTGTTGTTGTTGTTGTTGTTGTTGGTCAGAGTCATAAATTGTTGCATCCGCAACACAAGGTTGTTCACCACAGAGAAGATATCTAGGAGAAGAATGATTGATTTGTGAATAAAATTCAGACTTAGTATTATTAAGCTTATGTATTGTGTTTGCTTTATAAAATAAATTATGTTATTAAAATTATTAAAAAAAGTAATATGAATAAAATAAATAAAAAAAATTAAATAAATAAAATAAATAATATAAATAACTTAAAAAAAAAGAAATAAATGAAATAAAATTAATACTTTAATTATATATGTATATTATTATATTAATTACATGTAATATTAATATGTAAATACATTAAGTTAATAAGTGTATATAAATTTAAGCTCTTATTTCCTACTTTAATTTTTAATCCTGTTGATCCTTTGTCTTGGTTGACTTTGAACGAATGATAAAATAAAATAAAAATAATTATATACATATTAATTTTAAATTATATATCCTAATTTACTTATTAATTCAATGGGTATTTTGTTGACTGCTGTTACAAAACGTTAAATAGTTAAATAAACTCAAGAAAACAAAGGGAATAAAACAAATAAAAAATAATATAAAAAATTTATAAAATACAAATTTTATTTCTGTTGTAAGTTGAATTATAAATTTTAAATCATATATTCTAATTTAAACTTTAATTCAAATGATCTTTAGTCTTAGTTTGTGTTAAATAAACAAAATAAGTAAAACAAATAAATTAAATAAAAAAAAAAATAATTAAATTAAATAGTTTTCCCAATCTAAATATTAATTCCATTTTTGTGTCGACAGAAATAAAAAATATATTTAAAATAAATAAAATAAAACTAATAATAAAACTTGATTCAATTCAAAATGCATTATACACTTACAGAGTGCGCGACGATTGCGACCTTTGGACAGGTGTTTGGGGTAAGGAAAGGGCGAATCGTAGCCGAGTCCAGTCAACTTTGGTGGACTGCACTGGCCACCTGTCCTGGTCCTGCTCTGGGTCACTTGATGTTTCGGTTGCCTTCGGAGCTGAGCACAGATGCAACGGCGCGGGGGCAACAGAGCATTTTTTTCCTCCTGATGATGATCCTCCTTCTCGACAGTGCCCAGAGGTTCCGCCTCGAGCTGTGCCTCCTGCTCTGGTAGCTCTACGACCTCGGGAACCTCGTCGCCGATCTCCTCCAGCAGCAGCTCGGGCAGGGGAGTCGCCGTCCTCGGCGGAGGTTCAGTCGTCAGCAGTCGCTGCACCTCCAGTTGACGCTCCAGTCGCTCCTGCTGCTGAGACACAATGTCCAGGAGCATTTGCTGCTCCTCGAACAGCTCGTAGAGATCGTGCCCCAGTCTATACTTATTGTAATGATCCGAGTTCGAATTCGAGTTCTGCTCCACGGGCGAAGAGGGGCGCTCCGATTGTGGCATCATCTCAAAGGGCGGCAGTGTTTGTTACCCCTACAATTGAAAATGTTGACGCCCAGTCAATTATTGGTTATTGGTTACTGGTGATTGAATATTGGTTATCGGCTATTGGCCATCGATGCTTGTTGGCCCCGAGCAGGCGCAGTAGACCGCCGCCTTTTTTCAATCGGCCAAAACAAAGCTGAGAGGGAGCTGCCAGACTGTAAAAAACTTGCAGCACGAGCATAAAAAGGGCAGAGAGCAACTAGTTGAGAAAACGATAGAAGAGAGAGAGAGTGAGAGTGAGTGAGACAGAAAGAGACAGAGACAGAGAAAGGTGCAGAGCACAGACAAGAAACAAATGTAAAGCGTAGCATGAAATTGGCAGTCGTTTGACTCTCCAACAGAAAAGCTGGCAAAATGAAAAACTGAACAACTGAACAACTGAACAACTGAAATGCTGAACAACTGGGAAATGCTGGGAAATTGGTAGACTGAAGAGAGACTGGTTACCATTCAACATGGTCAGCCACTTCCGGGCAGCCCAAAATGCACAATGCTAACCGTAAATTGTTCTCCATTTTTATTTTATATCTCTAGTTTCGCCTCCTCTCCCTCTCCCTCTCCCTCTCCCTCTCCCTCTCGCCCTCCCCCTCGCCACGAGGTCAGCCAGGCGATGTCAATTTTGGGCAGCATTGGCAGCCCAGGGGGGGAAATGGGGAGAAAGGCTTAGAGAATTGGTCAGCGAAAACGAGCTAGGCACTGCAGCTGAGAGTGCTCGACTACAAGTTACCCCGTACTGAATACACAGATAAGTACTGTAACTAAGTACAGTTTACCAAATGATCAAATATATGTCGATAGAAGCTATTTTTCTAGCATCTAGTTTTAAATTTGACATTATTCTCTATTCTTTTCCTTAGTTATCAAACAACTTATTTCGGCTACTAAAGCCGTTTTGAGTAGTGCCAAATCATCCGATTTATTAATTTAGTTTTCTTTTTTGTTATTTCCAACAATTTCATTTCTCCCAATTTTTATTATATTTACTTTTGAACCTTACTTGTATATTGCTCTAAGGGATATCATTTAAATGTACATATACATTTTGTCTTAGATATAGTTTTAAATTGGACACTTTTTTCAATTTTATTCAAAATTTTCGTCAAAATATATTTTCAATAATTATCAAACAGCTAATTTAGACATTGAAAAGTGGGCCTAAAAACTCTAAAATATCATCAGCAGGAGTTAAGATTGGCATTTGAACAGAACATTTCACGTTATTTTTAGAGTTCTTCTCTCATTCCTCTTTGAATGAAAACCTATTTTCATCTGAAACTTATCAAGAATATCTACTAGTACAATAATTTGGCTATATAAATCAGTTATTTAATATCGTTAGCTCTGGTGAACTGCTTTTCATTTGCAGTTCCAACTGAATTTGGTTCGGTTTGAGAGTTGAGCTTTTCCCTTACCGCCTGCTCACTTATCCCAGGGCTAGACCCGACTAATAACTAACGCCCTCTCCCTCTCTCTCATTCTCTTTTTCTCTCTCTACCTCTCTCTCTCTCTCTGTCTCTCTCTCTGCCCCCTGGCTCTATCAAACTCTACAAAGTTAGTTTACGGCCAAAGTTCAGCTTGAAAAAATAGTACATAAAGCTCATAAAAAATTGGCCAAAAAGCTAGTCACAAAAAAGTCACAGCGTGTGAGAATCGTGAAAATGTTGTAAAAAAAAGCTAGACGAAAAAAAATTGGTTTGTAACGCAATTTTTTTTTTTTGTGATTTTCCCCATATTTTTTTCTCATTTTTTTTCGTGCTTCGCTTTTCATTTGGCGTTGGCAGCCATTAGAGCAAAAATCAGCAGCATCAGCGGGTAAAGTGTGCAGGGGGGAAAGAGAGGGGGTGATTGCAGTGTCTGAAAGGTTAGTTGTTGTTGCAGTTTCAGTTGTTGCCACACATGTGGAAATTGTGCGCGTTTTGCAGTTTTTTAATTGACCAACAAATTTATTTGATTCGTTAGCGACAAGGTATTTTTCGTTCCCAGCTCGGACTTTTATTTATTTAATCCTTATTTTATTTTATACCATATACATATATTGTAATGCGTAAAGCCAAAATCTACTTCACATAAAATAGTATTTTTATACAAGCTTAAAGCCAGGCCGAATTTCCCTTCAGTGAGACTCCTTTTTGTCCACCAATTGAGATTCAAAGCGAGCAATTTTCTGTTGCTGATGGTGAAGGGGAAGTTCCCCATTCCTGTCTTGTTGTTTCTAAGGATTACATATTGGTAAACAACGATTGCAACAACAGGCAATAACAACGACAGTAACAACAACAACAACAACTTATTGTGCTACAAATTTGTTTGCCCAATTCGAAAAGGGAGCCAAGTCTGAGGTTGCCTCCGAGGTTGAGGTTGAAGTCAGCAGGGGGATTGTTTGGTTTGGTTTGGATTGTTGACTTTATTGGTCAAGCGGACCTTTGTTGTTGTTACTGTTGTTATCATCCTGTTGTTGTTGTTGTTGTTCTTTGGGCTTCGCCTTGACTTTGTGTTGTGTGTGTTGTTTTAACGATATTTAATCTATGATTAGAATCGTTTTTGAGACCAGCAAAATCAATTAAACGCTACACTTGACTTAATTTATTGTCGCGCTCGCTCAACACAAAAGACAAGTAGCCGCCAGTCAACTGCTTAGATACCCTGTAAGCATAGCTTTATTATAGACAGGGTATGATAGACAGGGTTTGCTTTAACTTGTGCTAGGTTTGTTGCCTATACTGTATACTATCTATAATTGTTTATTTTTATCATATGATATTATTATTTAGACACATTCCTCATTTCTTTTATTTTAATTAGTCTTCAATCTCAAATATGAAAGGGAAATTTCAAGAAAATTAAATATTCCGTTCATTTATGAAATATAAATAAATAAATAAATACATAAAGTTTTATTTTCTGTTTGTAATTTAGTTTAGTAGACAAGTAATGGGTATATTCTAGTCAATCATTGTTCAACTAAATATGCTTAGCAGTTTTTTCTTCCATTGTTATCTGCATCTGTATTTTGAGTATTCGAGCAACCGAATACGAAATCCGAAATCCGATGCAAAATGATATCATACGAGTATGAACTGAGATAGTCATAAAATCAAATTGGCCTCTCGCCATTCGACCAAGTCGAATGCCAATAAAAATCCGCCAAACAAATCTCAAATACGCCAGAAACAGAAACAGAAACTGAAACAGAAAAACACTTTGTCGGGTTTTCGCTTGTTTCGCCTTTATCTTTATAGCTCGATCTCTCGTTTTATTTTTTTTATTCTCTGACCGATGCCGATGAGCGGCAAACGGCAAAAGATAATTTTGTACTTTAGGCAATATAAGTATATGTGTATATTCCGATTTATAGCATATATTCAACTACCTAATTCAATCGAATAATAAAGCATTAAAATCGAGGCATGGGAAAGGCTTTAACTGATTATAAACAGTTCCAATTTGGTTTCTGATTTCCTTAGATTGTCTCCCTGCAAATATTTGCAATTCGCTTTTCTATATGTTATTTTCTATTTCGACCAGGTTCAATTTTGTTTATTAAAATTTAAAATCAAGCAAAAAGAAAAGCTTCAATGGATCAACAACTGTAGGCAGGAATGTAAACGTAAATTCCTCGGACATTTCCGAGACTTTCGATTTTAATATCATAAAAGAGCGTATAACATTTTCAATATTTTAATTGAGTCAATTATCTAAAGTTGATTGTTAAGTTGGACAAAACAACTTCTCTCCTCAGAAAGTGCCCAGAAAGTGGATTTAACTGTTCATATTTTACTGTGTCCAATTGCAGAATTTACCTTATCAATTGGTGTTCACTTAAACGAGTAATCACTGTCAGTCCACGTTCATATATTGAATCTTTAAAATCGATGTCAAATAGCAACTTTTTACACTCATCTAGACAGTTTTAAACACTGAACTTCGTCAACTTGCTAATTTCATTCAGTGCAAACGAATGCAAATTGAACTCAGTACACTAAGTGCAAAAAGTAATCGCCGTCGAGTTGAGTTTGGGGCATTAAAAATTCCGTTTAATGATGCAATTGGAATTTGATGAGTTGGAAAAGTGACTGATAATCTGATGACGACGACAACGACAACGACAACAACCAACAACAGTTGCTGCTGCTGCTGCTGCTGATGTGCAATGCAATCAATGTGTTGCCACTTTTGATTTTTGGAGGACAGCAGCAGAGGTGGAAGCGAAAGAAGAAGAGTCCAGATTTCAAATGATTCCGGCGGAGATGGAGATATGGAGATGGGCAGGTAAATTGCAACCAATAATAATGAATAATTGAAAATCCAATCAAACACCAAATGAAAACGGAGGCGCACAACGTTTGCCATGTTAGCCATATCCATATCCCATATCAGTTATATATACGCACACACACCCACACACACAAAGATACACATTTGACAAGGCCAACGTGGCCGTTGCTGGTGTTGATTTTGCCGGCTTTATCGAAGGACATTAGCAAACGGTCGTTGGATTCGGTGAAAATGCAATCAAAAGTGTGGGCCAAACAACCAACAGACAACACAGCAACAACAACAACAACAACCACGAGAGCAGAAACAACAACAACGAGAACAACAAGAACAAAACCAAAGCGACCTGCATAGATGACACCCCAGGGACATGGCCAAAGTCAATGAATGGTAATAGGTGTCGACATGGCGTTAGGGGCGTGGCAGGGCAGCTGCCTTCCGCCTCCTTTCCATATATGTGTACATGTGTACGTGTGTGTGTGTGTGTGTGTGTGTGTTGTTGTTGTTATTGCGGCTTTATTGGTGTTGTTCTTGCTGATTGCCACTTTCGGCCACGGATCGAATGTGCCACAGTCCACAGCTCCCCAGTTACCAGTTACCCATTTCCCAGCTCCAAGCTGCAACTCCAACCCCAATTTGCAAACTTGGCCAGGCCTTTTGGTCTTAACCTGGGGGCCGTTGGACAGTTGGACAGTTTTCGAGGTTCAGGTTCACAGGCAACATGCATTAATTGCCAGTTAAATTGACTTTGACTGCCGAGTTGCTCTCTACAGCTTTGTCCTGCATCCTGTGTCCTGATCCTGTATCCTGTATCCTGTGCATTGATTCCATTTGATAGATGAAACACAGCTCACAAATCCTTACACATGTTATGAGCTTGTAATTCTCAAGGCAAAAGCAATTACTCGCCAAATTTCGACATTTTTATAGACACGTATATAAACTTTATTTATAATATGGAAGAAATTGCAGCTTAATTCATTGGACCTTTTTGGAAATATATTAATTAAAAATCAAACTACCGTCTCAACAAATCTTGCAACTATTTAAAATACAAAGGTAAACATATTTAAGTAAAACATATTATGCACAATCGAACCAATCAATTTTTATTGTAAACTAATAGATTTGAAATCGGTCAAAATTTAGATGTTTGTCTCAAAACTAAGAATTTGATTATCTAAAATTTTGTATCCTCTTGTTTTCGAGACCCAACCTTTTCTGTATAAGTTGTTTTAATTTAAAAATAATATATATGCACGAAGAATATTTCTGATCTTAAATAATTTACAATATTTATGTAGATACGAGATGAAATTCAAAGAGATTTATCTCTCTATTCCTTTTACCTCATATTTTCTATATTAATTACGTATTTAATAATATGTATCTATATTCTATATGAAATCTTTTCTGTTCTCAACATGGAATCCGTTACATTCAACTACTTTCCTGCCAAATTTTGTTATTTTTGCAATTGGCGAAATTGCTGGAATATCAATTATTTCTCTCCCTTTCGTGTGTTTGTTTACTTAAGACAAATATGTTTCATATTTTTATGCGCAAAATAAACAAACACTGTGTGTATCGGAAATGCCACAGGGCTATCAATGTGACTGTTTCTCCCACCCCAACCCCCTAAAATTGGCAGCCCTGGTTGCAGGCAACCCTCGCATCGCATCGCATCGAGAGCCGCCAAACGCATTGCAAATTGTCGCCTGCGGCTGTGGCAAGACAAAAGTTTGTGTTTGTGCCCCTGTGATGTGGCAGCAACACACACACACACAAACACACACATTCACCCACCCACTGGCAATTACATCTACATACGTATGCGTGTGTGTGTGTGTGTATTAATTTTTGATATAATTACACGCAAATATGCCGCTAACGTTGAAATATTCGCCAAATTGAGTTGAGCTCGAGCTCTGTCTGTCCGTCTGTCTGTCTGTCGAATGTTGTTCAATTAACGTGGTTGCCGTTGTTTTTGTTTTTGTTATCTGTTATCTGTTAAGTGTGTTCCCTCTTGCCCTTGTCCTTGCCTCAAATTGGCACCGCGAGCGTTTTACCTTGGCCCAATATTGAGTTGAGTTGAGTCGAGTTGCGAAACGTTGAGCTGCATTTGGTTTGGTTGACGTGCAGCTCGAAACGCGGCCTCAACATGTTGCACAAATATAAACATAAATCAATTAACATTTTCGACAGGCAATGTGCCTACTTTTTGGCCACATTCTCTCACCCTCCCTCTCACTCTCCCTCTCACTCACTCTCTTTCATTAACTGTCTCTGTCGCTTTCGTTCTCTCGCCTGCGGGCCATAAATTCAAAATCGACAATTTGCGGCAGCTGCCGCCGCTTTTCCGTCTATCAAAGTCGCACGTTGCCTACTTTTAGGCGCTGTCTGAAAGGGCCAAAAATACTCATATGTGAGCGAGTGTGTGTGTGTGTGTGGGAGTGTGTGTTACAGTGCATGACAGTTATATTGAAGCTACTGCAATTTTGCTTAAAATAAATTCCAAGGAAAGCAGCTGATCATCAAAATTTACTTTTTTTTTTTTTTTTTTTAATATTCTATTTGTTTATTTAATTATTCTGTTATCATTTACAACAACTTAAATTAATATTATATGCTAACTTCTAATACAACCTAGTCTAGGCTAGGTAATGCTTCAAAATGCAACACAGATGTACAGAAATATTAATGAAATAAATGGTTTAAAACGTAAAAAAAATGTTACAAGAAAATCATTTTTTAAAAAAAATTATGCAATTATATAAATATAAAAATAATAAAAAATAACGGGAGGGTATTATAGCCTATAAAAGGCGTTAACTATTGTGATTTAAATCAAAAGCCATTTTTTGAAAATTTAATAATATGATACATTACTAGAGACGCATCCAATTTTTTGTCCACATGTGTAGAACAGTTTGTGTTGAAAATTGAAAACTTTTATTCTATATCTTTAAGTACTTATAGGTTATCAGAGTCATAATATTTCAAAGATATATTCATTTGCTCATAATATTGCAATCTTATTAAATTGAATTTAATTTAATTAAATGAATTAACTAAATACCTACTCTACAAAATATCGTTAAAATGTTGTGCCTCCTTAAAATCATTAAACATAAATTAGATAAATTAAAATTTCAAAGCCGAAGATATATTGATAGAACTGGAGAATTATATAATATATGTATGAATAATTATAGAAGTCATTTATGAGCAAGCTTCCCAACGTACGAGTATAGGCAAAAAACAGTTTGGTTTTCTTGTCAATTATTCAGTTGAATGCCATTGTGTCCCGTTCGCATATTTTATGTGTGGTCTGATTCACATAACGTCAATGTACGTCCCGGCCATTATGGCCAAAAACAGACACAACAAAGAGCAATTGTGAGAGAGAGAGAGGGAGAGAATGAGAAACGGTGAGCATAGTAGACAGTTGGGCGATAGAACACACATGGCCACAATGAACCGAACCGAACCAAACTCGAACTCGAACTCGAACCTCGAAACTCAGCTGAACAGAAACCGAAAAACTTGTTTCATAAATTTTCTATTCAAAATGTAATTAAACCCTTTCGCTGCTGTTGCTGTTGCTGCTCATCTAATTACAACAAAAAGGCATCCTCGAGCAGCCAAATATATAAACACACACACACACACACACACACACACACACACACACACACACACACACATGTATCCAAGTCAAGTCCTGGTACCAGCTCGAGTTCTACTCGAAGCAAATGGCCACAATGAGGGGTAAGGGATAATGGGGAGATGGGGCAATATACTCGATAATTGCAAACGAAATGGCGCAACAACAACAACAACGACAAGTGGAACAACAACAACAACTGTAACAACAACATGACAATGGGAGTATTTCCATAAATATCTTCAAAGTCATTAAATTTCACACATGTTGGAGGCAAAATGGCGAATGCTTTTAATTTTAAAATTATTGTCATTAATTGATTTTTGATTCAGAAGAAGTCGAGCTATAAATCTGCATACATGTGTGTGTGTGTGGTGTGGGGTGTGTGTGTATCTAATGGAAAAGGGAGAAAGTCGTCAGGGGAATTAAGATGGGAAACTTCTTTTCTAACAGTTGTGTTGAGTGCGTCAACAAAAAACAACAACATGAGTAGGAGAAAAATGTTTAGAAGAGTGATGAACTTAAAGATACCCAGTCTAAGAAACTTTGAAAAGCTGTTTCTTGAATAAATTGTGCAATTTTGTATGAGATTATAATGAAATTTGTGTGACAGATAAAGGTCAGAGACAAGAGGGTAACAATAATTTAACGAGAACTTGATCAGCTTGATATCTTGATGAGATTGAGACGAATAAATATACATATATATATTTAAAATTCATAAATTAAATTTATTTTCGTACTTGATAATTACTTTACATAATTATCAAAAATACATAAATTTACACAAATAATAAATACTATATATATTTAAAAAATATCAATAAATTTAATTTATTAAAATATTTTAAAGGACGTTACATACGAGTACATTTCCAAGAGACCATTACGCCCTCTCATTTACAGGGTATTCAAATAATTAGTGACTCCTTCGAAAAAAGAAATAAGATTAAAGGGTTAGACGCCTAGGCAATTGGTGCTTCTCCTTTTTGTTTAGTTGGGAGTGGGAAGAGGATAGAGGAAAGAGGAAAGAGAAAGGGGAGTGAAACTGGAATAGGTGTGATACTGGAGATTCTGGATTCTGGAATGGGGCTGTGACTGTTAATGGAGTTGGGGGTTGTTTGGTCCGTCGCTGGGTCGGTTGTCTGTGTGCTGCACTTTACGGTTTTTGTGTGATTATTGAGACCATTATTTTTGTTTAATTACGTTACGGGCGTTAATGTGCGGAGACCAGAAGCCGAAGCTGAAGCTGAAACAGCAGCAGCTCATCGTAATGTGTGTGTGCGCCATGAATTTAACTTCCCAAACTCAACCTGCTCGCATTAATTTCATTTTATATTTATATTCAACAACAACAACAACTGAGTCAACATTTTCGTAAAAAACATTTTTTGGAATTTTCAATATATGCTTTTATTCAAGTCCTTTTCGTAGTTTTGGCCCGAGGGTGCAGTTTCAGCCATTGGGGTTGACTCATAGATTAACTTGCCACAAACCTATAGAAAATTGTATACAAATTGAATCGAAAGAAATTTTGGATATTCCTTTAAGCATATTCAAATACCTCACAGTTAATAGAAATTAATTCATATTGTGCGCAGTATCAAAAGTTTTGTGTCCATATTTTCATAATGCAATATAATATTTAGAAAAGGTTCTGATTAGCTAAAAAATACTTCACAATTTGATTATTTCTACTTTTTTGCATACTTTAAGATATTAAACTAGTTTCCCGAATATTTCATAGCGATCAAAAAATCAGCTAAAATGAATAAGTTTATCTCTTTGATCCGTTTATTCGCAGTAAAAAAAATTAGAAAAAATCTCTTGATTGTAAGGCCACATTTTTTTCGGTATTCTTTTTTTTACTTATTTTTTATATTCCTTGGAGTTGTCCTTTTTTTCAAAATTATACATATATTCAAATCGAATAATTCCGACTTTTTTTTGTGTGTATGATAAATTTGAAATTATTTGAGGACTCTCTTGCCCACTTCTAACAAGTCCGATATAGAACCTTAAGATTGAACTTTAAAATGAAAAAGACAGATCTAACTTTAACCATCCACATTTGTGGTCCATTTGAATTGGAATCAAAGCTATGTCCATTTGGGTAACGCCTGCCTGGATTTACTCCCAAGATGCAGGGTGTTTGTGGGGGGGATGTAATCCCAAGAAGTAGGCAACATATTATTTTCTTTTATTTTTTTTTTGTGCTGTTCGCGTCGACAAATTTGTGACACGTTTCCGACACGTTCCGACATGTCGATTTTTCTTAAGCGACGCGTTTGTCGTTCGCCCAACTCATATATATTTTATAACTGTAGACAAGGATGAAGGAGGAGGAGGAGGAAAAGGAGGAGGAGGAGAATCGTTGCGACTTTGACTGCGATACGAGTATAATATGGAAAGCAGAATAGAAGTTAGAATCTGACTCTGGGGTGCATACCTGTGCCACAGTCAAACATATATGGGTGGCTTAGGTGGTTGTTGTTGTTGCTACTGGTTGAGGAGGTGGTTGAAAGATAACCGTCAGTGCTGTTGACTCATACGCAAATTTGTACTCATATGCCAGCCTGTTTCTGGTCAGAAGCATGAGAATTCTCATTGTTGTTGTTGTTGCTGTTAATGGTTTGATGGGTTTAAAGTCGTGTGGAGGGTGCGTCAATGTATCGCCTGCCTGCCTGCCTGCCTGTTCCTGTCCCGTGTATTTTGCATATGAACCCACCGAACCACCCAAAAAAAGAATAGAATCCACCCAAGCCACCCAAAGAAGCACGGTATCTTATGGCTTTAACAACTTTAGTGCTGGTACGTGCCATTGATCCTTGATGTGAGTACTTCTATATGCAAAGGTATAGATACTATATTCTTATTTATAATCATGTATGTGTGTGTGCGTGTGTGTGTGTGTGTGTGACAAACGCGGAAAAAGTGGCATTTGAATTATGATTTCGGTAGAGGTCGAAGCTTGGCTTAGAACTTACAACTTTTCAGAAGTGGTTGCATGAAATCTGTGAGCAATGCTGATCCGATTCAGAATAAAAGGAAAGATAAAACTAAGTGTGCTATAAAATAAATAAATAAAGATTTTTTTAATTTAAAAACTCTGAACACAATACACTGAATCAGTTCGTAACTATATGAACTTTAAATTCTTATATTTATTTTAATATTATTCAGTATTTGATCATAATTGTAAGGTTGATGAAGATATTTGGTAAGCTAAATATGATTAGATTACTTGCAGAAACAATCTGCAGCAATTTCAGTAAGAATGCATCGATTATTGATTTTCCAATCAATTTCATAGCTCTCAAAATGATCATTCCGATATTTATTCCAGTTAAATTATCAACTGCATTTATTATAGATGTTAATATTATTTTTGTTGATTATTCCTCAACAAGAAATTCGTCCCGATTGCCTGATTTACATCTGATTTGTCCTCTTTTCGCCCAGCTTCTAATTTGGCTGGGAATTTGGCTATTATGCCAGCATTCCCTTAAGCCAGCATCTCGTATTTTGATATTTTATCTTATTCATTTTTTTACTTTTGCAATTTTGTATTTGACTTTGTGTTGTTGCTTTATCGCTTCTTTTATTTGCGCACTTTTGATGGCCCATTCGCCTATTTTGGCCCGTTTCTTTGGCCACATTCTTCTTCCTTTTTGTTTTTCATTCATTTTGGCGGCTTTATGCATAAATTTCATTTTCTACTCGACGCTTATTGTTCATTTCTTTTGCATTTTGTATTTTCCTTTTGCTTATTTATTTACGAGAACGGGAGGTGTCTGTATGTGTGTGTGCGTGTGTGTGTGTGTGTGTGTATGTGTGTGTGTGTGTTATTAATCTTCGTGGGAGTTATTGCTATTTTCTCGTTGCTCTTGGAATTATTTGTAATTTTTTTCATTTTGGCTGTTGCGGTTGTTGTTGCTGTTGTGGTTGTTGCTGTTGTTGTTGTTGTCAGCACAATGCTTCTGAAGCACCACCCACAACAACACAACACAACAACACACACCACCGCAATGATTTGCGTTCATTTGTGTATGAAATTAAAATCACACCCATGAGATGCATTGGACAGGGAAACAGGGGAACAAGGGGAAGGGGGCGTGGCATGATGGGGACTAGACCTGGAATATATCTGCACTTGGCAGCTGATGAATATACATACATATAGATGAATCTACATACATACATATATACATACATATATATGCACATTTATACTTAACAATTTCTTTTCTTTTTTCATATTTTATTTGATTGCGGTTGTTGTTGTTGCTGCTGCTGTTGTTGCTGTTGTTGTTGTTGTTGCTGCTGCTGTTGTTGCTGTTGTTGTTGTTGTTGAAAATGGTCACCCCGTGGGCAATGGAATTCCGCGTCCGGCAAACTGTAAATTGAGTTGTTGCCCTTTCGCTGGCCAAAACTTTAACCGCCGCCTAATTCATTCATGAAAAACCGTTGAGCAGCCTCCTTCCCCCTCCTCCTCCTCCTCCTCCTCCTTCGTGCCACCAACTGCCCCCTCTCCTCCTCCTTTCTGCCTCCCTGGAGCTTCTTCTATTGCTGCTGCTGCTGCTGCTTAGCATACAATTGCCACATTAACTTGCCAGCCCCCAAAGATAAATCGCATAGCTAGCTGCAAATTGTGTTGCTGTTGTTGTTGTTGTTTTTGTTGTTGTTATTGTTGTGGCTGTTGTTGTTGTTGTTGCAACTATTTCGCACTAAAGCCCGCAGCACAACACACACCAAAATCGAGACAAGTTTGGAGGAAATGCTTTTTTGCAAAGTGCATTTGAGGCCTCGAGGCACACGGCTCACACACACACACACACACGCACACACAAGTCGAAGGCTTCAACCAAACTGGTCATAACCGAACTCAAGATATACTCATAACAACAAGACATTTGAAAATTATTTTGAATTTGACATTCAATTCAAAATAGTTACCTATAAAACCCAACAAAATGAAATCGAACAAGTTTTTATAGAAATTAAAACTAATTCTAAAAAGGAAAAATTTAAGAGATGGAAATAAAAATATATAAAATAGTTAAAATATTTAATTAAATTGAATACAGGGATCTAGATAATTAAAATCTAAAAATAAAACTTAAAAATATGTTAAAACTAACTATAGCTTAATTTGTAGAGGAAACCCTTAAGAAAACATTTGATTAGTTAAATAAACTCAAATATTGTTTAGATATTCACATAAATGAAACTTTGCAAATTTCAAAATTTAGTTGAAGAACAAATGGAGTCAGGCATTGGGATAGACCTATGGAAGAAAAAGAGTAGAGTGGAGTATAATCGACACTAGCAACAATAAGAAAGACATGGAAGAGTAGAGAAGCATTTTTAATGTGTTTGCGCTTTAGCCAAAAGTTGGCGTTGGGCCCATTTTTCTTGGGCTTGTTAGATGCGGCTGCTCTCAAGATTCGAAACACTTTGCCAAAAGGTTCGCTGAGGCAGCCAAGTGCAAGAGCAACTGACAGAGGGACGGACAGAGGGACAGACCAGACAACTGCCAACACACTATTTGGTGTTGTTGTTGTTGTTAGAGTTGTTGTTGTTGTTTATGATACGTCAGTTGTTGCAGTTGTTTGAAGAAGTTGTAAGAAATAGGCTTGCCAGGCGATGAGGCCAATGTAGTTGCAATGTAGTTGAGTCGAGTTGAGGCTGAGGCTGAGCTTGAGTTTGAGTTTAAGCTTGAGTTTGAGGCTGTGGTTGTTGTTACTGTTTCTGTTGCCGTTGCTGTTGCTGTGAAGCCAACCACCAACCACCAGACAAATGAGCAGCCACCACAGCACAGTGGCTTCAAGCACCATTCACATACTTCCTGTATTCATATTTTAGTTTTCACTTCTATATTGCAATAATTTCATTTAAACCAAATATTCTCTTTAAAAATTAATTCTGATTTAAGTTATTTTCCTATTTTATTATATATATGTACATATGTATATTTCTTTTAAACATTAATTTATTTTAACTTAATAAAATAAAATATTTTTTTTCTTTATCTCTCTCTCTTTTTATTTATTTATTTTCCCAACTTTAATATTCAATATTATAAAAATTATCTCTCTACATTTTTCTCTGAGGTTTAATTTGATTTTATTTTAATTTTATTCTAATTTTATTGCATGTTTCTCTGTTCCATCAATTTGTTGGTTCTAATAGTTTAGTTAACTTAAAAAAAATATTCTTCCTTCCTCTCTTTCTTATATTTTATCTCTTTTTTTCCTATATGCTTATTTTTCTCTCTAAATGTATATTTTAAGCTTGATTTTGATTTAAGTTATTTTGGTTTTTGGTTTATTGGTGGTAATAGTTTAGTTAAATTAAAAAGAATATTCTATTATGTGTCTGTTTTTTTTTATCTAACAAACAAATGAGTTTGGGGACACGGTTGGTGCCCCAAAATGAAGTAGTTAAAAATGCGCTAAAAAGTCGTAGCATCAATTACTCGAAATGCATTGACTGTGGCCACTTTTTGAAGAGCTTCTTCTCAACTGCAACTTCTCTCTTTGGCACATGCAAATGCAGGAAGTGGCCGTTGCAAGCAGGCAGGCCCACTGAACCAGCCCGTTGATGAATTAGACACAGCCTCGTGGGCAATGGACAACATGGACCCTGGACAACAGACCGTGGACAGACAGACGGACACACATACAGACAGAGAGCTGCAACTGCAACTTCGACTTCAACTGCATAGCTCATTTTTCGTATGCAGCAAGTGAGAGACAATTCATTTATTAAACTGCACTTAACATCAACACCACATCATCATTAATATTGCCAGCCGTGTTAGTCTGGGACACATGCAACATGGCCTTTTAAACGTTCCAACTAACTGACAACGCGTCGAGTTGAGTTGAGTTGAGTTGTGTTGAGGAATTTCTCTCATCCCATCATTAATAATGCACCTCGAACAGATCACAGCTCTAATCCCACTGAATTTTACCAACAACAGTCAACAACAATCAATGGATAAATATCTATATAGTATGTATAGAAAACAATTCAAACTGTGTGACAAAGAGATATATTTTTAAGACAGGGTATCAATTCTAAACGAATATCGGTATCAGTTAGGGTTTCGGTTATCGGCTATAGGTTACGCAATATCTAAGGCTATCTGTCACGTAACGGTTACCGGTTATTTGCTTGTTTCGGTTTTAAAATACCGGTACAATATGGGTTTAAAAGGAGTGCAATTTTTACATTATTATGTCAATACACACTTCGTTACGCGTTCGTCACTAGCGCGGACTGCCGTCACTAAAAAACCAAAATTTATTGATTTAAATATAAATTTACTATTCAATGGGGTTTTTATTCAAATTAAATATAAAAATCCAAAATTAGTTTAAAAACACAAAGATTTCACATTAGCAACAAAATATAATTAATTGATTGATTGAACAGAAACTACCCATTATGCATGAATCGGTTACGAAACGGTTATTTTGGCTTGAATATTTTCATTTTTTTTTGTATAGGTATGACTACGGATTTAATCCTTTTTAAAATTTATATTTTACATAGACTAAACCTGAAAACAGTCACGGATTTGCTTAAATTCCTATAGTGACTAGTAAAGTGTTTTAAATACACAATCTATAATTATTTTTTATTATAATTTATTACAAAATTATTAAATTTCTTAATATGTTGCTTAAATGAATGTGGATATTTGATTAATTTATTTAAATAAGTTTTATTTAGAATTAATTTATAAAAATATCTATAAGTATAAGTTTTAAGTATAATCTGTGATATTGAGATATTTCTGAAGGAAAAGATAGTTGGACAGGATTGTATAGACTAAAAGTATTCACTCTAAAGTCGACTTTTATTGAGTATTTGAGTTGTGAATAAAAATAATATGTTGCCAAACTTCTTTTTCTGTGAAGCAAATTTGGCCCGATCAATGATGGGATTTCGGATTTGGAAATTTGAAATTAAAAAACGAAATCAAACTTAAGTTGAAGTCGAAGATTGGGTCGAAGTCGAAGCCAAATCCAGAGCCAATTCCTGAGCTGAGCCAAATGTCAAGAACTCATGTTCAAATGTCAAACGCAACCGACAAACCGTTAATTAGTAAATCAAAGATATGCCACGCCACAGTTGGAGTTGGATATGGAGGTAAAGTTGGATACGGAGTTGGAGTTGGAGTTGAAGTTGGAGCTGTGGCCACAACCACAACCACAGCCACAACCACTGACAGCCCGGCAGAAATCCGACAGTTGCGCACATTCGAAAAAGATCAATGAGAATTGTGAAAGAAGCTGAAGAAATACAGCAGACAGAAGGAGCGAGCAATTAAAAGTCCCGCAGGAGGAAGAGATGCCAAAGAAGCTGAAGCTGAAGCTGAGAGAAGAAGCGGCCAAAACCGAAACGTTTAAAGCGCCCAAAGCACGTCAAGTTGTCAGTGCGGATGGATGTGATCACATCCAGAGGATCGCGATGAGAATCAGAGAGTCCGCAAAAACGAGGAGACGAGACCAGGAAGATGCGTATGGTACACAGTACAGTACCCAGTACACACTGTAGCTCAATTCAGTTGTTGTCAATCATAAGTTGTTTTCTCTCTTAGTTTCCAGCTCGGTCTGTATCTTTCAGTACGTGTATCTTTTCTACTTCTTCGTCGTCGTCGTCGTCGTCGTCGTCTTCTAAGCGCTTCTAACGCACTGGATTTGCAGCTGTCGGATTTGCATTACCGCGTCGACTTGCCTTGAAATTATGTGAAATTGATCAATTTCAACGCTCTGCACTCCACTCAACTCTGTCTCACTCTTTTTTTTTATTTACTATGTCTATCTCTTTCTGTGTGTGTATCTGCATGTTTTTCTGGTACTTGTTCTGTGGTCTGTGACGCCTCTCTCAAGTCCACGGCGAGTACATTTAATGTAAAATGTCAATCAAAAATTGCATATACACAAATAAAAGGAAAACACGTTGAGAATTTAATTAGAAATTGTGGCGATTGTGGCTTATTTTTCTCTTCTTCTTCATATTAGCCTGGGAAAATTCAAAACATATTTGTCTCAAAACTGATTGGTCAATTGAAGCCATGAGAACTTTAGCTTCATTTGATGCCTAAGCAAACTCATGGGAAAGACAGTTATGATAAGGATTATTTGAGATCAACTATGATATGATATGGGAATAAGCACAAGAGATAGATTGGGAGTGAAGACAAAAAGTTACCACAAGAAAAATCATTTATGTCTGGTTTGAAATTATTTCCTATTCATTTCTTATCAGATATTTAAGTAATAGTTGGCATAAACCAAAAAATAAATATATTTCATAGATCATTTGATTAAAGTTCAATTATGTTAAGTTTACAGATTTGTTGAAATGGTGAAAAAATCTTTCAAATATTGGAAAATTATGCTAATTTGTATCAGATATTTAAGTTTAAGCTGGGATCTACCAAATAATAAATATATTTCATTTATCAAATGATAAGGATATCAAAGGGGTCAAGCTCGTACTTAAAATTCTTCAACATTCTATAACATTTTGTATTCCTTAAAAACAATATTGTGAAATACTTTTCAAGTATCAAACAAGTGCAAGTTGATAAAAGTTGGAAGATCATTTAGGATATGTATATACAAATTGAGATAAGGATGAATCTTATGGTATCAGGTGCTAGACTGAAAGCAACTGAAAGAGCTGAAAGAGCATGAAAACAGAAGAGAGCTATAATATTTGTAAGTAAAACAAGACAAGTTTACAAAGACATAAGTCAAAACCAAATGATTGTAAATATGTTGTGTTATTAAAGTTTTAGTGCTCGATTCGCTGGAAAGTGTTAAACAAGGTAACAGCCAGGCCAGGCCAACACCAAAATGGTCAAGAAACGGTGAGAAAATGTTCGGACCATCAAATTATGACGTTTGTCGCTGTTGTTGTTGTTGTTGTGGTTGTTGTTGTTACTCTCTTTTGTTGTTGTTAATTGTTAGTGTCTTAGGTTTTTATAGCACTTCCAATTGTGCGGGAACTGCAAGCGGCTCCAAATTAGAAATTCAAGTCCACACAGACAGGCGACTCGTCGGTCAACTTCAAACGAACCAATTGACAGCCCCACAAAACTGAGAGCGCAGTTTTGTGTATTAATTTGTCAACCGATTTGACAATGCAAAAACAAAAATAAAAACAAAAATTAAAATTAAAATAAAGAAAAATATAATTTTATATCATGATTTAACGAGTTTTATATACCCTCTACAAACATAAATCTAGACTTTCATCATTGAAAAATTGATTTTTATTCTAAATTTTAGCTGTCTAAAAAATGTATTAGGAAGACTACTTACAAATAAAGTAAAAAATATTCAAGAGTTTATCGGATAACTCTTCAAATTTAATTAAGAAACCTAATGGATTCCTGTAAGTTATTTAGAATAGTTAAAAATAATTTATTCAATTCATTTCATTCGAAATATTAAAAAAGCTTATAGTTCATTAGGATTGAAAATAAATTGATAGCTAAGCAGACAAGATTCTCCAGATTATAATAAATTCGAAATATTTAATATCCTAAAATCAAATATAAAATAAAATTGAGCTGCTGATGAATATTGAAACTCTTTAAATCAACCATTGGTTTATGTTAAATGTGCAATTAGACAATCTAAAGTGTGTGTGAGTAAATTTCAGATTGAATAGTTAGTATAATAGTTAATCGAATCAGATTTTGCTTTAAATTAAATATATAGGTAAATATGACTTATCGTCCAACATTTTTAGTGATATTCACTTTCATTTTATATCTTTGAAACTCAAGTATTTTTCACCTTATTTAACACGTCTTCTATTTTAGTGATAAAATTAGTTGAAATATTTGAAAGGCCAGAAGGACAATGATAAAGCCAGCTTGTTGCCGCATCAATGGGCCAACTCGTAAATTTGGCTATGAGCAATTTTAAAATGCTCGTACAACTATGAATACGAGTTCGAGTGTGAGTACAATCATAAGTATGAGTATCTATAACATTGTTTTTTTAAGATGCTTCATTTCTTTGAATTTCATAATTACACGGCTTTGACCGCTCAACGACTCTTTGTCTTGTGTTTTTATTTTATTTTTATTTTTTTGGGTTTGAGACTTGGGGCCGTCTTCAGTTATGAGCACTCATATGAGTGCAGGTAAATATTTAGTTGTGTTGTCTCCTCACTCCTCGGCTGCTAACTGTTTTTGTCGCCAACTGTTTTTTTCTTGAATGAAGTGGCTGCTTGGCAAAGTTGGCAACTGGTTGACTGCCTGTTGACTGGTTTTTTTTGTTGTTTAAGCGCTTGGCTTAATTAATTACGAGTATTGTTGTATAATTTGTAGTTGTTCAAGCATAATTCACAAGAAGCTCATGAATGGCGCGCTTTACACATTTCCGGTACAGTTGTGCCCAAAACACTACTGCCAATGGGCCATGGCCCGCCCAGTTGACTGAATTAAAGTGAAAAATACTTGTACTTACTCTATGTATATATTATATATATATTTAAAAATGTGTGTGTGTTTGTGTGTGTGTGTGTGCAAAAGGGCGTTGTGGGCAATGTCAATCAATTGGTTGGTTGGTTGGTTGGCTGCTGGCTGGCTCGTTCGGGCCTGGTTGGCTACTCTTGGCCCAAAGCTGCTGGCAACGAAGCTGCGGCCCAAGCAAAAATGGCAGCTGACTGACAGACAGATCGAAAATGTTGCCAACAACAACAAGAACTGAAATTGTGCCGTGGACTGGTCGAGAGTTGACTTGACAGGCGGTGGCCACGACTTGCAGCCAGTTCAGTCTTAGCCCAGTTCAGTTCAGTTTGTCCGTCAGCTTCGAGCCAGCCAAATCGATTGAACTGCCTTCATTAAACAGCGCACTAGTCCTCTCTCCCTCTCACTGCTCACTCGCTGTCTCTGTCGCTCTGTTGTCCGCTGTCTCAGTCTCTGTCTCTGTCTGGCACAAGCGCCAAGACTTTAATAACTCCTTTCCTGCCGCCGATATGCAGTCAGAGTCAGCGTCAGAGTCAGCGTCAGATTCAGATTCAGAGGCAGCAGCCGCCACAAGATCCAAATCGAGATCACGGCTGCTGCTTTACTTTTTTTTGTTTTGTTGCTGCTGTTGTTGCAGCTTCGATGAGGCAGCCACCAAATGCACTATGGACAAACAAGTCCAAATTGTTGGCATAAAGTCAATTTTGGTTGTTGTTCAGAAGCTCGCAAATATTTGGATATAACTACTCAAGACAGAACATTAATATTATTTTTAGATTTTTAAGGACTATCCTTAATGTTTGTTGCCATATTGAACAAGTACTGAACAATTTGTTATTGCTTTGTTGACATAATAAAAAAGTGCTAAAATTAACACATTTGATAAAGTTATTTAAAATATTCTGTTATTAGAGATTTTTGGTATTTATTGAGTTGATCATGTGTATTTTTAGCTAAAAACAAAACCATCTAGAATCAAAATTAAGTATTCCTTTTAGTCGAACTATTTAGTCTAACTAAAGTTCATGCAGAATTTCAAGCCTATATTTTATATTTAGATTTGATGATAATATATAACACTTTTCTCTTATATTATTAAAAAAGAAATAAATTTAAATTCTATAATACTTTAAATAAGGTTCATGTCAAGTTTCAAGACTCTGGCTTTATATTAAGAGATTATGGCAAGATTTCGGGATTTTATCCCATAGTGAAATGAACGAGCTTCACTAATTTCCATGTTGGCCACAATTTGACTTCTGTTCGTTGAGTTGTTGTTGCTGTTGTTGTTGTTTTGGCCACATTTTGCAAATTTGCGCGCCGTGATTGCAGCCTCAGCTTCAACTCGAGCTTCGGCATCAGACTCTGCCCCTTCCCCTTCCTCTTCCTCTTCGCTTGCCCCTTGCCCCATGTATCGGTGAGCGGCAGCTTCCACTGACTGTCTGGCACGCAATTTGCCAGACAGAGAAAGAAAGAGCGAAAGAAAGAGAGAAAAGAAAACAGAATCGAGCAAGACACATCTGCAACAAATTGGAAGCCAATAATCAAATGTCAGTCAGAGTTCTTCTCTCTGTCTCTCCGTCTCTCCGTCTCTCTGTCTCTCCATCTCCATCTCTGTCTGTCTCGCTGTCCGCCTGTCTATCTGACAGTCAGTCAGTCCAGTCGTTTTCGCGATCCGGCCACGTAGTAAATCAGTTTTACCCCCAGTGCCTCATTATTCAAACTTGGCTCACAGTTCTCTCCCCATCCCTCCCCCCTCCCCCTCTACAGACCCCTTCTGTCTTCTTAGCATTCTCTGTTTTTTTTTTTATATTTTGTTTTTTTTTTTTGGAATTCTTGTGGCGTGTCCGATCTGCATGTCTATTCATTTAAAAGTTTTCGATTTTGATTTCATTTCATTTTGGCATTTGGCATTTTGCCTTCACGCTTTGTTGCTTCTTGACGGGACGATTGGAGTGGAGAGGGGTGGGCAGAGGGTGAAGGGGAGGGGAGGGGAGGGGCAACACTTGGAGGTAGATCGTTTTGTGGTAGATCCTTTGCTCTTAATTGTGCCCGATGTCGATCGCTTCTGCTTTCTTAGTATCGAAATAATTATCAGTACCCCGAGAAATTCAACGAAATAAAAAAAAAATATTAAAAATCCAACTTGTTGCTTAGCTTAGAGCTGCCTTTGATGAAATAAATGAGTGATTAGTTGCAGATCATTAACTGCTGCTGATCGCATTTTGCACAAGCTCAGGAAATGTGTTTTTAATTAATAAAAAAACATTTTCTAAATGTATATCGATATTTTTTAACTGAAATTAGACATATAAATACGATAACTTAATATTCTTTAATTTTTCTTTTTTATACTAAGATATTTTACCAGTGTGTGACTCAAATTCCAGACCAAAAACAAAGCTTTAAATATGTTATTGTATAAATATCTTAAAGTAGATACTTTAATCATAAGAAGTAATTTTTAAGATCAATGTACGCTGTTTATTTGCAACTTCAGAATTGCGAATAATAAAAACTACAATTATTTCCCTAAATAACAAAATCAATTATAATTATAAAAATCACATAAGTATGTACAAATATGTATTTATTCTGTTAAAATATCAAGATTATATGAAAATCAAGCTAAGCTAAGATTGTTCTCTAGACAAAAGTGATCATTCGTGACCACCAATTGCAAGTTGATATTTAGTTAATTTCCAATTAAATAGATGATAATGTGATTGAATTTCCCAGAGTTGATTTTCTCCTAAAGTACTTTAGCTCCATGTGGAACTCAATATTCAAGTATCGTCTGGGAATTTGGCTTCCTGTGAACAAACAAAAACCACATTCAATTCATCATGAACAAAAAAAAATACAAAACCAATGGCATTTTATTATCTCTGTCTGATCGATACACATGTGTTTTTTATTTAATTTATTTTTGTTTTATTTGTTTTTTTCGTTTTTTTTTTAATTCTGGGCCATTGGCGTGTTTGGAGCATTTTTTTGATTGGTTCCACATAACGCGCGCTTCTCGAATAATTAACAATAAAAAATTTCAAACACATTTTGACACAATTTTAATAGTCAATAAAAGTTAAGGGGAGCGTTAAATGAACAGGAGCGACGTCAAAAGTGCCTCCAACAATAACAACAACAACAATACAAACAACAACAATAACAATGTTTTAATATTGTTGCTGTTAATGTGTCCATTGTTCGAGTTTTTTGTGGCCTGTCGTTGTTATTGTTGTTATTGTTGTTGTTGACAAATCGATAAACAGCTCAATTAGCATTTTTGATCTTAAAACGTTTCGAATGTAATGCCGCCCAACCCAGAAGTGTCAGCGGGGGGATGAGGGTGAGAAGGGAAGGGAAGGGGGCAGAGGGGCGTAAATGGTAATCATAAATCAAAGCATAAAAAAATTGAGTTCAATAATAAATTTGTATGCTCTTGTCGTACGCCACACAATTATGCAAAATGAGCTGTCAAACTTGGCAATTGACAGCTCAAAGTTGGAAATTGGAAGTTTCAACTTGGCGGCAAATTGTGACTTTGGGCCAAGTTAGCAGCTAGAAAGGGGGGGGGGTTGTTAAATCTGAGAAAGACAGCACGTCAATCTTTGCATGTCTGCAACTCTCTCTCTCTGTCTCTCTTTCTCTCTCTCTTTCTTCGACAAAGAAATGTTTTTAGAGTGGTTTCAACACTTACTAAGCTATTTTTTGCACTGCTGTTCATCTTATGAGAATTAACAATTTATACAATTGTTATTATCATATTTAAAACTTTAAGTCTACGACAGATTTCGCGAATAATAGTTAGATTTTTGGAGAAAATATCCATATTTTCCGCTAGAATTAAGATAGTTTAATTAAGACAGTTTAATTTAGAATTTAACCAAGATATTTAGAAAAAACAACCAAATTTTTCATACCAAAGGTTAATTTGCATCCGATTCTTCCTCTGGCAGCAATTTGTTTTAGTAATTTGATTTTGACCAAGCTTAGAGAGAATGTAACCAGCAAATCCCAAGAATATTTGAAAGTTCGAATATCCCAAATAAAAGCTAAGTTTTTCCTACCAAGTAATAAACTCGTATTGTCAACTATTATATCAAATATTAGTAATAATTCAATTTATATAATCATTTTTTAAGAGTGAATCAATAATTTATTAAATCAAATAAATCAGTATTGATTAATAATTTGAAATTAATATGCATTAATTGTATTTTAAAAATAGTTTCTTATTAGAATATCATAGTTTCACTTGTAATCTGCTTAGACTAAAGTTTTATGTAATCGGTTGGCAGTTTCTCTCCAAAATTGGTGGCAATACGAAACTATGTAGAGTATCTTAGCCTCTGTAAATGATGGAATTATCAAAGTGAAATTAGGTAACAGAGCTGGAATGGGCTAATTAATTACGCTTATCCATCGCCGTCATTCCTGTCACCGTCCTTCTTGTTGCTCTTCAGATGTGATGCCGAATTGTCATCGGAGCCGAGACCCTGCATACATTTCTGGTATCTCTCGAGGCTGATGCTCTGCAGGCCCTGAAGAGCTCCCACGGCGGTTGTGGCCGTATTCAGGCTGGCCAAGAAGTCTTCGTTGGTCGAGAATCGCATTCCACTGCGCCGCGTTGAATTTTCCGGTAGATTCAACCTGTCTTCGTTATCCAAACTACTCGATTCTATTTTACTCTGCTTCTGATACTGATTGCTCGGATTCTTATCCATTTTTATTTGATTCGCAATAGCAAATCAAAAATGTTGGATTTTCTCTCAATGTTGTTTTTCGACTCAGTTCTTTTCTGATTGCCAAATAATTTGACAGTAAGGTCATGACTTGCAAAGTTGCAAACTTGGTTGTCAAATGACAGAAGCACAAAAGGGGAATCGATTATAAATGTATTTGTGTATTTACGTAGTTCGAGTCAAAGTTATTTCAATAATTCAATCACGTGTTATCGAATAATTGAATAAGTCATCGTGTCGAGCGACACAAATTTAATTTCAATACGCAGAACGTTTAACGTTCAACGTTCAACAAACAGCGTCAAAGACATTGCCGATTGTCGTAGAGAGAGACAGAGAAAGAGGGAGAGAGAGAAAGATATAAAAAGAGAGAGAGATAGGGAGAGAAGAAGTAGACGGAACCAGAGGCAACGTGAGTGATTGTCGCAAAAGCTCAAAGGCAACGACAACTCTTCGAATTGTACTGATTTTTATTTATTTTATGTTTGAACCGAAACGCTTATGGAATTTCAAATTACTGTCGAACTGTTGGACTGAATGGCTGCGCCCCGATTAATAGGGAGCCCCCTCCCGATGAACGATATAATACAGATACAGATACAGATACGCTTATAGCCCAGTTACTCGTATTTAGCTTGCCAATTGCTGTGGGAAAAAGTTGTCGAACTGGCAACAGGCGTGGCGAATTTCCATTAACATCATGTCCAACTCCAACTCCTCCACCGATTGTGATTGCGATTGCGATTGTGATTGCGATCGCGTCGAATCGAATCGCATTTTAAGTGTGCCCGTTTTAAGGGCTCCCTTGAACTTCAAATTCCAATCGGCCAATTACTCGATTTTGACATTGATGGCTTTCACAATAAATGCCAATAATCAAAGCACAATCTATGGCTCTCACCGATTTCTAATACCCTGTACTTTTAACATTGCCCGTCATTATATTATCATCATTTAATTTATTAATTCAGTAAAAGTCAATATGAGTATTGAGCTTTTAATTTTTTTGGCTGAGTTCAGGGTATTTTGCAGTCCATCATTTCTTTGAAGAGTTGCTAAAAATACTTCATGTTTTATTGGGCCTTAGTGGTTGTCTAAATTAAATGTTATTACAAGCTAAGATCTGCATATTGATCCACATTTAAAATATTTTTGACACTTTAGATATTATCAGAAGTTAGAAAGCCAGCTACAGTTTTATTAAATAGTTAATTTGTGGTCACATAAAAGTATAGTTTAATTAATATGAACTTGAAAAACAGTTGAATTTTATTTTAGAATAAATGAGGTGAGAATACTGAAAAGGAATTTTCATTTAAAGAAAGTTTAAGCTTTACATAAGAAAAAGTAACTTTAAATGAGAAAATATCGATAATATTTTCAAAACAAGAACACCAAATAGAGAACTGTCTTATGCTTAAACTTATAATATAATTGCTTTAATTAAACTGACGAAAATTTAAATCAAGTAGATGCATATAATATTCACCACTTATTTAATATAGTTATTTATAATGCAAGTTCTTTATCATTGAAATTGAATTTCAATAAAAAATAAGTGAATGTTATAAATACCGAGTATATGGAAAATAAATAACAATTTCAGATCAGTTATCGATCCTTGAAGAACGAAGAAAATGCAACTGGATGTCGAGGCAACAGTCGAAGAAGTGTCTGCACGTAAACTGGGTCGATAACTGACCTACGGGAAGGTCTTTGATTCTCCGTCAGCAATCGGCCAATCAGGCAGTTTGTCTGTCTGTCTGTCAGTTTTTTAGCCAGTTCAATGATCGGTCTGTGGATTCGATAGATTTTTGACATACTCGACGCATTGAACCGCGGGGACACTGAGATCTTCAACTGTGGATGTGGATTTTCTCATTCACACGCTTTGCTGTCCGTGGGAGAAAAATGCGTGAGTTGTTCCTGTTTGTTGTTGTTGGTGTTGTTGTTGTTGCGGCTTTGTTTTGTGGCAAGTTGTTGAATGTTTTGTGGCTTTTTGGGCCAAAATTTGCGCTGATTGGGCACATGAGCTGAGCTGTTGTTGAGGCTGAGGCTGAGGTTGAGGAACTTAAACAAATCAATACGAAAACGATGCAAATGGCAAAAGGCATGTCAACAATGCTGCCGAGTAATTGGCAGTGCTCTGAAAGGAGACAATCAGCCAGCAGGCAGGCAGAAGGAGTAGGAATAAAACAGCGGCTGATGACGTTGGCTCTGATGTTGATGATTGTGTTATGTCTCTCTCTCTCTCTCTCTCCTTCTCTCTTGCTCGCTGTGATTGCGATCACTGTTGCCGCCAAAGTGCAGCTAAACATCTGGAGCAGCCTACAGTGCCTCCCAACATCACTTGTCCCACACTCTCTTCAGGGCAGGTGATCAGTGATCTTTGCCGACGTTGCGGCGTTGCCCAGCATTGAATTGAAGAAGGCTTTGATCTGTCACCGCGCAACACTGAGCACTGAACACTGCACCACTGAACACTGCACCACTGAGCCACTGAACACTGACCCACCAACCAATCGAATCACGGCAGGCGCGCGCAGCACCAGATAAAATTATTGAAATTACATTGGCAAGACGCCGTCGACAACGTCGATCAGCTGCAGCAGCAGCAGCTGCAACAACAGCACAGCACCAGTGAGCCACAGCACCACAGCAACGATTTCTTTTGAGCTTACGCGACACGATCGCCAACACTTTGGCGAAACGCGAAAGGCGAAACAACGGCCAGAATTAAAGATCCGGCAATAATTATCGCTTTTAGTTTCAACTTGGCCTGTCAATGTAATTCCAAATATGTCGTCAGTGTCGCGTTTTGTACTTGTGTAGTAGCTCATCAGGCTTAAACCAAGACCACAAGTCTCGACTCGACTCCGACTCCGACTCCGACTCCGACTCAGACCCAGACTGGATATCTGTGGAGTCGTCTCTTGATCGGCACACTGTGATTTTCATTCGATTTCATCTTCGTCTGCCCCCATTCGTCCTCCTTCTGCTCTACCTCCCTCCCTCCCTCTTGCCACGTTTTTAAAATGTAATCATCATTAAAATATTTATGGGCTATCTCTCGCTCTAACCAACGCCAATCGAGGCAGTTAGCTGGACAAAACTGTGGACGGCTTGTAATGACCATACATAGCAATTGGTTCTCACGTTTCGAAAGAAAGAAACGCTGCCAATTTGGCGTCATCGTTGTCACAGTTGGCCAACTTGCAGTTGGACCTCAACTCGACTCGACTCGACTCGACTCGGGAATAACATTGAGAGTCGTCGCCGTCATTGTCACCTTGGCCAGGGCTGAAAAAGTATCTAAACAATTTCTGATTAAATCGATCTTCAAACGATTTAATTTAATTGAAAACTTATTGACAGCAAGTTTGATTAACCACTTAAATTAATTGAAATAATGCAATTAATTAATTAATTAATTTTCTATTAATAAACTTTAGTTGTTTTCGATTGAACAAGCATGACTTTCTTTGCATTTTTATTGCTTTATCATAATCTGCATAAGTTTCTTGAAAACCACTTGGAAGCTTTTAGTAAAAGATTGCCAGATACATTTTTATTGTGCTTAAAGAAACTTATAAATTTAGTTGAGTGATCTAAATGATTATCTTCTATTGTACTTCTTATTTAAATCTACAATTTTAGTGTTGGGATAAGCAACTTTAAAAACATTCAAGTAAATTTCATAAAAAAAATCTAAGTTAAAGCTTAAAAGCACATGAAAGTAAAGCCTTAAAAGTTTGCCTTTACTTGTAGGAGTTTAAAAACAATTTTTTGTATATTATATTTCTCAAATAAGTACTTTGGGTTAAGTATAACTTTAAGCTTGTACAACTTATATTAATTAAAATTAATTTGATTAACCAACTAAATTAAATTAAGTTATTACAACTCATAATTTTTCAAACTTATTTGAATCACATAGACTTCGATCTCTTGCAGCTGATTCGAAATCACAAGCTTTGAGCTTTAAGCATTAAATTAAGTAGATGTAAGAAGAATTTAACCAAAAATAAACTTACTTATTATTTGTCAATTGATCTGAATTTCTCTGAATTAGTCTGAGACTTGACTGTAATTTAATGCTTATAGAGGTTATAAAATATTTTCAGCTATCTCAAGGAATAGGAAATTACACATCTTAGATACCAATTTTAGAAGACGGAATCGCAACGATTATAAGTTTGACTACACAATATGAATAATCAAATTTTGATTTAAAAATTGCAGACGTAACTTTTAAATAGAAATTGAAAATAAAACGTATTTTTTAGCATTTGTTTTATGAAAATGGAAAAAAAACGTGAAAAATAATTTCAAACATAAATGTAGCGAATAAAAATTAATTCCGTGCAGTTTTCTCAATGTCCTTTCATTTTTTAGTGTTCGATATTTTTCGACTCCTTATTCTTATAAGCGATAAGTGCAACTTGCAGTTCAGATCCTATTTCCCTGTCTTGCTCCCCCTCTCTCGCTCCCTCTACCTTCTTCGATTTGTCTGCCCGTCGAAGCGTCTCACAGTCTCAGTCACAGTCACTGTCACTGTCATTGCCACTGCCAATGGTTGTGTTTTTGGTCTGTGGGGTCTGACGGGGTCTCTGCATCGAAGTCGAAGCCGAAGTCGTTTGACTGACTTGTCATATGTGGCATATGTAGCCTTAAATATTGTTGTTGTTGTTGTTGCTGTTGCTGTTGTTGTTGTTGCTGTTGTTGCTGTTGTTGTTGTTGTTGTTGTTGTGGCAGCTGTTGTCGTTTATCAATTATGACAAATCTTTGCGCATGCGTGGCCAGCGTCGCGTTGTCAGTCGAAGCAGTCGCATTTATATTTTTATAAAACTTTAGTTTAAGTATTGCCACCCCGTCTCCCTCCTCTCCCTCCCCCCCCCCCTACACTCTTCTCATTTGTCAAGCTCCTTCCCCTACATCTCCCCAGCCCCCCATTTTAATTTGTAATTATTTCTTGAACGTTTTTGCTCGTCTTTGTTTTTGCTTCTGCTTCTGCTTCGACGAGTACTTCTTCTTCTTTTCCGTTCACATCATGTTCATTATCATCTTGTATAATTTCAAACGATTCCGTAGTTATTGTTGTTCCTGTCAACCAATGTATGTATGTATTTATTTTATATACATATGTAGTTGTTACTTTTTGCATGTTGCTCGCTTCGAACTTCATTTGCGCTTCGGTTCGGTGACAAATAAATTAAGTAGACGAGCAAAAAACAAAAGTAAATAAATAATAAAAAAAAGGCTGCCTTGCGACTTTGGCCATCATTACAACAACAACAACAACAACAACGACAACAACAACTATAACAACTAGCTGCAATTAAGAGAAGTCGTTGCTGAGATGTCATTGTGGTTGGGTCTCAGCTCTTAAGAACGCCCCTTTCTATAAGATTTATTAAATGTTCGGTGATTGGCAGCAGTCACTGTCGAGCGGAGTCCAAGGAGTCCAGCAATTTCTCACAATGGCGACCAGTGTGTACACACATCATAAGCTCATTCATCTGGCAACGCCAACTTTATCATTGAGTCTTGAAAATTCCTATTGAAGGAGATTAAAACACACTTACAATTTTTGTCTTGACTGGTAAACATGAAGATTTTTAAAAAAATATATTAGATAAATGCTTTTTATTGGAAATTCATGACTGAATGTTTGGTAGTCATGCCTTTTTAAATAAGTCAGCTTTAAATTAATTTCTAAAGATCGCACAAAAGTAATAAATATCAGATTCATTGGTTTATTCAAAATTGATAGTCTGAAGTTACACACTAATTTATAAGTTAGCTCTGTAGTTCAATGATTCTGAATTAAAAAATTAAATTCAAATATTTGTACATTGTATTACTTGGTTAAATCCATAACGAGCCCGTCAAAACCCATGGCCATGTAAATCTCTATTTTGAATGTCATTCTAGCTCCACAAAATTAATTTAAGGCATTCAATTTTTACTTATTATTTTCCTTATGAAATGTATAGTATCAATTATTTGGTATTCAGACATAAGTTCTTCTTAAGGATAAGAATATTAATATCGACAATATTCTAACGGATAAATATATTTCTTTTACTTGATACATTTGGGCACGACTTTAAATTAGTCATGTTTCCACTTAAAATTGGTTGTGTTTGGGTTTCTTTTTTACAAATGCAAACTATTTGCACTTGAATATAGTATCATTATTTAATCATAACACAAAATGGCTGAAAATGACGCAAGGTCAAATCGCACAATTATCGCTCAAGTATCCAAAGATATGTAAATATTTTATGAACAACAACACGGGACATAGCGCATCAAATAATGCTTACTTATATCGTATAGAAAAATAAACAAGAAATTCTAAAAACTACTTTGAAGTTTCTAGTTTCGCCACATAGTAAATGTAAATGTGTTGTATGCAACATGATGTTGCCACAGACGGCGGACACTCAATCAGGTTGCAGCCAAATCAGCTGCTACTGTGCAAAATCGCAGTCAGCGAGGGGATAAAAGGTGGGGAAAGGGATTCAAAGGGATAAAGAGATTGAGCCACCACTGCAGTGGTCAGTTGGTAGTTGGCAGTTGGCAGTTGGCGGTGCTCAATGCCTCAATGGCTTCAAGGTGCCATCCAAAGTTGGTGAGTCGTTTATTAATTTGGCATATGACAAATTATGCGTTGGCCAGCAATTAGAACTGAAATCAACGGGCAACTGTGCGGCTTCAACACAACACAGAACTCTCTGTGGTTCTGTGGATCTCCCTCTCCATCTCCATCTCCATTTCGTTCTCCGTCTCAGTTTCTCTGACTACACTCAATTCTCAGTTGCGCATTTAGCGCTGATTTAACAAAATTTTGTGCAAGACACGTACAAAAGCTTCGATCTGGTGGCGAGAACAGCAGTTCAACCTGAGAATTGAGGGGAATGGGAGAGGAGAGGAAGAGGATATAGCTGAGGAGGAGGAGGAGGAGGAGGAGGTGCGTCAACAGACGACAAGTGGCACTTTGGCGCATTAAGAAAATCTGTACAAGTGTCACTTTGGCAGGGCACAGAGTCACAGATGGAGATGGAGTTGGAGTTGGAGTTGGAGTTGGGAATGGAATCGGAGGAGGAGTGCAGGAAGCTGGGACACTGGAAAAAATGCAAGTTTAAAATTCTTGATTTTAGCCTGTATTTTTTAGAAAGTATTCGGGATATTATTGTTAAATATGCGATTAAAATGGCAAATAGATAGATAAATGGTAAAATAGATAAAAAGTCCTGAAGCAGTTGATTTTACTGAAAAAGTTCTAATATTATTATTAAAAATTACTGTAACTATTCAACAATAAACAATTTAAAAATGGTAAGCCAATTTGCTATTTTATTTTGAATTATAGAGTTAGAATTAAAAAATTCTACTTGAATTCGGAATTATAAACTTTTGAAACTGCGTTGGATTGATTTCGTTTTGGAGCTCGTCATTTTTTATTTCTGTGTAGAAGGAAAAAGGAGTGAGCAGGGGGGGTTTAAAGAGGGGCAAAGAGTGGGGAATTATAACGCCAACGTTGACCAGCAGCCAAATGCAATTTCACTGCACAACGAGGATTATAAATTTCGAGACTGCAACGGCCTCGTCCTCGTCTTCGTCTTTATCCTCATCCTCGTCCTCGGCTCTGGCTCTGAGGCTGTGGCATGTTTAATCACTTTTCATTTAAGCAACGGCAGCGACAGCAGTTGCAGTAAAAATTATATGTATGTGTATGTAGAGTGCATATGTATATATCTGAAATTTGTCCAGTCATCGGCATTATTTAATGAGTTGCCAACAGGTTGCACAGGCCCAGGCGAAGTCAAGCAGAAAATCAGCAGCAGTTGCAGTTGCAGCAGTTGCAGCAACCTCAACGTCTCGCGTCCTGCTTCAGTTTCAGCTTCAGCTTCAGCTTTAGCTGCAATTCGCTGAGTCAGTGCCGCAAACAGAAGCCAACAAGCCAACAAGCCAAACAGGCGCAGTCGGCGCATCAGTCAGAGTCAGAGTCAGAGACAGAGTCAAAGTCTCTGAGAGAGAGAGTCTGTCCATGTCCGTGTCCAGGTTGCCCAGTCCATGCCCAGGCCCAGGCCCAGGTCCGGGAGCAAGAGCTGCAAGTCCGGGTGCAACCTACGCCTGTTCAATGTGCAGCTTCCTTGTAAGCCTGCGCCTGCCAGAAGTGTCATGTAAATGCAACTTGTTGGGCGCTGCCATCGCCACCGTCGTCGTCGTCGTCGCCGTCGACGTCGCTGCACTTGACATTGCCACAGCCGCAGTTGCTGCCCCCTCGTCGCAACGTGCAATGTCAATTTGACAGACAAACTGTCGACCGTTTGAAGCATATTCAGCTACTGTCTAAAGTTGCCCATCCACCGATTATGATTTGTTTGATAGTGTTGCGCTACTTGCCACCAAATGCGGCATATCAGTATTTATATTAACATAGTGGCATGGCAACTAGATATCGATATCGATATTTATGCATATTCATTGGCTACTTGTTTATTTGGAGTGTAGAAAAACATTTATTCATTTACTTTTAAAGATGTCAATTAAGGTCTAAAAACTAAAGATATAAGGAAATAAACGATATCGATATTTAAGTACAAAATTTATAGTGTATAAATAGAATTTGGGTAAAAATCCATTGAATGACTAATTCAATTTCTTAGCTTTTATCATAATCATAATCATGAAGTCTGATGCCACAAATGTAAGTATATTCAATTTCGAATAGGTTTAATATAATTTAATTCATTTACTTTGATTCCCAGTGCTACAAGCTAACGCTTATTATTTAAGGCACTATTCACTATTACAAACATCAGTTTAAAATATTGTTAACATTAAACAATTCACAATTATTAAGTTTAGTTTTAAGTTTAATTAAAATTAATTTAACAATCTTAAAATTAACAAGTTAATGAAGCTTTCAAAATTCCGGACTAAATGTTGATTGTTGATCTTTTAGAGCTATTATAATCGAAGCGAATGAAACGATATAATCCAATTTATCATCAATTTATACTCCACATCAGATTAAACACACAACTGTCAACCAGCTTCACTTAAAATTCAGCAAGTTCTCTAACAAGTGAAGTTTACAGCTTAAAGCTTAATTACACCATTAAATATTTTAAGAAGTGCTTTTACGTAACACTTCGTTCAATAATGTGTGTGACTAATTAATTAAAACATATTTTTTTGCCAAAATTCGTTTTTATTCATCAACATAGTCCCCTTTTAGGGAGATACAATCATTCCAACGCTTTTCCAATCTTTCGATACCGCCTTTGTAAAACGATTTTTCTTTGCCTTCAAAATAGGCGTTAGTTTCGGCGATTACTTCATCATTTGAGCGAAATCTCTTACCACGGAGCATCTTTTTGAGGTCTGCGAAGAGCCAGTAGTCGCTGGGGGCCAAATCTGGAGAATACGGTGGATGGGGAAGCAATTCGAAGCCCAATTCGTTCAATTTTGCCATCGTTTTCATTGATTTGTGACACGGTGCATTGTCTTGGTGGAACAACACTTTTTTCTTCGCCATATGAGGCCGTTTCTTTGCGATTTCGTCTTTCAAACGCTCCAATAACGCCATATAATAGTCGCTGTTGATGGTCTGCCCCTTCTGAAGATAGTCGATGAATATTATTCCATGCGCATCCCAAAATACAGACGCCATAACCTTGCCAGCCAACTGCTGCGTCTTTGGTCGCTTTGGGCGGCTTTCACCGGCTGCATGCCACTCAGCAGACTGCCGATTTGACTCTGGAGTGAAATGGTGGATCCATGTTTCATCCATTGTGATGTACCGACGCAAAAACTCCGACTTATTGCGCGTAAACATGTCCAAACAGCTCTTTGATTCATCGATTCGTTGTTGTTTTTGCTCCGGTGTGAGCAAACGCGGCACCCATTTGGAAAACACCTTTTTCATACCCAAATGTTCGTGTATTATGGTGTGTACACTGCCTGCTGATATCTTTAGAATGTCAGCAATCTCCCTCACTTTCACTTTACGGTCGGACATAATGATTTTCAGTGTTTTTTCAACGTTTTCCGGAATAACAGCGTCATTTGGCCTTCCAGTAGATGGAATGTCATCGGTGTCTGTACGACCACGTTTGAATTCGGCATACCAATAACAAATGCTTCTTTTTGATGGAGCAGAGTCCGAATAATGTTTTTCAAGCCATTCCTGGCATTGAACAGTATTTTTTTTTCATTAAAAAACAATGATAAATCAGCACACGGAATTGCTTTGAATTCATTTTTTTTTTAAACTCAAAAGTAGCGTCACTTAAAGCACTGTAACTTGTAAACAAATGGTCGGATTAACATATGATTTTGACAGTAAGCCTAAAAAGGTTGCCACTTTCGAAAAAAAATATTGATTTAGTACTAGTGCCGCCATCTATGTGTCAGTCACACACATTATTGAACGAAGTGTTACAATATACAAAAAAATTATTATTATTTATTAGTTAATATATATCAACATCACATTATCTTATCGTTGTGTATATAGGTATGTACATTTGAATGTAGTACACCTTGTTTGAGCTTTATTGGATTGAAAAAACAAAAAAAAAACAATATTTTTGCAAAGCTTGTGAGAATATGCTCCAAATTATAATTAAATTTTGATGCATATTTGATTAAATCTCTGCTTCATTTATTATTTGATATCAAATTTTGACGAACATGCGATTAAAGCTCTGCTTAATTCAGTTTTTATAATATAACTCTTATAAACATGTGATTAATGTTCTGCTTAATCCAATTTGATGAAAAGCTCATTATGAAAAGCTTTCGTTTGTGGTATGGTAGCGCCGCAAGGTTTTATTGCCGCCGGCTCAAACTGGAGTCAGTCGATGGCATGTGGTAAAATCATATGCCAACTGGAAGCTGGAGGGGATCAGAGGAGACTGGAGAGGGCAGGATTGAGGCTGACTTTGGGTAAGGGCACCTCGGCCAGTGGCTGCCACAGCTACTTCAACTTGAGGCGCAGACAAAGTGCTACTTCACATGCTTAGAGGCAAGCAGATTACACTTGTGCACACACATGAGATACAGATACAAATACTGTGTGAATCTGTGTGTAGTTTTTATGTGTGTGTGTGTGTGTGTGTATGGCTTGTATGGCCGCCTGGCGTTGGCATCTACAGCATTCAATAAAGAATTTCTGCGATTTTTATCTCTTGCCGCGTCACCCGAATACGAATACGAATACGAATACAAATACGAATAAGAATGAATACCCGTTTGCCCCGTTTGGCCAAGTGATGTTAGTGCTGCTCAGTTTATGCCCCTTTGCTTAATACTCATAATTGATTAAAAAGAAAATTTCCATTGCATTTATGCGTACCACGCCACTCATACACACAATGTCGACTTGTTGACAGCCCCGAGAAGAAGAAGTCCCAGAACCCAAGACAGAAACAGTGTGCGAGAGACCAAGAGCCTGAAAGAGAGAGAGATATGAAGACTGCGACTGTAGCTGGAGTTTTGTTCTTTGGAAGTAGTTGTCGAAATGTTTTTATTTGTTATCGATTAATCGCTTGAATCAACAGTCAGCAGTCAAGTTGTACAGTGGCAGTTGTCTGTCTGTCTGTCTCACTCCCCTTCCCCTTTCCCCTTTCCCCTCTGTGCATGTATCTGTAAGATACGCATTCACAATCTGTGTATATTTTAGTATCTGAATCTTTTGCATGCCGCGACAACAGCTTCTCCTTCTTGCTGGGAAATGTTGCTGTGTAATTGTTTTGAAGTTTGACTCAAAGATTGGTAGCAAACAGCAGGCCAACTGCCTGTCAGCCAGTTCCTCTCTCTTTCTACCCCCCTCTCTATCTCTCTCTCTCTCTCTCAGTCGCTTTGTGGATGGAAGAGTTGCTCAGAGATTTGCGCACCTGTCAAATTTTGATTGATCGATTGTTTGCACACGTTTTTATGAGCTTTCTTCTCGAGCGCATTTATTGAGTATTTTATTAATTTCAACTGATCGATGGGATAACTGTTCCCCCATCCTTCCCCCTTTTACCCCTTTCCCCCTTAATTTGCCTTTCCCCTTCCTCTTTAATTATCCACGGACCTGCTGCATTTCGATAGCTTTCGATTCGATGTGCGATTAATGCGCGGGCGTCAAAGTTTCAGTTGAAAGCGTCTCGAATGTGACAAGCTAAGAGCTTTAGTTGAATGACAGATTAAGGCCATACAAGTTAATTTCAATTGCCGTTAACATTAACATTAAGTTTAACCCTTAACCCACATATGCTGACAATTCAATAAAATCAGATATTTTTGAATTATTAAGGAAACACTAAAAATAATTGAACTATTTTCAGATATATGGCAAGCCATTAATAACTTTAAATGAATGAAAATAAATGATAATGAGTCTTAATATAATTTTCAATATTATATTATTTTGAACGGACTTTTTGCTTACAGCTATCAGAAGCTTTTTATTGTGATCTTAACAGAGCTTTTATTGCCTTCCTCTTTTCACTTTAAATTTGAAAAGTCATCTATATCATTCAAATTAGCTTAAAGCTGCTTAAAGCTGCTTAAAGCATGTTGCTGATAAAGTCAAGCTCATTCCCAAGAGAAACTTTCAATTCTGCTAAATAGTCCATCTGTTTTCATACGTATTTTCTACTGCTGCCCATTCCAGTTCAACTTAAGCGGAATCTATGTAAGAACTAATCTTTGTTTAATGATGCTCGACTTCCTAAGTTTACAGCCACTTAGTCAATGGAGCTGTGAACTTCTTTTGGAGTCTTTTGGGGGCCAAAGGGTCTTCTGCGAACTGATTGATTTCGATTGTGGGTCTATTCTACGAAGTTTGGCTACCAGTTGGCACTATTTGGAAGTCGACCCACTTGTCTCACGTGTCGATGGGCGCACAGATAAACCTCTCACCTGCACAGTGGTTCAAAGTGAGCAAAAAGATACCAAAAGAAATTTGTGGTAAGGTTTGTGCTCTATTAGAAAATATATAGAAAATAATAGATAAATAAATAAATTAAATTTGAATTTGCGTTGTAATTTTAATTTCTTTTTTTTCAGTGCTTGCACCACTGTAATGCATTAGGGCGACAATGTCGCACCCGAAACGCTACAAAAACGCGGAAAAAACGTATTAAATACAAATTTCCTGGTAATAAAACAGAGACACAAGCCAGAGTTAGTGTGTGTGTGTGTGTGTGTGTGTGTTGGGGGCAGAGAAAGGGGAGGGGTGCCAAATAAAGAAATAAATCTTTACACTCAAAGGGCACGAGAGAGAGAGAGAGAGAGAGAGAGAGTGGAGAGGAGAGGAGAAAGGGAGGGGAGTAGGCAGAGATCTTACACTGAGAGTGACTAACTGATCTCTGTCCATCGACAACCGAAGGCAACGTTGCCTGTTTTTTGTTTTGTTTTTAATGCACATAGCATTTGTTGTTGTTGTTGTTGCCTGGTTTTATTGTTATTTTTGTGTATTTCTTGTATCAGCGTGTAAATCTCGCTCACACACAGACACACACAGATACAGAGATACGGATTCATCCCAAGCAGATGAAATACTGAGCTGCGCTCAGTTTCAGTTTCAGTTTCAGTTTCAGGCTCAACTCACAGCTCGGCAGAATTTTTATTGGAAATCTGTACGTACAAGTAGTCATCATCATCATCATCATCTTTATCATCATCATCATTATCTTCATCATCATTATTATTATGATCATCTTGAACAGCAGCCGTTGCGCTGTTCCATGGATTTTAGTTTCTTTTGTTGATTATTTTTTTCGTATTACTTTTTATATTTTTGGTTTTCGGTTTTATTCTCCTTTTTAATTTTTTGGTTTTTGACTCTGTTTCTGTTTTAGATGCATATCTGAGCGCGTCGGCAATAAAAATACTATATATGAGCTGTTGATGACTGCATATAAAAATAATTCGAAGCAGGCATAACGAAAGAAACCCTTGACTCTGCTGATATATACATACATATACTTATGTAGTATATACATATATATATGTGAATATGGGGCATCTGAGAATGCCGCATCTGCAATTCGACGCCCTGCAGCGACAGATCCTGACAAGCGCCATGAAGATCGACAGTGTTATTATATCATCTGAGATCTCAGCTGACATATCAACTCAAATATCGATAACTTCAATCTAACAAACTGTCAAATACTTGAAAAAGATACGATAATTACCAATTATCGACTGGAAAATACCCTTCAATATTGAAAAATAATTCTATTCGATTGTTTTATTTTTTTTATATTTATTTTCAATAATTCATACTAGGAAAATGTCCTATCCCTAATAATCAGGCCTGTTCCGGTTTTCACTTTTTACTTTTTAGCATTTAGTGATATGCATTTGTTTACTTTGAGTTTAGACTAAGTAAAAGTAAATGATCGCTTTTCGCTTTATCGGACTCAAACTCAAAGTGATATTATTACGCTGGATATAGCCGATATGATATTAAAGCAGGTTAAAGAAATTCAATTTCGACAAATCTTATCGAAATTCGGAACAGGCCTGAATATGTTGATTTACAAAATTAAGAGCTTCGTATTTAGTGATTAAAAATTCCTTACTTATTCCAATTATATATATTTAAGTGAAGTATTTTCTTATGATTTGCTACAAAGTATATTAATCCAAACGGAAATTCTTTCTTTACTAATTATTTACATTATATTTTGATTTATTTATTCAACATCCACTAAGAGCAGTTGACCAAAAGAACTTTAAAATTGAGAATAATATGTATTTAGAAATCTGATATGTTAAAAAAAATTTATATAAACTTTAATTTTAATAAACAATGAACAGTATATTAGAATTATTATTGATAGTATAAAACTGTTTGTGCTTATAAGTATATTTAACCTGAGACTTGAGGCGTCTTTCCATTCCAATGAATGACACTGATATTGCAGTGCTAAAATTAGCATAGATCAGATAGATCTAAAGATATAGTGTGTCATAAACATTAACTGACTGAAATCTATCAAAGGGCTAACAAAGCTGGCACAGAATTTAATACCATGGCCCACAACTAAACGATCTGGGCCTTGGCTATCAATTGACAGCCACACGAGTTGGAATGGACTAAAATAGTATGATACGGTAGTCGAGGAGTAGGCAAATCTGGGGAAGGGAAGGGAGGAGGGGGGGGGGGGAGGAGGAGCCTGATGTAGAATGCATTTAATTGCTATAATTTTTCAATTGTAACAAAAGACATCAACAAACGGCATTCAGACAATGCAACAAATCACACAAAAGGCAAATGCGAATCCGAATCCAAATCTGAATGCGAATGTAAATTGTGATTGTGATTGTGAATGTGATTGTGAATGTGCATGCGAATGCAACGAGCCATTCAGCCAGGTGAATGAGTGTCTATTTATTTATGTGAATGTGTGTGTGGAGAGATTTCCTGAAATCAAATCTAGCAAATCAGACCAAAACCAAAAACCAAACTCAAACTCGAACCGATGCCTAAACTGATGACTGTCTGTCTACGTTTCTGTCTGTCTGTGTCAGCTAAAAACTAAATGGCAACATTTTAAATGCTCTTTCGAGTGGTTTACACTTAACAAGTGGGGAAAAGGGGGAGGGGGAGAAGACGGAGCGACGGAGCGACGAAGCGTGCCGTCAATATGGCTTAGAGACGACTGAGCGAATCGACGACGCGACGCGACTCGGCATTGAACAGAAGCCGAAGCTAAAGCTAAAGATACATTTACAGATACGTATACAGATACAGATACAGAGATAGATAATAGATACAGCAACACAACTATAAATGCAGAAACGGCGACAGCAATAGATACACTGAGAAAAAAGTAATCGTTCTAAAATTCAAGTTTAAAATGTAATTATTTTATTTATTTGTATTCAACGTTTACTTAGAGCAGTCGACAAACCCAATTAAATTTAAAGTGAAAATAATGAATATTATTTAAAATTATTATTTAAAATAAGATACAAAATATTTGTAATTAAAACTTTGAATCAAATTAAACAACTTGCCGATCTTATCATGTACTTATCAAGTGTGTTTTGAGAATATTATTTAATTACCACAATATGGGGATAGAATGGCAACCACTTAGCCTTTAAATAATAATCAGAAAGATCGAAAACATTTGAGTTCACTGGAAAACACTGGAAAACACAAAAAATCGCACTAGAATCACATATTTTGTACTTGGTTTGAGAAGATTCGGCATTATCGAAGTTTTGAAACTGCTTTGAATTAATTTTATTACGGAATTCCAGATTTCTTTTCTGTGTACAGATACAGCAATAGGTACAGATACAGATGCAAAACGTACTTATAATAAATGGGTCGGCCTTGCGCTGCCTTTGCCTGGGTGTACAATTACCTTAACGCATCGACAATTATACGAATGGTTGGTCGCCCCACAATGGGGCAGATTGGAAGGAGTGGCAAGAGGGGCTAGAGGGGCAAGAGGGGCAAGCTGGAGCTTTCGGCCATCCCATCAGGTGCGATATGCGATACGCAGTTGGGCGGTTGAGACAATTGCGCCACCGTCACGACACGACACGAAGCGACGCGACGTTGCGACTGGGCGCCCAAGAAGATTGTCAGTCAGTCAGTCAGTCAATCGCTTAGCTTGTCAATTTCACAATTCAAAGCAACAACAACAACAACAACAAATGGAAGAAAGAACACGAGTCGAGTGAATAAAAAGAAGAAAATAAAACAAATACACACATATCAGAACGACGCCCCAAAAACACTTTGTGTGTAGTGTGTGTGTGTGTGGTGTGTGTGCTTAGGTGATGTATGTGCCACAAGCAATTTGGGGGCGTTGTGAAGGTATTGACACCGCCAATAATGACAACAACAACAACGACGTTGGCAACGCGGACGCATCTTATTCTTATTGCCTTGCGGTTTTAATTGTGCGTGCACAGTGGAGCAAATTGTCTGAAAATGAAAAAATCAACTAATTTTCAAAAAATCTGCATTTATTCTTAAGAGAAGATATTTGATTAAATATTTGAGCACATAAATAAATTAGCATCTCGTTAGCTTAAAATTAAATATAAATTTTAATTATATTAGTTGAATATTAGTTATAGTGTTAGTCTATTAATAATGTTACATTACTCAAATCATATAAATGAATCAAACAATAACCATAAATGAATCTTGCAAATAAATTCGTTATTTGAAATTCAAAACACTAAGTTAAACAAATGTCTTAAAGTTAATTTAACAACAAAAAATGTTTTTCTTTTTTAAAATCTACATGTAAGATAAATTTCAGCTCAAGCATAAAATTGGTTTAAGCTCTTTTTAAGTTTAAGTTTCACTATGAACAATTTGCGAGTCTTTTAAACCATTATACCCCTTTTGGCCACTCTCAGTGGGTGCAGGATATAAAAACCAAGAACAAACTACTTCAAGTCAAAACATTATATTTCATATAAATAATCAGAAACGAATACTAATTAAATATAGTAAATTAAGAGCGATGATTAATTCTATAAATATACATACAAGATATTTTTCCACCAAATTTAAATTATATTAATTTTAATTCAATAGTGTTGAATAATTGCTTATTTACTTGAAATTTTTAAATTTTTGATTCGAAAAATGTATACGAGTTTCACTGTGCGCGATGTGTTGGCAACTGCAATGATTTGAGCGGCCTGGCAGCGCTCTTCTTAGCGGGGCTTCATTCTCTCTCTCTCTTTCTCTCTCTCTCTCTCTCTCTCTCTCTTTCTCGCTTTCTCTTTCACTCCAACTGATTGACAAACATCGAGCTAAGCATGAAGATGATGTCTGTCGATGTGTGTGTGTTTGTATAACATATGTGTGTGTGTGCAGATTGGATTAAATTGTATAGAAAAGTTTTGCACGCCCAAAAAGTGTGGGAGGGATGGAGGAGGGGACGAGGGGGCAGTGTGTGTGTGTGTGGCAAAGGATGCAGGCTCTATTTACTTTTTAATTGGCAAAATTAATGCAATGCAATGAAATGAAGCCCATTGAGGTTGTTGATTGTGGGGAGAGGAAGAGTCCAAACTGAAGAGAAGAGAAAAGTGCTCAATGCTGCGGTGGTTTCAGTGGTTCAGAGTGGTTCAGAGTGGTTCAGTGGCTCATCACTTGCTGCTGGCATGCCAACGGCATTGAGACGCACTGAGTTCTTGTTGTTGTTTGGATATTGTTTTTGTTATTATTATTATTATTATTATTGCTGTTGTTTGTTGTAATTCTTAGAAATTCAATTTTCAACTTAAAACCGCCGCCAGCCGATGCCCAGCAACAGTTCTCTCTCTCTCTCTTTCTGTCTGTCTCTGTCTCTCTCTCTCTCTCTCTCCACGGTTGCCGCACTACAAGTGATTAAGTGAAAACAACAACAACAACCCCAGAGAACTGAAGCAGATGCAAAATAAAATATAAAAAAAGACTGAAAATAAATGAAGAAGAACTTGGCGGCTTCACGGTTTTGATCCATTCGCATAATAATGATGATCATGACGATCATGAAGAGAGACAACGATGGCATTGGCATTGCGCCCCCTTCCCTCTCTCTCTCTCTCCAAGCCCCCTTCCCCCATAACCAAATTCGCCATATCCATTCGCAAGTCCGTCCGTCCGTCAGTCCGTCAGCCAACTCAGTCACACATATTGAAATAATTATTATCTGCATTTTGAGATCAACACGCCAAACGAAGCCGAACCAGCGAGAAAATGACAGAGAGGGAGAGAGAGAGAGAGTGAGTGTGTGAGAGAAAGAGAGTGAGAGAGAGCGAGAGAGGGGGAACAGAGTCTCTGACTCCCGAGACTTGTACAACGGCCTCAATTTCAACCCAGCTTCAAATTGAAGGCCATAAAAAATCAACGCATATTGCACACTGTCAAAGTCATTGCGAGCGACAGAGAGAGAGAGAAAGAGAGAGATAGAGATTCCGTATCCGAGAATCCTCAACTGATCTCAGCAAGAACTAATCACAGTGTACAGCTCATTAGCAGAGCTGCTCAAAGGTTCCCTCACTTATTTCTTGGTCTCGTCCTGCCTGAAGGAAAAAAGGGAAGTGATAATCCTTTGACAAAAGCTGTGATTCCTTTAAAATATATAAAAAAAAAGATACTTGCGAGATTTCGCGCATTTCGGCACACGCAATAAAAGCGAAGAAAGCAGCACAACAACAACAACAGCAACAACAACAACAATATGAACACCAACAATAATGATGATGATGATGATAATTTTGAGGTGAGCTGAAGCTGAGTTTAATTCCACCAGGAGTCCCAATCCACGCTCGTGACAACAATCGAATCACTGTAGCTCCTTTTCGAGCACCACCTCCCCCCTTCCCCACTTCCTCATCCCCCCCTCCTCTACGCCTCTGTCACCGTGTAATGCGACGTGTTTGCCTCAATTCGAGCATATGAAAACGGTTTATTTTGCTCGATTAAGTCGCCCGCTTTTGAAATGCGAGTGCAATGCAAAAGCGAAAAAAGAGAACAGAAAACGAGAAGAAAGAGAAGCAAAATAAAGGAGACAAGATGATGATGATGATGATGATGCCTGGCCGAGCCCAAACCCAGTGAATAAATTGCGGGGGCGACGTTTGTCGCACAGGAAGCTGGCGAGCGACAGGAAGCAATAAAAATCCAAATTGGATGCCAACTATTGAAAACCGTTTGCCAGCCAATTCCTTTTGAACTCCCAGACAGGAGAGAAAGGAGAGACAGCCGATGACAATAGATTAACGATTTAAGCTGTTCCAAAGATGCTTAAGAAGAGACTGGAGCAGAGTCTGAGGTTGAGGTTGAAGACCTGGCCTAAAGTGGCTGCCCGCAAAAAAAAAATAGAAGAAAAGGCGAAGAGTTAAGTGTAGAGAAGAGCACACAAAAAAGTACAGGGAAATTAATAAACAGACTAGTAACTGTACCAAATCCGGGGATTAAAAGATACTACAGATTCAAAGCTGTGAAGTATCCTGTGATTTTGACATTTATAAACTAATTTTTTATAATATGAATGCGCATGAATATAATATCCCGTTGTTGTGTACAATTTTAAAACATTGCTGAATATTAAGTAAAAATGTTAATGAAAAAAATGGTTTCTATCATTATTAATCTATAAATTTCTCTGTTATCTATAATAGAAGACAGACATATTTCACATTTCACAATGGATCAAAGTTACAAAAAAGAAATATGTCTGTATGATGTCTATGTTTTAGAGGGTTCGTTTTAGCGTTGTCAAGTCAAAGACTGATTCCCAAGTTCGATAGTGGGCAAAACGAAGGCCGTAAAACTCATGGGCTTGCCTGCTGCTGACTGACGACTATCAGTTGCCATAACGAGCGTAACAAGTCGTAAAACTTTCACCGATAACCCGATAAACATCAATGACTGCAACATTGCATTTCACTGAATGGACCGAAAATCGAAGAAGTTCCGAAAATGGCAATTAACAAGCGTACCGTACCGTACCGTACAGGTAGCACTCAGACAGTCGGACAGTAGCTGAAGCCCATAGTTTAACGATCGTCATAAACTCGAAGCAAAGGTTTCAATTACGCCCGAAGGCCCTGAGACCCCATCGATAGCATCTATGTTCGAGATCGTCCAAACTACTATAACTCTTAATTCTGCGCAACGGTAGCCGAACTCTGACAGGAATCCATAAAAACCTCATAAATCGATGTTTTATGTCCGGAGTTTAACAATCCGTGTGAGTGTTTTAGTTGTCATGCGAATTGTGGGAGAAAGTGGATAAAAATATCCGTTTAATGTGATATTAGAATAGTTTGGAATCCTTGAGAAAATTAAATTTAGCTAAGGGAGAAATATAAAAAATAGGTTAACTTTTATATTTTAAACACATTTTTTACACTCAGAAGGCAATCTTGGAATATCTGTAAAAAGTATCGATAAATTTTTGATGTACCTATAGCTATAGTGAATATTTCGATATCGGTGAAACCTGGTGTGTTCAAATCATATCGAAAAAACAATATAAAAAAAAAAAATTATTATTAATTCTTATATTGAATGTCTAATTTCGTTAAGTTTGTGCCCTTTAAGATCGATCCTTATTTTAAGTATTAAGCAAACTGAAATTGAGTTCAATTTATTCGCTAAGTATTTGCTTCGATTTTGTGGCATGCAAGTGGGCCTGTTTGGGGCGTGACGCCCACACAGACAGACAGTCAGATGAAATAAGAGGGAGAGGGTCAGAAAGAAAGAGGGAGAGAGAGAGAGAGAGGCATAAGGAGACAGACACACCAACCAGGCGACAATATTTATAACTCTGTGGCGCGTCTCAATTCATTTGGCTCTATATGATTATGCACCCGACGAAGGGACGAAGAGGGGGCTGATAAAGGAGAAGGAGAAGGAGAAGGAGAGCGACAGTGTGCAAGGGGGGCAGGGGGTGTAAGAGGGTACTGAGTACTAAGTACTCAGCCTCACAGTCTCTATCTTTGTCTGCGCCTCTGACTCGTTGCCTGAGTGTCTGCCACCTACGTAAGCGTATAATTCGTTTAGCGTCAGCAGCAGCAACAACAACGACAACAACGACAACAACAACAGCAACGACAACAACGTCGACAACAACAATAACAACACAGAACTTAATCAGTCACTTTAACACCAAGCAAAGTTGGCAAAGTTGCCACTTACAATGCACTGCAAAAAAAGGCGATCTACAGTTGTCGTTGTTGGTTGTTGGTTGTTGTTGTTGCTTGTTGCTTGTGGCTCGTTGCAAGTGCGTGAGCGTTGCGTTACGTTGTTGGGAGGCAGAGGCAGAGAGACAGACTGAAAACTGAAAACTGGAAACGTTGATCGCCGCCTGGCGCTGCCTGTCATGGTCGATATTGCGTTGACACCAAATTTGCATTAAAATGCAATTCGCTTAGCTCCAGATCGTAATGCATCTTTAGTGTCTATTGAGTGGTGCATTAGTCATATATACATATGTACATATATAGAGTATGCATACAAGCCACGCACCACGCCACAGACACAACTAGAGGCAACTGCAACAAAAAGAAGTATCAATTAAAGCGCAGATAGAAATAGAAGCAGCAGCAGCAGCAGCAACAGCAGCAGAAAACGAAAGCACTCAAAAAGCACTTTGATCTTGCCAACTTTACGATCAGTTGCAGATCTTTCTTTCACTTTCACTATCTTTTCTTTCTTTTAGTTGCTGCTGGTGGTGTTGGTGTTGGTGTTGCACTTGGATCAGGTCAGGAGACAGGAGACAAAAACAGACAACGTCTCTCGGGCATTCCAATTAAAAATAGTTTTGACACGTCGCGAGATGCGACAATTTTCTTGATGCCGCCTGGGGCAATAAATTAATTACAAAATTGCCAACGTGGCAGGCAAAACTGCGAACTGGCGAACATTTTATGGCCATGGCTAAAAATCAAATGTTGTCTGCTGTTCCCTTCTCACCTCTTCACCTCGCTTCCCTTGTCCCCTTTCCTTCTCACATGTGGGCGTGAGGTCTATGCAATTCTCCTTCTCCTTCTTCTTCTTCATTTCTCTCTCCCTTTATTTCTCCCTCTTATTTTGTGTGGGCGTCTCGTTGACAACAACAACGAAATTGAATTCTATGCAAAAGTGCACTTGGAGATAGTTGCATGCCTTTCTCTCTCTCTCTCCTCTCTCTTCCTTTTTCTCTCTCTCTCTCTCTCTGTCTCTCTCTCTCTCTCTCTCTCTCTTAATCCAGCTACCTGCTGCTCTTGATCTTCGCGCGCCTCTTTAAGCACTAGACAAAGCCCAGAGTCTAGTGTTTGCTTGCCTGTTGTTTGTAGACAACTTTGAGGCAGCCTTAACCTCAGTCTTCAGCCTTCACCTTAGTCTTCAGCCTTCCGTCTACAGCAGTCTTCAGTCTTCAATCTTCAGTCTTCAGTCTTCAACGCCCCCGGTTTGCCAACTTTCAATTATTCACACATCATCGGGCACAAGTTAAACCCAAACAGTTTCTGGTTTATTGAAGGAGCAACTTCTCAGCTACAAAAACAACAGCAACAACAACTACAAACAATAAATATCAACAAGAACAAATAAATATATGTATCTGTATCTGTAAGTACGAGTACCTGGCGTATTGTTTCGTTCATGTCAAATTATTGACCCGCGCCAGGCACTTTGAAATGTTTATGCGTTTTCATGACTGAGATGAGCAATTGATAAATCCAACTCGAAATTATGAATATGCAAACGTGGCCAACAAACCAACAAACCGACAGACAGACAGACAGAGAGTCAGATAGATGGACAGGCAGCAACTTGGCCAACAACAAGCAACAACCGGCAGCTGAGAGCCAACAGGCAACAGGCACCACCCGCTGCTTTTGGGCCCGGTCAGTAGCCGTCACCAGACCCAAACTTCGTTTACACGCGGCCAATGCTATGATCTTATATTAATCTTTATTATGCAATACTTCAAAATATTTTACGAGTTTTTCACTCGATTGCTTTGCAATTCGAATATTTACATCCATAAAACAAATATAATACAATAATTCAGTTTGTATTTGAAAATCTGTTTTTATTTTCACAAATAGTATCGTTAGTTTTTCAACTCTTGTAAAATATTATTTCACAATTATATCCACTTTTAATAATAATAATAATAATTAAACACTCCTTAATAGTATTGCAATTAAAGTATTGTGATATGATGGTAATGAACGAATCGCTGGGGTTTCCCCAATCCTTGCAACAAATCATTTACATTTTTTTCAATCGCCAGACTTAACTTTTTCTACTTTTGAGTCTATAACTTTAAGTTTATATGTTCATTTATAATTTTAGTTTAAATGTCAAAATGAATTTACTCAATCAATAAATAAATCATGGAAATCCTAGTAAAATTTATTTCTATATTCAAGCCATTTTATGATAATTCTGACTATAGTTTTCGACTGGAGTATGAACAGATAAATCAGATCTAAATACTAATTCATATGCTAAAATTAAACTGATCAATAAATAATTAAAAAACATATATCATACGTTAACTTCATTTAAAAATACTCGAAATTAGTTTAGGTGTTGAGAAACGCGAACTTTTCACCAAATCGGCGCAGATTCCTGAAAAGTTTGAATAGTAATTGATCCTGCTTGGAGCGCACTGTGTAAACGTGTGTAATCGCTGCCATGGGCTTTCAGCTCATCATCATAAAGCAAACACCGAAAGGTGTATGCAACATTTGTGTTGTGTGAAGCATCCAACTGTGTTGCATGCCCCGGCCATTTGTTGTTTATCAGCAACAAGCGATCAATACAGCAGCAATCAATATGGTCAATAAAGTTCGAGTCGAGTCGAGTCGAGTCGAGTCCCCCGCCAGGTAGTCAAAGATGGAGTTGGATTTGGATGCGGATTCGGACTTGGAGGCTCGCGCGTTGGATTTGGCGACACAGACACAGACGAGCTGAGATCCCTGCGTGCCTCAGACTACACGTTGCACATTGCACGTTGCACTTGGTTCGATACAAGGCAACGTGATGTACACTGTTGAAACCTAAGAAGCCCCAACTCACAGTTCACAGCTTGCTCCGTGTATTGCAGGAGCAGCAGCTGGAGAAGGAGAAGGAGATGGAGATGGGAGGAGAAGGGAGATTGGACAGCGGACAGGGGACAGCGGACAGGGGACAGCGGTCGTCACTGGCTCATGTTGTCACTGTTGTTGTCGCTTGATCGCAAATTTGCCATGGCAAGCTTGACAACTTGCAACGAAGCTGAGACTGAGACTGAGGCATAGACTGAGGAAGAGACTGAGGCAGAGACTGAGCTGAAGCCCGAAGCCGGCACCTTAAAATAATGTTACAAACTTTTTGGCATGTAGCCAAGTACGGGAATCCAAGATCAGGCCCTGTAAGCGTTTCAATTCGCCAACTGCCAACGATTGCCAGCGACTTGACTTGACTTGACTCGATTCTATGCCACACTCCACACTCCACAGTCCACTTCTTATTGCAACAGCAGCAACAAATTGGAGATCACGGTTTTCATGTACTACATGCAAATTCATTGCTACTGTTGTTGCTCTCTGCCCAGTGGCAACCACTGAGCTCGGACTCTCGACTCGACTCCAACTCAGAGTCTCAGTCTCAGTCTCAGTCTCTGTTTGGACTGCCTGGCTACTGTGTGTATCTGCATCTGTATCTGTTGCTGTCTCTGTATCCATAACCATAAAGACTTGCCTACAGACGCAAGAGCGCAACTAAAATAAACAATCCGAAACAACAACTAGCCGGTCTGGACTACACTACACTGCACTACACTCTCAGTTCTCGGCTCTCGGTTCGGGCAGACAACCAGACAACCCGCGAAACGCAACAAAATCCCCAGAAACGAAACCAACGCCGAAATTTGGAGTCATTCACAAAAGCAGCTACCAGCTGATACCCTACACAACTCTAAGCGATCTTTCGAACTTGCAAATCGATCAGTTGTCAATTTGATTTCAGCAACATTAAATTATTTTGCTATCATTATCTTACTGATCGTAAATCAAGCTAAAGTGACATAGAAAATTCTCAATTTCATCTAAAAAAAAATTAAAAGATAATGCAATTTTTATCGCATTGATCACATTATCACAAAATTGACTTACAACAAGAATGCGATCTTTACAATATTTTATAAGCTTGCAATAAAAAACTATTGAGATCATTTCTACTCAATTATTCTCCTTTAACACTGATCTAACGTTGGGCTGCACTACGGGAAACCTTTGATCAATTTTTAGCTTACTGAATTAACACATTTTCTCAACTTATCTTTATAATAAGTATATCAGATTCATTTCAAATAATATTAAACTTATTCTGATCTTAATAATTTTTTAATATTTTATTTTCTAATAAATTTCTTCAGTTTTCTTTAAATGATCTTGTAAATGATCTACACATATTCCAGGATTTCTAGTAACTTTATTCTATTTTTGTTTTCTCTCTATCTTTTTCGTGTTATGCTATCATTTAGGATTTCAATCTTACTTTTCAATCCTTTGGTAATCGATGGGCTCTACTCTCTTCGGTGTAGAGCTCAGTTGTATGCAAAACAGTTGAACTGTTTGATCAGCTTGTCCAACTATCGAGTATTCGTCGCCTTTTTGGGTGACCCATGCCAACCATTTAGTTGGCCATTGGCGACAGGAAGCCACTAACATCTCTCTCCTCAACTCCCCATTTTGCCTGCTTCTCAGGTAGCACGTGGCGAGAAATGCTGACAGGGGACAAGGCACAGAGACTAGGACTGGGATTGGAATTGGGATTGGGATACGGATGCGCGGATTGGGATTGAAATTGCAATTGCAATTGTAAGACGAGGCCTGACTCTGACTCTGACTGTGACTGTGACTATGACTGTGGCTCTTGGCTCTGTTACAGCATCATGATGTACTAATAGACACACACACGACGCCTTTGTCATTTCTGGCGCCATTCAGTGGGCGTTCAGTTCGATGTTAAGGTGGCTAACATTGCGAACTGAGACACGGAGCAATCCACAAGTGAAGTTAACTGCAGCTAAACCTTCACCTGATACCTACTAACTATAAATGCAGATAAAGACTGCAATATAATGTAGTTACTTCTTAGAACAACCAATTTTGGTGACAATTCTCCAGAATGCCCACGCTGACTTAGATTGATATATCAATTGTTTTTCATTTTTAAAGTTCCTTTTTCATTTTATTTTAATTATCCCGCTTATTTGTTAATAACAGAATAGCTTGGCGCGAAATGAAAAAGTTGCAAGAAATTGCATTGAAATTGTAACAATAAATAAATAAGACAATATTTTGTATTAATATAATTTTCCTGCAATTGATTAAAATAATATTTCCAAGAAAAAAAACATCACAATCAGAGATAGGAAACTATTTTTATCATGCATTTTCATCAATCTGGAATTCTGTTGAGACATCAGATATCATATCATTCCAAGCATGATATAAATATAATTTTATATTGCCCGCATATTGTTTATAATTTAACTTAAAATTTCTTTTACAATCATACTGTCTCATATTTTGTTCTAAACTGACTCACCTGACGGTTAGTGTAAACAACTTGTTTCGCACCGATCTAATTTCACATTCACTTTTTTCTTATAGATCACATTGAGTTTCAATCCAATTCCGCTTCGAGCCATGCAAAGCTCCGTATCGTTTCAGACTGACGCAATTTCGATTGGAGCACCTAGAAATTTGGCGAGTTATTATCGATTGCGGAGCTGCCAACTTGTTTACTAAAATAGAGGAATTGATAAGTTATTAATCGATTTGCAATACGCAATTACATTTGGAATTATTTAAGGGGCAATCTTTAAATAAATTTTAAATATAACGCATTTATTTTCTCCCCGATATTTGGCGAGTTTTTATCGATTTGCAATTTGGGTTGATTAATTATTCAAGAAAAATCTTTAGTTCAATTTATTAATTAATTATCAAAAAATTTTACTTGGTCAGTATAATTAAGATTTCTGAGCATATTTAAAATGTAAACTTTGAATAAATAATTTTCATTTAAAAAATTCCTGTTTAAAGATAAAATGTTGGACAGAAATCAATTGAAATTAAACAACTATAAATATTAAAACGCTCAGTGGTATTAACATAATTTTAAAAAATTGTCAAAGACATTTTTGGCTAGGGTTGCCAATAAGCATTAACAATCGCAATGACTGTTGTGAAATTATTATATTAGTCTTGCTGACGTCACCATGTGCGGAGGCACAACCTTTTTGTGAAAGTTTGCCTGCACTCAGATATGAAATTTCGATAAGTATTTGTCATTGTGTAATTATTAAAAATTGATTGAGCTGTGATGGATAAATATTTATGCACAAAAGACATCAGAGAGGAGCTTGAGTCATTTGGGTTAGTGTGAATATGAGTGAATCGAATCAAATCGGTGAGTAGCATTGAATAACTGTCAACAGCTTCAGCAAACTCAGAAAGAGAGACAAGCAATTTGTGTGGCATTAATTTGTGTCGTGTAGACCATAAATTCGAGTTGTCTGGTTGGAGAGTTGACCAGATGCCCGGTTGTCCAGGTTGCCCGGGTTGCCATGTCGCCCGGTTACAATGAAGAGAACGCCGCCCGGAAAGGCGGCTCGAGAAATTTGTAACAAAAAGAAACATTTCCTGTGGGTCGCCGCCTTGTTTCAGGTAGCGCTCACCTCATGAGATTGGCCTTAAAAATTATTTATTTACTTTTTATTCTTTTTTATTATTATTTTTTGTTGACTTTTGTTTTTGGTTTGTTAGAAAATCAAACAATTAACCTCGAACTTGCGCCTTGTTGTTGCTGTTGTTGTTGTTGCTCCGCGCTTACAACATGTTTGAGACATAAAAATTTCCAATTAATTTTTGTTTTTGGTTTTCGGTTTTCGGTTTTAGTGGCGACGGCTACAAACTTCCATGGAACGCCAACAAGAGCCACAAAATACAGAATTAACAAAATAAAAAAACCAAAAAAAAAAAAAAATAAATACGACGAGAGAAAAAAAATTGTCACAGCCGCCGTTTACAAATAATTTTTGTTTCTTTCGGCTCTTTGGGGTTTTCAATGGAAACGAAACACATAAAACATGGCCAACAAGCCGGCCAAGCGGCTGCCACACAAAAATACAATAAAAATCCCCACTCATATACACAGACACACAAACACACACACACACACACACACATACACGTACACTCATATCAAATGTTAGCCAGGCCCATAGCCGAACTCAGCCCCCCCTCGACACCCGCGATACCCGCATTTGACTCTGGCAATGGCAACTTCAAACGGGAGCAATTAAAAAATTGTTGTTGTTACCGAGTTGTTGTTGTTGATGGAACACTTGACTAGTCGATGCTCATACCTTTAACCTCAATTGGTCTCCTTGCAGACACTGGAAGTTCCTCAATGAACGCTTCATCCGATGATCAATGAGACTTTGCTGGGAGCTGGCCAGGATTTGGATGGCGATGATCAGGACCTACGCAATGGCTGTGACATTGTCAAGCAATCATGAGCAACTCTGACATGCAGGTGAAAAGGGTTAAGCCTAAGGAGTCCTGTGTGTAAAGCAAAAACAAGATTCTAGGCTGTTGCTCTCTTTGGAAACTTGAAGCAACAATAAAACTTAACTTTAACATTTTTAAATTCACTTTTACTTATATTTTCTATCTTGATTTCTACATTTTTTCCACTGACAGAGCCAAACTGTGAATACTTAGGGACATAACTCGCCGGAATGAAAAATAAAATTCCTCCCCCATTTTATTTTTTAATTCTTATACTATCTCGAATTTTTGTAAAATTGATTGTAAATGTAATTTAATTCGAGGCAGCAATGCTTGCTTCTTAGATAAATACAAAAATATTCAATTCTTAAAATGTAACTGAAATGTATGCAAATAAATCACACAAATAATTTATTTTATTTTTTTTAAATTTATTTACTCAGTTTATATAATTAGAAATTTAATTCATTAATTTAAGGATTATTTTTGAAGCTTGTTAAAAATATCTCAAATATCTTGAAATTAAAATAATTAATTTAATATCATGAATATCGAATCGAATATTGTAAATATAAGTAGTTATTATAAGACTATAGAAATGCTTAGTACATCATTTAGTTATGCTTACTCGTGCTCTACAAATCTTAACAGCGTAAATGCAATTCAAATGCACAAATTAAAAAAGAACATTGACATTTTAAAGAAACCCAAATTGGTTTCAGGAACAATGCAGTTAATTTCTTTATTTTAGCATAATACAAATATTTACTTGAATATTCTTTGAGACAAAGCTTCATGTTCGTAATTTTAGCATTTGTTTTTATTTGATAGTACAGAGAATGCCAATTCTAGCTAGCATTAGACTCAATTCAATTGAAGTGATTATATGAAGTCTGAAGAGTTCAATAATTTGCTAATGAGCTGCATAGATATTAGCCTGGCTCTGTGGGGTCACATGTGTCCAAGTTGCTTCTTAAAAGAAGTTTCTTGTTCTCCCCTCTCCCCACTCTCCTCTCTCATGCCACCCGGGCACTATTCAGTGTGTGTCTGGCTCATCAGGCTGATGATAAAAGTTCATTAGCGACGCTTCAGTGCGTCAAGTTGTGGAAGGAAGTGTGGAGAGGAAAGAGGGGAGATCAGTGCGAGCATGCGAGGGTTGGTTGGTCAGTTTGGTCTGTCAGCAGTCGCCTGCTTGTTTTTATTGCTAATAAATATTGGATCATAAATTCATAATTAATATTTGTGGTTGATGTACGTCAAAGCTTGGGGGCGAGTTCAACCGCTGACTGCCTCACGCCACAGCTGCCTCAGCAGCACAGTGGGAAAAACCGCTAGTTGACTGCCTGCAATTAATGATTGCAAAAGAAGTAAAGTCATTTGTCTGTTTCTTCAATGCATTTTATTTAAAGTTAAAATATGTTCAGTTGGGCAATTTGTTTTCTTAATTTAACTTATTTTTAAAACTATGAAAAGCTTACGTAATGTAAAATTATTTAACAATCACATGCAATGAAACTACAGACAGAAACAAAATTTAGACTGGACACTTTTGGACAACAGAAAATACACTTGACGATGAAAGAACTTAAACTGTTCTGTTCCCCAGCATTATTTAGAATATACAATGAAAACATGCAATAAACTATATCTTTTTTAGAATACTAACATTAACTACTATAAGACATAAAAAAAATATATATAATTTGTTTTGCTTAAGCGCAAAATTGACACCAAAATATGTCCTTTTCTTTTGCCATTCTACATGTTTTTCCCACTGTGCTCAGGATAAACACACGCACACACACATGTTTACACAGATATATACATATACATACGTACAGATAGACTCACACACACATGAGCGCAATATAATTTAGGCAAATATTTTAATTGTCATTTATTTTTTTGGCGCAGTTTCGAAAATTGTCATTGTCATTGTCATTTTCATTTTCTCATTTTGACGGCTACAGCCACGCCCACCTGCCTCTGCCTCAGTGGCTGCTGCTGCTGCTGCTGCACCTGCTGCTGCTGCCAGTCGACACATGAGCTGAAATCCTTTGGACCATTTGGCGCTCTCTATGATAAAATTTTATCGCTTGGAAATTTTTCAATTTTCCAAAAGGCGAATGAGAAAGAGAACGAGAAAAAGACAGAGACAGAGACAGCGAAATCTCACATGGATCTCAAGTGATGATGATGATGATGATAATGAGCATGACAACGATGATTATGATAATGATGATGATGATGTAGCTGGGAATGAGGCCGAGCTTGAAGTTGTCGCCGAGCTGCAACGCTGCAATTTCAAGTCAGCTACTCGGCAAGTCGTCGTTGTCGTTGTCGTTGTTGTCGTCGTCGTGCTGCCCGGACTCAGAAAAATGATGCCCCTTATTAAGGATAACAACCCGCAACAGGACAAACAAGTTGTGTGGAACCCTCATTGACGTTCATGGTACTAAAAAAAAGGACATGTTCCACTTGAAAAATAACAATTTCATTCAATTTTTGATCATTTGCCACCAGAAATGGCAAATCAAAAAGCTATAAAAACCGACAACGACAAAAGCCAAATGCGACTGTCGTGTCGTACCGTACGGTCCGACCAGGGGGACCGACAAGGACCAGCAAACGGTCGACCCAAAATGTTCGTCCTGCCCAGGACACTTCTTAAGCGGTTTGGGGGCGGTTTTCCTTCTTATTTTCTGGTTTGTTTCTTTTTTCTTTTTTTGTGTATATTTTTGAAAGTCCTTCTCAAAGGGCCGCTCGTTGGCTTTAAAATTGAAATGACACTCGCACCCCGCACCCCGCACCTCGCACACTCCATCCCCCTTCCCTCTCCTGGCCTTTTCTGAGACTGAGAAGAAAGGAGAGAGGACACACAGTTGTATGTGATTGAGTTCTCGGCCAGGAGACGGCAGTTTTCAAATCCTGCACGCAAAATTTATGTTGCATAAAATTTTTCAATGAATTTTATACCAGGAATTTGACTTGGTTTTACATTTGTGCTGCGTCTTTCCCCCATCCTTCATTCTGCTTCCCCTGTCTCCTTTTCCTCGCTTCTCCTTGGCAATGTCTTTCAATTTTTAAATGACTTTCGTCTACGCACGTGGCATATGGAGCGTAAAGCATTCGCATTCGCATTGAGATTGGCATTGGGATTGGGATCGAGTTGGAGATTGAAGCACCACAGTGGCACCACAGTAGCAACCACCAAAGGCAGCCGTATCGAAATGTTAGCCACACAGGTCATTCGCTATTGGGATTTAAGTTTTAAGGTTTGAGGTTTGCCTTATGGCTTTGGCTTTTGGGTTTTGGCATTGGTCTGATCCGGGTTTACTTTCAATTTCAATTTTGATTTCGATTCGATGCTCAATGCATTTTGCAATTGCCACTTGCTGCTTGCCACTCGTGGTTGCCTCTTTTGTCTCACACATTTGCGTTTTCCCTACTTGGCTGTCAGTAAGGAAACTAAACTTCCTTTGGGCATTTTTAATTAACGCCTAAATATTTAATTTGCAGCAAACTGTTGCTTATCTTATATGCTTAACAAAATTAGAGATTAAAGCTGAAAATATTTCATATCATGAAGCCCGACTTTAATATTATATCTCCCTCCGATCTTTTATTGACCTGGCTTAAAGTGAACAAACGAAAATTAAAAGGTTGATTCAATAATAATAATGAATAAAAAGAAATAAACAATAAATAAATGCGAAAGATTTGCTCTTCCCTAGATCTATATAAAGTTAAGCCAAGGTTCAGGAATGGAGATCTTCTTTTAAGGCTTGAAGGCATCGAACTGAAGCTTCTCCCAAAATGTTGGATAATGTACTTCACTGAAATACTCATAGCTAAACTGCGAATGAAGTGTGAATCTGGCGGCAATGTCGACACGACAAGCCCACGCAGCAGCCTGTTGCCATTTGCCATTTGCCAGTTGCCACATGCAGCATGCAGCATGCAACATTGATGATCATTTGCCTAATGCAGCGGAGGATGCCGAGTGAGAACTTTGCAGACTGGACATGAAAATGCTTAGTCTAAACACTTGATTGTTGTCAATACAAAACAAGCGATCCCTGATTTCCACTCTTCGAGTCTTCGACTCCATGTTGCATGCTGCAAGTTGCATGGAGGACGGAGGGAGGGTGGAGGGTGGAGGGGGGCGGCGCTAAGACACGATGCGATTCATGTCCATGTGGCAGGGAAGCAGGAGGATTACGTACAATTATTGCATTTTGCTGTTAAACAATGCGAAGGTGTTGCAATGTTGCAATGCTGCAAGTTGCAGGCTGCAAGTTGCAAGCTGCAAGGCAGGTAACCCTGTCCCCTCCCCACGGGGGGCATGTAACGAATTTGTCGCTGTCTGTCGCTCTTTAGCCGCGGCCAGCGAGGTGTGAACAACGCCGGCCTCTAAATTTAGACGGGGCAGCAGCGGCAGCGGCAGCAACAACGTGGCAGCAACATTTGTGGCAGAAGGTGCATTCGGGATAAAATAAATCAAAATTTCGATGCAATGTGGATGGGACCACCAGCGTCAGATAAACAACAGCAACAACAAAGTAGAGAGAGAGAGAGAGAGAAACGATCGCGACCACAACAGAAATGTGGCAAGGTATTGAGACTGGCACTGAGAGTGCAACTGCAACTACACTGGAAAAAAAAAGGAAACAAAATCATTTCAGAATTCAAGCTTAAAATTCATGATTTTAGAATGTACTTTTTTTTATTTGATTTATTTATTTATTTAATGTCAACTAAGATCAGTTGACAAAAAGTGCTATTAAAAATTAAAGTTATATAATTCCATATTAAAGTATTATGATTTATGTATACATTTAAACTTAAGCTGAAAAAATAATAAAAAAAAAAATAAAAAATTATGAAAAATGTATACACTTGGGATACTATTGTTAAATTAACACAATATGCTGATAAAATATCAAACACTCGGCATTTAAATAGCCAAAAAAAAGCCAACAACATAGAACGGAAAAGGAATTAAAAATCATACCTCAATCAGGTATTTCATACTTGGTGTAGGACAATACGGGACTACCAAACTTCGGATTGACTTTATACTGGACTTTGGGCTTATTTTTTTTTCCTGTGTAAAATCTGAGGATGCAACCTGCTGCGCATTTTGACTGCTGTGTTAAACGCCTCAACCCAAAGCCAGACTCCGACTCCGACTCCGATTCCGATTCCGACTTCGGGGCATTGTAATTTGATGAGGCCAGAGTTCTTGAGCTCGTTATTCATTTGCCACTGCATGGCATGCATGCCACATAATGTGGCATTGTCTTTGTGGGCTCGCCTCATCGATATCAAATCGATTTGACCTCAGATTTCCTACTAATTTGCTTGGTTTGCATTGTAATGGCTGCGCTTAGCTAACCGAAATCAACAGGTAAAGGATCTCATTAGAGAGAAATGGAAGATGCGTAGAGAGGGAGGCGAAAAGTGAAAGTGCCGCTTAGTTTACAGTTGTTTGACAGCAGCGAGACAGAAGAAAACACAAGAGAAAAGTGTAGAAATGGAAGGGAATCGAAGCAAAGGGAAAAGAGAAAAGGGCAAGAGAAAGAGAAAGAAAGGCGGATCAGAGTCCGAGAAGTTGTGGCAACACTTTTTGACTTATTACCAGCGATTTGTCAACATTGGACATGGCCATGAACCTATCTATCTAAGTATCTATAAGAATTCTATGAAATTAATCTGAGAATTGTCTAACAATTCCTCTAATAAGTGGCAGTTCTAAACATGCACGTGATCTAACTCCCTTTACCTTCAAATTCCCTCTCTCTCTCTCTCCCTATCCTTTCCTTTATATAGCTCTCACACTCTGCTGGTTTGTGGGATTTTAGTTGTTGTTTGGGGCACGATGTGAAGCTCATGTGAAATTAATCGATTGCCGTGGATAATAGAATTGGATAGAAGAAGAAAAGTTATCAGATTAATCATAAAATGTTATTGAATACAGATCGAGAACCAACGGGTTGGAGTTCCATAACTAACTGAACAGTTGCTGTGAATATTTCAAATCAAATTTTTCAAATATACAAAATTTTGATGCATAGTCAAATTAGCGGTCAAACTATGAAAAGGATATCAATTAAGTATTGAAAATTGAGTTTCCTCAATGTTTTTTTGCATCACTAGTTTCAATTAGTTGCGAAACGATGTTAATTTTATAAATCTTAAAGCATTCCATATTTCTCTATCAAATTATAACTAAGCCATCTCGGCAATTTAACCACTTAAATTTGGTTAACTTTAACTTTATTCTATTAACATAGCATGTATGTAAGTGTCGAGTATCTGATGAAAAAAAAAATAATGTAAATTATAGTTATTCATGAGTGTGTATGTATGAGTTAAGTTTTCTATTGTGTTACATTTATGACATTCTGTTTTTTTTTTTTACATATTTTAAACAGAATCTACACTGATGAAGGAATGATCCAAGTTCAACATTTTTTGACATGCTAAAGAATTTTTGTATTAAATTTCGTCGAGAACCAATATTGTTATACAACGTAATACTTATTTTGTATCTAAGAATTGCATTATCTTATTAATGCAGCATTACAAAAGAAATATTCTGGATTTTAGAAATGAATGTTATTCTCTATTATTACGAGATCCTTGGGAGTATTTTAAGTTTCTTCTGTGCTACTTAGATCTCGATTTGGCGCCTATGTATTACACTAATATACAATAAATTTAAACATATATATTTACTCGAATACATGTATATTCGAGTTTTGAGGGCGGAGACTTTCTCTGCTGCTTACTCATTTTATTGCCGTGGGCAAAATAAACAAATTACTTGCCGCGTTTTGTTTGATTTCTTTTGAACGGGCCCCGAATATTTACCACAGCCTCAATAAAAATAAAAAAAAAAACAAATTCTGCAGCGCTGCAACGCGCGCGGCGTCCATTGAAACGCAGCGCGCGCGTCTTGTTTAGACAACAATTTTCATTGTTGACTTTACTTGTTATGTTAATGAGAGACAGAGATGGAGTGGGAGAGGGAGGCGGAGAGGAAGACGAAGTCCCCGACCAAACAGATCGACACGACCGACCGACCGACCGCCTGTCTGGATCTGATTCTGATTCTGGATCTGGGTCTCGGTCTTGGTCTGCGACTGGATACCAAACGATCATTTGCTGCGGGTGTGTCAGACTAGGGAGAGAGGGGGATATCAGAGTGGGGAGGGGGTGACGATAGAGCACTCTATTTGACGCGTGGCGATGCGACGCGCGACGCAACGCGACGCGACTCGACGCGACTGTTGACATTCTGTTTGACATTATTGACACACGAGTCAAGCAGTCAACGATTCAACCATCCAACCATCCATCCATCCAGTCAACCAGTCAACGACTCAGCCATTCAACCATTTATTCATTCATTCATTCATTCAAACGAGGCAATCAACATGTTGACGCGATGCTCGTTTTAAGATATGTTCGTCACATAGCAGTCAGCTTTTGATTGCGAGTGAGCGAGCGACTCTCTCAATTAGCCATGAATCCGACAATTTTCATCAGTTTTCACACGAATCCCAGCGATATTACGATGTTCAATAAGTTTATGACAACGCACAAAGCAGCAAAAAATTAAGAAATGAAAAAATAAGAGAGAGAGACACACACAAATGATAAACTACCATATACCCTTTTTATTTAGTATATTCCCGAAGAAAACTTTTTGTTTTCTACTTTTGCTTGATCAAAAAGTAATTTAAATAGTTAGGATGTTGAGTTATCTGATTCCCTGTTTAATATCTTTTGTTTAGAAATAAAACTTGGTCAAATTCAAATATTGTATTTAACTTGAAGCAAATGATCGACTATAAAGCGTACCTGTCTTCAATAACCTTATAATCATACATAGTTCAAACTCAATGGAATTTTTATTAGACTTAACTAGATGTAGCTATTGACCGACTATCAAATACCCTGTATATTAAAACATCGCCAAACATCACTTAATTTGGTAAATTACCATAATTTTCTACTAACGAATCTCTAAGCATTTACTTAGTAAGGATGCATAAGATGCACCCACAACTGATAGACGCGTTCAACGAATACAAAATTATTATTATACCCCTTCCAAACAGTGTTGACAACTTTTGTTTGTTCATAATATATATATATATTATTTTAATTTTAAGTAGCAATCTATTGAGCCAATTACCTTATATAAAGTACACTCTTAAGTATCATTGACAACCTTAGCCCGGTCTGCAAAAGTATTGTTGCTCCAGAATCCATATAGGAATTGACTTCAATCCAATATTTTGTAGTGCTCTCATTATTTTGCCATTTCACGAAGTTAATTTTTTTTATATTGGGCTTTAATTTCCCCTATATTTGGGCATTTACAAAAAAATCTGGAAAAAAACATTTCAACAAACAAAAAAGCAAATGGCCTTTGAAAAAAGCCAGATTTGACGGGAAAAAAGCGAATCTGGCACCACTGCTTCCAAATATCCTTCCATCTCTATCACACCCTACATGTATTGTTTATAAATTACAGGGTATATCATTTACATACATATATCAAGACAACTTGGTTCTCTTGCGTATCTTTGGGCCGCAGCTTATCTGCAATTTGGCGATCGTAACAGTTTTGACAAATCACACACACGCACACACACACATATGCTGAGTGAAAGAGATGCCGCTATTGTAAAGGTGATTTGCCAGTGGAGCGGGAAGGGGAAGGGGAAGGGGAGGGGAAAGGGGAGTGGTGTCGGTGGAATGGGATTGGGAAGGGGAACCTGCCAGGGTTCGTTGTCGGCGGCTTTGAGCTTTATTTTGATTTCAATCTAAAACACACAAATCGTTCATTCTGCCGCTGCCTGATGCCTGACGAGAAACTTCGACGGTGACTGCGACGCTGACGGCGACAGCGCACAGTGGAGCAAAGTTAGGCGCTTTTAGTGATGCCGCCCACGGTGCGCAGGCGCAAAGTTTCTTCCCTTTCACCCCCCTGGTAATGCCCCTCCCTCGCACCCCCGCCCCTGGTGGGGAGAGGACCCAGCCCTTTGCCATTGAATGACATTTTTATGATGCTGACGCGCGTTGCTCAACACGAGCCGTGCAACAACAACAACAACAACATCAACAACAACGACAACTGCAGCGGAGCGTGTTTTGCATACATAAATAGCAATAAAGAAGAAGATGAAGAAGAAGAAGCTAAGCAGAGAAGAGGAAGACGAAGGGGAAAGACTGAGAGCATGAACTCAACTTACCTTGTTGGTCAGTGCAGGGACGTAATAAGCAGAAGGGGGTGACTCAGGGGAACTCAGGTGCTTGATTGAGTTGACAGATTTGCAAAAGCCCTTTTGCAAAAAAAAAGAATAAAAAAGAAAATACTTATTTATAAATAAATAAACTTTTATGTCTATGCAACTTAATTGGCTGTCAGAAAAATGTAACTGCAAGATAAGCGGCAACTGGAACTGGAACTTAAACTGAACCTGAAACTAGATACAACATCCACACACAGAAAGAAATCCTTGATTCTGGGATAAAATCAATCCCGAACGTTGTCAAAAGTCTGGTAATCTCAATACTTTTTAAATTGAGTACGAAATACTTGATTCAATTATAAATTTGCAATTCTTCTCCGTAAATAATTTAAATATCGGGGCTATTTAAGGATCTTTTCAGTTACATTAAATGATTTGTGCTTTTGTTTGACTAAATTAATGCTGAATTTTAATTTAGAAATTTGATCAATGGTTCGGTTTAGGGATTTATACCATAGAGTACGATTTGGGTTTAGTTCTTGAACATTTTTATTTCTATAGATCGTAATATTTCGCTTCGAACCTTGGTTCAATTTAATACAAAAAAAAAAGTTTTAATATTTTAATTTTTCCTTAATTCTTTTAATCAATTACATTTTTTTTTATGAGCAAAAATGAAAGTTTTGTAAATAATCGAACTTATTTTATGATTTTAATAGAACCTTTTATATTAAGGTTTTTAACTGAGTCTCAACTGTTTGTGTGACATTAGAATAGCTTAAAATCCTTGCAATAATTTTTTTTTTTTTCAACCAAAACTTGTATTTAAGAATGATATTTGGTTTGAGTTCGCACTCACGGACTCGGCTCATGATCATGATACTTTAAAAAATACATGCTCTAGTAAAGAATTTGAACTTGATTATTAGAATGATGTTGTTTTTTGTTCCTGTGCACAAACACACTTACATATGTGTGTATATTATATATGTACATATATGTGTTTGTAAATCTAGAGCTAGTTCTGTTTTGACAATTGCACTCGTAGTCCTAGTCCCAGTCTGTGGCGTTAACAATTGATTTGTCACATGGATTTTGATTTGAAGTGGCCCATTGAACTGGCCACAGATTTGCCATAGTCAAATCAATCAAAGGCCAAAACCCCCCTCCCCCTTTCGCTCTTTTTGCAACGCGTTTAGCCCGAGGCAAATCAAATCGCAAAGCAAAGCAACGTCAAAGGCAAAGGCAAAGAAACTCTGGCAAATCTCAAATCCGAAGTTCAACAAAGAGCAAACAGAAAAATCTGCGATCGTGTCACGTACGTGGAATTGGGTTGGCTTTGGCTTTGGCTTTGGCTTTGGCTTTGGCAAGGTGCCGTTGAAGATCAGAGATCAGAGCAGACCAAGACAGAGCAGAGGTTCTTCTCAGTTTGAGGCTGAGATCCGTCATCGAGTCATCGGCATCGACATTTCGACAGCTCGACATCAGTTGGACATCGGCGAACGTTTACTAGAACGAATTTGGTTAATTTTTATTGTGATTTCCTAGAACCAAATGAACAGATCAGGCTCCATCAACTTGCAACATTGGCCAGGTAAGTCACGAAAAAGTGTCGGCGGACACGCGCCTCTAAAAAGCCAACGAACAACGAACGTTCCAATCGAATCGAAATGCAAATTATGCAACGCCGCAAAGTTTTTTTTGTTTTTTTCTTTCTTTTTTTTTTCGTGGTCTTCCCTACCAGGGAGACACCGGGGAAACCAGGGATGCCAGAGATACCAGCAGATAGAAGCGGGGTAGTTCTGGGACCGATTCCGATTCGGTCTTTGCATTTTGTCTGTTGTCTGTTGTCTTTTGTCCGTTGTCTCTCTGTGGCCATTTGTGGCCTGTTTCTGTCTGCAGTTAAAGTTAATTTTTAACGACGCAAAATTTGTGCATTCAGGCGCTACAAATTGTTTATTGTAGGCCCCATGGCCCCAAAATATGCACAAGTAATTCCCTTAGACCCGCCGACGACAACCACAACAACGACAACTACCAACAACAACAACGACAACAACGACAACGACAACAAACTAAGCGACGACTCATTTCCAAATAAAATTTGTTGTGGTCAGTCCTCAGTTTTGAGTGTTTTGAGTGTTTTTTTTTGCTTTTGGGGCATTCAATCACGTGACAGTGACACAAGTCGCATTTGTCCGGCTCATTCGATCTGCAGTTTACAGTTACACGCTTCAAGATTCTCAGCATTGGTTCGAGACTTGGAGTTAATCGTTAGGAACATATTATAAAATTATATTTCCACTAAACTTGTATTAAAGTGTCATTGTATTCTGTGAATAGATTTGAAGGGCTTTCATAAAAAGTCAAAATACTTAAGAATTTTAGAATACTATAAAAGCATAAAGATACTATGTATGTATTCCGGATCTATTTATTATCAAAATCGTTAAAAAGATAAAACAACTATGGGCTACAAAGAGTTGATATATTATAAGATGAAATGGTGATAACAGTTTAAAGTCATTTCAAAAATTATTAAACTATTCCAAACACATATTCTTTGGAATATATTGGCATATAAATATTTCATTCCATTTATGTAAATGTCTATCGATTTATGCTATATATCTGTTTATATATATATATATATATATCTATATATTTTTAAAAAAAATCTATATACTTCACTCTCTTTCTTTTCTTTATCTTTATCTTTTTCTTTTCTTTTATTATAGTCTCCCTAACAAAGATTCAAATTATTGGCATACGTGTTGATCACAGAAATTTGTCTCTTTCTCTCTTACCATTAGATCAGTGGCAAGTTCACAAAATCAACGCTTACAAAAAAATTACTCCGATTGAAGTTCCGGTTTTTGGCCAAGGTCAAAAAACTGTTTATGTCAAAGGCGTGAAGCGAAGATCGAAAATGAAATTGAAATTGAGCCTCAACTGATCAGAAGAGTGTCTTGTTTTCATGGGGGGTAAGTATTCAAAATAAGCCTTTTCGGTGTTCCCGTCCCGTCACAAGGCGTCGCACAATTTGTCGAAATTAATTGAGTTATCGGCTAATAAGCCATTTGGGCCCAAAAGACGCGTCGCCGTCATTAATAATGTTCAAAAAGAGTGTCTCATTTATTTCCTTATCTTTTTTTTCCTGTTTTTTTGCCACCCCAAAAATAGCAGTGTCCGCATACAGCGTGCAACATGCAACGTGCAACAATTCGGGGGAGTCCCAGTCTGGCGTGGCGATCGGGTTCGGGATCGGGATCGGGATCGCATTGAACAGAACAGATCAATTATCGTCGTCTGGGCTGACGGCGTGATGTGGCATGCCCCATGTGGATGCTGCTGCCGTTGCCGTTGCCATTGCCATTGGGGCGCATAATAAGTGAGGTGACGGCAACGGCAGCAGCAACGGCAACGGGAAGCGGCAGCTATATAATTTTGTGTGTTTTGGATAAATCACGCAGAGGCAGAGACTGAAGCAGAGATTGAGACTGAGGCAGCAATAATCTATCACCTGTCAGCACCTGTCATTCAAGCGTCGCAGTTGCGATTGGCAGCCAGCAACAACAACAGCAACAACATACATGCAACTGCCAAAGAGCGTGTGTGATGCTGCGTTGAGCTGGTACTGCCACAGTGACTGCCACTTCTACTCTGCCACAGTGACTGCCGAACAGCTTCGTTCATTTCATTTTCTGGCTGTGCAACCGGACGGGGCAGCCATCGAGGCGTCGTCGTCGTCTGTTTCAGCCTCATCTGAGTTGCCCGAGCTGCCTCAAGTGTCAGTTTGACATCATTAATCATGCGATTAGTTAAGTGGGTGTTTGCCTTCATATGTTTCCCTTTTCTCCCGTCTCTCTCTCTCTCTCTCTCTCTCTTATACTCTCCATCTCTCTTTCTCGCACTTTCTTCAACATTTGCTACTTATGTTAAATCAGTTCCGAGCTGTTTAATTTGACGTTTGAACGCATGATTGCATTTTCAATTTGACAACTACACACAGCACGCACACTGCCACTTGCCCCCTCTGCCCCTCTGTCCCCTTGCCCAATCACTGTCTACCTCCTGCCGTTTCGGCCATGGCTATTGGAACTTCCGTCCGGATTCGAACGGCCGTCGCTGCTGCTGTCAAAATAATCACACGTACAATTAGCATGACGACAAGCTCATCAATTTGTTTGGCCAGATTCAGACTCAGATTCTGAGGCAGCAACAACTTGTGGCAGACACTTTGGGACACAGACATAGACAAAGATTCAGATACAGGTAACGAGGCAGCATTGGAATTTCGAAAATTCCCCAAACAAAACTTGGTCATTACTTAACAGCACAATTAGTGGAAATCTGTGAGATTCTATGCACAATTAGCATTCTGGTTTGAGAAACAAACTTGGATATTTGGAAGCAAGCTTGAAAATTATTTCTAATACTTAATCATAACAATTATAGTATTTTAAATTCATATTCTATTATTAATGTTTAACATTATTTATAGTATGTTTTCATAAATTGAAATCCACAGATTAAAGTTCAATTCATTTTGAATTTTTAATAATGAAAATAAAACACTTTTGGGACATGAAAACAAGGAAATTATTTGTTATATTTAATCATAGAAATATTTTAAAATAATAATTTTTTATTTACCAATTGTATTAATAAATTGAAATCCACGGGTAAACGTTCAATTAACTTATTAAATAATAACAAATATTATGGAATTTTATAGAATTTTTAATTTTATTAGGTTAGTCAATTGACAACATAATTCAATTTAACAAATATTATTTCACAACACATTAAAAAAAAGACTGCAAAAATTTTTTTTCAAAAATCTCTTCGATAGTATTTTTTATGATTTTTTGAATGTTGCTAAAATGACACTTTTTGTATGAAAAGGAGGAAAAAGAGGTTAAAATAGTTATTTTAAGCAATTAAAAAAAATATTTTTGCTGTCACTCTTAGAATTGCTTGAAGAATTTTTAAGCATCAAAAAATTGTTTGTTTGAGACCGAGGAAAAAAGTTTCAAAAGTAGACTTTTACAAAAATTCAATATTTTCAATGGGTTAAGGGCCGTTTTTCCAATGTACATATAAAGACAATTTAACATATAGTAACAAATTTGACATACATATACATTTTACGTCAAACTTTCTTTTCAATAGTTATCAAATACCTTATTTAGACATTGGAAAGACGGGCCTACGGAAAGTTTTGTATCATTCAAACGGTTCCTAGGTTTCATACGTTTTTCTATTGTCAAATAAATAAAAACTTAAGAAAACTCCAAAAAACCGCTATATATATTTGTTGTGTCCGGATTTGTATGTCCGCTATTGTATATTAATTAATTTTTAATTTCGAATATAATAAGAATTTCTTCCCTCTTCTCTCTCAGTTTTTGTCAATCTGGCCAAATGTTGCTTCCTCATTCCAAGCCCATTCCGAAGACAAACTGTATTGAGTATTTTGAAGTAAGAGTTTGGAAAATACATAGAACTACAGTTCATACTATATCACACTTCCATCTGCTGTCACTTTCATGCCGACTCGTCATCCATTCATTCTACTATTTTCCCCACAAACTTGATGCAACTTGGAGCTGCAACATTCGGTGGCACATCAATTTTGCGCATCGTCATCTAACGTGTGGACCACCAGCCAAGTCCAAGCAACACCTACAACGACACCTCATAGACAGGCATCCATAGACTTGGAGCAGGAGCAGGAGCAGGAGCGGGAAGGGGAACAGGGGAATCCAGTTGGGGCAACTGTGGCAGTCAACGTTGTGGCAACGAAGGCTGCGGTCCGGGTATCAAGTGTGTAATTAATGTTTTATTAATACAAGCGACAAGCGATCGCTGCCAGTGGAATGGGAGGGACAGAGGGGAGAAAGGGTAGTGGAGAGGGACACAGCGGGAAGTTGATGCTCAGGTAACTCAGGTATTCGCATAGTGAAGATGAACAGCAGTCGAATTGCAATCGATGCAGCGGCAACGGCAGCACTAAGATTCATATGGACAAAGTCCATAAAATATGTGTCCAACTCTCAGTTCAGCGAGAAACAGAGACATAGAGAGAGACAGGGAGAGACAGAGACAGAGAGAGAGAGAGAGAGAGTCAGAGTTTCGTGCGCTTAAATGAATTACCAGATTAATGGACAGCATAAATCACATTATCGCTTCGACTTGTGGCCCCAAAACACACGCAGGCCGCATTTAGAAGCCGATGCCGATGCCGATGCTGGGACACAGACTGTTGGCAGTCACTGTACTGCACTGGATGAAAGGCAAAGGATGAGGCGGCCTTTGTGGGCGGCCGCACTGTGGATTGTGGAGACTGTGGAGTGTGGAGTGTTTGTGGTGTCTGTTGGCCAGTTAATGATGCTGCGTTGGGTAGCTTGGGTAGAATTTATTGAACCATTGCCTAAAAGTCCAGCCAGGCCACAGGCTGATTCACTCAATAAAAAAGACAAGAAGAGAGACAGAGAGAGGGAGGGTGAGGGTGAGAGTGAGAGTGAGAGAAGAAGCGATGCGATCGGTACAAAGACAAATCACACCTTCTGCATTTGTTGAACAAAATAAATCTCGTAATGAGTTACGATAAGACGACGATTTCGACAGCTAAACAAATCACCTGCAATTGATCTTGTGGTACGCAAATCGCAACGGGGTAACAGGCAGTGAAGAGCAGTAAGCAGTAAGAAAAGAGAGGGGCGGTGAGAGGAGTAGGAAGAGTGAGGGGGGAAAGAAGTTGTGCATAATGCGCTTTAAGAGGAATGCCTGCGATTTCGAATACTGGAGCAGAAAAGGAAGGAAGGAGACCAGATCAGACCGAACTGTAGATCGTTGTTTGTTGTTTGTTGTGTGTGTGTGTGTGTGTGTGTGTGCCTTGTGGTGTGGACAATCAACAACCCAAACATGACATTTATTGACTGCATTGCTTGAAAGTATAAATTACGAATGACGACGACGACGACGACGATCGCAACGATCGTGCCGGTGAGTGAGATATGGGCACAGAGTTGGCTTCGACACTAACACCACAGGACATTGGCCCACTCTCTCTCACACTCTCTCTCCCTCTCTCTCATTCAAACACTCTCTCTCTTACTCTCTCTCACTTTCCTTAACTCGGACAGGTAGGGAGAGACCAACCACAGCGGTGTGCAAAAGTATTCGTACTTGGATTACCGAACTGCGTGTCGTTTCTACATAGCAAGAAAGAGAGAGAGAGAGAATAACCATCATATAGAGTGGATTGTGATAATGATCATGACAGTCTATATAGTCGCTCGAAGTGCTGCCAAATGACATTTGTCTCCACACACACACACACACACGCACACGCACACACGATCGCACACTCGACGACCACTTGCTGTGTTTTTATGCCTGGCAAAATCAAAACCAGTGGCTAAATTGCAATAATAAGCCACCTTTATAAATCGACCAGAGAATGACCACAACAACAACAACAACAACAACATCCATGGCAACAACAACAACAACAACAACAGCTACGATCCAATGGCTCTTTTTACGCCATGTATATGAGACTATTTGTCTATTGCAAACCTCGCGGGCGGTAAGGGGTTAAGGCTGCAGAGGTGAGGAGCGGTTTGCGGGGGAGTGCGGGGAAGGTGAGCAATGCGAGAAACGCCCTCAGTAGGTGGGCGATGGCAACAGCAACAGCAGCAGTCGACTACCGATGGCCACACTCCGATCGAGTGCTGCCACATGATGGACAACGGCGCGTTATCGGTGCTTTTTAGTGTCGCCCAAAATCAGGGCGTCAATTTTAATTATAAACCAAAATTGTAAATTATAGAAATATGTTTATAAATCAATATTGAAACAACTAACACGATATTTTTTTAAATTCAACAACTTTTTAAACTAGTATATGCAACAAAATGGTACGAAGCTATCATATTATTGAGCTGTAACCAAGTAATATTTTAACAAAATTGATCAACAACTGCTGTTAAGGCAACATACAATCACATTTTTACCTAGAGGAGATAAAAAATTGTTTAAAATAACATTGTATTCAAATTTTTTTGTAATATGTACTTTGATCTACAGAAAGAATAACACTCAATTTCTTAATTTTTGCTAACATTCATGCACACATTTTGTATCGTATGGTGCATCATACATTTTTTTTGTAATTTTCTCTTAAACAAAATTCGATTAACAAAATTACAATTTAAATTAAATATACTATTTTCATTTAACAGTAATCGTCTTTCTAGTTTATTTAAAGCAATATTTTATATTATTTAGGCCTTTTTGGACTTTAAATCAATTCAACATTATCTAATCGTTAATTTTATTCGTTTAATTTTCTAAATATCTTTCAGTTAACTGAAATCTTAACTTATTTATATTCTAATTTATAAATTTTTGGTGCAAGATTAAATGTAACATATCCTTTCATTCGCTTTTTTTTTAATTTAATTTTTAGCCAGGCGCCCAATAGCTGAACCGCTCCTGGTCGCAGCACTAGACGTTGCGCTCGCACTATAAATTTTTGACAGTTTGAAAAAATAGCGATTCATTGTGACCCCTATTGTGTGCCGTGTGGCAGCCACTGTCGCTGATCAGTGATCATAGAGCAGCCAGAGACTGAGACTGGGACTGAGACTGGAGGAAGACTGGAGACTGGGCACAGAGGACCCTGTGTAACACGAGCCAACAAGAGGCGCAGCTTTCATATAGCATAATGGCACTTCTGGTGGGCTTCTCAGGGCCACGACGCGACGGCGACTTTGTTGGCTTTTAAGTTAAAGTATCTTTACCTCCTGTTCTGTTCTGTTCTGTTCCTGCTCATTGTCGTTGTTGTTGTTCAATAGAATTGTTTGCCAAGAATTATGCTTTATTGATGATGATAATGATGTCCTTGTGGCCAAAACCACACACACACACACACCACATTCGCGTGTGTAAGCATGAAAAATTCTCGGAATGCAACGCGGGCCACAAAGCTTCTTCGTGCCACTTGCCACTTGCCCCTTGTGTCGCCTCTTCTCTTGTCTTCTCGCCTTGCGCCATTGTGTGTCGCGTAATAAAAATGCCATAAGTCAATATCAGGAATCAAGCACTTGCCCCCACCCCCCTCGCTTTTGGTTAATGAGTGAAGTTGCAAGTCGCAAGTTGCATGTTGCAAGTTGTCGCATTCGAAGGGGTCAACTTGATCAGTTCGAATGCAGCTGCAGAACGATGATAATGTGCCAATGCGGACACTTCATTTTAATATCATCAATTAATGCAGAAGATCGAAAACACTGCGCAGGGAAGAGGGGTGAGAATGGGGAAGAGAGGAGGGAAAGAGACGGCAACGAGGGGCGTTCGACTGATCGACGTATGAATTACGAGTATACTCGTTTGTGTCTGTGTCTGTCTGTGTTTGTGTTGTATTTGCTCAGCAGTTAGTTTTAATTGAATGTGACATTTCAATAAATTGATAAGCTGACTCTCAACTCTCTACTGTCTGCTGTCTGATCTCTCTCTCTCCTCTCTCCTCTCTCCCCTCTCCCCATCTTCCCTCCCGTCATTAATGGTATCTCGTGCCGTACTCCAGTCAACTTCCAACTCATCTCCATCTCCAGTTCCCTCTCTGCCATCCGCTTTGGGTGTTAATATGATCAACGGCAGCTCATCAGCATCTCAACTTTGCTTCGCTTCGTTTTCAATTATCGTTTTTGTCTTTCTTTCCTCTCCTCTCCTCTCCTCTCTTTTGTTTCAAACTGCTTTTTTTTGTATTTGTCGCTGTCAATGAATGGCGCTGATCATCGCTGATCGCATGGCAAAAGAGCGTGTGAATATGAAAATGAATACACTCATAAAGTGTGAGTGTCAGTGTGTTTCAATTGCAGAGAGACCAACAGCATTTAAGTTAATTGAAAGTGCTGGCGTTTTTATTTTTGTCATCATTTCAATTTCCGTTACAAGTCAAGTGGATGCATGTTGAACATTCCCAATGATTATCGCCCGATCACTTGATCACGAAGCCAGAAGCCAACGTAGATCACACAGATCACAGCTTCATTCGATTTTAAACCATAATTTTTTTTAATATATCAATTTAATTGAAAAATGTGCAATTTGATATGGCACATTGATCGCTTATCAAATTCTACTGCTGAGGATCACTTTGAGTGAAAGTGTTAGAATTAATTATTTAAGCATATATGTATACTTTAATATACATTACTATGCAAGTTAATTTGGAAAAACAACAAAGCTCTGTTCTCTTACAGCTCCAAAAAACATTTTTCTTAAAATATTAACTCAATTTCTAAATACAGTCGAACTTCCCTAACTCGAACTTCCCTAACTCGAATTTTCTCTAACTCGAACAAAATCGAGTGGCAATAGCGTTTACTGAGCAAATTTCATACAAATCTGCTTCCCTAACTCGAAATTCCATAAGTCGAATTTCTCCGTAACTCGAACAAAAATATTGGCCCGTGCTTCTGTAAGTCGAATTTTTCAGAAAAATCCGCAAAAAAGTTTGAATTTTTTTTTCGTTTCTGTTTTATACTTTTGTTACCGGCTCGTTTGGATACGTATTATTGATGTACATTAACATATGGAGATGCAATATGATAGAATATTGCATCAACAATTGCTATAGGAAAGATGATCGAAATGTACTTCTTTGTCAGCGCATCAGTGTACTAAAATGTTTAAAAATGTTTAAGGAAATATTCAAATTTATTAGTTAAGGAATTTGAAAGTAGACCAAATAAATTAAAGTTGCTGAAAAATGTGGTATGTCAGCAAAAACATTTTTCATTATATTAAAAAATTAAATATTAATTATGATGACATTTGAATCGGGAACTTCTTCTGGATACAGCAAAAGAACGAAGGAACCAATTTTTGAGAATATTAACAGGTCTTGAACAAACTTGAATCATTTTTTGTTCAAAATAACAAGAAAAATTTGCAATTTGAAATATATTTATGATTGAATGCATTTGTAGTTTCTTTTAAAAAAATAAAAAAAAAAATTCCCTAACTCGAAGTCTCCCTAACTCGAACTTTTTTCTTGGATAATGGTGATTCGAGTTAGGGAAGTTCGACTGTATATGTATGTATTTCCGGTAATTATTGCAATAAACAAAATTGTTGTTAATATACAAAAACTAACTTTATTATGCAATTTAATCAATGCATTTTTATAAGATCGCATATTTTATTAAGTCTAAATTATGTATATTTAACGTTTGATCACATAAAAATAAAAAATGAAATTTACCTATGGAAATTATATTGTTAATTAAGAATTATCATTATAACTTTATCTAAGGTAATTTTAATTTCAGATTTATTTGTTTTATCGAAAAACAAGAGTTGCAGCTCAAACTTCTTAAACCTCCTTCTAGTATAGATCTCAGAAAATTAAATCTTCACTTTTGAACACTTTTTTTTGGTGCTGGCATCGACAATCGCTCAAATTGCCGTCATACTCTGACCGGTAATTGCATTGTGAGTTCATTGCCGGCGCTTGCCCAAAAATAGTACGAAAAGAGAATTCGGAATCGGGAATGGGATCGGGATCGGGTATTGGGAATGAGATCGGGAATTGGGATCGGGCCACTATCAAGGTGGTCCAAGCTGGTACCGGGTGCATTGTGGTCGTGTCGGCTGCAATTTTTATGATTTTTGTTCATTTTTATTTTTATTATATGTATGTTTATTTGTTGCCCCTCGCTCTCTCACTCTGTGTGTGCGTGTGTGCGAGGAGGACAGAGAGTTGCGATAGATAGGGAGAGGGCCATCATTAACCCATTAAACTTCCGATTTTGCCGACAGCGATAAACGATGCCCGTCGGCGTCGTCTTCGAGTTGTTGTTGTTGTTGTTGTTGTTGGTTCTTTAGTTTTTTTTCGGTATTTTTTGTTGATGTGTGTGTTTTTTTTTGTTTTGTTTTTAATGACATATCGTAAAGATTTGTTAAAAGCCGGCGCAAAGATCTTTGAAATACGCTACGCTTCCTGCGTCCATGGGCTAATTTTGTTGATGCGTGAAAATGTAACGACATAAACTAGACGCAATAAGAGAAAAAAGCAAGAAATTGAGAAAGAAAAGTGGGAACAGGGAAAAGAGAAAAGAAAACAACGAAGCGAAAATACTTGTAATTGAATTAAAGTTGTGGCCCACCCAAATGGCCAATGTAAATTGACCAAATAATTTCGCTATAAATTATGGGCCACAAAATGCGAAAAGCCTCAAAATATTGAAACGTGTTCGAATTGTTACCAATGTGGTTGTTGTTGTTGTTGTTGCTGTTGTTGTTAGCCCACCCCAGAGCTTGGGTATTGCAAAGTTTGCTTCTTTAACCGCAAAATGCATAAATGTATAATGTATAATGCAGATGCCACAATACCATAATACATCGTACGAAATGCAAACAAAGCTAATCAATTTTTTGTTATGGCCACGACTTTTGCCAGCACTTTGCGTCATTTTGCGGCGCTTTGCTCGCTTTGTTTTTGATTGAAAATTGCAAATAAATTGTATAAGCGTCATCAAGTCATCAAGTAAATGCAAATATCTCGTACTCGTACTCGTACTCGAGTATTTGCTGCTGACGGTGGTCTGAGTCCCAGTCCCAGTTCCAGTCTCAGTCAAGAGGAATCCGCTGGACAATTGAGCAATTTGCGAGAGAGACGACGCATAATTGTGGCACGTTCGCATCTTAGGTGGGGCTTACGTTCTTTCGGGTCTCATTCGGCTCTCTTTCTCAGCCCCTCGTTCTGGGGATCTGGGGATCATCCTCATTTCGGAAGCCACTCGGAAAAACCGCAGAACATCGTGATTACAGCAAGCGACTATTATTATATTTACTTATGCTTATGTCTTATGCCTCATCTTCCATCTTCCATCTCCCATCTCCGCAATTGTCTTTATGACTTGCTCCTCTTTCCGCCCATCTTGCTGCATTACTTTTTGAGACATTATAATGATCGCTACTGGTCTTGGGTGTTAGCCGGGTATTTAGTTCAAAGATCGTCACACTTTATCTACTTTCTGGCTAAATTACGCGTATTTGGTCCAGATGCTATTTTATTTACAAGACTTTTGCACACTTGCAAGAAGTTTATTCTACGGTTTAAAGGTGAAATGTTGTTGGCCATATTAATTGTGTTGGGAAAGCTTGTATATAATGATCTTCAACTTTGAACTTGAAGTTTCTATGAACCTTAATGAGGAACTAATTTTAAAACTTTCGAAATGTAATCACTTGACATCTTTCTTTAAAATTTCTGAGCTTTAAGGGGAGCTTTGGTACAATTTAAAGCGATCGCTGAATCTCTGCGATTCTTACAACAATCTTTAACCCTATTATCTCATCTCAGAATGACTGGAAATCCTTTCTTGGGATACCTTCAGTACTTTTAAGCTTTATACTTACTCTAGTTAAAACTTAAAATTGTATTTTCTCAATTAAATATGATATTTTACACGATCAATTTATGAGAAGCATGGATGTATTAAGAATGCGTACAAATTTTTGCATTCTTGTCGGAACTAAACTTTCCCGAGATTTTTTTAACTTTACATAACTCCATTACATATCCGATGTATACCCGAATATACTTAGAACTCCAATTCACTGCTCAACAATCGCTGAAAGGTAACAAGTTATGCTTGAACAATTCGATCAACCCTCCAACCTCCATGTTAACTTGTACGTTTGAGGGCATACAGCAAGTGAGCTCTATCGGCGATCTGGCAGCACTATCTGTGGCCAAAAGGCGCCATTGAGGGCAAGTTTTATGTGATTTTTTACACAAAAGTTGTTGCGATTTCGCGATTTTGCGATTGTGATGGCGATCGGTTGATCGTTCGTTGGGCATCACCCTAAACAACAACAATAAAAATAACAATGGCAACAACAGAGTAAACAAAACGTAAATGAAAATTAAATTAAAATGCCTTTGAAATGCTGCAAATGGAAAATGGAAATGGAAGTGGAAAATGAAAATGGAAAATGGTAACAGGCAGATGACGATCAAAATGACGATGACGATGACGATGAAGGTGGCAGCTTGAAAGGAAACAGAGTCGCATGCGAAAACAAAAGACATCGCGACGATCATCAACGACAACAACAACGACAACAACAGTGGCTGAAGCGGGAATTTTAGGCATGAGCTCTACATATTGAGAGAGTCTCTAGAGAGTTTGGGTTTGGGTTTTTGGTCTGTGGTCTGTGGAGTCAAGTGTGTTAAGGTCTTTTTGCAGAGCTTCAGTAGTTCCCTCATTTGATGTTGTCTATTGTGTGTGGGATCTGTTGCCTTTCCTCTCTCTCTCTCTCCCTTTCTCTCTCTACACACTCACATGTTGCCATCTCTGTCTGGCGTTGATAGCGTTGTATGTAACAGGAGACATGCTCTACTGAACATGAGGTTCGATTAAATGTTAATGTTGGTTAACTTTGGGGTTTTTCTTTGGCTTGTTTTTTTTTTTTTTATTGTCTGTCTGACAGTCTGTCTGTCTGTCTGTTTGCCTGTCTTTCTGTCCTATGGCTGTGCAGTTTTCAACGTGTGAGTGTGCATCTATTTAACTACCCAAAACTTGTCTGCGTTCACACATAAAAATCGCATACATATCGGTAGCAGCAACAACAGGGGAGAAAGAGACAGTGACAAAAGAGGGGCATAGGAGAACTGAGAGGGAACAGAGAGGGGGCCAACTTGGGGTTTGCTGCATGGTTGGTTGACGCGCTCAAACGTAATGGACGACGCTTCTAGCTCTAGACTCTAAACTTGGCTCTAAGACCGATCGAGTCTCGAGTCTCTGAATTTCGTTGCGTAGCTAAAACTCTTTGCTCTGCTCTTAAGTACACAGAAAACAAAAGTCCGGAATTCCGGGATAAAATTAATCCAATCACAAGTACAAACTACTGGATTAAGTTAAGGGTTTTTAATTCCTTCTCCGCAAATAATTTGATTATCGGGGCTCTATATGAACTTATTCCAGTCAAATCATATGCTGAAGATTTATTCGAATTTTTTCATGCTGATTTGTTGCCAATTTATCCGCATATTGTGTTAATTTAACAATAATATTCTGAATATATACTTAAAATGTACATGATGAAATCAAGAATATTAAACTTGAATTTTGAGAATGTACATATTTTTTTTTCAGTGTAGTGCCATCGCTTTTTAACGCCAACACACATGCGTGAATGCTTTTATTTCTTTATGTATATATAATTTTTTTTTGGCTGCGCTTGCGCTTTTGTGGGCCTAACCTCAGGCCAACTTCCAACTTCCAACAGCCAAGTTCCAATTGTTGGGCAGGTGTTTGGGAGCTCGTCTCGTTATTTGAACTCAAAGTCAAGTCATTGTTGTTGTTGTTGTTGTTGTTTGTCTTTTGCACTTCACTTCACTTGAATTTTTGCATCGCTTGGATGCTTCCTCACTTAACTCAGCTCAGAGTCAGAGTCAGAGTCAGAGTCAGGCTCAGTCTCAGCTCAGGCTCAGTTCAACTTGGTTTGCTTTGGGTTTTCTGTTTTTTTTTTTTTTTTTTTTTTTGGAGGGGAGATTGGGTCGTAAATTTCTTTAGGCCTCCGCCTGTTGTTGTTGCTGTTGCCTATTAAAGTGCGATTTGTTTAATGATTTTCTACAACTCTGCTGTATAAATTTTCCATTTGGAAATTACCTACATGCGAGACGAAACTGGGAAACTGAGAAACTGTTCGCCAGATACAAACGCGCTTCAGTTCAGTTGAGTTTTAGGAGTTTTGGAAATGCGCATGAAAATTAAGTGTTTTATTATGCAAAAATCATTCGTTGGCAACACAAAAAACCAAAAAAAAAAAGTAAAATAAAATAAATAAAAACTAAACAACAAACACAAATACGAATATGGCCAATGCGCTTTGAGACCTGAGCGTAACCGACGTTTTCACCTGCATCCCTCCCACCGCCCCCGCCCCCAACAGCCGTCCCTCACCCCACCCCTCCGCACTCTGCAATAACCTTCCCGTGTAACTAACACCTCTTCCGACCAACTTGCCCCCCTTTGCCACCTCTTTTTGGCCAACTGAGTTACGCCGTTTGCTTTTGTTTGAACTTTGAATTTTATTTGGCGGTTGCTTTAGTTAGTTAGTCACTTGGTTAGTTAGTTAGTTGCTAATATTAGTAGCTTTAATTAATGATCCACTTGCCTGTCCTTCCTCTCTGTGTGTGTGTGTGTGTGTGTGTGAGTGTTGAGCAATGAGCTGATTTGCATTCAGTTAACCTCCAACTGAGCCATGAGAAAATAAACGAATTGAGACAAAGCGGCATTTCCAATTGCTGAGATCTCTTTTCCAGTTTGGCTAATCCTACTTTCCCCTAAGTTCAGCACTCTCAAATGAACAGTTGAAGAATTAAGCTGCAATAAGACTGCAATGCAAAAGGATTCAGAAGAGAAGAGATCAAAGCTTTTTGAGAGAGAAAAGTGTTGGCAGGAGAGTAAAAATTACGAGAAGCTTTTTTCGTCCGCTTAATCATACCTTCCCCTTAAATCAGCACTCTCAAAAGCGCATTTTAAGCTGACTGGAGTAGGTTTAGACATTTTAAAAGTATCTATGACCGATCTTATAGTGCTGCAATGTTAAGAGACTCAGAAAAGAAAAGATCAAAGCTTTTAGAAGAGAAATGGGTTGGCATGAGAGTAAAAAGTTCGAGCAGCAATTAACAAGCTTTAGAAGCTTTTTCAGTATGCTTAATCCCAACATCCCCTTAGGTTAGCACACTTGAAATTCGTGCAGAAGTTCTGATGTGGATCTGAAAGGGAGTTATAGAAAGTTGTTGTGCTAAGACGCTGAATAAAATAAAATAAAAACAAGTGAGAAAGGCTATAGTCAAGCTCCCGACTATAGGATACCCTTTGATTATTTAAATAAATTTAAAATATTTTTTATTGCATACTTTTAGGCATTTACATTGCTTGAAACTTAATTCAGCCATTACTTCCGTTCTGTTTGGCCGATCTTGTTGCAATTAGTTAGGATGATAGCTTTAACCAATATATATATTAATGGCTTTTCGTGACATTTCTATATCAACTCGGCTGTTGTTGCTGATCAAGAATATTTATATTTTATACATACATTTCAATGAATACATTATACCCTTTTACTTATTTTTTAAGTAACAGGTATAATGAGCAAAGTGGAAAACGTTTACTGAGAGGGGAAACTGTTGACAAGATGGTAAAGTATATTTCAAATTATCTGAGTTTCTCATTTACTTAAATTGAACAAGAAATTACCAATCTGAAAATTTTTATTCCATTGGTTGATCGTTATTTTTTCTTAGATCAAAGCATTTTAAGGAACTTTAAAAGCTTTATTGAGATGGTATGTTAGTGGTTTTCTTCACTTTGAACGAGTGTGGGAGTAAGTGAACGATAAATGAAAGATTTAGGTATAATGGAAAGTAAGTTGGAAGTATTAACTTAAATTCAAAATTCATTTACACAGCTACAGAGCTTTACAGCGTCTATCAAAAGATACCGCATTTTAATAAAAGTAATACATATTTTTCAACCATACCTAGACACTTGACATCTGAAGTTGATTTAAGAAAATAATTTTGTGATGAAAAAGTATAAGCTAATCTGTTTATTTGACAACACTAAGATAAGCCTGCACTAAAGAACTTTAATCTAAGGGTAAACTGAAATTTATCTAGACAAACTCCCAGGTAAACTGAGGCATAAAAGCAACGGGTTTTTATGCATAACATGGGCAATCAGTCAATGCCCCAATTGAAGAGTTAATTGAGAGTGGAAGACAGGCAAACCTGTAGATTTGAGAGAGAGTGAGAGAGAGAGAGAGAGAGAATGATGGGGCAAAGAGGAGCAGTGCCAATTGCCGCTATTTACCACACACATTACACGATGTGAGCAAACCAAACAACGCCAATCTATAAACCCCAAACACGACGACGACGACGACGACAATGTGGACGATATATTTATGGCGCTTGCCACAAGAGGTGGCAAGTGTGGCAGCAGCGGCAATCAGAGAGCCAACAACTAATAATTCAAATTGTAGCACATGCGACGCCTCAGCTTCATGAGAGTGAGCGAGAAGACGCGATGAGGAGCGAATGAGTTGGCGATAGGTTCAGCTAGAGGTTGCTTAAAATCGAGTGGCATTAGAAGTGGATCTCAGAGGGGCGGGAGGGACTGTAGGGGTTGGAGGGGAGGTAAGAGAAGGGCAGAGACCACTTCTTAGACCTCAACAAGCGGCGCCGTCATCATTTTTTGCTACTGATTTATGCCCAGAGGCATAATGACTGGAAGCAATGGAGTATGCATTACATCCAAGTCCAAGGCAATGGGGAACAGGGAATAATGGAGAATAGAGAATAGAGAATTGGCTATACTGAGACTATTGGCCCCATACATCAAGGAAGCCGTGAACGCGAACGACGATTCGCGTGATAGAACAATGTAAAAATTATGAACGTGTAAAATATGGGCAAAAGTTTTCTTCTACCTATTTTTTTCCTGCCTGCCGCCCATAAATATGCATGTGCGGGAGATGACATGGGGTGGGTGTTGTGGGGAGGGGCAGAATCTATGTATAAGAAATAATTGATAAAGCGAAGCGAGCCATCGACCAAATGAGTTGCCCTCCCTTTCCCCTTCCGCTTTTCATCCAGATTCAGACTAACACATCCATCACATGTACATATATGCTGGTAATACCTCGCTATAGATTAAATCGTGATTTGGCATTATAAGTGCTATGGTCAGCACCTGATTTGGCTCAGTGGTAGATATAGATATAGAGATATAGGGATATAAAGATATAGAAATATAGATATAGATATAGATATAGATGTAGATGTAGATGTAGATGTAGATATAGATATAGATATAGATATAGATATAGACATAGATATAGATATAGATATAGATATAGATATAGATATAGATATAGAAATAGATATAGATATAGATATAGATATAGATATAGATATAGATATAGATATAGATATAGATATAGATATAGATATAGATATAGATATAGATATAGATATAGATATAGATATAGATATAGATATAGATATAGATATAGATATAGATATAGATATAGATATAGATATAGATATAGATATAGATATAGATATAGATATAGATATAGATATAGATATAGATATAGAAATAGATTTAGATATAGATATAGCTATAGATATAGATATAGATATAGATATAGATATAGATATAGATATAGATATAGATATAGATATAGATATAGATATAGATATAGATATATGTAGATAAAGATATAGATATAAATATAGATATAGATATGTATGTACTTAAAACTTGGACTTCCGAAGTCTGTTTTTTGTCTGTATCTGGCAATGCCCACAAATCTGGCACTCTCTTTCAACTTAATTTCTTGTCTCTTTCTCGCTCTTTCGCTTCATCCAGACCCAAATCCAAGGCAAACAGCAAAAGAAATTCGACCAGGTGAGGAGACAACCAATGGAAAGCAACTTCCGAAACGCGGCCAGAACAATGGGTCATAGATCAAGTTTTAATGACGACTCCAACGACGTTGTACCGTACAATGAACTTTCAATACAAGTTCCTAAACCGCTCCCAGCAGCAACAACAACAACCAGACAGCACATTTTCACAATTTTTTGTTAACAATTTCTTGGCTTGTAGTTTTTTTTTGTTTCATTATTCTTTTCTAAAAGCGTTACCCAATTTTTGATACACACATTTCCATTTTGCGTTAAATTCTCAAATGATTCCCCCCCTTGTCACCAATTTACATAAGCTGATGTGTATGTGTGTTTATGTGTATATAGGTACATATACATATATATATATTTTTTAATAATTTATTTTTGTTGGTGCTGATTTTATGACAACAACAACAACAACTACAATGACGACGACGTCGACGGCGCGTCTTTTGATTGGTTCAACTTGAGAGTTTTTTTTAACGAGCTCTGATTTTGCCATGTTGTTGTTGTTGTTGTTGCTGCTGCTGCTGGCACGTTTATCGCCAGCGCGATCAACGAGTGGGGCAGAGCCGTCAGTTGGCTATATTTTTTTATGGCTTCTATATAATAATTCACCTATACGTTGACGCGAGGCAATTAGCTTGCCTAGTTTCCACATAGGTTCATAGAAGAGACCAAAGTCAGATTCAGTGCGTGGTCGTCGTGAGCGCCGCCTTAAAAAAAGAAAGAAATAAAAATATAAAAAACAATATTATAAAAATCGCACAGAGAGACACCAAAAAGGCAACCAACGAGCCAAGAGAATTAACAACAACAACAGCGATGAGACAACGTGACTGCGATTCTCAGCTCAAGATTAGCGCACTTCACGAGATCAGAAAGAGCAAGAGTGCGCGAGAGAGAGAGAGAGAGCGAGGGGAAGAGGGGAAGCGAGAAAGAGAGCGTCATATATCATCTGTTGGGGCAGGATGGTCTCCAAAAGATGGCGATGGCCCATCTTGCAAATCATAATTCTCTAAGGATGTCGAGCAGCGTTGAGCTGAGCTGAGTTCAGCTCTGATCGAGCAGCTGATAAAACGCTGGCGAAACGCACTAATGAAGATCTTTGGCCTGGGAAAGTTTTCAGTTTACAAAAAAATAAAAACGAAGGAAAATAAGTTGAAAAGAAAAAAGATGCACATCATGAATGTCCACTTGGGAAATGTGTTCCTTCTCAACGAGTATCTGCAGCCCTAACTAATTCTGAATGCAGCTGCTGGTATGACTTTATTCGCTAGACCATCATTTAAATGCGAAGCGATCGATCCATCGACCGATCGATTGACCCTCACATAACTTCCTAATTACATGACACGACCGCAGTCGCAGTGGCAAGCGCTGTGGCATGTGGCAGGGGTAGGTCCAGTGGCAGTGGCAGTGGCAGGGGTAAGGGGCAGGTTCATTCACTGTGGCAGGTCAGGAACTGCCGACAATCGCACCTGTAGCTGACGATCGCGCGCGCTATTTACAACATCTCAAACGCTTGGCGGGGGAGGGAGACAGAAAGTACACAGAAACAAATTTATATTCTTAAATTAAGTTTCAAATTTATTTATTTTAGTCGATTAGTTAAGAGCAGTCGACAAAAATCAATTAAATTAAAAACAAAATTAAGGAATATAATTAAAAAGTACTAATTAAGAAAAATTACAAAACAACTTTTAGTTTATAATTTTTTGTAAATAAAAACAATTTCTGATTTTAGCATGCATTTTTTTAAGTATGTTCAGGATATTATTTTTCAATCAACACAATTTGCGGATGAAATGTCAACCTATCAGCATAAAAAAAAAATCAAAAAATATCTTAGACATTTAATTACTCTTATTCTCTTTTCTTATAAGGCCACGAATAATCCGAATAATAAATCCGGGACTACCGAACTTTTGACCCCGTTTGGTTTGATGTCATCCCGGTATCCCTGACTGTTTTTTTCAGTGTACAAACGGTGGCTCAGCGGTTCAGCGGCTCATTGGCAGCGGTGGCGGCTACGCTGGCATTTTAATTGAAATTGTTTGTGTTTTTGGCGTTTGTTGCGCTTGATTGATTTAGAGCGAAGAGCCGACGAAGACCCGCACTAAATGCGACCCCAAAAAACAACCACCATCGTGGTGCACTTGCACCTCGGTGGTGCAACTCGTGGTACACCTGCCTGCCCGCTGGCTGACTCCTTGCTTGCAACTGCAACGGCAACGGCAACTGACAGTCGCATAATGAAATTCCAAGCGGCGTGCGGCATGCAACGGCAATGCGATCACTTTACCCTCAACTAGCCTGACCCTCACCCTCAACCTCACTATCAAGCTCACTATCAGCCTCACCCTCAACCTCACTCCCTAGCCAAGTTGCCAGTTGCCAGTTGCCAGTTGGGTTCCCTGTTGCTCTTTTGCTGTGGCACAGCGATCTTGTCCGTTGATCTTTTTGGTGCATTGGCTAAGTTAATTGGTTGTAAAACAATTTTTCGAATTAACATAAAAATGTTTCATTGGAAAAAATATTGCAGACACAATTAACATTTATATTACAGAGTGCGGTTGCCTCTTTCGATATGCGGGCACTGAGACACACAGATGGAGGAGGAGAGAGAGAGAATTGGGAAGAGCGAAAAAAAGAACAGAGAAACTATAGCAGGAGTATAACTTCGATTAGATATTGGCGATTTTGTCATCTGAAATGTATATACCATTAAATTAAAAAATACACTTCTGGAAAACGGTTCCAATAATGTTTCTAAAAGTTTGAACTTGATTAAATCTTTACCGACTTCGCTTAACAATTTTCATAGTCTTAATCTTACTCGATTACTCTTTTGTGGAACTAATATTTTTCTGAAAACTATTATATCCTTTGAAACTCTTTCTTTTTTAACTTGAAGCTATTTCCTTGCCTGTTTGTTCTTTCCCTCATAATGTTATGAATATAACCTAACCCCGTTGCAATAGGAAAATATATGTATATTGTACTAAGTTACATTTTAAAAGAACAAATTTAAATATCTATCGTTGTTTTTTAACTAAGTATCTTTTAACTCTCATTCATATCTTTAGAACAATTGAATCCACGCATTGCCATGCAGTAATTTTGGACTGACTTTAACCTTTTAATTTTTTAATTTATAAAATGTATAAATAAAATGTAGTATTTGAAAGTATTTCTAAGCCCATTTGACTAAGGTATAATTTTGGATTATTGTTTACCAGTTCTGTACACAATGTTTTCCATCTTGTTGCCTTCATGCAAAAATGTACAACAATAAGTTTTAAAATTTCTCTTTCTCTCCCCCTCTTGATAGTTTTCTGTTTGGAACAAGCACACAATTATTTTGTTTCGATATTGACAGCGTCGTTGTCGTTGTCATTGTCATCGTTATTGTTATTGTGTTCGTTATCGAATTCGTCACATCGCTAATGTGTGAGATGCAATGTAGCGCAACTGACAACTGACTGAGACAACAAGAAGACAAACAAAAACAAAAAAGGCAAACAACATGAAATTCAACACCAAATAACCAACCAGCCGGACAATTGAATTGTTTTGGTTCGACTCTCGTACTCACTCTGTCTTTCTGGGCAACTGAGGAACTCGGCAACTCTGAAACTCTGAAACTCTAAAAGTCTGAACACCCGCACCCGAAAACCGCTGTGGCACCCGCAAGACCATTCAACCATACAGTGTCCGGTAGTCCGTTAGTGCGGCCAACAAAATGCAAATTGAATGAAATGCTAATGGAAATGAGTGCGAGTGTGAGTATGAATATGAGTATATGAGTACATTGAGTGCAGGCTGCGCACAGACGCGCGACCCGCGCAAATAAAGACAATGAAGGCGACTTTTATTGGTTCCATTCGATGATCAGGCGCTGAGGGCTGAGTAAATACAGATACACAATGGTGTGTAGTACCCCCTTCCGTCCCGACTATGCGTCCGGTTCACTACTCTATTCACTACTCTCCTTTCCTCTCCACTCCACTCCGGTTCGCTTTGGCTTTGTCTTGTCTCATCGCTGTCTGTTTTGCGGCGTACTTAGTGACACCATTAACAGTCTCTCTCCTTCTCTCCCTTTCCCTCTGCCTCCCTCTCTCTTTAGCCGAATCAACTACCAAACACACATTCACATCCGGCGTGCGCGCATGCGCAGATGTCGACAGACCCGTCGGTCCCGTCGGTCCCCTCGAGAGGGGGCAGAGGTCGCTCCTCAGTTTGATTGATTCTGTTTCAATGTAGCGCCTTTCTCTTGCCGCCGCTCGTTTTATTGTTGGCCGCTTGAATTTTTATTGCAATCGGTGTGAAATTTCACACCGCAATGCTTAAATGATTTCGGCCTCCCTTCAAGCCATTTTCTTTCACTCCTTTTATTTTTTGTTTTTTTTTGGCTCGCGAACAAAGCGAGCAAATGCAACTTGGAGTCAAGAGCAGATCATTGACCATATGATGGACCTTATAAAGTCATATAAAAATGCATTTTCAAGTAGCTACAATCATTAGCTAAGGAATCGAAGGTATGTTTTGTCTTTCTTTTCCTAAATCAAACTTATAATCTGAACTTGTGAGTGTTCTCATGCTATACATACATATATCGATGTGAACTTCATTAATATAGATCTAAGACACACTTCAGAAATTCTTGATTACTGGTGAAGTGAAGTCCCCGCCCTATGATCGGACTTTCAGTAAGTGCTTAAGGCAAATCAGTCCATTATTCTTTATTAAGTTCTGTTAAGGATAACCTAACGACTTGAGTTATAAGTTATTTCCTTTGAAATACCTAAATATAACTTTTTTTTTTGGTCTGCATAATATTTATTATTAGTATTAAGCAGGGTGGGAATCAAACCCAGTAACTTTCAAAACTAAAAGTTCTAAATGTGACTTAAATCAGAACCCAATCAACTGAAGTGTCCTTTCAAAAGACTTGGAGTATCTAGCGATTAGATCCATCAGCCTGTTCCCAGGGAATTCCGAAGGATATCTATGAGACTAGGGCAAGTCACGACTAGGACAATCTTAATTGACAACCTCTTTATAAGAATAATTCTAAAAAGAATTGGTCGACTTCAGTTCTTCAGCCTAGATTAAATTGAATCCAAGTGAATTTGATGTTTTGAATTTTATTAATGTCAAAACCTAAGAAACCTTGATATGGATGGGGAGTCATATTAGCTATAACTTTGTAATTTATTGGAGTACCTTGAGAATTTGTTGAACAGAAATTGACTGAGAACGTATCGGTAGACTAAACTAATAAGCAGAAAGAGAATGTCCAAGTCTTTCCCATGCGCTTTCCCTTGCCATTCCTCGACTCCTGACTTTGGTTACCGCCACATGACGCTGCGGGATCTGCGGGGACTGCGCGAATCCTTGTTCATAAAGGCCAGGGTCAGATGACGCTTGGCCGGGGTCAGGCCCGATCGTGAGGTGCCCTTGAGTCCAGCGATGCTGCCCAGACTGCTGTCGACCATGACGCGACGTCGGCGACGACGTGACCTCAACTTCAGCTTCGGTTTGCGAAGGGGCGAATGGGAGCGGGAGCGGGAGCGAAGAGGTAACTTATCCGGGCTGGATTTCCCATGGAATACCGGCTTGGCCAGCTCCTCCAGGCGGGCACTGAGCTTGTAGGGCCGTCTCACCCTCCTCGAGTTGGTGCTGAAGGATCGCTTCAGCTTATAGTGCAGCATGCTGCCCGCCTCCAGTCGCTCCGGATCATCGATGGCCTCATCGCGCTCCAATTGCTTGGCTAATCTCTCCAGGGTTTGCTTGATCTTCAGTTTCTCACTATTCTTGCTCATTGGCAACTTATTGCCGTTGATCCTCGGCTTGATCTTCAGGCCGTACTTGGCCTTGGGGCATTGATTGGCATTCGATCGCTGTGCGGCACCAGCTCCACCCGGATACTGATAAGGATGGCGCCAAGTCTTGCTGTTCGTGTTGTACATCGGGTTCATGGGGATTCGATTGGGCCTCGTCAACATGCCGCCTGCCCGGAGACGCTTCGTGGCCAATCTTTTGGGCTCCTGCCAGGGCTCCTGCCAGGTCTTCCTGTTGTTGAATTTACTCTTCGCTTTCGGCAGCTGCTTCAAGCTCTTTTTCTTTTTTAGAATCGTCTTCTTGCCAGTCAAAGCTTCGGCCTGGCCGAAAACAATGGGTTGCAATTGGAACTGGGGTTGGGGTTGGGGTTGTGGTTGTGGTTCGGGCTCAATTTGTATCATCGGTCTGAGCTTCTCCTGCTGAATTACTTTGCCAGCATTTAGACGCTGGACGTTGTTGTTTGTTCCGGTTCCGGTTCCGGATCCCGAGGCCTGTGGGCGCTGAGGACGCTTTGAAGGCACCGGCTTACGGTTCAGGTTCAGATTCAGATTCTTCACCTCCAACCTGACGACGAACTTCTTTTTGTTGTTGTTGTTGGTCTTGTTGTTCTTGTTGCTGACCAGCTTGGGTCTGCCTTGAACGGCCAGTTTGCTGATGGACTTTGGTTTGGCCAGGGACTTGGCTGGTTTGGCTTGACATTTCGCCTGCGACTGGGAATGGGAATGGGAATGGGGACTGCGGAATTGTTGTTGGGAATTCTGGACTTGAGGCTTGCGTTTGATTTGTTGCCTGCTTTTGGTGCATTTGATTTTGGACTTGGACATTTGGCCGGCCATCTGGGGAGGATGTTGGTACTGATTTTGTACAATGAGACTCTTGTCAGGCTTGTTGTTGCTGTTGTTGTTGTGTCGCATCGCCATGTTGTATGTGATAGAGCGAGAGCGGGAGTTGGAGCATGGGCTCAGCATTTGGTTTTTGGAGCCACAACGCTGCATTTTGGATTGTTTCTGACTGATCATCTCATCGAATGCCTCCTTGGAGTGGGTGATCTGCTCGGTGAGATCAATCCGTTCCGGCTTCACATAGAACATGTGGCCATTGTAGTCGCCCACATCGCCCTGGCCGTGTCCCTCCGAGATCACACGGGCCACCACACGCTTCATTTCCGAACGATTCAGGTTCAATTGATTGGCCAGATTCTTGGCCAACGCCTTCAGGGCACCGCCCGTTCCGCCCATTTGCGAGGAGTTCCATACTTCAGTGTTCATACTATTTTTGTGAATTGATAATTTAGTCATTTAATCTGCGCGATACGTGCGATGAATCCAAAAATTATATAATTTACTTTCTATTCCAAAATACATAAATTGCAATAATTTTCATCTGGTTTTTGGCGTGACATAAAAAACTGAAATAGAAATATGGTTACATTTATTCCATTCAGTACAACTTGAATGACACCGAATGGAATATTTCGAAAATCCAAAGCCTGCTTTACTCAAGGTTTTTTATTATTTAGTTTAATTGCAATTACATATTTTTGATAAGATACATTATGTATATTAAAAAAGTGAATGAGTTCTTGTTCTTGTGGTATAAAAGCTATAAAGCTTAGCTGAACATGTTTCTAAAAAATATTTAAGAGTTAAGAAATAAAATGATAGTAAGATAACAAACTTTTATTTTTTATGATGAAACTAAATGATAAATGATATCGACTAAATGAAAAAGTTAATAGAGCAGCTGAAGTACAAATCTTTAATGTGTAATAACCCTGTCAACACAAAATTATAACTAAGATAATGAATTTATTTTATTTAATATAATAATAATATGTATATGTCGACTATATAATAAAGCGATTTTAAAGAAAGCTTTTTAATTCAGTTAATTGTAATATTAATGAAAGATAAATTCGATTTTACCATTCGGATAATTTATTTAAAAAGGTAATAAATCAATTATAAATATAAATTAATATTACAATTTTCATTTTTTCTCTGCTCTTAAGTCCTGCAGCTTATTAAAAAGTGACTTTTTTTTTTATTAAAATTATTATTTATGGAAATGATTAATCTTATGCAACTTTTTATTTTATGGCAGAATATCTTCATTGGTTTGGTTTGTTATCTACTTATTTAGATGAGACTGGCATTTAAATATATAATTTTGCATGGGATAACTTATGATTGTGGGCAGTTTAAAAACAAACACAGAGAGAGATAGAGAAGATCGGTGGCAACTAAGTATGAAACTAACAACCTGACCAAATAGGAGAACAGAAGGCAATTGACCAGTCAAAGGTTCTATTGTTATTTGTATTTGTCTGGTTGATGTTATGCATTATGTTATGTTATGTTATGTTATGTAGGTGGTATATATTGCTACTCATCCTGCCAGCAGTTGTTGCTGTTGCTGTGGCTGCAACAATTGGCGTCACGCTTCGTTGAATGACAACAGCAACAACTGTGAGGATGATGATGATGACGACGATGTTGTTGAACGAGTATAGGGCTGATTGAAAGATTATTTTGCACTGATAACGCTAAAAATGTATGGTTGGATGGTTGACCACAAACCACCACCATCAGCACCACCACCACCACCAACAACAGCAACAGCAACAGCAACAACAACAACAACAAAAGTCAAATAGAGCGAAGCAACGCGGAGAACTGCACAAAAATTGCAGTTCGAAAAATTGTTGCGCTTTCGGTTTGCGTGTTTGCATTTTGTACTCGCATTCGTATTTTGTGTTTTGTGTTTTGTGTTTTGCATTTAGCATTTTATATTCATTGCCATGTCCGTTGTCCGTTGTCCGTTGTCTGTTGTCTGTAGCGCCTTTGGGGTCGTCATCAATTCGCAATGCATTTCCCACATTTTCAACGGCAAGGCGACCATCATCATTAATAATATTGAAAAGCCCTAATTACGCTTAAGTGGCCCAAACGAGGCATAGAGTTTGAGTATTTAAACTTAACACACACACACATATATTTTTATAGGAAGTATGGCTTCAAACTTGGCCAAGAAGGGTCACAGTCACATTTTGACTTTCGAGCGTCGTATGAGGAACTTGGGCTCATTGCGTAAATCATTTTTCCCACCCCTAAAACAAGGTAAGAGGGGCGAACGTGGTCATAACCTACACACACCTGCCCAAAGGTGCCACAGGTTGTGCAGGTTGCGCAGGTGCATGGATAACTAACAGAGAGAGAGCGAGAAAGAGAGAGAGAGACGGAGAGAGAGACTCTTCTGACCCAGAGACAGACATTGATGATGACCCTCACATTACAAATATATGTATGTATGTGCAGTATAATGAAATCATTTATAACTTTTCTTCCTCATCAACCAATTCGTTGTTGTTGTTTCTGTGTCTCTGTGGTCTTGTTTGTAAGTAGTTTTCTTTGCTCACTCGATCGTGCCCAAGGTCTACCTGTCTGTCTGTCTGTCTGTCTCTATCTTAGTCCTTTATACAGCAGGTTCATTGCCTGCACCCATTGATAAGGACACCGCACGTGGCTATTGCCACTGCAGCTGCGGCAGCTGAGGAAACTAAGAAAACGGAGGAAACGGAGGAAACTCTGACGGAGAGGGGCACGAAAAAGCAGCAGAGGGATCCAGGGCTGCAATTTAACGATTCTGTCATTTGCTTAATCAAGCTAGAACCAATTACATATGCTACCAAATTATTTTTCAGCAATAACTAATAACTTATATTTATTTATATTTACTAAAGCTCTCAGAAATTTATAAATTCCATGGAGATTTATTACACACATTATTATATATGTAACTATTTAAGCACATATTTATATTGAACTTGATTCACATTATTATTTTATATAATTCATTTTAGGTAATTGATCTCGACAAAGACAGACAATATAATTTTTCCCCAAAATGTCAAAAATGTTATCAGACACATATAGTATGTGTTAATCGGTGTCACAAAAAAACACTAGTGAAATTGGGTTGGGTTGGCTCACAAAACCCTAGTTTAATATCTAGAGACACAGAAAAAGTAGTGCTTTCATTTTTCGGTCATTTTACTGTGGAAAGCAATAAAAAAAGTCCGATAACTGCGTTAATTTGACACACGAAGTTGGTTTTGAGTTGAAACTTGGTCGGAATAGATTAATGTGACACCCCTGAGTGTAAGTGATTTTTATGAAATTGTGTATCTCCAATATGCAGTTGCTAGAAATAATATGAAACGATATAAAAATAATAACGATCTGGAAATAAGTATTTTGATTTTAACTCAAGAAGCTTTAAACTCAAAGTTTTGAAAGCATCGAAAAATACATATTTTAACCAAAGACCGCAAATAGTATTAATTTATAATTTTTACACCAATAAATCACTGGCTAAAATACAAATGCAAAAAGAATAATGATAGTGATAAGCGAGAAAAATAAAACTCAAATAATCGCACAAAATAAAACTCACTTTTAATTTAGAAGAAACCCAGACAAAAAAATTATTTAAAATTATTAAGTAATCTTTATTTAAAAGTGCGTTTTATTTTTAGTGAAATCATGATTTTTTTCAACTCATTGTAATTTGTATGATATAACTCATAAAGTTTACAGTCCCTGTTTGACGTCCTGAGCTATAAGTTATAGTTATAGTTTCAGAATTTAAATTTATTTTGTAAATATCTAAAAATATATTTCAACATTTTTTGCCATAAATTATTTTATAATTCATTTTAGTTAAATTACATATATTTGCCCATATCATTTTACTGACTGTCATACTCGAAGCATTCTTTGTGAATTGCCTTTCAAGTTGCTTAAGTCTTTGCCACATAAACTTGAGCCCAAAATGTGGCGTGTGCTTAACTTAAAGCTCTGTTAAGTGATCAATACCAATATTCCTGTAGAGAGGACTCCTCCTGACTCCTTGCCTACACTTGTCGTCGTCGTCGTCGTCGTCGTCGTCGTCATCGTCATTGTTCTCATCCTTGACTCAATTCGTACAAAATTTTTCATGCATGCAACAAAACAACAGCGTTAAATTCCATGGGGAGTCAAAAGTCAGGCCAAAAAAAAAAAAGAGTGGAAAAAAAAGGAAGAATGAATAAAAGAAAACAGTAACAGAAGCAGAAGCAGAAACAGAAACAACCTCATAATTTAACTCGGTAAACTTTTGCGCCTTTTGTTCGGCTGCTTTCACTACAAGTTATTGAAAATCGCGCAAGGGTTGCCAGCCCGTTCGTCGAAAGGGTTCGAAATTGAAAAAGAAAGCGCGCTCGCGTCAGGTGGCCGCCAAAGGGTGAAGTGGGTACTACATATACAATATATATACCAAGGGAGGGGTAGGGTGGGGGTGGCGTCTCATTTGTGCTTGGGGTGTGGGTGATTTAGTGTTAAATAAAAACTTTTAAATTGCCATTTGATCGTTTGTTTAGCGACAATAATGTCGTCGTTGTCGTTGTCGTTGTCATCGCTGACTCCCTTTCCCCTTTCCCCTCACACTTCACTCCTCAGTCCCTGGGAACCATTGAGGTCGACCCAGGGCGGCCCTCTTTGCCCCTGTGACAGGTTTATAGGTCGCTCACTCCAAGACAGTCAGACAGACAGACAGACAGTCAGCGCCGTGACAATGACATTGTTTCGCCTGACAGTTGTAGCAAATTTATTGAAAAGGTGTTTCTACATTTTTCGTTCACTTCGGTTTCTTTTGTTGCTGCCCAAGTTGGGGGCCAAACTTACAGAAATTGTCAAAAATTTATTGATATGTTGAAATTGCTTCTCCTCGCATAAACAAAAAAAAAAAACACTGACAGCTCAATTTTTTCCATCGAGTAAGTTTATACATATACTTATATATTTTTTTTTTTATATTCATCTTTACTTCCTTTCGAGCCTTCTCCATTCGCCTGCTCATTGTGCTAAATTTGACAGCAATTGTTTTGTTTGACAGTTTGTCGTCTCGGCAAAATGATGATGTCAATATGCAAAGCAGTCGAAGCCAGCGTCAGAGCCATAACTGAGGGGCCCAGAGAGCGTGGCCATCTGAATTTGCATTTGTGGACTGTGAAATGTGGACTGTGTAATGTGGAACACTGAAAGGGGTGAACACTTTTAGATGAGTTATTGAAGCGTTCCCCATTGTTGACAGTTCACAGTTGACAGGCAAATTTTCGACATGTGTCAATGCATTTCCCACAATGATCCATGGCATCCACTTACAGTCCACAAAGTCAACTAGGCTTCAAGCATGTCAGTAAAGTTGGACTTAATTGTGGAAATTAATAAAATGATTGATAAACTTCATCCATTTGTGCTCCACATGAGACCCACTTGGGTTCCACAAGCATTGAAAGTGTACAAGTAAAAGTGTCCACAGCATAAATAGCTTCCACATGGCATCCACTTAGAGTCCACCTAGAAATATCAATATTTCGCAACTTTTTAGTCTTTGTTTGTCAAGAAATATGTTTGTATGTAATTTTAGAGTTACATTCCACTTAGCTTCCACATGTGTTTTACATGAGATCTACTTGGCTTCCACAAACATTCGCCAATATTTTCGGCGTCCAATTCGTTACATAATGGTCAGCGTGAATAGCTTCCACATAAGTATAAAACTTGCATTCCACTTAGCTTCCACACTTAGGTTCCACATATTGAAAGCTGATCTAATTGCATACATACATATATCATGATCAAACCGTTACCCTTTGACTTGGCATCTATAAACATTCCTCAACAGCTTCCACTTGCGATCCACAAGCGCAATTATCCAACGACATATCATCTGAAACCGATCGAAGTGCCTGATCCACATCATGCAACATAGTCGTAGTCGTAGTCGTAATACGAATAAGATCCAGAAGACTGAAGACATAAGAGACTCTGTTGCAAGATCAGACATGCGGCTGATCACGCAATGCCATCCACATGCAATCCACAATCCACAGCGCAATTTGCCATTGAACTCTGCAATGGCATACCCGTATAATATACCACTATAGAAGACATAACATCAGGTAACTCCAATTTGCTTTCGAGATCTGGGCCCAAGACTAACGACAACGCAATAACAGCCACCATTTTTTAATTTCTATGTACATATGTATTATATGTGCTGAGCTTTGATTGTTATCCACCAACAAATACAAGCACACAGATACGCAGATACAAATGTATCTTGTATGTAAGTAAGTGTATGTATGGACAGAAGCAGGCGCTGAGCCACAGCGATATTTTTTATGAGACTGTTTCGTTTTTCGCTTAATCGCACTAGAAAATCTCTAGAAATGGTAGAAGGAAGCAGCAAGAAAAATATATAAAAAAAAATTGCCGAGCGTTCAACTTGAAAATATGCCAAAAGACAATTGGTTGTCGGTTGTCGGTTGTTGGTTGTCGGTTGTCTGTTGTCGGCCACGTTAAGGGCATGGCCCAAACCCAGGCCTATTCACAGCCAGTCCCAGTCTCAGTCTCAGTCTTAGTTCTAGTTTTGAGTTCGAGTCGCAGTTGCAAGAGAGTCTTTAAGTTTTCTTCAATGTTTAGCGAAGCGTGAATATTATTAGAGAGCGGAGAGGTCGGAGAGGGGAAAACCAAAAGCAGCAGCATTTATTAATAATTACCACACAGAGCTGAGCTGAGCTGAGCTGAGGGAAGAGAATTTGGTCTAGAACTGGGCTCAGAGTATATCGTACTACTCAAACTAAGAAATTTATTTGTTATTTATCTTTTTGGCATTATGCATGAATAACAATAAAAATATAAGTGAATGCTATTGTTGTTGTTGTTGCTGGCATAAATAGTTAGCCAGAAATGCGGCAGCAAAAAGCGTCATAAAAATTATAACAAGCCATTCGCTTGTTACCAGGTTCTCAGGTGGCGGCCAACACCGACTCCAACTCCAACTCGATCTCCATCTCCAACTCCAACTCCAAGTTCGACTACGACTTCAACTCTTTAGGGTCGACTGGAGGTGAAGAGGCAAGCAGAGAATTCAGTTCTCTGGGAGTTCAGTCAATAGATTTAGATCACTTTTGGCTAGAAGCGCTGGGCACAAAGAGCCATAAAAATAATGAGCCAAGCACGACGATGGCGACAATCATAAGTAACTAAGGCAAAGAGGCAAAAAGGCAAAACAAACTGAGATGGCAATAAGTAAGTAGCAAAAAGCAAAAAGCCAGATACCATAAATAAAGACAGAGATGTTTCAGGCAGTGGCAAGTAATACTTAAGTGGAATGTCAAGTGAACTTCCAATGTGACTGCAGACATACAGATACATATACAGATACTAATATAAATATGGATATATAGATACAAAGGCTTAAGCAATCATAGATGTGGATAGAGATTCTGCTTAAGATGCAATTATAAATATTCTGGAAGTATTGGTGATACTTTATTTGTTAAATATAGAGTTAAAGTTACAGATATTAAGATATAGATACTTATAAGAAACAGAGCTGATACATACTATAATAAAGTGATTTAAAATTCCTATAACAGATAGAGATGTGGATACAGATACAGATATTTGTTAGTTAGACTTGAACAGAAAACTGTGAATATAAAGTTAATCTTACACATAATTTTCCGTTCATCAAAGAGATACAGATATATTTGAAGACAGCTATAAATATATGGTAATTATAGTTACTTATACGTACTTTGACATAGATACATGGTTGTGTATTTACGTATCAATGTAACTTTAGATATAATTGTTATTACACATCTAGTCGGCAGATACAGATACAAAGTATCCGACATAGACATGGTAAAAGATACAACTGATTCGTTAATAGATTATGTTAACTTAAGATACAATTGACAGATGTAATTGACGGATACAGATACAAAGTATCAGTTATAGATATTGGAAGACAGCTATAGGCAAATGTATATTTGAAGTCAGTTAAAGATACAATTATATGTATAACAGATAACTACATATATCTATTTTGATGCTGTAAAATATAGTTAAATATGTAAAATATAATAATAATTGCTATTTATCGATAACAATTTCATATTATATTATTTCATATCTTACAATACAAAGCTTAAAATATAGATACAGACTTACAGATAGAAATATACATAAGCTTCTAGAAACTCTTACTGACATACCGAGAGATAAAGATACAGGTATTTATTTGTGAATATCTACTGCTGTACATACAGCCGTTGTTAAAGTAACATCAGATACATATGTAATTAGTTCAAGCTATAGATGCATTTCATTGTAACTATTTCAGATGCTGCCGCTCACTCGCAATCTTATTGACTTTGTGGTAGATGCCACATCTTGAGGCATTCGGGGCATTTGACGGCCCGTGTTCGTTCTATACTCACTACTCACTACTCACTACTCACTATTCACCATCCACTATCCACTATTCATTATCAGCATGTAAACAGAGGGTTTTGGCTATTATTTGACTGTGATTGCAGTTGCTGTGACTGTTGATTGTTGTTGCTGTGGGTTCTTTAAGATATTTGTTTATTATTTGATATTTGTTATTTGGTCGAGCGGGGCGGGCAAACTTACCAACTATTTAAACGAAATCACAACTTATTCTTGGAAATCAGCCTCATTACTTTGCAATGCACTTGCCAGCAGCTCATTCTGACTCTCAGTCTGACACTGACACTGACTTCCAGTCTCAGTCTCAGTCTCAGTCTCTGAGGTTGAGCCTACACTCGCCTTGCCTTGGGTATGTCTCTGTTTCTCTTTTTCATGCACAATACTATCTTATCGTCTAAAATACAGACTCAGAGACAGACAGACAGACATCAGCCCACATCAAAGCCAGAAATCTTTAACAATACAAACACCAAGACACCCCCGCTGCCTCCGCCCCTGTGTCTTTGCACGCAAGCCGTGCCCGATAAAGTTCAAACAAATGATTTGAGAAACAAAAAACAAAAACAAAATACAAGCGCTTATCAAAAAAGGAACATGTGTACTTGCTTAGTCAAGTGTCTATCTGAGTTCTTTTTTAGATATTGTAAGGGATCGTTTTGTTCGGGTATTCAACGTTAAACTATTTGATATTTGCACAAGATCAACAGGTGCCCCAAACATGCAGCACAATCTGACAGCATCCACATCAACATCCACATCACATCACATCAGCATCTAAAAGCGTCAGCAATTGCGCAATGTCTCCTGGAATGCACAAATAGATCATTTTAATTATAGTTTATCATACTAAATAAATAATACCCATTGCGCTTGCCATCCACATGCAATCCACAATCCACTGCCGAATTTGGACTTGAGCTACTTACAAATAAATGTGTGTGTAATTTATAAATACATGTTACTCATAGTCAGATATCAGCTGTGTGGAACATGTTTATACACTTATCTTAAGCTATTTGCATAATATTAAGCACGCATTCCACATGAGTTCCACTTGCTTTTTCTGTTGGTTTTATTTAAAAACTTTACAATCGAATGTTTAATTTTGTTAAAAGACCGAATTTTACTATAACCAAAGTATTTTATTACAGTAAAGTTCTTAAGACATTTGGAAATAGTTTCTTAGGCTCCACACAGAATCCACAGCTAAGATCTGATACATTCTCAATGAAATAAAGCTTTTGATTTAATTTTTATCATACATGAACATTTCACTATGCTTCCCTTAATGTTTTCAGCTTCAAATTCACTTACAACTAAAATTATACCAAAATATAAACTTACAATCCGCATGCGATCCACAACTTAATAAAACTAATTTAGTTATTTAATTTTGTGATTAATTTTATTGGCTACTACCAAAATATTTTATTGCAATAGCTTCTTGACAGATCAAAAGATTTTCTGAGAAATTTCCATAGGTTCCACATAGAATCCACAGTTAATAAAGCATTAAGCTTTGCAGAAAAAGAACTTTTAATTTTATATTTATCATGTAGAAGCTTGTCACTTCCCAAATAATCTTCAGCTTGAAAATTTACTAACAACCACTGAAATTATCCCAAAATATACACTTACAATCCGCATGCGATCCACAACTTAATAAAGCATGTAAGGAAGTTAATTTCGTACAGCACCGCTGCATTTGAGAAATTTCAATAATTGTGGCTCATTAAAAATGCTTGGTAATAGCAGACGGTAATACATACAAAGAAGAAGACACACACACACACATCGAGTTTTAGATGGAGACAATTGAAGTAACACTTCCGATTATGAAATTTCGTTTGACAAAATGCCAGAAAAGTGTCGTTAGTGTGCGGTTGTTGTTGTTGTTGTTGTTGGTGGTAAACAACGGTAATCATAACATGGAAATACGTATCTATAATGTAATTACTGGCAGATCGAGGTGACTGCGGTAAAATTAACTGAACATCGCAGTCGTCAGTTGTCGTTGTTGTTGTTGTTGTTGGAAAATCAGGTAAAAATCCAAAACGATCGCAGCGACAACAACACAAATAACGCAGATGAAGACGGCGTCGACGATGGCGACGACTCATTAAAACAATTTTAAAAAATAATACAAAATAATTACAATAAATTATGATTACGCTTGACAGTGACAGTGGCCACGAACGCTGATGGCTCTTTGGCTGTTGCAAGTGGATGGAAGTGAAGTGAAGTTGGGCATGGCAACACCAACACCAACAGCAGCAACAGCAACAACAACAACAACTTGGGAAAGATACTCGACGACGACGACGACGAAGGCGACGGTGACTTCGTCTCGTCATCGTCATCGCCATCGCCATCGTTGTCATTGTGCAGGTGCAAGTGAGTCGCGGCGTCACTGGCTAGTGACGATGAGCATAAAACAGTAACAACAATAACAACAACTACAATGGGAGCAACAAGAAGAAGAAGAAGAAGACAACAAGACATTGGCGCGACAACAACGACAACGACACCCAAGAATCGCTCAACTGTGGCCAAAATATAAAGTTCGTTGTTCATTTTCATGCGCTGCTTTGGCTTCGTCTTTTGCTACAATTTTCAGTTTCCTCTTGCTGCCTCTCTCTATCTCTCTCTCTCTCACACTAGCAACTATCAACTACTGCTTCTTCTTGCACTTGTACTTAACATCCACAATTTAATTCAATTCAATTTGGCCACAGAAAATAATTACGACCTGTCCATGCTGACGCGCAGCGTGTGAGCAGTTTGAAAAGCACTGGCTACTTGCAGCGCCATCCAGCGGCGCTGACATGTACTAAAAACACACACAGGTCTCTCTGTATGTGTGTGTGTGTGTTGTGGGCGTTCTCACATTGACAAACTCACATAAAACACACACTATCGAGCATTGGTAACGAAAATTAAAGTGAATTTATCAAAGGGCCATCAAAATCGAATTGAGTCAACAAGACAACAACACAAGACATGTTAATATGGATCATGGATCATCAGGCAATACATCAGTCAGTCAGTCAATCAGTCAGTCAATCTGTCTGTCTGTCTGTTTTGGTCGCCCTGTCGAATCTTGTCAAATGCATGACATAAAAATTCTTCTCGAATCGTTAAAAATGCATCATCATCAATTTTTGATGCATATTTAATGTAAGTGGCGCATCGCACTGGACACAGTTCCCCCCATCCCCCCTCTCCCCTCTTCCCCTTGTCTCCTAACCCCTCTGTCATCCAAATACTTGGCGCTCCACATTAACTGCAAAGTGCGACATAAAAATTGATTTAGTCGCTTCGGGTCGGCAAATGCCAAAGTAATGCCGGCAAATGATATCGCTTCTTTTCTTCTCGACTTTATTATTATTTTCTTTATTTATTTTGTTTTTTTGTAGAGCGGCATTATGGCTCAATTAGAGGCGTTAACAGAGAGGCAAGAGGCCAAAAGGCGGGGCTGGAGGGATTGAGCATACACTGTAGCTACAGGATATCCTGCAGAGTGATTAGCGTCCTGGTTAGCCGCAAATAAAAACAGGTAACAAAGCGGCAACAAGTGAGCGCGAAATTTCACATGTCAACATGAAAATTGTTGTTTGGTTTTCGGTATTCGGTATTTGGTATTTGCTATTTGAGCAAATACAGATAAGAAAATCGCCCTTGTCTTTCCCGGAAAAGTCCTTGTGTCTCATTGCTGTCTTAGGTTTCTCGCTTTCCCTGCAATTTGCCTGGCCACTTGGCTTTGATATCTTTTCAATTGAAGTCTGATATTTGCCTGCGAGTAGCTCAAACTTGGTCCAAGTAAGGGGAATGGAAATGAGAAGAGGGATGAGGGCAGTCTACATGAATTTCCGGCTGAGGTCCAATAAAAGCCAAGTCAGGCCAACTTTCATAAATTAGTCATTGAACCCAGCCAGCCCAGTCAAATGGCAACAATAATAACATAATGGCTAAATGCGAGCATAACAACAACACAAACAACTAATTTTATTTTATAGTGTGAACCTCGCGCTAAAGCTTAAAACAATATACGCATATAGTAGCTATAGGTCTATCTGCATAATCATAATAGTCTCGAATTTACGCTTTAATAACTTTGGACATGCGCTACACTCACTTGGAACGGGCACATCGATGCAGCTAACAACCTGAAAGTTTTAAGGGTGTTTTTTTCATTACTTTCATCTTCCAAATCATATTTAAAATATTATTTGCTAAAAGAATTTTCAGCTTAAACTTAATTATCTTAATAAAAACTGAAATATTAAATTTAAATTAAATTAATTAATATACTTGTAACCCTTATAATTTTAAAACAGGTTTAAGAAACTCTGAAGTTTTGCAAACAAATATTATTTTTTTTTAAATTAAACAACACATTAACAAAAAAAATGATTAATCGAATATTTTTACAATAATAAATCCAAGACCCTCAATGTTTAAATATTGCTGGAAACTTTTCAAAATTAAATTATATTTATATAATATCAAACTTGTTTTTTCCTTATAGACTCGATAGACTGTTCCACTTGGATCTTGTATCTAAAATGTATTCTTTTTTAACCAACTCCATCTGATCTTTTGCAAATACTCTCCCACAACTTAAGCTACCTAGCCTGACCATAACTAACAAACTTAAAACGCATCTCTGTTGATCTACAAAAAAAAGTGAATATTTAATTTATGCAAATAAAAAAAAATAAACAAAATGATAATAATATGAATAAGCAGCGTCGCATTATAAATGCTTGAAAAGAAATTCAGGTTATGGAGCTGCGGGTGGAAGCGGCTTCCGAAAGCATTTCCCCATGTGTTTCCCATGGGCCACGCTAATTAGCCAAATACAAAAACCAGACCAGAAAAAAAATAAATTCAAAAATGATAAAAAAAAAAAGAACTGAACGAAATATTACTACAATCTAAAATAAAACTAACGATGAGCATAGCATTTCAAATTCTATTTCTTTACTTTTTTTTTTGAAATTTCAAATTTTTTATGTGTATTTTTGTTAATTCATATTAGAGGCATTCGTCCAGAAAACGAAATTCCAAAATGGAGTCCAAAAAGCAGGTGGAATGTGGCAGGCACTTGAGAGAGAGAGAGAGAGAGGGGAGAGAGAGAGAGAGACGCACCACCAGCACCTAGATAAGACCCAAAAACCCAAGACTTGTGCGCGTTTAATGCGTAGTGTGGGGGAGGGGCAAGGAGAAGGGGTGTGAGAGGGAGAGGGAGAGGGAGGGGGAGGAGCATTGGCCCTACGCGCTTCGCTGGCTGTTTGACTGACTGACTGACTTCGACTTAGCTCATCCGACTTCGAGGCAACTGTGCGACTCCGTTCGTTTTGGGCTTATTTAAATATTAAGCCAAGTCGAGGTAAACCAACGCAACTCAACTCGGCTCAAACCCAGACTAAGCCAAGCTCTGCTGCGCTGTGATCCATGACCAGCAGATGATGGTGCTACTGCTGCTGGCGCCATTTTTGATAGTCGCTTTTATGATTTGCCAAAAACCTAAAAGCCACAAAAACAGAAACCAAAAACAGAAAAAAATACAAACAAACAAACTTTCTAAAGACCCGACTCACAACAGAGGCAAGAAGTCAAAGATCAGGTTCAAGAGCTCCGTTCAAAAAAATATTGCAAAGTCATTTGCATGCGCTGGTGCTGCCAGATCTTAAAAACAGTGTGACCAATAGTAGTGTTACACATTAAGTTTGGGCACTCAATTAATACCCTCTAACAACAAATGTTCAATTGATATTCATGGAAGAAATACAAAATGTTTGCAGTGGAAAGTGAAAAGAGGAAAGGCAGAACAGGATGGGTATCATTGGTTACATGAACATCCATGCATTTGGGTTCAAAGATATTTCTGGAACAGTTTTAATACTAACATATTTTTACATTATTAACTTGGTGTTATACTAATGTAGTGAAAAACTCAAGCTAAAATTCTTTCGGGGAAATTGTAAAGCACATTTGCAATTTTGCGATAAGTATTTAGATTTAATGCATTTCTTTATTATTGTAGACTGGTTTTATGTTTGAAAGATTGTCCTTGTGAAAGTCAATAAAAAATATGTATGATTCAAACATTTGACTATTTTGAAGAATATAAAACAATAACTTACATTACAAAGCACAACATTTAATCATATCCAATGAGTTGAAGGAACGAAACTACTCTGATCTTATAATTAGCAAAGAAACAGTTTAATAATAATAACATAGCTAAAATTTAATCGAATGATATGGCAGTGATAATTTTATAATAAAAATTAAATATTAATATTTACGGCATTACATTGTTGAGTTTGATTATACAGTATTTAAGATTCCAGAAATTTATCGATAATTGTTTGTCAAGTTGAAACAAATCAGCCCACACTGTCGGAAATTAAAAGTATAGTTGATGATCTCAATAAATTCCATGCCACTAAATTAGATCAGTTAATGTATGTACTTATGTATGTTTGTTATATGGGTCTCTGTGACTTTTACAGGATGTCATCAATAAGCATTGTGATCAGTAGTTAAAGTGAGCAACTGCATGATGATGATCATGATGATCAAACGTATGTATTATCATGATCAGCGACGTGTGTGCAGCGCACTTTTAGTGTAAGCAATAAAATTTAGTTTTATTAAAGAAAAACGAAACAAATTCAAAAGAATTTTTCGCGAGTTGTTTCGGCGTCGGCGACAACGACGACATAAATTTAAAACCACCTACACATAAATTTTTTGCTAGCACAAATAAAAAAAAACAACAAGGAACGAAAGAATATAATAAACTGCAATATTCACAACAACAAGAGCAACAACAACGAGTGTCACAACAACAGCAGCAAGTGCAACTGTCAACTATTAAATGACATTTAACATGCCTACGAGGGATCTCGAAAAGCGGGTGGCAAGTGGCAGAGGGAGGGGATCTTAAGGGGGGAGGGGGTCGGCATTAGTTTCTTAAAATATCATCACAAATTTGAAATCAAGTCATCATCAGGCAGCAACAGAGGCAGAAGCAGAAGCAGATCTCCAGTCTAAGACACCAGAGACGGGGCAACAACTCAAATGGGGGCTGACAACAACAACAACGACAACAACTTGGATTTTTTTTATCTTTTTTATCAGTTGTTGTTGTTGTTGTTATGGCAGATTGCATGCACACAAGTTGTCACACGTACAATATATGGATATTTTCAATTATAATTTATATGCGATCATATTCGTATTTTTAGACCAAATGAAATCCGTTTCTTTAGCTACCTCGGCGGGCTGGCAGCGTTGCCACATTGTTCAGCTAAAACCTTTATTACATATTGCATGAATATAATTTTAAATGCATTTTAATTTCCCTCAAATTAAGATCGAATCGAATCCATATCGTTGCCATCTGAAAAACAGACTTAAAAACTAATTGATTTACCATTTAAATGAAATCCTACTTTTAGTTTTCCGGATCTTTGGCCGTCATCATCTCCTGTTTGAGTTCCAAATAGCTCTCCAGCACCACATCGTTTTTGCGCTTCTCAGTGGCCAATTCCCAGCTGAGTTTGACCAGCTCGTTGGCCAACTGCTCGGGATTGTCGGTTAGCTGAAGAACCTCCTCCACGCTGGAGCACTTGCGCAGGGATTGGCGCATGTTGTTGTTGGACGAGCACGAGGGCTGCTTGAAGGGCAGACGTTCCATGGTGGAGTCCGTGGGCTTGATGATCAGTTCCTTCAGCATCTCGGCGTATTCCTTGTGCCGCAGCTTACGCTGATCCAGTTCATTGATCCGGGAACGCACATTGTCCAACTCGACCATACGCTGGATGGGCTCGGGCGACTCCAGCTTCGTGTCGCAGTCCACGCTCTGGGCCAATTGGGCCGAGGCCGATTTATTATTCCTTACCGAAGACGGGGTTGAGGAGGAGGAGGAATCTTCCTCGTCGCGATCGCTAAATGTGCGAATGGCGACGCGAGAGGCGGCAATGTAGGCGTGGCGCAGTCCGAAACACACCTGCATGCACTTATTGAAGGACATCATCTTGAAGGCAGCTCAATTTGAAACTAAGACGGGTCAATTTCGAATAAATCTAAATAAAGAGGAAAATTAATACAGCTTTTCACTTGAATTTTGTTTGGGTGTTCAAAACGGTCACACGTCTAGTCTAATCTTAAAAAAATATATATATCAACTATTAAAACAAAGCTGTTTGCTTGCCAAGCGTAGGGTATAAACTGAGAAAATTTCGGGGAAAATCTTCTACGATAGTTTTTGGTCACTCCATGGCCAGCTGAGGTCCCAAAGCGAAACCTACTAGATTCCGGTAATATTTGAAATTGTTTGTTCACTTATTTATTTATTATTTAATTAAATTATGTATTTACAGATAGCACGACTAAGATCTGTTGTAAATTAATAAACCAAATTAATACAAACATTAAGTTATAGATTACAAAAAAAAATATTTAAATCAGTGGTATGCACAAAATTATAATTGATCCAGCATTTGCTGTAAGGATTGGCGAAAGCCTAGAAAAAGAAACAAAAAACCAGGGATAGTAGCGACAATAAGTTTTATGCAAAAATTTTAAAATAAAAGTTATTTGCTGATCATTCTAAAAAAAAATTGTATATTAAATACAACTCTTTTTTAATTTTGATTTAAAATAAATTTTAATTCAACTTAAAAATAAAAATTAAAAGTAAAACTCTTTTCAATTTTTATTATAAAAATTTAAAAAAAAATTGAATTAAAATATCTTTTCACGAAGTTATATTTAAGGGTATATAATACATCAACAGAAAGGTTATGTAGTGAAGATAAAATATTTATGCCGATTTATGAAATGGGCCCTCCCGTTCAAAGGATATACTATACCTATTAATCAAATTTTTATTTGAAATTTTTATAAGAAAAAATTAAAAATAAGTTTATTTTTAATTTTTAGTTTAAGAATTGCAAATAAGTTGTATGGTGTAACTTTTAAATAGATATTAAAATAAGTTTTTTGTAATATATATGTAAATTAAATATAATTTAAAACATAACAATTGGAAATAATTTGATTTTTAACGACTCTTATTTGCGATTCGTGTCCAACAATATCTATGTACATATCTTCTGTAATCTAGGATGAAATTGGTGGCAATAGGTATAAGTTGTACATCCGAAATAAAATATTATTGATCATTAGCTGGAGTTTCAGCCATATGGGCCAAAAAGGCAGCAGGATGAAGTTATTCGTGCACGCCATATGAACATTACTCCCCCCAAGGGCAGAGCCCGCACTCAACCCCTCTTGGCACCAGCGACCCTGCACATTATTCATCATACAAGAGATGGCAAAAAAAATGGAGGGGGATGGATGTGAAGACAGAGAGGGGGGATGGGGAGGGGCAGGGGGCAGGGGGCAGGGGAGATTGAGCCCTGAACAACTTCATCAGCATGCAGCACATTTTCGCTATTTTCACATATTCGATGAAATATTATTATATATTTTTTCTTCTCTCTCCTCTCTTTCTCTCTCTCGTTGTGTTTTGCATAAATGGAGTGGGCAGGTCCATTGCTCGGCTGGGCTGCCAATTCGTTTTAACAGTTAGAAGTCGTCGCCGTTGTCGTTGTTGTATTTTGATTGATTTGAATGTTACGTTGAGTGTGCGGCTGCTTCGAATGTGACTGATGATTGATGGTCTTAGGACCAAGTCATAGTCACAACTACCTACCCCCTCCCCCCCTTCCTTGCTCTTACTACCCTCCCGCTCGGGTGGGCAGCCAGCGTGACCCTCGAACTCACTGACGAAATCAAAAAAAAAAAATAAAAAATGCATATATAGAAACAATAACTGAAACTGAAAATGTTATGCAAGCAGCGCGAACAAAAATGTGCCATAATATTATAGGTATTATTATTAAGAAGGAAAGAAATGAACAAAAACAAAAAAAAAAAGTAATTTCCAAAGCTTGACAGTCGTATGTCAAATTCGACGACATGCGAATTTTAATAAACAACAGTCAAAGTTTCTCCACCTCCTCAAAACCTCCCAATATTTAGAAACACGTGTATTAAGACAATAGGATTGAGATCGAGGGTGGTATTAATGTGAATATGGAGGACCGGGAATAGCAAGCTATTGTCAGTAAGTTATTATAAAAGCAATTGAGAGTTGAGATGGCAAATGAACTGGCAATTTTATGTTTAAAGTGAGCGTGGAGGACACAAAAACTTTAAACTGAATTAACCAAAAGAAACATGACTGAGAAAAGAAAGCGCTTTAATCATTTTATCTCTATGTTACATTGTCACATTTAAAATACAAATTATTTAATGTAAAAAGTCCTGTAAATCAAAGTAACCATGGAGTTTTATGGAAAATCAGGGATTTAAAGTGAACATGGTGCTTAAAATAATGTTGAATCGTTGCAACAAGTTTTAGAGCAATTTATATTTATTAAACTAAAATATACTTTATAAATAAAAAAAATGAAACATTTGCGGAACGAAATGCTATTATTAAGTTAAAAGTTAATTCCTTGAATTCATTGTTTAATGCTATGAACAGTATTTTGGCTGACAACAAACACTTTTTTGTACACAAACCCATGTAAATTATAATACAATTTGGGAGTCTTTGGAGTGTGCGTTGGAGTAAACGGCAGGTGAATGGAGCCTTAGAGTCGAGCTTTGTTATACTTTTAGGCACTTGACTTGGAAGGCTTCCAATTGTTGACAGTTGAACATCAACGCAATCACAGGACAGCTACAGGTGAGACACATGTGCATTGTACATACACATGTATGTACAACCAACCACGCTGCTGTTACCACTTGCTGGTTGACCCACTGAACTTTCTCGCGCTCTCTCAGTCGCAGTCTCAGTTTCTTAGTCTCGCCTCGGTCAGAGTTGGAGATGTAGATGGAGATGGAGTTGAGAGTATCTTTCATGTGTGGGAGCGTGAGTCTCAAACTCACACACAAGTGCCGGATGTGGTTGCGTAGAAAGGTGGCAGCTCTCTCCTCTCTCCTTCTTTCTTCCCTTCCCTCCCCCCCACTTATCACTCTTACCCCATTACAGTTGAAGCGTACAAACTTTCTGTTTGTTTTAAGCCGCCACTACAGCGACAGCAACTAAAATAATAACTATAATAGTACAATACAATTATACTAAGTAATAACTAAAAATGCCAACTTCCGAAAGGCGACGCCGAACAGAAGTCAATGTTGTCCATCGTTACTCTATTTTTACCACAATTAAAACCCGAAAAAGCACGAATAATAGATGAATACAATGTGACGAAGAGCAAATACTCTTACAGATTCAGGCTAAAAACTAAAAATAACAGCTAGTTAACTTAAATGCAATCAGAGACTAAAGCCAAACCCGTTAGCCGGTATTAGCCGATTAAAATTGGTAGCCGAAACCTACTTTTTTTTAACTATACCAAAACCGAAAATCCGCAACTTTTCAAACCGATTCAGACATAAAGATTAAGTTCGGCTCGTTAGTTCAATAAAGTTAATTGCGTGTGCTAATGAAATTTGATTCTTATTTTTAATATGTATATGGGCATTTCCAGAAAAAGGTTCACCACGACGAAAAACGTAAAATTGGTTAAAAACTCACATCTTGTGAAATTTTCTTCCAAAAATGTATTCAAGTTATTTATTTTATCAATATCCGCTAGAATTAATTCAATAGGATGAACATATAGATTCTACATTGGAATAAATTCACTTTTTCCATATTTTTGCGTATTTTCTTAAAAATTGATTTTCAAAATGGACCGTTTGTATTTTAACGATTACACTAAGTCAGGGAGTAAGATTGTAACATAAACCATTTTAATATATAGAAATATATTGAAAGTTTAATTTAAAACAAGTTCTAAGAGCTATATATCGGAATATAGAATAAAATTTGATGAACAAACTCTTGGAAAAACTAGGTGGAAATCTTGTCACGTTCGCGATGTCACGTTACAAATTACTAAGAAAACTTGTAAAATAAATAAAACGGTAGTTACATATCAAAATCATTTCTAAAATGGAAAACTACATTATTTTATTATGGTTTAAGAGTATTTTCTTCCAAATTACTCGCCACATTTCGCAGAGTTTCGCATTTGTCAAGATGAAGTCAAAAATGACTTCCATTTTTCGTCGCGTTTGCGATGCATTGTTTTCTATAAATAATTAAAAAACGACAAGTCTTCAAAGATTGCCTTTAATCATAAAAATAGAGTTGATAAAATGCATTAAACACGTGAGAAAACATTTTTGAAAATGTCAATTTTTGCCATTTTTTTTTTCATTTAAAGTCGTACGAATGTCGAGTTCGCGATCCTGGAAATACCCATATTTATTTAAATAAGGGGATTTTTATTTTTACATTTTTTATTTATTTTCATTAACAAATTAACATGTTTTTAACACATTTTTTAACGTGTTTTTGCTATACCAGAAACTCGAACTGACTAAAAATAAAATCCGCAAAAATTCAATTACACAAACCAATAAGCGAAAGCCTAAACGATACCCTGTATACTACACTATGTAGAGTTTAAGGTGACATTATGTCTGTCTTAGTTAATCTACTCTCTGTTAGTGTATGCAAATAAAACGTGAGCTCTGTCTGTCTGCTCTGGAATGAAATGAAATGAAATGAAATGATATCGTATGCGATGGATATGGAGAGGGATATCATGGCTCGGCTCTTTCCGAGATTGTGCGGTGAATGTCTTTCTATCTTTTATTTTTTATCTTTCTCACTTTATTTAATTTTATTTATATTTTTTTTCGTTTTGTTTTTTTCATGTGTTTGTTGTATTTTTTTGGAGTCCGTTTGTTTTTTAAGTATTGTTTTCTTTAGTTGTTGGCTTTTTGGCTTTGTTGAATGTCAACTTCCGCAGCATTTGTTGTAGTCGCTGTGATCATTTAAACTATTCAATAAGCAGAGAAAGAGGAAGAGAATAAGAGAGAGAGAGAGAGAGGGAGACTCAATAGGGCCAACTACTTATTTGAGCTGAGTATAGCCTCATGTAATTACTTGTGACCATTTTCTCAGTTGCATTTGTCGTTGGGAACTGAAATCCAGTTCGTATTGTATTTCGTATCATCGCTTAACCGTCAATTTCAGTTGAAGAGGAAGAACGAACACAGCACGCAATGCAGCCCCAACCCAACCCACATTATCCCTCCTCCCCCCTTTATATCCCCCCTTTGCGGAAAGTCTCCCGTTGATAGTAGCCGACGTGGCAGACAGCTGACGGCAAAGGAAAAGGAAAATAAAATGCCAAAGGCAAAGAAAAAGAAAAAGTCGAGGAATACTAAGGTTCAAGACAGTCTATAAAAGGATTCAATATATAAATTAATGCCGACCGCCTTGCAAGATATGCAGAGACTGACAGAGACAGAGAAAGAGAGAGAGAGAGAGAGTGAGAAAACCAAAAAGAAAATAGAAAAATTCTAAAGAAAAGCAAAGAAAACAACGGCAAATGAATTACGATAAGCTGCAGGCAGCTATATCTATAAACAACCATACCAACAACAACAACAACAGTTACAACTACAACAACAACAGCAAGAAAAGGCACCACAATGGCGTCAATGGGGGAAGGGGGACAAGCGACAAGGGAAACCAGCGAAAGGGGCGAAAAATTGCACCAAAATTAATAAGGAAAAAATGCGAGACGTGAGTAACAAAATCTTAGACAAGTTCTTAAAACAAAGCTTCGGGCATAGACGACAGGTGAGTGCGCTACAAAAAAGCAGACAGAGACAGAGCATAGAGAAAAAGAAGCAAATGAGAGAATGACGGAGGAGGAGACATCAAAACCGAAGAGCGAGTACAAAATTGTATTTGAAGTATCGACAATAAAAACAACAAATTGTCGATTTTTAGAAAAATTTCAAACAGATTTATCGATTTTATATACAAATTGTCAAATATGGCAAAAAGTGGAAGTCCTTGGACATTATTAGTATACAATTTTTAGGACTCATTCTTAGCTGAATCGAAAACAATTTATTGAACAGAATCTACAAGTAGACTAAATAAGTATGTGATTAGTATGTGATTAATCGCAAAAAAAACATCGTACTTAAGCTGTTCAAATATCGATACTTCAATCTATTTTGAACTTATTACTCAAGATTTCAGCTTACAGCAAGATCGAGTAGTGAGCTGATCAAGTAAAATTTATTGCTCGTTTACTTTGAGTCTATCAAAACTTTAAAAATTTGATTTTTTAGGTAAACGCTATATATTTTCAATTAAGTACTTTGCATTAAAGAGTAAATATCTTTCGAATGTAATATGATTTTGTGTGACATTTTATATAGAAATATAGAGCAGAGACCAGCTTAGTATAACATAAGTTCTTTAATTGAACACTACTTCTTGAACAGATATAGTTTCAAATGCTTTACATTATGTTTTGTAGATCCACAGCCAATGGGCGATAGTAAAAAATATTGAAAGTTTATGAATATTCAAAAAAATTAAAAAAAAAATAATAAGAAACAACACAAGGCTGCAACAACAAAAACAAGTAGAGTAAACGGCTGCGGCCGCAAAAGAATGGTGACCAGGAGGGCGGAGGGGGAGGGGGGTGCAAAAAGGCATCGAAGGACGACGACGTTGCAGCCTTTGATTTTCCTGTCTTAAGACAGCAACCAACCAAAAAAAAAAAAAAAAAAATGGAAAAAGAGGAAAAAGAGGAAAAAAATTGTATTGTTACACCAGAAAAATAACAACAGCTCATTGAGGACACGGAAAACGGGCGAAAGGGGAGAAGAAGAGAGGGGGAGAGGGGAGAACCGATGACGGTTGGAGGGCGTCGCATTTTGGCTACGTTTCCGTTTCCGTCGAAGTTGAAGTCAGAAGTTGAAGTCGAAGTCGAAGTCGAAGTCAAGGCGTATCGAAGGCGATTACTGGGTAATGTTAAAGGCGTAAGTAACGGGACAATCCAAAGGGGAAAGTTGGAGTAAAGTGGGGGAGGGGGCAGGCAGAAAAGCGAAAGAAAAAAATGTAACGGGTAACAGCCAGAAGGAAATTATAATAATTTTTGCGTGCTGGACAACAGCAGCTGGCGACGGCCCAAAAGGATAAGGGCAGGGGGCGGGATATGAAAGGGGTCTTGCCTTGTTTAAAAATTACCAAACAAAAAAAAATTAAAGAAAAAGCGAAAAAACGTCAGTGTTTACTTTATTATTGTTATTGTAAATTGTGAATAATGCAAAGCAACAACAAATGAAACATGGAAGGGCAAAGAAATCGACATAGAAAAAAATACACAAATTAAAATTAAACATTGAACAGTGTGAGAAAGAGATGCAGCTAGTTAACCTGCGAGAGCGAGAGAACAACAATGCAGGAGACCAAAGGCCAAAAAGGGTGCAAAGGCAAATCAAACAAAAGATGGCAACTGTTTTCTTTACGCTTTTCCTTATAAATACCTTAAAATACCTCGACAGGTGCTAAAGGGTATCTACGATTTCTGACTTGATCTGAGATACTTTGAAAGCTATATCTATTAAATTTAGAATGCAAAGTTATTATTAAACGCATATCTTAAAATCTTAAAAGTTTGAATGATTTTACTACTACGTATCCTAAACTTGAAATTTACTTGTATTTATTTAACTTCGATCTTCATCTTTGCATTCTGAAAATTTCTTAACATTTGACTGATAAACATTATTCATTTATTTTTATTATATTTAAAAGCATCTTTTGGGCGATAAAATAATATAATATAAGAATTCTTTTTTGTAAATCGTATATGGAAGATTTTTACTTGCAAACAAAATTTAACAGATTTAAAACTAATATTATCTTCAATATAAGGATATGATTGCAAGCATATACATTAGGGTGTCCCTTATTTGGTCAAAGTCAATATTTTTAAACGCATACGAGCTAGTTTTGTTCATTAGGTCCTAAAGGACTCAGAAATAAATTTTCACCTCAATCGGAGTATGATAACCCGTGCCGACTTGGATCGGAAAATTTAAAAATTTTATAGGAAAAAAAAAATTTTTTTTTATTTTTTGTAATTTTTTATTTTTTTATTTTGTTCATTTGGCCCTAAAGAACTCAAAACCAAGTTTTCACCTTAATCGGAGTACGATAACCCATTCAAATTTGCATCGAAACATGAAAAATCATCGAAAAATGTATAATCAGTGTTAAAACACTGTTTTTTCATGATTCGATGCAAATTTGAATGGGTTATCGTACTCCGATTAAGGTGAAAACTTGGTTTTGAGTTCTTTGGGGCCAAATGAACAAAATAAAAAAATAAAAAATTAAAAAAATTAAAATTTTTTTTTTTGTCCCATATAATTTTTAAATTTTCCGATCCAAGTCGGCACGGGTTATCATACTCCGATTGAGGTGAAAATTTATTTCTGAGTCCTTTAGGACCTAATAAACAAAACTAGCCCGTATGCGTTTAAAAATATTGACTTTGACCAAATAAGGGACACCCTAATATACATATTTAGATGCAGTGTTTTTTCAAATCCTTATATCAGTTAAAATATTCCTGCTGCAGGGTATCTTCTAGTCGCGTTTTCTTCTCAGTCTTTTTCGCTTTCTTTGCCTTGTGGCTGACCAGGGTATCGACTGGACTGGGGGCAAGGGGGCGTGGGCTGCTGCTGCTGTTGCTACAATTTACAATTTTTATTACCCAATTTCTGCGAGTCAAATTAAAAATTAATTATATACACGACAGGCAAAAAAATACAATACAATACAAAAAAAAGCAAACACTGAGCAAAAAATCTTTTGATTTCTTGACGAATTTTGTTCATAGCTCTTGTTGTTTTTGTTGTTGTTGTTGTTGTTATTATTATTATAGTCGTTCGAAATAATTCAATTAAATGACGCCACACGCTGAGGGCGGAGTGAAGTGAAGTGAAGTGAAGTAATGTGGAATGGGTTGAGTTTCGGGCGGGTTTCGGCATTAGCAGTAGCTCGATGGGGCTTACCAGGGATGGAGAAGGCGGAATGGAATCAAAAAGAGGAAACAGGGGGGGAGGGGGGATATATTCTTGTCTTGATGATATGGTTAGCTGCCAGTTGAAACAAACGACGCAATTAAAAACTTCCTGATTAAAACGCAAAACAAACAGAACGGAGCTGAATTGTGTCGAATATACGACGATAAACGATGATTTTTTGAAAGGCAAGATCACAAAATTTCAATTAAGATCAGTCCGAGCACGATTCCGACTTATGTATGGACTCTCGTATGTGCTTGGATGAGTAAGTGAATGTGAATTCAACTTTATTTGAATTGAATTTATGATGCAATTCAAAACATACTCATACCTAACATACCCTCCCCAAACTAAATAAAGAAATTAATAAAAAGACACTGGCATAAGACGAGAAACTGCAGCCTGAATCCCGCATTCTGAGCAAGCAAACAACTACTTATGTTAATTGAAATTACATGAAAATTTGTGCAGCTGATCTAATGAACATGGTATTAATGTTATTATCAGAGATGATCCGTTGAAGAAATCAAGCTCTTTAATTTAGTTCTTCATCGTTTAATGAAGCGTCACTAAAGCTCATCAAAAAGATTCAAATTATTAACTTAAAACTGTGAATAAAATCTTAAGAAAATGCACAGTAGCTGGATGATGAATTGGAAAATCATTATGCTGAAAATCGGTACTCTTAGTAAACTTGAAATATACTATATATATAGCTTACAAAGTCAAAAATATGGTATGTGTCTTAAATATAAGTTAAAGCGTTTTTGAAATATTAATTTTCGAATTTTTCTTTAAATTTTCGGAGTTGTTCCGACGATTTTGAATATATTTCGAGTTCTTATTGAACGATTTGACCAAACATGCACTCAAATCTATTGAAGTCTTGAGATCGGCTGAGTAGTTCAGATACTACACTGATAAAAAAAAGGATCTAAAATCAAGATTTTGGTCTCAGAACTAAGAACTTTTGTCTAAAAAATGCGTCGAGAACATGAAAATCTTGAAGTAAGAAAACACATCTTGATTCTAAGAACATTTCAATTAAGATCAAGTTCTTATTTTTAAGATCATAAATTCTTAAATTTTCAAGACCACAAATCTTATTATAAGAATAAAACTTATTATTTTTTAAGATTATATGTTATTATTTATAGACTAAAAAGTTTTGAATACTCAAGACAAAATATCTCAAATAAAGATTAAGCTTCTTAACATTTTAAGAAGAATGAAGTAATCTTTAGTTAACTTGAGGTCTAGTAAAGTCAATATGACACTAAACAACAACACACAAAACACTTGCAGATCGCAATGGGCAATGCTCGGTATACAGCTGTTTCAAGAGATGCCAATCTTTATCATCAGTTCCGTTGTGCTGACTTGACCATCGATTTAAGCCTAATGTCATCTTTGAGAAGCCAGAACCAGCTGTGAATTCTAAGCCTCATTAGGTGACAAAATTTTTCAGATTTTTTGTTCTTATTTTAAGAGAAAAAGATCTTAGATGTAAGATTTTTATTCTTATATCAAGAACTTAAGATTTTTTAGAATAATATTCTTAGTTTAAGTAATTTGGTCTTAAAATGGTCTTAAATTAAGAAAAAAAATATTTTAATTTAAGCATTTTATTCTTATATTAAGAACTTACGATTTTCAATATTAAAATTCTAAGATTTAGTAATTTGGTCTTAAAATATTCTTATTTCAAGAACAAAATATTTAAGATGAATGTTCTTGATTTTAGAAAGTGGTCTTTTTTTTCAGTGTAGCGATTTCAATAGGTTCCAAAAGTTAGAACTCGAAATATGTGCGAAATATACACTCGAAATATTAACAAGAAACCTCGGAAAAACTTAAAAAATTGAAAAACAAAATTTTTGAAATTTTTTTTATGTGCGATTTTCGATTTTAGTTCGCCAAATTCCATTAAAAATCACGTTTCGATTTAAGACAGCGGTATAGCCGAATTTTAGTGTCTTATTCTTTAACTGTACAAATAAAGCAGGATGAGAAAACTATATTTTAGCACACGCATTTTATTTTACACAATCCAAATTAAGTGTCTTCTCCACTTTTCTTTTTTTTTTTTTTGAGTGCAAGTCGATTTCTCCAATTTAATATTTTTGTATCCAAAGTTTAAGATATCATCAAAATCATAAAAAGATAGATTTAACTATACACATAGATATCTCTTGCAAATCTACAAATATTGTTTAATTATCTTGCCTGAAATCATACATAATTTAGTATTTTATTGTCATCTCATTCTCACTTGACCCCTCCCAATGTTGCTCTCTCACTCTCTTACTCGGTTTGTTTCTGCGTGTATTTGAAACTGAAAGAAGCTTCCAGATTAATCATTACCAAGTAATGCAATAATAATAAAATATTATTATTAACAACCAGTTTTCAGTTATTATTATTATGATTACTGTTTTGTTAGCTGTCAACTTTAGTATTGTTATTATTTTTATTATTGCTGCTGCTGCTGTTGTTGTTGTTGTTGTTGCTGCCGCTTCTTTTTTTGGTTTTTTCTTTCACTTTGGGCCTGTGACTTGAACTTCAGAGTATAGCTTAAAAAGTACAGCGAATGACAAAAGTTTTCGAACAAGAGTTTGCTGGAATACAGAAACATAAAACAGTTTTTATGAATAAATTAAATCTCATTTAATAATGATAGATTTGTTACCAAGTGTTAATTTCTAAAAAACATTGAATAAATTCTTAAACAATAAATATATTGGTCTCACATTGAAATGAAAGCTTAGGAAACAATCTAGCAATAGTAATCTGTAATTTCCGTCATTTTGCCCACTTAGTGGCAGCAAACATATCGCAGCGACTGTAGTAAGTGCGCTCAGCCACTTAAACTTCAACTTCGCCGTCGTCGGACAGTTTATGACAACAATTAAGTAATTTTTTAAATACTCTCCGAGCTGGCTGACTGACTAACGCCTGGCAACATCAAATAAAACAAATACAGCGGCTAAATATGAGTCTCATGTGCTCGGTTATATATGTACTTACTTGTGATATGTATGTGTGTATTGTATATATGTGCTTACCTGTCTTATTACTCAACCAACCAATGCAAGGCGAGAAAACAAAAATTAAATATTATAAAAAAGAAAAAAGATACAGTCAGCGGCAAGAGCAACAAAAAAACATGCAATAAAACTGCCAAAAATATACGTTAATTACCTTTAAAGGTTTTTCAAATTAAACTCGTTAAATTATTAATGTTGTGTGTTGAAGCGGGACGGCAATAGCCGAAGCTAACCGTTCACAGCTATGGCCAAATCAGACCAGACCCCCCTTCCCCCTTTCTCCTCTGGCCCTTTCTTGGCATAGGGTCTGCGCTATTTTTTTGGGGCCATTGCATATATAACGTGTGAAGTTAATTAAACCTGTGTACAACTTTATTACAAAATATTATATTTGTTCACACACTGCCTGAGGTGGACGCTCCATCCGAAACTAAAAACTATGTACATATAACCAAAAGAAACCCTCATTTGACACATAATACAGCGCTTAGTATCAACTCGTTTGAAGACGATTGCAATTCAACGAATCGAAAGCAATTATACTTAAAATATAGTATTGTTGATCTCACTTGAAGATTTCTTCAGATTTAATTATTTACTTAGAAGTTGATAGCTTAATGTTGTATACAATAGTAGTTAACCAGATGAGTTTATTGTAACTTTTTTTTAAATTTAATATATGAACTTTAATATTACATATTGAGAGTTAAGCATAGATCTTGTCTGTTTTTAAAATATCAGCATCTTATTAAAATATTTTGTTTATTTCCTTATGATTGAATAATAAATAAAAAGAAATTTTGTATATACTGAAATCTTTTTCAGAAAATTATATCCTCATTAGGTATTTCTGTAGATTTCATTTCAAAGTCTGAGCTTTGAACAACAAAAAATGAAGACATATTTTAGTTTTTAATTAAAAATTCAAGGGGAAACAATGGGATTGAGTTTGTTCTTAATATCTTTATCTTTTTTCATTTTAGAAATCCGAAGAGCATTAACAATAAATTCTTATTTGTTTTACTTTAATTTATATTCTTATATAAAATTTGTTCATTTTAATTTTTGATGTTAATTTATTTTGTTTTGGCGACTGCAACATGACAATAAATAAATAAATAAAAAAATAAATAAAAAAATAAATAAATGAATAATAAATAAATAAATAAAAAAACAAAAAGGTAAATAAATAAATGAATAAATAAATGAATAAATATATAAATAAGTAAATAAATAAACAAATAAATAAATAAATAAAAAAGTAAATAAATAAAAAATAAATAAATAAATAAATAAATAAATAAATAAATAAATTTATAAATTAATAAATTAATTAAATTAATAAATAAAAAAGTAAATAAATAAATAAATAAATGAATAAATAAATAAATAAATAAATAAAAAAATAAATAATTAAATAAATAAATAAATAAATAAATAAAAAAAAAATAATTAAAGAAATAATAAATAAATATACAAATAAATAAATAAAAAAATAAATAATAAATAAATATACAAATAAATAAATATACAAATAATTACATAAATACCTTAATAAATAAGTAAATAAATAAATGAATTAACAAATGAATAAATAAATAAATAAGAACATAAAAACATTAATACATAAATAAATATTAAATAAATAATATATAAATAAATAAATAAAACAGTAAAATTAAAAAATATATATAAAAAATGTATGAATAAATTAATGAATAAATATTAAAATGCATTATAACCTAGATATATAATACGACGATTTTCTGGGTAACAACAACTCTTTTGAAATTAACTTGAGACATTTTTCGTTGTATATTTTATAATGTATCGGATAGAAATGCCACATCGTAAGAAGCATAAACTGCAAGACTTAACAATTTGACAGACTTTGATTAATATGTCTGCAAGGATATTACATGTATTCAGTATATACTCATACTTGGTCGAAACTCTAAAGACATTTAAATGTTCCTGGCATGTGGCATAGTATTAACCCATGGCATTTGCGTACACATGTATGGCTGGAAGGTCCAAAACTGGCCAACTGGACTGGCAACCCTCAACAAATACGGTCAATACAAGCAGCAGCGGAGGCAGAGGGGGATGTGAAGGTGGGGGAACATTGGGTGGTTGCTGGTTGGGTGGGGTGGTGTGGTTACACATGCACCACTGACATATGAATATTATTAATAAATGAATTGCATGTTAACAATAAAAGTTAAGAGCGCGCTGTCCGAAAGGAGCCAAAACAAAAGGCAACAACTGAGAAAAGCCTTTGCCATGAAAATGAAAAGCAGCTGAAAACTCGTGAAAATAACGACGACTGTGTGTGTGTGTGTGTGTGAGTGTGTGTGTTTGAGTTTGGGTTCCGTTCAGTTTTCGGTTTCGGTATCAGGTTAAAGCAACAACAACAACAACCGCGAATAGTTGGTAGCAATAATAATGAACGAAGCGAATGAAACGTTTTTGGCTTCGGCTTCAGCTTTTGGCATTTGCTTTGGCTTTGGCTTTGGCTGCTTGCTGGCGCGTACCAAAAAGAATGAAAGAAAAGAAAAAACTAGATTAATATCTCCCTCGAGTCCTTTTAGTCAAGTTTATACCATATACAAAGTTATACATGCGAATATATAGGTATATATATATAATACATACATACATATGTACATATGTAACACATATACATATGTCCCATGAGTGTCTGTGTAGCTTTGCATATGAATTGTATGCGTTTCACATGCCGCTGCCCAGCGTCGCACAGTGGGCTGAAATGAGTAATTATTATTAGCACATCGGATTCATAAAGAATTTAGAAAAAAGAATATAAAAAACTTATTCGTTATTCGTTTTTTCATTGTCTAATTATTCTTGGATGCTTAACTATAAATAATACTGTACTATAGATATTTTTATCGATTATACATTTCACTTACCATCGCTTGAGCTTTAAATATGAATACCTTGAAATGTCTTATTACCAAATATTTTGCAACTGATCATAAAAAAATAAAAATAAATAAAAATTTATATTTTTGCTATTGGTATCACAAAAAATGTATGCAAACATTTAAAAAAAAAACGAAGCTAATCGAAGCTATCGTTCGATTAACATTTTGCCTCAAGATATAGATTTTAAAGCAGACGTGGAAGCCCTTAACTTTTTTCAAAATTCAAAACTTTTAATCTCATGTTTAACATTTAATCATCTCCTGTCATTTAGAACCGAACTTAAGATCTGCAGATGAACTGATTGATTTTTTTTTTGCATCACTAGTCAATAGACTATTTAAAAGCGAACGTTTAAAAAATATAAGAAAAAAAGAACTGGATCTGTGAGTCTAGCCTTAATCCCGAACTTCTATTAAGGATTTTGGTACTCATTTCTAGTAATTTAAGAGTTTTACTTGACTCAAGATTTGTTGTACCTATATCAAAATTGTTCGTACTAGGCTAAAAATGTATATGCTCTTTTTAAGTAATTCGGACTTAAGTTAATTATAAATTTAAAGTAACGAAATTACGTAATTCGAGTACATTCGAACTTAGCTTTAGGCCGGATTTTTTTTTCACTTTGTAGTACCAACATTTGTATATGGGTATTTCCAGGATCGCGAACGCGACATTTGTACGACTTTAAATGAAAAAAAAAAATGGCAAAAATTTAAATTTTTAAAAATGTTTTCTCACGTGTTTAATGCTTTTTACCAACTCTATTTTTATGATAAAAGACAATCTTTGAAGACTTGTCGTTTTTTAATTATTTATAGAAAACAATGCATCGCGAACGCGACGAAAAATGGAAGTCATTTTTGACTTCATCTTGACAAATGCGAAAGTCTGCGAAATGTGGCGAGTAATTTGGAAGAAAATACTCTTAAACCATAATAAAATAATGTAGTTTTCCATTTTAGAAATGATTTTGATATGTAACTACCGTTTTATATATTTTACAAGTTTTATTAGTAATTTCTAACGTGACATCGCGAACGTGACAAGATTTCCACCTAGTTTTTCCAAGAGTTTGTTCATCAAATTTTATTCTATATTCCGATATATAGCTCTTAGAACTTGTTTTAAATTAAACTTTTAATATATTTCTATATATTAAAATGGTTTATGTTACAATCTTACTCCCTGACTTAGTGTAATCGTTAAAATAAAAACGGTCCATTTTGAAAATCAATTTTTAAGAAAATACGCAAAAATATGGAAAAAGTGAATTTATTCCAATGTAGAATCTATATGTTCATCCTATTGAATTTCTTCTAGCGTATATTGATAAAATAAATAACTTGAATACATTTTTGGAAGAAAATTTCACAAGATGTGAGTTTTTAATCAATTTTACGTTTTTGGGCAAGGTGGACCTTTTTCTGGAAATGCCCATATACTAAATGAGGTAGAATTTTTCAAATAGCCAATTTTTCAAAAACAAACATTATAGCCAATAATAGTTTGATGCGGTTTGTCCCACTGTGGCAGCAGCAGCTTCGCTGCCGTTTGTCGCTGTCGCTGTCGTCGTTGCCGTCGCGTTGCCGCAAAATTTGGCCTTTTTAACAAAGGTAACGAATGAGTTTTCACATGCAATGCGCGACGGCGACGACGACGACGACGACGACGGCGACGACGGAGTCGCTTTCGTCATATATTGGCGCTATATGCAAACACACGTTGAGTGCGCGAGTGTGTGTGTGTGTGTGTGTGTGTAGTTATGTACCTGCCCATTATCGTTAGTATTTGCTGTTGTTGTTGTTAGTATAAAAATGCCGCACAGCCGTCGTTGACTTTATTCGTTGTATTCACATTCGTATTCGTTTTAAATGAAAATTAATTTATGCGAATCGATAAGCGCTCGCATTTAGTTCCACAGCTCAGGGAACACACGCACACACACACACACACGCAGTGAGTAGTTTGAGTTTTTAGTTGTCGCCGCTAGATGGCGCCCCTACTTCGATTTTGTCCCTCGCGCTGTCAACCCCTTTAAAGGGATCAAAGCCAACCCCTCGCCTCACCTGACGACTCTCCTGCGACCCTGCGACCTGTGCTCTGTCCCTGTGCGTGTCATGTCCGAGTAGTTGGCCAACCATTTTGGTTAGTCACTGGTCAGCTGAACGAACAGTTAATTGAAGTCATTTTTCTGGCGCTCGTTTGGCCAAGTCAACTGCCTGACTGCTTGACTGGCAACTTGAGTTGGCCTGGCCACCGTTGCCACCAATTGGTCATGTGCATTTTATTATTGAAAGGTGATAACAAGCCACCCACCCCCTTGCTTACTACCTTACTACCTTCTACCTTCCCTTGTCTATTGCGGGGGTGTTGCTCACACAAGTGTTAAATGGGGTTAAGTTGACGGTGCGTTGTTCATGTTGCCAGTTCTGGTTATTGGCTTAGCTGTTGTTGTGCCCACGTCAAGAATTTAGAGCGATAATAATACGAGTTGAATGTAGACATTTATATTCTTACGTTACGGCAGAAAGGGAAACAGAATGACAAAAAACATAAAAGTCAATTTTTATTAATTTTCAAGCTGTTTATTTAAATTATTATAATATATTTACATACATTGTCAACTAAAATCGTATATTATTATGTTCATTCTATAAAAGAGTCAAAATTTAGTTGAAAGCAAACATTAAAGATATGAATTAAATTATTTGTAGATTCAGTTTTAATTCTTCAATATCTTTTAAATTTCTTTTTATATTTTAATTTAAAATTAAATAAATATTTTAAAATTTTTAACACTATTCATCGACTACTTATTCAAATAATAAATCCAATAATTATTTAATTTAAACAAAAAAACATAAAACATAAGTTCATAGATATTTTAATATACAACTTTTATATCAGTAAACTTTAATTCAATAAAAAAACAAGTAATCAAACATTTAAAAAGAAATAAAATGCAAACGATAACAACTGAAAAACGATTACAGTGGAGGATTCAATCAATTATTTGAAAACTTTTGAATATTTTCCGATTTAAAATGATACTTTTACTTATTTATTTAATAATAAATGAGGATAAAAATCGTAGATTTCTGAAGAGAGTGAGAAAGAGAAAAAACTTCCATTTAATGCAGACTAAAAACAATGACACATACCATAAAATTGTTGAACTCTCACAAAAAGATTGCTTGAAAAGAAGAAGACCTTGAAATTGATTTAGGTTTAATTACTTGGAGGTACACAAATGTAAGGAGAGGCCGTGTCGAGCAGCTGCGAGCTCGTTTTCGAATAAATAAAATGAAATGAAATAAGAATTATTGTGTTGCTTGTGGAGCAAAAGTTGAGTAAGTTGGAGACGTTATCGGAATCACGTTGATCGCGAAGTTGGATGAGCACATGGACTCCAATCGATAGCCAAACAATTGTGCGACAACCGACGATGATAGTGATGATGATCATGCTGATGATCATGATGGTGAGGATGAGGATGACAACAAAATGCCGACACGTGCCTGCCGCTTGATGTCGTAACTTTCGAGAGTTGAATTTAGTCGCCAAAGCTTCAGCATCAGGCTGAAGTTCAAGCTGAAATTGAAGTTGAAGTTGAAGCTGAAGTAGAATTTGTAACTAAAGTCAAGAGAGTCAGAAATTCTGCGTAAAGATTCCCATCGTCATCTGTAGAAATGCAGCGCACGCATAAGTCATAAGGCGGGATCGGGGATCGAGTGGAAGGGAAGGAAAGGAAGCAGAAGCAGAAGTGAACTTAATAAAAATTATTACACCTTTATGGGTGATCACGTAGCTGGCGAACAAGTCGAGCTGAGCTCGAGCTGCTGAGCAGCCAATAAATTTCACTAGAAGACGCACAACAAATGATCTGATGAATAAAAAAAAAAATTAATACACACAACTGACTGTGGCAGCTGAAAAGATGACAAAGATGCAAAGCGAGTGATAAGCCGAAGTAGTCGAAGAGATGGGCTTGGGGGTAGGGAATCGGAATCGAAATGGGATTGGGAATGGGACTGGGATTGGGACTGGGAATGAGTAGCTGCTGCTGCTGCTGCTGCTGCTTTGGGGTAAAAGAGTCGAAGCCAAGCCCTGTTCTGTTCTGGTCGCAATTAACAGCCAAGTTGTTGGTCTTTTCGGCCCTAATGAGTCAAGCTTCTAATGCTGGCTCAATAAACCCAATGGGCATGGCCCGCCCCAAGGTGACCATATGAAAACAAAGAGATAGAGAGAGAGAGGGAGAGAAAGAAAATGAAAAGAACTGTAAATGTAAAACAGAACGTGCGCTAATAATGTAATAAATATTCAAATTACAGTGGCGACTCAACTTTCCATATTCACATTCACATTCACATCCACATTCACTTCCCATATCCATAGCCATAGCCATTTCCATGCCCATTTCAATTTCTATTGGCATTTCCACCTGGCCAGGCCAACAGCAGTCAGTCAGTCAGTTCATGGCTCAAACAAATAACCGAACGTCAACATTTACACTAATAAAATACGCTTAATGTGTATATCAGGCAATGTCAACTGGCCACGGCCCAACTGAAGCGAGTCGCCTTCCCCTTCCCCTCTTCTTTATCCACTCCCTCTCTACTATTTACCTGCTCACACTCTATGTTATAGTCTTCGGCTATTGGTAAAAATAAGCTATGGCACGTTTATAGTTGCATTATGCTAATCAAATGACACCCAATGGTGGCATATACTACAATACTACCAAGTGTATAGGCCCCGCCAATTGCCTGTAACTCTCACTGGACTTGGCCAACTCGGTAACGGCCAACTCGGCAACTCGGCAACTGGCCATGAGTTCTCTTATTCGAGGGTTGGTCGCGTTTATTTTGACATTCAAGTTAATAGATCGGTTTTAGTTATAAATTAGCATTTTATATGAACAGCAGTGTGTTTGTGTGTGTGTGTGTGTTTGTGTGTGTGTGTTTTAGCCCTCCTTTGACTTGACGTGGTCAAGTGTGGCCAACAAATGACTTGGTGGCGGTTTTTTATACTCCGAGACATGCCCTTTGGGGTGACCAAAATAAGTCGATTGGCTAATGAAAACAGTTAATATATTACAGTTAATACAGAAAGCTAATATACATATCATTAAAATTACATTTCATATGCATGTTGCTATCAAAAACTTTAAGCTAATGACATTTTGTAATGCATTCTTATGTGAAAGATAACAATTTATTTTATATACATTTTATTGATATCAACTTTGGTGAAACGAACTTAATGAAAACCATTTTTGTATTATATAATCTACATTGAAATTCAAGTTTTAATCAATTGAAATTTCAGCAAAACATTTTTGAAAATTATATACTCATAATCAGAGAGTATTAATCTTAGCATTTAACTATTTAATTATACTTCAAATATTATTTCTACTTTACTTCTTAAGTTTTTTTAATTTTATATATAAGCCAACACTTTTCTTATTTCCAGAAAAAGTGAAGGATTCAACATAAACATATAAGAAAGCACAAAAAAAACACGTGCTTTTAAAACTATGTATACACTAATTTCTTATATAAGACTCTATAAAAAAATCATTTTTGTGGAAATTAATACTTGTTAAATTCAAATTTAAATAAGTGTATCAAGTTAATTACTTATTGTTACAAGTATGATTAAAAAAACCCAAATAAAATATATTAAAAATAAATTAAAACTGATCTTTTATCATAGTCATTTTTGTTTCAGAGATCCTTTTTATCTGCATTGTTTCCTTTACTTAATTGTGGTCAGCCCTAAAGTAATCCCTGACTTTCTTTAAATGAGCCCAAGAGAATGGCGGATTTTGTGAATTGCAAACAATGCAAATTACAAATTACAATGAAAATGCAAAAATGTTACATTGATCCTTTCTCCATTACAACACATTGCACACACGCGCTCTGCAGTTGCCCTTCGACCCCCGTTCAACTTTCACCCCTTTCACTGCCATTAGACAGAGAGAAAGGTGAAATTTCAAAATAAAAGTGCAATACAATCTCGTTGTTTAGCCAACTTTGCATTCTTTTGCCTAGCAAATTTTCGCACAAATCGCCGAGAGAATACAATGGAACAAATCGATCCTTTTGATAGGATTCGGAATTCGGCAATCTGTATTCGGTATTGAGATTCATATGGCAACTCCTATCAATTACCGCAAATGCCACTTCAAATGTCGCAAATTCGCACAATGCGCACAATTAATTCAATTTTTTGGCAAATTTGAGCAAAAGGTGATCCTTGTCATTTACAGAACAGAACAGAACAGTACAGAACAACAACCCCTTCAACCCTTTTTCAGGATCTTGCAGCCGCCAGACGAGAATTGAGAATTGAGACTCGGCAGTTGAGAGTTGAAAGTAAAGAATCGAGAATCGAGAGTTTGACATTTGCATAATCATAATCTGAATTTGCTTGAGGGTTGATTTCCCTTACCTTTACCTTTACCTTTACCTTCTTTACCTTCACCTTTACTTTATCTGTATATATTTTTTTGGCTTTGCCTTTTGCTTTCAATAGATTTCCGTGTGCGTCTTCACCTTCGCAGCGACCGATAAATTTACATATCAATGCAACGGATATTATTTATTTTCATTATTTTCGTTCGTTCATTTCAAATGAAACGAAAATTTCATGCAAAGCTGTTCTTCCTAATGGGTGCAGATGGTAAATGCCACCTCTACCCCTGCCTACAACATCCCTTTCCCCCTTAGGCCATCCACAAATTATATTGTATACTATACTATATGTCGAATTTTTGCCCATGGCCGGCATTTTTCTCATAATTATAAATGCAGAAGGCACTGGGCGCAACTGAGTTACTTTTCATAACTCAAAGAAAGTCTCAATAACGCACTGACAGGCACAGATCGAGGTTGTGATCGCTGGAATTTCAAGATCTCAGGTCTCTCAGGTCTCCCATCATTTACATACCAAAAAACTGTATTGATTGATCTTCAGCTAGCGAAGAATGCGCTCTTCTATTTTGCCAATGGGAAATGGGCGAACCTTGTTTGGAGCTGTTTCATCAACTCGTTTTCATATGTTAATCTTGGCCAACGGCAGCTGATCTTTCTCTGCCTCTGTCTCTGTTCCCTAGGCATAGTTAGGATTGTTATGTTCATGAAAGTAATATCAATTCAATGTTGAACAACTGCAAGCCAAAACTGTGAAAATGTTAACAAAGTAATACAACTAACTCAATGCGATAGATATAACATAGTTATAAAGAGGTTGATATTGTCAAAAATACCATTGGAAAAGTGTTGAATACTGTTGAATTCTGATGAGGAAAATCATGTATTCATTTGTACATAAATATATTAAATTAAAATCATTATATTTAAAACGTATTTAGTACAAAAAAATCAACCAAGACTTGATGCCAATCATTTCAAATTCAGTTTTAATAAGTAAGACAAAATGTAATTATGTTCTTTTGACCATAGCTTTAAATAGTTAACAAAATAATATACGAATTTATATATAATACGAATACGAAAATATAATACAAATTTTTAAAAATACCTAATACGTATAATATTGCAATTTTTTTTGCTAAATAAAAGCTCTGAAGTACAAAATATGCTAAATTATTCCAAAAACAAATGTTTATGTATTTTTAAAGTGCTCCTCAATTTCTTACTGAATAAAAAACGCCAATAATTATCAATAAATTAGTAAATAAACATATACAATTTTAGCTTTTATTTTAAGATTAATTTAAGTTTTCGCTTACAATTTTAATTATTGTAATAATCCATTGTGAAACGTGCATTATAAATTATATTTTGTCTTTTTTATTTTACAATTTGACACAATTTTCCGTTTCAAGAAATAAAAAATCTCTGGCGTTTTTTTAAATTTACTGTTCTGTTGTTATTATTATTTGCTACAATTATTATAAAGGTTTCCCTAAATTGCTGACTTTTGAAATTTGCAATAGTATTTTTAAAAATATGCCTTAGCTTTAATATCTAGAGCTGATATTATGAATAAAAATGAAGATGCAAACTGGTTAATAATTTAATGGCAAAAATTTCAGGGCAATCTATGGAGCTCCACCCACCAGAAATAGCTGAATACACGTACATAGATTGGCCAAGATGTGGCAAGAGGCCGAGTTAACAACAGTTAGGCCGAAAGACGGAACCAAGTGGAATTGAGACTGTGATCAAGATCGAGCATGATTACGATTACGATTACGATTGCGACAAGACCTGCGGCAACCTCTTGTATGTAGTTTTGCATTTTATTTGGCCAAACACTCGCAGAAAAAAAAAGCTGAAAACCAAAACCAAAGAAACAAAAAGCAACAACAATATGAAGAAAAGCCACAAACAACGAGCACGCGCACTTTAAAACGTGTGTGAATTTCGCATCGAGTTTTATTGAGTACTGTATGTGTGTGTGTCTGAGTGTGTGTGTGTGTGTGTTTGAGTGTGTGTATGGACGCCCCAAAAACTATGCATTGGTTTGCTCTGGGACTGCCACTTGCTGGGATGGGGGTGAGCTGAAGGGGGAGGGAGGGGAATTGTAGTTATCTATCCACAAGTTGTAGTCGCCGCCGACGGTTTGTCTATTGTTCTAGAGCTCCGGCTGTTGCACGAAAATTAATTTCCAACGGCAAGTGCAATGGCAAAATGCAAAGTGCACTCGTTGCAAGTACCAAGAGGGGTCCAAGGGGGGTGGCGGTGGAAGGGGTGGGGGGACAACACTGCAGATTTAGCAAGCGCTGATAAAACGAGGCGCTTCGGGCTTGAAAAGGTCGTCGTCATTGTTGTTGTTGTTGCTGTTGTTGTTGTTGTTGTTGCTGGGCATAAGTTTTGCGCGCTGCATAGCAAAATGCACCGTTAGTCGTAGCAACTCTTGCCTCTCTGCCCCAAACTAACTATTTAGCCTGGCCTACGTGTGTTGCTGCCGCTGCGTATCTATGAGATACAAATGAATGCTGAAGCGTACTGTGCATATGCCGGCCGTTTGCAACAGTTGCCAACAACTTTGGCTGCAACTTCTGTCGCCCTCCTACTCCTCCTCCTCTGCACCTCTCCCTCAAACTCTCTGTTTGCCGCTGTTATTTAGTAGTTAATAATGAGCATGTTGAACCTGTCGCTGTTTGTTTTTCGCCATACTCCATAGAACCAATCGAGTCCAACGGGTAGCTCTAAAGAGGAAACTGTAAGGAAACAAAACAGATATGATCAAATAAAACTATATACAATTTTAATAATAATATATATGCTTACAGATATGCCTAAAGAGTATTAATAAAATATTTATTTAAATACTAACATAAAAAGGAAAAACAGATATGCTTAAATAAAACATGCATGGAATTTTAGTAATAATATATACAGGAATTACAGATAAACTTAATAAAAATATATGAAATTTAAACAATAGAAAATATTTCAAGTGCTGATCTAACTTTGCTTAGTTGTACTGTGTTTTTAATTAAAGTGTTTTTACTAATATTAAATGAAATGCTTATTTAAAGAGTGGTTTTTACTATGGAGAAATATTTTTAAAAATTCTATATACACACTATTATTGGGCTAAATATTTAGTAAACAATTAAAAAATACTTTAAATATAAGTCAAATGTATCTGAATAAGTTTAATGAATGGTATCATGCTAAAATGTGAAATGAAAACTGATATTGGAATTTAGGATAGAAATTAGATAAATACACGTTAGATACTTGGTTCAAGCATATATTCAAAAAGGCATTAAATATACATCCAAAATATTGCAAAAGTATCTGAATGATGAATTGGAATTTATTAAGCAAAAATTTGTCATATATGATTATAATATAGTGTTAAATATATGTATATAAAACCTGAAAGTAATATTTTTAGAGCACGCAAACAATTTGCTGGAAGGTCAACGTTTTTTATTCAAGTTATAAGGTCAAATTTAGTATGGATTTGGATTGTATAGTGTAGAATATAGATATGTTAAGAGCTTGTATGAGGTCTGATTTTGGCATGCTTTAAGATACCATTAATCTCAAGTTGGAAAAGGGCATGAGATGATCAAAATATCTTACTAACATTTTTTATTGTAGTGCAGAGATTATTATTACAAGAGAAATTATTAAGTAAAAATTACAATATTTGTATATTTAAAATGGGAAAACATTTTTAACTCTTTTTTTTTTTTAAGAAAATTAAACTTAACTCTTGCTTTTCAAATAAAGATCTAATTTTCGATTTTGATAATAGAAATAGTATGGAAATATCTATTCAGCCATAAGATGTATGTTTTATTGAAATTGGGGCGAGTTTATCCCATATGCATGGTATTTTCGAGTCGAGTCGAGTCGAGTTGAATTGAGTTTTTGTTTTTGCTTTTGCAGTGTCGTCGTTTCGCTTCACACTTGTTGCCCCTATCGATGGCGATGGCGATGGCGATGCGTAGCTGCGCATAAGCAGCCCCTGCCACAGAGCAGAGTCTGCCACAGTTGCTTGCCACACGGCAGAAGGCAGAGTGGCAAGAGAGGGAACGAGGGGAACGAGGGGAAGAGGGACAGTAGGTGAGTGCAGGGGCCGTGCATAATGCGATATTATCGAGCTCTTCAAGGACACGGCACTTCTCACGCGGTGCGTTCTATGAATATGCGAGTAATACATATGCAAATGAGGGGCAGAAACAGAGAGAGAGAGAGGGAGAGTGAGAGTGAGTGAGAGAGAGGGAGAGGGAGAGGGAGAGTGAGAAAATGAACTGCATTGAGTGCGCATTAGTATTATATATATATATGTATGTATATCTGTTGCATGATATTCTCCCATTCTCTCGCCTCTCTCTCTCTCTCTCTCTCTCTCTGAGTTGGGGGTTGTCGATACAGGCACCTACACATTGGTTGGCTCACGCACTTGTTGGACCTTGCACTCAGTGTTAAATGAAAACTCTTCGGTACATTTTCCCAGGGCCGATGGCCCTCGACGCATTAATCAATATTACAAATTGTGTTGCCAAATGAAATGGCTTTGGTTTATGCTAATCTTCAGCTGAAGGCCGAGAATACACACGCTAAATGCCTCAAATGCCAATAAATCACATACGACCAACAAAAGGGGGAGAAATCAGGGAGATAGAGACAGAGAGAGAGAGAGAAACGAGAAATGATGTCTGTGGCTGGGAAATGTGTTTGATTTTTTTTTGTATTTTTGGGTTTTTTGTCGACAGTCTGCGACTTTGCCACTTCACTTGTCAGCGGCATCATTAATAATCCTTTACTTTTGCCATAGCATACTTTGCCGCGTTCTCTTTTAACTCTACACTGAACTCAACTCGCTCCAGTTTCCAGTTTGAACAACAACAAATAAGGTAAATGATGCAAATAAACAAATGTCATATGCGTTTTCCGCAAAAGAGGAAGAAAAACCCTTTGCTGTCAACCTCAAAAATGTCATTAGGCAACGCCTTGACAAGACGTGCTCCTTTTCGAAGTCCTTGACAGCCTTCGTATATTCCAGTTCCTGTTCCTATTCCTATTCCTATTCCTATTCCTGTTTCTGTTCCTTTTCCTCTGCTGTCTGTCACACATATGCTCGATTGTTGTAATTCGATTCAAGGAAACGAAATGAAAAGCGTTGCGCACATTTCTTGATTCGGAATTAATGCAAATTAATGATCCAGACAACGACAACGACAACGACAACTGCCTCAGGCTACACACATTGCCCACACACAAGAAATAAAATAAAATACAAAAAATTAGATATATTAGAAAAAGAAAAATAAAAAACACAACTGGCAAATAGTTTTTTAATGCTTTTCGGGTTTTCCATTCCATTCGAAATGCCTGAAAAGCGAATAAACATGAAATGTCTGCACATAATCCATTTCATTTCCCAAATGTTGCATGCCACAAACTCTCACTCTCCCACTCTCTTCCACTCTCTCTCAAACTGCTCTTTATATGCTGTCCTTTTGGTCGAATCTTGTCAGTTTTGTGTATTTATTATACGATTAACCATCCAAAATTTAGAGTAAAATTATTCTTTTATTTCGCATTTTTGGTCACTTTCAATTTTTTATTTAATTTATTTTGTTTTGTCTTTTATTGTCTCTATATCTTCAATTCTATTCACATTTCTCCGTTTCTAATCGTTGGTTATCAATACTTTCCAAGAATTTGCACTTCATTTAAGTCATATTTGTAATTATATTTTCAATTATTCTTTAATCAACAAGAATCTTTTTATTTATTCAATAGTATACATTTTTTATTTATTGTTTTTTGATAGTTACATTCTTACTAAAGACAAAGTCATTTTCGCTGCATATTCACAGTATTCAATGCATATTCTCTTTTAATTCTCAGACGCATAAATGGTCCTCCATGGTCACATTATGGCAAATAAACATAGTTCGGTTGCATAACATCATTAAAATCGCAATTGCAATTCGAATTTTTTTGGCTGGCAGCCGCAAAAAGATACAAACAATTTAGCTTGTTAGGTCACACAGTGGATTTCAATTGTTGGAATAATATTTTCAAAATACAAAGTAGAAAAGAAACACTCAAGTGATTGACATGCAGATACCCTATAGACTATTTGAAACTAACTTGAATTGAAACATTTTATTAATTTTGATGTACTAATAATAAAATATAAATATAGAAATAAATGTATTTCAAAGATTGCAGCATAACTTTCATGTTTATCAAGATATTATGCAGAAATTTCTAGAACTAAGAGAATATATATGTATAAGAAAATTTGTATCATAAAGATGGTAAATTTCAATCAAATTTTCGCAATTAAAATGCGCTTTAAAAAAACGAATATATGTTAATATAAAATTTCATAGATAATATATCTGACAAAGTTCAAAGTGCAAAATAAAGCTAGCTAAAATTACAGGGTATTTAATTTAATAACATATGTATGTATTAATACAATATGATTTTGTTCGTAATTGTGATTGTGATTATTATTATTAACATTATGATTGTTATTATAATTATAATTATTGTATTTTAGGCTTGTCTGTGTTGTATTAAAGTCGAACTAACAAATTATACTTAGAGCCTTGTGGCTGCGTTTGCCAGTGTTGTGTTGTGTGTGTGCTTTTTGGCCATATAACAAACGTGGCTTGAACGATTTCAAGAAACCCCATTAACCTCAATTAGTGACTTGCGTATGAACAATGCGACTTGAGTCTCAAACTCAAACTCAAGCTCGAACTCAACGTGGAATATCTCAGACTGACAAACTGAACAAACTGCTAATTAAAATAATGTCAATAAAATTGTGGTCCATTATACGCTACCGAAAATTGCAGCTAAACAACAACAACAACAACAACAACGACGAGCGATTGCCAAACGTGTAATTTAATAGAGCTGCGAGTGGGGCCAAAAGTTGAGATACAACTCGTAATAAGTACGAACGGAAAAATACAAAAAAAAATACAACAAAAATAAAAATAAAAATCACAGGCCGGCTATAAATGCCGAAAACAAAATTCAAAAACTCAAAGTACAAAGCAACCATAAACGAAAACTGAAAATTAAAACAATAAGTTTGACAAGAGCGAGCGAGAGAGAGAGAGAGAGAGGGGGGCAATCGTGATTTAATGTCTAACTTTATATACATGTAGATACATAAAACCATATAACCGAACAATCGAATTCAATGCATAGCTAAATTCCCAGGCACAACAACAACAACAACAACACACACACACACACACATGTATTTCGTAACGACCAAAAAGAGGCTGCAATTTTGCCAGCAAGCTAATTATTAGTTAACTTGTATCTTTAAGATACGCGGCGCAGCGCATTGCTTAATAGACCAGAACACAAAGAATGCCAAGCCGAAGACTTAGACACAGCCAGCAAAAACTACAGTCAGAAATAGCCATAAAGAGATAGAGACAGAGAGAGACACACACAGAGAGAGAGAGAGAGAGAGAGAGAAGGTATCTGTTCATTGTCATAACACGTCGTTGTTTGTATCTCATGGATGCACATGCGAGCCAATAGCACAATTCATTGGCTTTCCCAGCGTTTGTCATCATCGTCGTCGTCGTCGTCGTCGTCGTCGTCAGATGCGTGATTTTCACATGTATCTATTAGATACGTTTGTATCTTTTGGCATGCAGCGGCGTGTCAATGCGTAGCAAACGACACAGTTTACAGTTTTAGCCAACAACAACAACGATGAACACGCCCACCCATCTAATGAAGTGGGAGGGGTGGGGGGTTGACTGCCCTATCCTATATCTATATACATACACTTCCCAGTCAGTCAAGCAGTCAGTCAGCCACTGCCCCAGAAATTATAGTTCAGCCATAACAATTTCCAACTGCGCCTCTCTATATACTTAGAAAGCTGTGGGAACATCTTCAATAAAAACCTCTGTCTAAAATAGGTAAAAATAAAATTGTAGTACCAGCAAGAAGAAGAAGCAGCAGCAGCTGGAATAGAGAAGAGAAGACAACAGAAACAGAAAAAAAGCTAACAGCTTGCAAACGGGCAACGGGGGCGGTTTTTTAATATGATCGGCAGTCCAAATGATTTGCATATGACAAGTCCAAAATTACAACGAATTCAGCCTAAGATCAAGCCGAATTCGCATTGCTCTATAATTAATATTAATAAACATTTATTTATTTATTTAATTATAAATACAATATTAATAAGTAATATAATATTATAAAATAAATGTTATAATATCAATTAATCAAATTAACCTTCATATAACTATTAAACTGCTTTAGAATGTATCTTTAAAATGTGGTCACCAAAAAGGTGTATTTTGTGCACATTACCCAATCTGAAGTGACCATAGAGGACACTAATGATCTTTCAAAACGGAGCAAACCAAAATAATGTGATAAAATAAGTTAGATAAATATAAGATAAATATGGAATTTCAAAGGGACTGTTTTCATTCGAATAATATAACCATGGAGGAGCGCTAAGACATAAATCTAAATTATCTGCCCGCTAAAGTACATGAAATACATTTGAGTGTAGGAAAATTAAAAATTTGATTTGAAGGAAACCTTTAAAACCAAACTGAAATGTATTTGAAATAAATAAAGTTACTATAGTCGATTAAAAAAAATAACAAGTAATGTTTAGATAACACTGAAAGTTACAATAAAGAATATTCAGTTGATTAAATATGTAAAAAATATAAATACTTTAAAATAATAACTTAAAAAAAATTAACTAAAATTTGAGTAAAGAAATCGCTTTAAGCTAAAGAGTTGAAAGTTTAGTTTAGGACCTGTATCTGTTGCTTTATAAATTAATATGTTTTATAGTAAGCTAAATGACAAATTCAATATATCCGCATATAGAATGTAGAGTATGAAACGCTTTTGGCTTTTTGGGTGGTGCTTCATTAGAAAAGGTCAAAAGGATTTTCAATGTTGTTAAAAGCAAACATTTGGCATTTGTTATTTGTTGTGTGTCCCGCAGGACACACGCAACTGTCTCTCTTCTCTCTCGCTCCCTGTCTCTAAACTGCAGCTCATAATCCGAAATGTATCTAAAGCTGTGTTGAGATGTATCTATAGCATGTTTTTGGTATCTGTTATTGGTAATTGTATCGCGCTTTGGTTGTGGCATATGCAAGGGCCATAAATCTCGCCATGAATCTCCCTCCCCACCCCATTCCTCCCATTCCTCCCATGCCCTTCCCTGCCCTCCTCACTATTTAGAAGTTGCAGCTACCTCAGCAGGCATCGAGATTCGACACTCGCTCTGATGATGAGCTATGAGTTTTCTATGCAAATCTCAGAGTCGAGTTGTCGTTGTTGTTGTTGTTGTTGGTGTTTCACATTTTTAATTGAAATGCAAATGCAAAATGCACAAATGCAATGCAAAGACATTGTCCAAAACAAAAAAAAAACAAAAAACGGAATCACGCGCGTGTTTGCATCTTCAAGTTTACTAAACACGATCGAAACGAATGCCAAAGCTGTAATTTAAAACCAACAAAAACTAAACCTAAAACCCAAAACCTAAAACCAAGAAAAGAAATTCAAATTCAAATCCAAATCCTAAACCAAAAGCCACGAGCTGACGTCTGTGCTCTGATGATCTGAGTATCTATAACTGTATCTATATCTGTATTTGCATTTGTATTTGTATCTGCATCTGTATCAGAGTATCCGTATCTGCAGCTGACTTTTGTATTGTATAACTTGAGTATCTTATGCTAGAACAACGTAATTAGAACGCCAACAAATGAAATGCATCTGCCGAATTCCAATTAAAAAAAAAAGAGAAAAATAAAACAAATACTTGCAATTTAAAACGAAATCTGAGCACACTCTCAATACGGTTCAACATTAGGTGTGCGGATCGTACACCGAGAAAAATAATTATTATACAAAATTATAAAATTCAAAATTAAAATTCTTCAGCATATTATTGTTGAATTAATACAACAATCAGCATTGAAATAAAAGAAAAAAATCTAAAACATTTTAATTAACTCGAAAAAATAGGAGAAGCAATTGAAAAATCAAACTTGAATCAAGTATTTTGCACTTGCTTTAAGAGATTTCGGTATTAACAAACTTTTGAAACCATTTGAAATTGATTTTATTCCGTAATCTCGGAATTTTTAGATCCGTGTACAGAAACTTCATAGATCATCATCATCATTAACAACTGCAATTTCATTATCAAGTATTATCCATGTGCCTGGGCAACGTTGCCAAGTTTCACAGTCGTCGACAGTCGACAGCTGCAGATACAGATACAAATACTATATATGTATGTATGTATATGTGCTCTATGTACTTCCCCCCTCATCGACTTGATTATAATTATATCCTTCGCCTTGGCATTTGTTATAGGAAGTGGAAAGTGGGAAGTGGGACGGCACCCAGTGCTCGGTTTCTTTAAGCATTGATCCTGCTGCTTGTTGCAATATGCAAATGAGCACGAGCCGCAACTTCCTTAGCACCCGGCAACTGGCAGGACGACAAGACGCCAGGACGACGGGACGACGGGACAACAACAGGACAACCCTCTCCTCGAAGGCGCCGTAATGAGCAAAGGTGTTTAATTGTCCGTCGGCTATTGAACGACTCTTTTACTCTCCTTCTCCTTCTCCCTCTCACTCACTCTCCCTCTCACTCTCTTCTGTTTTAGGGGCTGCTAACAGCGGGACCGAAGGGGCAGCTGCAAGTGTGGCATTCATATAATATTCACAAAATTGTTACTCAACTTCATGTTCAATAAAGTTGAAAGATCCATATTTCCATTCTTTTCTTTCTTAAAAGTTTGAAGATAGTTGGAAAATGTAATATATTCGATTCTATTCAAATTCTTATTCCTTATAATATAGAAATTATTTCTTTTCTTTAAATTTCAAAGTTAGTTGGGAAATTTAAAATATTCGATCATTTTTTAATTCTTGCTCTTGATATATAGAACATATTTATTTTCTTAAAAGTTTGAAGATGGTTGGAAAATGCAATATAATAATAAAATATAATATCTTGATATATAGAACATATTAATTTTTTTTTAAAAAGCTTGACGATAGTTGGAAAATGTAATATATTCGATTCTACTCAAATTCTTATTCCTGATAATACAGAACTTATTTCTTTTCTTTAAATTTCAAAGTTAGTTGGGAAATTTAAAATATTCGATCATTTTTTAATTCTTGCTCTTGATTATAGAACATATTTATTTTCTTAAAAGTTTGAAGATAGTTGGAGTTTTCCCCTTTTAGAAAAAATCCATTTTCGAAAATTAAAAATTGAAAATCTCAAGTTTTCAATTTTAATCATGTCATAATTAACTGAATTTAATTCTGCAAATGAACCGTAGCTCAAAAAGTTGCTGACTTTTCATCACAATCGATTTAATTAACTCGATTAATACGTTAAAAAACTAATATCGATTATAAAAATAAGTACAAAAATCGTTTCGCGCAATGAAGTTGTCGATTTTTCGATGTATTTTTACATCACTAGCACAATGTGCAGTTATGAATACATCAAATTTCTTGGCTTACAGAAGTACTTAAGTAGTATATTAAATATATTATAAGAGAATATACATACATACGTATTTATAAATTGTGAATGATATAAGGCTACAAGTGATGTAAAAATAAAATTGCTGCATTGATTCGCGTAATTAATTTGCACTCCTCTTCTTCTTATTCAATCAAAAGCCCAGCAATTTAACACATTGTTGCCCCCTCACTTTTATCTCTCCCCTCTCCTGTCTCACTCTCACTCTCTCTCTCACACTCTCTCTCCATTGTAACCCATTGTTGTAACCCTTTTTCGAGTTGCATTTAGGCCTGTGGCCGTGTAAACAACTCTAAACTCGAATCATTTATCTATTACGCAATTACTGACACACACACACACACACACACACACAACGGAATCGCCTGTTGCTTTACCCCTACCCCCACAATAGAAACAACTCACGCACCGTGTGTGTGTGTGTGTGCCTCCCCCTCCCCTTGGCATGCAGCAACCCTTAACCCTTCGTCCCTGCACTCTGCACAAATTTTCCTTGCCGCTGCCAGCGTCGCTGTCGCCGTCGCTGCTGACGTCAACGTCGCTTAACCCTTTAGGGCAGAATTGCACTTGGCACTTGGCAACACCTTTTGCTGTATTCATGTGTGTGTGTGTGTGTGTGTGTGTGTGTGAGTATTTGCAATTATCACGCGTTTATTGCAAAACAATGCAAATATTGTAACGGTAGCAGCAACAACGACAACAACAACAACGACAACAACAACGCATGTGAATTTTTCAAACTGTTGCTTTTGTTGTTGCTCTTGTTATGCAATTTGCAGCCGTTGTTGTTGCTGCCTTCGTTTTTCGGCAAAGGTCAAAAGGCGACCTCTGTCGCTGCCTCTGCCTCTGCCTCTGCCAGGACTGTCGTCTGCCTGTTGATGTCCTGCGGCGACGTCAGCGGCTGCGTTTTGTAATTGCTGTCAATCTTTTTTGCCATTGTTGTTGTTGCTGTTGTTGTTGTTGCGGTTGTTTCTTTTCGAAGGTTTTTCGTTGCTGAAAGGGAAAGCGATTTTTGCAGCTTATTTTTATATTTTTATTTTGGGAAAAGACAAGCGGCAAAATAAAAAAAGAAAAATGTATTTGTGTGTGTGTTTTTGTGTTGTGTATTTGCCTTTTTATATTTCGCTCTCATGTTTACGTCTAATTAACAGTAATTAACGCATTAAAGGGGCGTGTGTGGAAATGTCGCTAGACGCTCCAAGTGAAAGTACAATTTGATCAGGGTTGCCAACGTTGTTTCATAACTGAGCAAACTTATCGATTAATGAAAGTCGCTGCGAAATTTTTGCAATAGAAAAAACTGTTAAAATGCTTAGGACAAAAAAAATAGGTCATAAATTGATCGACTAGTAGTTACCCTGCTAACGGCAAATGAAATGCACTGCAAAAAAAAAGATAATTATCAACAGACATTTGTTTAATAAAAAGCGCAAACTTCTTTTTGGTCAATTTTTCAAAATGAAAAGTGTTAAACTTAAATCGGACACATACAAATGTCAGTTGGACTTATAAGATATGAGTGTTTCCAGATTTGAGAGCGCGGCATTCGTACGTCTCTAAATTAAAAAATAAATGGCAAAAATTAACATTTTAAAAAGTGTTTTTTAAAGTCTATAATGCATTTTATCAACATTATTTTTTTATATAAAAGACAAGCTTTGAGAACTTGTCGTTTTCAAAAAATTTATTGAAAACAATGCATCGCGAACGCTACAAAAAATGGCACTCATTTTGGACTTCATCTTGAAAAATGCGAAAGTCAGCGAAATTTGGCGAGTAATAATGTAGTTTTCCATTTATAGGAATCACTTTGATTTATTATTATTATTTTATTTATTTTACAAGTTTTATTAGTGATTTTTACCATCGCGAGCTTGACAAAATTTCCACCTAGTTTGTGACAAGAATTTGTTCATCAAATTCTATTCGATACATCGAAAACAGCTTGTAAAACTTGATTTAATTTCAGAATTCAATATATTTCTATGTATTAAAATGGTTCGTATTTCAATCTTACTATCTTAGTTAGTGACATCGTTTAAATACAAACTGTCCATTTTAAAAGTCAATTAATTAAGAAAATGGGCAAAAATATATAAAAAGTGAATTTATGCCAATGTAGAGTCCGTATGCTCATTCTGGTGAATTTTTTCTAGCGTAAATAGCTTAAATAAATTACCTCAATATATTTCTGGGGGAAACTTAACAAGATGTGAGTTTTAAATCAATTTTACGTTTGTGGGCGACGTTGACCTTCTGTGGAAATGCCCATATATATTTGAGGTCGAAACTACTTGAAGTTAAGTATTTTTGTACGTCTTCATGAAATGACGGCACTGAAAGAAAACTTTAATAAGAAAGTTACAAATTTGTAGCATTTTGGCATTTGATTTTGTGGACTAAAATATTTAATTAATTTAATTTAAAAACAATCTTGATTGTACGATTTTATATTTTGATCTATTCTATTGAACAAATTTAAATATAGTATTCTGGATTTTAGAATCCGGTTCTTTTTTGCAGTGTATAAAGGTATATTTTTCTTTTAGTTTGCGTGTATAATAATTATTTCAGGATAAAACAAACTTTATGAATATTTTCTCAACAAAAATCATTTTGAAAGAAATTTCAAGTTTTTTCTTTTAAAATGAAAATTTTTAAGCTAAAGATTATCTTTATCAAAGATTCGCGATTTTTTTAGTGGTCTATGAAATAAAAATTATTTCGATAGTGGAAATAAGCATAGTTTTTAGTAACACTATTTTTTTTTAATTTTCTCAAAAATTAAATAATGATTAATAAATTATTTCTGTTTTAAATAGTGAGTAGATTATAAAACAGTATAAAATTGACTTTCAATCAAATCGAATTCAGTAGACAATTTGTGTAATTGTCAACAACGATAATGGAAATAATCGAGCCGAATCGAGATTCTAATAAATTGATATGAAACTATTTGAAGCTTGTGTGTGTGTGTGTGTGTGTTGCCATTAAAATAACTCAAAAAGTTGCATAGTTATAACTTAATTACCACCCGTTGTTTGTAATTGCTAATTGTTGTTTAAGTTGTTGTTGTTTCAGTTGTTGTTGTTGTTGCTATTGTTGCCGGCTCATCAAGCAGCGCAAAAATGCCACACAAATCAAATCAATTTGCTGCACACACACACACACGCACACACATAGAAGCACACAGACACGCAAAGCCGTCGTCGAATCAACCAACCAAAAAACAACACTAATATGACACTTTAACAGTTAGGCCAACACTCACACACACACACTCACTCACACATGACTCGAGTCGAGTCGACTCACTCACACTTGATTCGACGCGCACACACACACGCACAACTAATAATAAAAAATCATAATTTCAATCAAAGGCAACAGCAACAACAACAACAGCAGCAATAGGCAGCTAAACACAGGCGACAGCAGCAGCAGCAGCAGCAGCAGCAAAAGCAGCAGCAGCAGCACTAGACGACGACAACAACAACGACAACGACGACGACGACGACTACGCATCGGCACCTGCATAGCGCGCGCTCTTTTACACCTATGCAATCGGTGCCGGGCAGTCGGCAGTCGGGCAGTTCAGAGTCGGGCTGCCGTCACTGCGGACAAGCAAAAGCAGCAGTAAAAACAAAAACGATAAAAAAAATGTATATACATACATATACACAAATAACAAAAAAAGAAAAAACAAAACAAAACAAAAAAAATACTGAGCAGAAATCAAGCGCCGCACTCAATGGCAAAAACGAGCTACACTCAGTCAAAGCTTCAGTCTCAGTCTCAGTCGCAGTCAAAGCTCAAGCCGTGGGGCTGAGAGCGCGTGCGCACCGGAGAGACACACAGCCAGAGAGTAAGTAAAAAGGCAACAAGAACCGAAAAGAAAGCAAAACAGCAAAAAAAAAAATAAAAACAAACAACAACAACATACTTGAGAAGGCAAAAGAAATCAAAGCCAAAAGCTGTTGAACAAAAAAAAAATAAAATAAAAACATCAACACACACATGCAAAGCGTGTTGGAGAGACAACGCGACGGAGCGCCAACTTAAGCTCAATTCAATGGCGTTTGGTGCGAGCGAGCGAGCTGCCATAAAATAAAATGCCACTGCTGCCCAATGCTTGCTGTTGCTGTTGTTGCTGCTGCTGCTGCTTTCTTAACTTATTACAACAACAAGAAGAGCAGAGCAAATTTGTTGGCGCTGCGATGCTGCGGCTGCCGTCGTCGTTGTCGTTGTCGTCGTCGTCGTTGTCGTTGTCTTCGTTCGATGAATGATGTTGGCTCTGCCGCTGCCCGCTGCTACCTGCGCAGCACAACGAACACGCACACATGTCTCACGTGTGTGTCCATTGACGTCGTCGTCGTCGTCTGCTTTGGCTCGCCAATCAAATGGGGCGGGGCTTAAATGGTATTTTTTTTTTTTTTTGTATGTGCTTTGCTTCTTTTTTCCTGTTGATGCTGCTTCTGCTTTGGCTTCTGCTTCTGCCGTGTGACACTTGCGCCTGTGTTGGTGTCGCTCGTCAGTGACTGTGTATGGGTTTTGGCTTTGGGTTTTTATTATGCGAATTATCGAAAATTGAGTGTCGCGACGTTCGCGTCAAACGTGTGCGAGCAGCGTTTTTGAGTCGCAGCTTCTCCCTCCCACCCACCAGCAATGAGTGAGTTTGGTTTTTGCTCGCTTTTAACTGCAATTTGTAGTTGTTTGACAAATTTCATTAATTCAACGCCAACTAAATATGTATTTATCAGTTGATTATAATTCTGATCAAAGGAGCTTATCAAATAGTAGTCAATGAGAAATCAATCGTACTCAATACTTCAAAATAAATACAAATAATAAAAAACTACAAAATTATCGCAAAATAAATATTTATTGCCGGCAGCGAATTAAATGCAATTAAAGCTGAACAGTGAGTACAAAAAAGTCTTTACTTTTATCCAATCCATAAACTACAGTTGAAATATTTTCAAATCGTATGAAAACGATTTTAACATATTTTTCACATTTTTTTTATAATAAATTTTATAAAATTATACATATGTATTCATTATTAATTTTATTTGAATTTTATAAAATATGTATGTTTGTACATAGCTTACTTAGCTCTAAAAGTAAACTAAATACGGTATTTCGAATACTATGTACTTAGTAAATAAAATCATTATCTGATCAATTCTTCGAATTTATAATTAATTCATAATTAACTTAACAATTACAATCAGTCAAAGATTGTTGACCACCGATAAAATAAAATATCAAATGAAAATGTTCGCTTAATTATACAATTAAATTATAACTATGTTTCCCATTGATTAGCGAATGAATTAAAAATACAAAATAAATGTGATTTCGACTCAATTGAAATGAGTTCGAAAAAACATTTCGAACATCTTGCGAACCCCTGCGCTCGATTGCAGCTGCAACTCAAACTTCTCCGACGCGCTGCGAGCGTCAACTGAGCGAATGAGCGAGCGCGCGATTCGCATTCACTCAAAGCTGAGTTAAGTTGCGGCTCTTGAGTGAAATGCTGGTTGTTGAGTGCGATTGTTGCTGTAACAAACACTTGTTTGTTTTGTTCTTGTTCTTGCTCTTGTGTTTGTTTTTGTATTTGTTTTTGTTGCTTGCTGCTGCAATAGCAAGTAGTGGCATTGCCATTTCCCCGTCGCCGACGTCGCTGCTGCTGCAAGCTGAACTCTCAACCCCCAACCCCCCAATTCCAAGTCTAGCCCAAGCATTCATCCATCGATTGTCAATCACCATTTGACTCTCATGTGCACAAATGAGAAGGAACGAATGAAAGAAAGCTTCGCGCCTGGCAATCGCGTGTGCTTTTTTACACACTCACACACACACACACTCATGTGCACACATGGACAACTGTAAAAGAAATGGTTGGCTGAAAGCAAGAAAAACCAAAGCGTTGAGAAAAAAAATCTAACAGCAATGAAATGAAATGAAATGAGTTTCGGCAGCAGCATCAGCAGCAGCAGTCGTCGTAGTCGTAGTCGTAATCGCAGCGACGACGCCAACGTCAGCCTGAGCCGAGCAACGGCTCCGAAGCCATCGTGTAGGTGGCCCTCCTTCCCATTTCCCTCTTACTTACACTCAGAGCCTCATCTTCCGCTCAGTCGGCTGCTTGGGCCTCTCGGCTCAGTCAGTGCACGACGCGTCTCTCGCACGATGCAACGCATTTAGCAGCTGCCGCTGCTGTTGCTGCTGTTGCTGGTTCTCTGTTTTGCATTAGGTGCGCGTTCGACCTGCCTCCCCTGGCAGCACCTCTCTCTCACCCCTTCGCCTATCACCGCCCATTGCGTCCATTGAACGTTGGGATAAGGTTTGCCATCGGCATCTACGACATCGTCGTCGTCGTCGTCGTCGCTGTCGCTGCTCGGCTGCTGCTTCTGCTAAGCTGCTGCTGCTGCGGCTGCGGCTGCACTTGGCGCTTCGATACAATTTGAACTCTTTCTTTATGTGCAGCGAGTAACGGTTCGCTTCATACTTTAACAAATTGGCTGATGAGGAGTGGGAGTTTTAGCGGTGGGGGCGGGGTTGGGGTTGTTGCGCCTGAACTTCAAAGATAAGAAATAAATTCAAAAAATTTGTAAAAATTAAGAAAAAATATTTTTTTAATTTTTTTTTTAAGAAAAAAAGACTGAATAATTTTATAGAGAAAACTTCATACAGTCGTCGGATAAAGTATTTTGACAAAACTAAAGTTAGATCTGCTCATGATTTGAACTTACTTTATGTTAAGTTTGGTCATTTATATTCCGTTTGAATGATACAAAACTTTCCATAACCCATTAAAAATATTGAATTCTTGTAAAAGTCAACTGTTTTGACCTTTTGCCTCGGCCTCAAACCAAAAATGTTTTGACGAAAAAAAAGCAATTCTTTTAGTGACTGCAAAAAATTGTTTTCAAAAATCTCTTCTCTAGTATTTTTTATGATTTTTTGAAAATTGCTAAAAATGACTATTTTCGCCACTTTTTCCTCCTTTTCGTACAATTTTTTTTCTGAGTTTATTTAATGCAAAATAAATAAAATTAAGAACTAATAATAATACAAAAATATCTATATTAAAATAAATTCTAAAATTAAGTTAAATACAAATTCCAAAAATTTGCTGCAAACTATTTTTATATCATTTATTTCTACTACTACTAAACAATTAACCAGATTTTATTTTTTTATTCTATAAGAATTAGATAAAATTATTTGCATAATAATAAGTATCAAATGTTTGAAAATCTTCAAAAAATTGTATATTATCACACATTTAAAATAAATGTTCTCAGATTTTATACATTTTTTATTAATTGCATTAAAATATGAACAATATTTAGAAAAATCTACAATCAAGAAAATACAAATTTAAACATCAAGTAAAATTCCATTAAAGATTTAAATATTTATATTTGGGATAAATTAACTCTGAAATAGTTTATCAAAAATACTATAATATATAAAAAATATTATAATAAATATGAATACTCAAGAGAGCTGAAATTTGTATTAAATAATATTTAAAAGTGGATTAAGTAATTTATAAATTAATATAAATAAGATTATTAATTTCTTTAATCTAAGCCACAAAATCTAATTACAGTCAAGCTTCCCTAGCTCGAATCTAATGGAAGAAAAAAGTTCGAGTTATGGAGACTTCGATTTATGGAAGTCTTTTTGTTCGGTTTAGAGAAAATCGAATAATAGACGTTCGAGTTGTGGAATTTCAACTGTAGAATTAAATGAAAACCTAATAACTTAAAATTATACAGATTTAATACTCCAAATAATAACTAATTGAAATAAAAATAAAAAATTAAAATTGAAAATAAATAAAATAATAAATTTATAATTTTAAATTCATTGTTTATGGTCTTTTCTAAGTAGCTTCCATTGCGAATTCCTTTATTCATTAGGTTTAGTCCTAAGCTCGTTACCTGACCCTTGGCCCCTCCCCCTGTGTTACCTGCCTCCGTTCCAGCAGCTTGACCTTTGGCAAGCAACTGGAGGCAACAAAAAAAGAAGAAAATCGGAAAGCTTTACATAAAAATCGCCCCTTCCCCGCCAAACACACACACACACACAAGAGAGACAGACACATGGCAAGAACAAACCAGACACAATAATAATTTAAGCTACCCAACGAAATCCGCAAGGAAGACGACTCTACCCCTCTCTCCACACCTCCCCTCCAGAAAAGCTAAATAATAATAGATAATAAAAAAATAAGAAAAAGAAAAGAAAAGCAGGAGCAATTTAATTCATAAACAAGAAGAAAAATCAACTCAAAGCCGGCAAACACAAAACAAAGACTTCCCCATGCATTCTGTCCCTCTCTTTCTCTATCCCTTTCTCGCTCTTTCACATAAACAATCATAGCAGTCACTCATTCGTACGCTCTCGCTTTGTTGCCCACTCAGACAATTCCACTCAATCTGTGGCTCAATCAACAAAAAACTACATGAGCTAAATGCAAAATGTGAGCGCAACAAATTCCTATAAGTTTTTCCCAATCAGAAAAAAGGCGACAGAGGCACACAACCAGCAGCAGTAGCAGCAGCAGGAGAAGGCAGCGTCGACGTTGGCGTCGACGTCGACGACGCAGCTACAAATTGAATGCCAAGCCACAGCCAACACATATGTAGAGAGAGCGAGAGCAGGCGAATGTTAGAAAGAGAGCGACAGAGAGAGGGAGACAGTTTGAATGAATGAATTTCAATACATGCAACTGACAGCAGTTATCAGAAGGCAAGGCAAGGCAAGAGCACAGCACAAAAAAAAAGAAAAACGCACACAGACAGAAGAAGCAAAGAGAAAAAAATGAAAATAAAAAAGAAAGCAAAAAGTAAACACAAGAGCTGAGTGCAAGTTGTAACACGTACATATATGTATATGTATGTAAGCGGCAACGACAACGATGCCGATGGCAGCGACGGCGACGGCGCACAAAAATTGCTCAGCCCCAAAAGCAAAACAAACGAAAATCAAAAACCTATTGAAAAAAATCAAAAGCATTGCAGGGCAGTCACCAATTGAGTGACTCTCTGGAACTGTCTCTCTCTCTCTCTCTCTCTCTGTCAGTTGCTCTCGCTCTCGCCGCTCTCGAGTGGAAAAGCAGCGTTCGTTTCGTTCTCGAGCCACGACGAGTCGTGTCGTTTTGGGCGCGCGTTCGTGTTGCGTACCGATGTAACGTCGTGTACTTTTTGGGGTTGTCGACGCTGCGAGTCGTTCAGTGTTGTTCAGTCATCAACTGAATTCGTGACTGGCAACGTCGCCTGTGTGTGCCGCCGCCAGTGTCTGAGTGTGTGTGTGTTGTCTGTGACTGACTGTTGACTGTTGTAACTCACAGATCTGTCTCCATACAACGGAGTCAGTGCGAACGAATAGCGATAGCGAATCATAAGCAACGCCAAACAAAATAAAAAAAGAAACAGTTGCAAATCAAAACAAAACAAAACAAATTATATATTTATAAACATAATTATAATATCAACAACAACAACAACAGTAACAACAACAGCAACAACAAATAACGACAACAACCGAATAAGAAGAAGAAGCAAATGCAATCAGCACAAATTTAACTGTTTTTCAGTTGGCTTACACAAATCTTTTTTTGATCAATTTTTTTTTAACACGATTTATTTACAATTATCAAAGAAGAAGAAAATATACAACAAAAATATTCAAAATAAATCAAAGTGTGCGCGAGTGAGTCAAGTGTCAACAACAACAATAACAACAGTGCAACAACAACAACAACAACCCACAAAATAATCAGCAACAACCACAACACGAAGATGCAACAACGCAACTTCAAAGTTTAACAACAACAACAACAACAAAAGAAGGCAAATTTATCTCACATTCACCAAAAATCCAATCAGAATTTTCATTGGCCACCAACTTTTGATGCATTTTCCCCCCCGAAAACACAAATGGCAATAAATTTCAATGCCGTCGCAATTGTTGCAACAACAACGACAACAACAACGACAACAACAACAGCATCAAACAAACACATCTCGTGTTGTGTTTAATTCCAAGTGTTGTGTGTGCCTATGTGTGTGTGTGTGTATGTGTATGTGTGTGTGTGTGCGTGTGACAAAACCGTTACAACTCCAAGCTAAACAAATGCAACAAATACAAATTAATTAACAACATCTGCAACAACAACAGCAACAACAAATTGGCAGCAAAAGCTAAAGATACAAAAATTGATGAATTTTTTTGAGCACGTAGAAAAAAAGCCAAAACAAAACATAACAAAAAACAAAACGAAGCAACAACAAAGAGAGCAGAAGAAGAAGCGAAAGAAGTGTGTGAATATCTTATGTATTTGTTTATGTGTCTGTGTGTGTGTGTAACTAACTAAAATTTAATTCAATTAACTAACAAGACAAATTAGAAGAAGAAGAAGCAGAAGCAGAAACTGTTCTCGCCCATTTTGTGTGTGTTTTGAATTCGTTGCCCAAATGATTCAACAAACGGCGCAACAGACGCCGCAGCAGCAGCGATAACAACAACCAATAAAAAACAAAGGAAAATAACGGAAAAAAAACAAAAGCACAAAAAAAGAATTCGCCAAATCCAAAGACAGCCCACGAATGCAGCCAACATTGCCACAAGCCGCTGGGACAGCCGATATGGATCTGACGGCTGTTCAATCAATCAACGATTGGTTTTTCAAAAAGGAGCAAATTTATTTATTGGCACAATTTTGGCAACAGGTAAGTCAACCTGCCACTTCCACCTGCCACTTCCACTCCCACCCACAACAACAACAACAGCAACAACAACTTTACCACCCCCATGCCACATAGTATAAACAAACAACCAATCAACAAAGAGTCAAGTTTTTAAGCCCAAAACACACAGTTGCAATTTTAGAAGCTGTTCTCGCTTACGAAATCGCAATTAAGAAAACTTTGGCTTTTGTTTTTAATTTAAAGTCAGTCAATTGAGAGATCATGCGTAAAGTTCTTAGTAATGCTCACCACAATTTAGTTGAGGATGTTGCCAAAAACAAATTTAGTTGAGGATGTTCCAAAAAACGAATTTAGTTGAAGATGTTCCCAAATGCAGAAACGCTCGCCAAAAGTGGCACACTTTGTTCAAATCAGATATATAAATTTAAAGATTAAGATTTGAATTATTCAGTAAGCCCCTAAGCAAACTGAATTGGAAACTTAGTTTGAGATGTTCCCAAAAACACAAAACACCCACAAAATAAAGAAAGTTATAATTAGTAGTGACTTGTGGGTTAAATCTCTATACCTGGTGATATAGTGGGAAACAAGGATGAAGTTTATACTTCTTCGATTTGATAGCACATGAACAATATCCGTTTTAAGTTAACTGAAGAAAAAGGAATTGAATTGAAAACAACGATTCGAAAGAATTTGAAAATCTGTAACCAATTAAAAAAAAAGTCGAGTTCTATTTGAGTCAAACTTCAAAGCATTACAAAGTTGAAAAAAACATAATTTATTAATTTTAGAAACCTTTGATAGCATTGAAGATAGCATTGGATTGATATTAAAAAAAAAACATTTTGTTTTGGACTGCACAAAAATAAATAAAGTAACAATTTCAAGCTTGAAATAATAAAAAAAAGGTAAAAATAACTTGAAATGAATTTTAAATCCATTTGAAATTAACAAATTCAATTTTAACGAATTTTGCGTTTTCCAAAATTAATGCATTGCAATTGAAATGACATAATTTCTTGAGTTTCTCAGCAAATCAAAATGAATATAAAATATAGGACTGAAAATAGGAAAATGCAAATGGGGTACAAAAAAAAAAGATGAAAAAAACTCCCACACTTATGGAAAAACAAACAACAAAACAAATATGAAAATGATATGCAATGCAATTTTTTCATTTCAGTTTTGGAAAATGAAAAAAAACAAAATAGTTTTGTGTTATTTTTTGTTTTGTATGTTTGCAATTCAGTTGCAACTAATTGAGTTTGCGTGTCTGTGCCAATTGTTTTTATTGATTTCTGAAAATTTGTTTACAAAATGTAACAACAACAACAACAGCAGCAGCAACAGCAACAAAAATAATAACAATAACTAATAGCTGAGCGATTTTAGGCATGAATTGCTAGCAAATTGTTTCGAGAAAAGTGTTCAACAAGTCGCTGGGGATTTTTGCATTTGTCGATCTTTAGCTGATCGTTGAACCAAAAGTTAATGGGCACACACACAAGCACACACACATATACACACACACATACAAAGATATAGAGAGACAGATCTTGAGTCGACAAAAAAAAAAGAGTCCAAAGTGTTTCCAACATTTTCTTCTTCTCATAATCAACACAACATCATAATGATGATGATGATGTTGCACAGCAGACGAGACGACAATTTTTGGCCGCATGCCAAACTTGAAACTCCAACAACAAGTAGCTCCAGACTCAGACTACAAGTATCTGCATCTGCCAGATACATTTATGTTGCATCCATCCATCCATCTATCTGCATCTATAACTATATGCATGTATCTATAAGTTGGCATGATAATTGCAGTTTGTCTGGCTTCTAATTGCTGTTCAGACTTTTCAAATATAAATCTATCTAGATCTAAATCGGTATCATATGCAACTATAACTCGATGTATCTATAAGATACATATCCCTTTAACTCCATCAAATTAATTAATGTTTGTCTGCATTCTAATTGCTATTAAGCAAACAAATCGAACAATCATCATCTGTAGACAGCTGCAGCTACATTTATTCCTTCATCACCCCCTAGTTGCCTCTTTCCCCTCCACTTTCCCCCCTCCCCGACTCATCTCGCTGGGGATAATCATTCGCAGAATGCAAAACAACAACTGAAAATTCTTAGAAATTGGCATTGCAATTGATTTACATTGACGGCGACTCTTCGCTAGACCTGAGCCCAGATTTCTAAGTACTTTTCACAAATATAGTATATATTCATATATACTTATATTTGAATACAAATATATATGTATATATATGTATATATTCATATATAGTTGTGAGTACATTCGTTTCTTGATGTTTTGCCTTCGTTTTGCCGTCGGCAAATTTTTGCATGCTTGCATGAAATTCAATCCAAATGCAAATATTTTTATAGATAGTTGTATCGCCCACATCTGGGGATTTTTTTTCTTTCTCGAGGAAGAGAGAGAGAGAGAGAGATATGAGATTTTAGAGTGCAATTAGTGCAAAGTGCAGTCGGCGAGTCAATCAATAAAACTTAAATAAGCAAAACCAATTTGCGGCCACGCCCCGTTGCGGTTCGACAGAAGGAAACGGCTAGAAAACGAAGAAGAGCAGCAAAAGATGAACTGAAAACTTAAGATACATAGATACATGTGAAACTATAGACTGAACTACGAGTTACTCTCCAATGAACAAAATAATAAATTTTAATACAGAATTCACTCAAATAAATATTTTTAAAAGTATACAAAATATTAAAAACATTAAATTTATTAATGAATATATATTCAAGAAATCAAATCAAGTATTTAATATTAAATTAAAACCTTTATTGGAAATGAGTTATAATTTTCAAATGCAATACAAATAATAGAAAACTATAATAGTATATTCTACATCAATGAAAACGTTAACAAATATTCTAGTAGAGTATACAAAATGATTTTGAAAGCGTTCTCTTCAACTTCTTTTTTGAGTTTTGTTGGCCATCGATTCGCAGAATTTTGGAGCGAAGCGCGTTCTTAACGAGCATTTGATTTGTTATTAATGGGGGGCGAGTGAAGACCAACAAAAAAACGCCAAGAAAAAACAGCAGAGGAGTAGAGGAAAAAGAGGCAAAGAGCAACTAAGTAACTTGGCAAATTGTTTTGGTTGCCGAGTATTGAAAGAATTTCAAGTTGAGATCAGTCAAAACAAATGATGTGTATGGCAATTAGACACAGATCGATTTGAAGTCTGATCTCTTGAGTTGAGTTGAGTTGAGTTGACTTGAAGTGATCTCATCATTTGGCTTATCAGCGATAACAATAACATATAATTATGGCCAAAAATAGGTCGAAATCTGTTCCCATAAATAAGTATCATTGACACATGTACAAGTGTGTACAAGGCAATGTATGTAGATCCGAATTGTGTAATCATAAATAACAGATAATCAAGCTAAACATATTAATTTGTAAGGCCAAATATAGAAGTTTATTAAATAATTAAGAGTCAGACAGACAGACAGACAGTTGAAGCGCAAACAAAACCTTCAAGCAGCTGTCCAAATTGTACGACATTTTCAGCCGCCCCCGTGTCACTTGTATTCGATCTTCCCCCCCTTTTTTCAACAACTTTTAGAGTATTCATTTCATTTCTACAAGTTTTTTGTTTTTTTTTTGTTTTGGGCCTTCAAATCGCAGTCGAAGTCGAATTGGCACCAATTCAACAAGACTGCCAGATTGACAGAAATTATTATACCATATATCAGATGGTAATACTCGTACTCCAGATATATAAATATATATGTATCTATAATTAAAAAAAACTAGCACAGTGGCACCAAATCCATTTCCGTATTTTCGATTGCAAAGCAACTTCAACACAGAAACAAAGACTGAGAACAAAAAAACAACGATCTATAAAAAGCTAAAACCCGGTCGCAATGCAATCTATAAACTTGACCCATTAACATGGCCAAAAGCAGAAGAAGCAGCCGCTGTCATTTGACTAAGCAAAATCTGTCATTGATTTTCGCTGAGTTGCGAACCAAAAAAAAAAAAAAAAAAAAAAAATAGATAGATAAATGAACAGAACGAATCGAATCGAAAGCAACCACAACCAATTTTAATTGCCAAACTGCATTGCTGACCGAAAAAAAAAAAGGAAGGCAGAGAAGAGAGAGTCAAATAGATATTATTATTATTTTTTAAAATTTTTTTTTTTTTTTTTTTTGCTGGCATTAATCAAATTGAAACCGGTTCGCTGTGTGTCAGCCACCACCAGGGGGCAGAGGCAGAGGCAGGGGCAGGAGTAGCAGCACCACCACCGCTTTTAATAGTTTAAAAGTTTATTTCAAATATGGCGGTCGAAGGATTGAAGTTCTCGTTCCCATTTGCATATTGTGCCGAAATGAGCAGCAAGCAGCAGCCCCTGGGCTGTGTCAAGGGTTGTGCTTAGTGGCTAAGCTATTAGATACACACACACACACACAGATACAGATACAGTTGGAGATACAGATACAGCTAGAGAGATACATGCATAGAATACATTGATAGAGATCAGCGGCGTGTGTCACATATAATTTTTAGCATTTTAAGTGCAATTTACTGACGGGGCTAATGAGTCAGCCCAAGGGTTAAAAATCAGAGAAAACCACCCACCCATTTACACACACACACACACACACTCGCGCACACACAAATAGATATTCGAAATTCGAATGCTGACGAATCGAAGCGAAACTGAACTGAAAACTGAAAACTGACAACTGAAATTGAAACGGTCGAATGTGCGAGTCAATCGCTCGATCGCTGGAGATATGTTAATATAATTAAATTAATTTGTCAGCACGGAAATTAAAACCACGCAGCCTCTCACAACAACAACAACAATCTATCTATGAGCATATGTATCTGTATCTATATCTATAACAGGCGACGGCCCCCAAAGCGACACAACAACAACAACAACAACAAACACAACAAAAACGACACAAAAACTGAAAATCGAACAATTAAACGAGGGAGCACATAGGCGTGGGCGTCAAGGGGGCGAGGGGGGGCGGCAAATGGGGAGACATACTTTGGTATGTGAAATAAAAAATCATTTGAAAACAAAAAAAAAACCGAACCGAACAGAACAGAAATTAATAATTATTATTAAAAATTGAGTTCATGAACTGTATATTGTGTGTGTGTGTGTGTGTGTGTATGCGATAACTTGCCTCTGACTCTTGATCAATTTTTATTATTATGATTATTACCATTATTATTCCGAGTGAATATTGTTGTTGTTTTTGCTGCTTTTCCGGTTAGCTAGACGCTCTCCTACTACTATGATATATGTATGTATATGCCAGTAATTATTAATAGCTGCTGGCAGCTAATTGAAGCATTTTATAACAATTTTTATTAACTATATATCCATACATATCGAACTTTTCGTTCTCATCAAACTCAGTCTATGGGGAAACTTGACAGAAACATCAGATGTGTTGAGATGACATTTTTTAAACTGATCATTTCTCGACTTATTGAAAACACAACTAATTATTTAGTAATTATTTGAATCAGATTATCAAACCATATAAAATTAATGATATACTGAAATGTTCTTACATAACTCGACAAATCGCTGAGTTAAATCAATTAGCTAAATTTCAACTTTAACTAGAACTCAAAATGAATGCAAACTGATAATTTCAGTTGAATTGCTAGAGCTAAAGACACGTTAAACGTCAGTGTCATTATTATCACATCTAGCATGGCTTAAAGGCTACCAAAAAGCACAAAGGCAGCCCAAAAAAAATAAATTGAAAGAAATGAAATGAAAAAAATTATGCTTATATGAAAAGGAGATTCAACTGCTTTTGTGTGTACAACTTAATAACGACTAATTGTCTTTTTATATGCATGCCATAGCGTGGCTTTGTGTGTGTGTGTGTGTGCGTGTGTGTGTGTGTGTGTGTGTGCGTGTGTGTGTGTGTGCAACTGCAAACCTGTCTTGAAAATCTTTTTAGCTGCCGCCCGAGTCCGACAACGATGACGACGACGACGTTGAGTTGAGTTGAGTTTCAGAGTCTTTCATCTTCAGTTGTCAGTAATTTGTGCAGCTCAATATATCAGTCGATATCTTATGAGTTTTTAATTTCAGGGGTCTCTCGTCTCGTCTCATCTCATCTCGTCCCGTCTCGCTCGCACATCAATTTGATTTCCTCTGTTGCAGAGTTGTTGCAGAGTTTTTCCAGCCGCTGTCTGAAAAGGACAAATCGTTCAAGACCCTCGAACTGCCACAACTTGACTTCAACTCGGCTGAGGATATTGAATAAAATATCATTTTGTGCACGCCCATTTTAAAAGAGAAGCTGTACACACACACACACACACACACACACACACCAAATAATAATAATAATAAAACAAAAACAAAAAAAAAAAGTGAACTCTCCTCAAGACGTTTGTGGCTGATGTTGATGATGATGAGTTTTTGTTGTTGCTCCCTTGACCAGGCTTGTTGTGTATTGGCAACTTTTGTGATCGATACGCGATGCAAAAGTTTCATCTGCACTTGTCCCCCCCCCTCTCTTACCACCTCTTCCCCCCGTTGCTGTTGAGTAATGACCAACGCCCGAGGAGCGCACATTAAAAAGGAATCATCATTATTGGCAGTTCCATTGGTGGGGGGATCAAGGATTTTATATATGTATGTATGTTATGCTGCCATTAAGACAACACCAAAAGCGCAAATATCTCTCTCTTCATCTGTCTGTCTGCTATTTTGTGCATTCCATTTAATACCATTCCGTTTATTTATTATTATTATTTCTTTTTGTTGCAATTTAGCTATTTTCAGTTTTTCTCGTTTTCAATTTTGCATGAAAATTATTTGCACACAGTTTTACAGCCGCCGTTGCGTTGTCGTGTTTTTACAATTTTTTATTGATGTTTTAATTAAGTTGTTGGCTTTTCTATTTCCCTCTCTCTCTCTCTCTCTGTCTCTCTCTTCAGATTGCATACACGCCCACACATCGCTTGCCCTCTTGGAAATTTTCTTGCATCAAAATGTGTTGATTTTTATATGCAAACCTCCGTTGATTCCCCTCTGCCCCTCAAACGATTTCTTCTAGCTGTTGTTGTTTTTATTATTTTTGGCACGACATGAAAATTAGTTTAGAAAATAATTTGCTTTGACTTTGAGTGCTTGTTGCGATTTGCAATAGATTTTTTTTTTTCTCTTCTCTTCTTATTTTTTTTTATTTTTTTGCTTTGTCGAGTTCTGTTTTTTGTTTGTTTTCTTTAATTTGTTGCCATTGCGGGCAAACGCTACAAGCATTTTAATGTTGAAATTTTTGTTGCTGTTATTGAAACATTTGATGTGCAATAACATTGATGTTTATCCAGTTTACAAATAACACGATTCTAGAAATTTCGCACTCCTATAGATTATCCGCAAGAATAACCCATAAGAGATACATTTAATGGGTAGATACTTTATCACAAAGTTCCTAAACAAGTTTTCAGCAAATTATAAAGTCATTTAATGACTTAATGTTCAAGAGATTGTTAATAAGTGTAAGTTGAAAGTAAGCTTGCATACTATATGATCACTGTATAAATTTCAAGTTCCATTCAATGACGTTTACCAGATACAAATTCGGTTTATTCGGATTAGCTTTGAAAAAAACTAAGAAAAGTTATGTGAATATTGATTTAACGTTATTCATTCACAATATAGTAAAATTTAAGTATTTTTCAATGTCGTTTAACCATTCTTCATTCAGTTTTTATAGGTTAATACCAAGATAAACAAAGTAAACGCACATCATAATATCGTATTTCAAAATTATACCTTATTATTACTCAATGTTATATTGGCTTCAATAGGTTGGCATTGAATGAAGTAGAACTTTTGCGCCAAGTAAGCCAATTTGCAGCTGGCCAATATCACACATTTGGGGCATGCAATTTGTTGATGTTGCCCATTTGGCAGTACACACACACTAACCAACAAAACTCTATTGGGCTCACCTGGGCCAACCTTATCAGAGGTGTCAAATTTTGGTTGAGCTTCTCTTTTTCTCATATATATTTTCTTTGGGTTTTTTTTGGGGTGCATTGACAGCAAAACTTGTTTCTATCATTGTTATTTGTTCTCCTCTTCTCTGATGTTTAGTTTTTTTTTTGTTTTTTGTCAATTTACAGAAAGGGTTCGATTACAGGCTCTATAAGTTGCCAGTTGGCAGTTGTGAATATTAATCTGATTGTGTCTATGCCCATCATTGACCAGGGGACGTTTCATTACGATACCGGTCTGAGGTCTAGGGGTTGATCGCAATCTCGCCCTCTCTATCACACCATCTAACTCCTCTCACTCTCACTCTCTCTCTCTCTCTCGCGCGCTGGACGCTTCCAAAGGGTTCAGAGTGCGACGTTCTTTTTTGGTCTTGGGGTTGGATTTAGTTTGATGCTTCTCGCAGTTTGTCAGTTTGTGAGTTTGTCAGTTTGTGAGTTTGTCAATTGTCAGTCGGGCGCGCCTGTGCGCCATAATTTATCAGTTGTATGCAAATGAGTTTGATTTATTCAATGAGCTGCGCACAATTTTATTTTATGCCCATTAGCCGGAGTATATATCTCATTTTTTTCGCCTGCCTTTTTTTTCACTTTTTTGTAGGTTTTTTTTTTTCTTTTTTTTTTTTTTTTGATTTGTAAAATTTTTAAATAAAAAGCAAATAAGCGACGACCCTTTTATTTTTTTTTATTTAGTTTAGTTTGTGATTCGGTAATTGTAGCCACGGTACAGCTGGCGGTTGATTCGTTGATACATATGTTCGATAGTTCATAGTTTTGGGTCTAGGGACTCTCGGGATGCATTTGTCGAGTGTCGTCGTCGTCATCGTCGTCGTCGTCGTCGTCGTTGCAGTTGCATGCTACAAAGCAAATCATCGCCGCGGCTCATTGCAAGGCAACAGACGTAAAAAAATTACAAAAAAAAAAGAAAAAAAACAGAACAGAAAAAATATAAAGGAAAAACTGAATAAATCTAAAATATATCTGCGGCATATGCGCGATCATTGACAGGGGAGCAGCAGCAGCAGCAGCAGGAAGAGGGAAGGGGAAGTGCGAGGGGCATGTAAAATAAAAACATATTTATGTGTGCTGTTTGTTCCTTCTGTCTGTCTATCGTTCTCTCTCTCTCTCTCTCTGTCTCTCTCTCTTTCGCCCCACTCAATCATAAAGCATTGGCAGGCGTAAATCAAATCAAGTAGCAATGCAACAGCAGCAGCAGCAACAGTTGCCGCTGCTTGCTGCATGTTGCACGCACAGACGCTCAGACAATGATTAAGTAGGCAAAATGCACTCGCTTCCCTGCCCCATTCTACGCCCCTGCCCCTGCCCCTGCCCCCTTCACATCACTTAACTACACTCGATTCTCCTGACACTCTCGCGCTCTCTTTTACACACTTGATCTGCGCACTCTTTTACACACTGTGCCCATTCCCATAGCCATCCCATTCCGATTCTCTCTCATTCCCGTTGTTGTGGCATTTTTTCCCCCTTTTATGTTTTTAATTATTACCGTACGGCATTTGGCGGCAGCTTGACTAAAAACACAACAACACTGGCAAAACTAAAAGTATATATACATAAAAATCAACAACAACAACAACAAGAAGAAGAAGAAACTTTAGCATATCAACATCAAGTTGTGCGGAACTCGTGTGGAGTCGCCATGTCTCGATGTCATATCCATCGCTCGCATCTTTCCAGCTTCAGTTGCAACTTCAATTTCAATTTTAACTCCATTTCCATTCTCATTCCCATTCCCATTCCCATACCCATCTGCCTCTGTCAGTCCTTGACAAGCAATGCTCTTGTCTGTCCTCCTATCACACTCTCTGAGTTTGTTAGGGCTCACTATTGATCACTTCTTATAAGTGTGATCAGAAAATGAGACTAATTTGAATTCTTGGTAAACTTGAAATCGCCATATGATCAGCAGATCGACAATTGTGCAGTTTTCTTTTCAAACGATCGTCAGTCTGCGTAATTTAGGTTGATGAAGATCAGCAATTGATCATTAGTGCTATCATTGTTTTAAATTAATTATGATGTGAATTCTTCCCAAGTTTTTATAAGATCATACGATATGATCCTCCGTCCAGCTCAACAAACGATTCTCAGTGTCCAACTCTCCAAAAAGCTTACTAGATATTGATAATTCAGCAGCTCAAGAACTTTTCAAGTGATCTTTCATGATTGGACAAAAAGAAAAAATATTTCAAGTATTCGAATCTAGAAAAAAACGAATTCACAAGAAGCTCTACAGTATGGTTTTTGTGTAGTATTCAAATTGATCAATTCAGATCCGATCAGTTGAGATCGGATCGGTTGATAAAGTTCTGATAATATTTACTATAAACCAAAGACGCCCACACAAAATATAAGAAATTCTCATCGCATCGCATTTGCTTTCCACACAATTTTCCAACACAACTGCTGATGATCATGATAATGATAATGATGATGATCAGCTCATCATAATGATGATCCACTGACGCTGCCTTTTTGTCTTCTTTGGTTTTTTTTTGAAGTATGAACGACAAGTTCTTTGACGCTCAGCTCTTGTTTAGTTTTTGTTTTTTTTTTTTTGTGTACCCGAAACATGCGAGTGAATGTATATGAATTATTATATAGATCAGCTGCATACGAATGAACGACAGATCAGCGACAGCGACAGCTACTTGAGAAACCCCCTCTCAGGCCCCCTCAGACCCCCCCCCCCCGTGTTCATACACATACTTATAATACGGTTGCTCTTGTCATTTACTAAATACTTTGCTGTTTAGCTGCTCCGAACAACAGGCAACTGCCAGGCGATCAATGTGATCAATCGCGCTTCAATTTTTCTTCTCTGCTTCCCAAACAGATTTCTTCTTATATCTTTTTTTTTTGTTTTTGCTTTTTTCATTTCGTTAAAATTTTTTTTCTTTTTTATTTGGTATTTCTGTTTTGTCGTTTCGGTTGGTTTTTTTTTTTTTTGTCAGCGGAAATCTTTTGTGTGTAGCTCAAGTGGTGCCTCTTGTTGTTATTGTTGTTGTTGTTGTATTATTAGCTAGTTCAATTTTTGTCGGTTGCGGGTGTGTGCGGGCGTTTGGCCGCTGCCGCTGCCTCTGCCGCTGCCTCAGTCGCTGCCTCAGTCGCAGCCTCAGCCTCCAACAAGTGGCAGTTGAACGCCGCTAAGTAGCTCAGATAATGGCAGCGCGTAATGCCACAAAAGTCCCCTTCCTGAAATAATTGAGTGTCAATTATACACACACACTCACACACTGATACACCCAGACACTCACACACTCACACACCCATCCATCCGTCCATCCATGCAGACATTTAGTGAGTTTTTGGTGTTACTTGATGTCAGCTGTTGAAAATATTAAGGAAAAAATTATAGGCGTAAATATTATGCATTTTTTGTTTGTTTGGTGTCTCACATTTTTAATGTGCTTTGTTTTTTGTTGTCGTTGCCGCTATTGAGACAGGCGGCTTTCCAAAAACCAAAAACGCCTTCGTTATTAATTTATGAGCTCCAATGCAAGCGGGAAAATCGAACAATTCCCGTGGAGCTAAGCAAATGCGCATATGCTGCAGTCTAAAAATATGTGCATGCATTCAAAATATTTGACTGAAAGTCTACAAACCTTACAAAGTCTACAAAACGTTAATGCAGACTATGAGAATCCAAAAGAATCAATTGCAAATTATTAAAAATTAGTCAACTATACTGCAAATTTTGAAAACTCTACAAAGTCTCCAATTTATGCATAAGCTACCCAATGTTTAGCAAATATCTTTGAACACATTATTAATCACACAATACTTTAAATTTAGCAAACTCTACAAAGTCTCCACTTTATGCATAAGTCTCCCAACTCTATAAAATGTAAGGCCAGTCTCTGTAAATGCACAGAAGCAAGGTCACAATATTTTTTTACACCATAGTGTAAATTTGGCAAGTTCTACAAAGTCTCCAAAAAAAATCTCCACAAAGTTGACTTGCAAAAACTTTGGTTTTAAAAGAATTGCAGCAAATTTGTGAGCTCTACAAACTCGACAGGAAACTCTCCACCAAACTCTACACTAATATTAAATATTAAATGCCGCAGCACAAGTGTTTAAGCAACAACAACAACAACACATGTGCACACTTTTAATATGCGTAACAACAAATTGCACTTGCTTGGCAGACATCATCATCATCATCGTCCACTTTGGGGCGCTGCCACAGCCACTGTGACTCTGACTGCCACAGTGACTGCAACTTGCAACTGCCACTGGGGGCATTGTGGAACAGCAGAGGCTAATAAAAATTTTCGCTTCTGCCATATCGAACGACATAAAAACTGATCGACAACGACAAATATAACTCGGCGACTGAGTAAAGGGGCTGCAAGGGGTAAAGATTGGCCATAGGGTTGGTAGGCAGGAATAAAAGGGGAGTGTGAGAGAAAGGAGGAGGAGGTTAGCGGGGCGGCGGGCACAAAATAATGTCCACAACTAGCTCTGTCTGTCTGACTATATTTTTTTTGTTTTGTTTTCGTTGTTGGTGTTGTTGTAAATTTTAATGATCTGTCATTTCGATTTATTTTATTTTATTTTCGAACACACACAAAACCCAAAAGAGCCACAGACAAAAGAAGCACTGCGAAAGCAGCAGCAGCCAGAGGAAGGGCAAGGGAAAAAGTGGGGAACGGGGGTTGTCTGTGCTGAGGGATCGCTCGATCGCTGACTGCCACTTCATAGAGCGCACGTCAGCTGCATATTAAATTAAAAGGTATTATATTGTACTAAATATACATACGTACGTATCAAAGAGAAGCAGAAGAGTGATCGAGAGGCATAAGAGAGAGTGTGTGTAAGAGCGAGATGCAGCCAACACAGATAGACGGCATATTGTGCATGTGATTTGACAAAAAGTGAACTTGTGCGACAGACAGACAGACAGACGGAACAGACGTAGGGACAGAGGGACAGACGGACAGCGAGACAATCCCACAGTTCGATAAAAATATCCAACACACATCGATAGAATTTGAATTTCGAATTTGAAACCAAGTTCTCAGTTCAAATTTGGCATAGTTTCGGTATAGTTTTTGATGGGTGCTACAAATCGTGGCGACGGGGGTGATGGGTGGTGATGGTTGAGGGGGGACCCCATTGTGTTCACGCTGGGAACTAGAGCGCATTGCTGTCCCATTGTGTGTGTGAAAAAGACACACACACACACACATGCATCATATAAATATATATATTTATGTATACTTATATTGTGTGGCTTTTAATTTATTTGTTTTTTTGATTTCACAATATTTCGATCGACCAAGAAAATAAATTTTACCACATAAATTTCGTGTGTTTCTTCTTCTGCTTCTTCATTTATATATTTATTTATTTGTTTTTATTTCGTTTGGCTGAAAATAAAAATTTATTGAAAATCTGAAAATCCGCCACTGAGCAGCAAGAAACAAAAGAACGCAAAGTAGTCATAAAATTTTATAAGATTTTTTTCAGAACTTTGCGTGTTTCTTGGCTTCTCAGATCTATCTATAGATCTATAGATCTAGATATCTATGTACATATATCTATAGCTATATAGTCATAGATACTGGCTATCATCAGATTTGTCGATTGCCGCCGTCGATTGGCAAATGTGCACCTCATTTCCCTGCTCACGTGGGCGTCCATTGTCTCCGGGCAACTAATCCCCCCCATAGTTTCGCCTTCATTGTGTCAACATTTTCTATTGCTAATTTCACGCTAATTTATATTCTTTAGTCTCTGTATCTATATACATACATACATACATACATATATTTTGTATTATTGTAAGCTTTGTTCTTGGCAGAATATATTGCCTCATGGCTCGATCACAAGTTGCCACGCTTATTTTGAATAGATACTTTTTTTTTTTTTTTTTTGCCATTCAACGCACACTTTTAAATGAAACCGACAAATGATATCAAATATTAAAATAAAAACAAAAAGTATAGATTCTCTTTAATGTTAACTCCAGTTTAAATGTACAACATTATTTTTGTGCTGTTCTCAATTGCAATTTCGCCTGTAGTTTTCAGCGCTTCAGCGACAAGTGATATCAAATAATAATGAATATTAAAATAATAATAACAAAAATTATAGATTCTCTTTGATGAAAACTCCAGTTTAAATGTACAACATTATTTTTGTGCTGTTCTCAATTGCAATTTCGCCTGTAGTTTTCAGCGCTTCAGCGACAAGTGATATCAAATAATAATGAATATTAAAATAATAATAACAAAAATTATAGATTCTCTTTGATGAAAACTCCAGTTTAAATGTACAACATTATTTTTGTGCTGTTCTCAATTGCAATTTCGCCTTTAATTTTCAGCGTTCCAAGAAACAAAAACACCAAACAAAAAAAATTAAATTATAAACAAAAATAGAAATTCAGCTAGTAAACTATAAACCTTGTTAAGCAAAAATCCTTATCGTCTTATTCTCATTTACAATATCGCCTGAATTTCGCTGTTATTACGTTTTGTTAAAGTTGTGTTTTGTTTTTATAGATTTGCTCAGTTCTTTACAAATCACAGTGACTTTATTATTAATTTGAAAGTTTGTTGTTTTTTTTTTGTTTGTCGCACGGAATACCCTTAATGCATTGCTACTGTTCTTTGGAGTGTTCCATTAAACGTTTAATAGGCCATCAAACACATTCGTTGGGCGTTTATCAGCAGCAGTACACACACACACACACACACACACACACGTACACACTCGCCTACTCATACTCGAATTATTGCAGATTTATGGAGCTAGTGGCCCCAACCCTTAACGCGTCGTGCCTAATGTGCTCCAATCATAATTGGCAAGCACTGATAATGCAACCCTCTTAAACAGACCCAACCCCCTCACTCCCCCTCAGCATCCCTGTCTCCCCCTTGTGCCTCACTCACACTCCCCGTTAATTATGAAATAATGTCAAAAACGTTGTCTAAACGTTGTTCTCCCCCTCATATTCGTTCCTTTTTATCCACTCGTTATGAAGCAAAACTTTGCTCACTTTTAATTGACTACAATTTTTGGCATGTGTGTGTGGGTGAGTGTGTGGGTGAGTGTGTGTGTGTGTGTATGTTAGTTTTTGGGCTAGTTCTATTGAATTGTCGGACTGCTGAGGGTCTCTGATGAGTTTTATGAGTTTTATGGGCTCGTTTCCCAATTATGAAGTCATAATTTCTGTCATATCATGCGGACGCCTCGATCGGTGGCTATTGATAAGCCTCGTCTAGTGTTTTAACAGGAATGCCCACAGCAGCAACAACAACAACAACAACAACTAGACACTTGAAGTGTTTTTCTTGAAGTGCTTAAATTGTTGCAGCGTTGCCAGACTGTTGGCAGCTGCAGCTTTGAAGCAAGTCATTAACCCTTTGATGCACACACAAAAGCAAAACACTCGCAGACAGAGACAGAGACAGTTACAGTTATAGGCACATTAACAGTTAGCTGCTGCTTCTTCTTCTAGCTGTTGTTGTTGTTGTTGCCCAAAAACTATGCCAAAAAGTTTCAAGGACATGTGCAACATACACGCAACAGCAACAACAACAACGGCAACACATGCGTTTTGTGGCTTTTTTGAGACGCACAGAGAGAACGAGTTAGAGTGGGAGAGCGAGAGAGAAAGAGAGAACGCCTAAGTTGCTGCTGTGATTTTTGTTTCGCCGCCGCAAAACGTGCGTAATTAAACGTGTATGTGTATGTGTGTGTGTGGGTGTGTTGTCTAACAACAGCTGCTGTTTAAGTCTTTAAACTATGCACACACACACAAACACACACATACACACGCACACACACACACACTGACACTGCAGCCAAAATGTATGCCATGAAAATCATTTTTGGGCGCTTTAAATTGTTGCTTGTTGTGTGTATTAAAGTAGGCTCACACACAAAGAGAGAGACAGAGAGAGAGAGAGAGGGAGAGAGATAAAAAGAGCCAAGCTAGTTGCCTGTTTTGAAGCTCAAGGACAATGTTTGGGCCACGTTCGTTTTGTTGTTGTTGTTGCTGTTGTTGTTGACTGCCTTTTTAGTTAAAGTTCAAGACAGGCTGAGGCAAAAATGCCTTAAAAATAGATGTGTGTGTGTGTGCCGCAAACCAAACACACAAACAAACAAATGTAGTTGTATAAATATACATATATACTTGCTACTAAAACAACTACTACCTTTTTTTGGCAGGCTGTTTTTGCTACTAATTTTGCTACTACTTTTGCTGGCAGCAGCAGCAGAAATCAAGACAAATAACGAGCGAGATAAATAGAGAAGGAAAAACAGTGTTACTGGTAGTGGGAATGGGACAGACAGAGAGTAAAGTGTGGGCTGTGTGTGTGGACTCTGTGTGTGTGGATTGTGGGCTGTGTAAGGGTTTTTTGACGCCCACAACAGTTGTGTGCTTAATTTACTTCTTAGTTGTGTATGTGTGTGTGTGTGTGTGTGTGTGCCTAACGCTATGCAACAGAAAACAGAAAACAGCAAACTTGACTTGTCGTCGTCGCTTTTTGCCGCTCTTTTCTTTAAATTTAATTTCTTTGCTAGTTTTCTTTTAGCCGCCGTTTTGCTGCCTCGACTCGACTCGTTTCGTTTCGACTCGACTCGGCTGCTTAGAATTTTCATTATTGTTTGTTGTCTGAGGTTAGTTTTTCACTGCCGACGTCGCAGTCGTCGTCGCTGTCGTCGTCGCTGTCGTCGTCGCCTTTTGGCACAATTCTTCTTCGTCTTCTTCTTCTTCGACTGTGCGCCGCCTTTTTACTGCCGGCTTTAATTAGAGCATTTTGCACACTGACTGCTGACAGTCTGTGTGCCAGTCTCCCTTACTCTCGCTCTCTCTCTCTCGCTCTCTCTATCTCTATCTGTGTGTGTGTGTTTTGTTTGGACGGGGGCAACAGTTGGCCAGCTTTAAGCCAAATATAAACAACTTCAAGGCCTGTTGCCTGCTCTTTCCTTTTCTTTCCCTTCCCCTTCCCCTCCCCCTCGCTTTGATAATCGCATTGAAATTGTTGCAAAAGTCTAGCGGCATCTGCCTTTTGGCTTAACCCTTTTTGTCCCTTTAATGCCTGAGTATCGCGCTGCATGGGGGCTTATAGGGTTAATTTCTTGCTGTGCTAAAACCAAAAAAATGCCAACACACTCACACACACACATCGACACACACACACACACACGCAGACAGACACGCGCCAAGTTCGGGACACGCAAAAATGTGCCACAAAATGTGAACCAAAAAAAAAAGAACAAATTTCAAGTGTTGAAAGTCAACTGCATTGTTTGGCTTTTACTTTATCTACAAGCTTATTTGAATACAATCGATTTATCGATAACTATCATACTAATGCATTTCTCTCTCTCTCTCTTTCTGTCTCTTTTACAGGTACGTTAGCTATCTCTTTCTGCGACACATTTTAGCCTAAGCGCAAGTAAGCATGTTTCGATACTTATTCAATTTTCATTTCGTTTGTGTAATCGATAACTTATCGCTTTTGTGAATATTTATATTTATATGACATAATCTATTTTTTGTAAAATATTTTTAAGTTAAAAACACATACAATGAGCTGCTTATCGTTAACGAAATCGATTATTTATCGGCATTGTATCGATAACTTATCGATAGTTAATTGGTTTGTTAAAAAGTAATTTGAAATTGTTAGTGTGGCTGCGTTGAGTGCAACTACAAAACATTGTTTTTTAGTTATCGATTTGTTATCGATAATTTATCGCTCATTTATGTGTATGTAACGTAAACTGGCGACACCTTGACGACACTCGTAAAAAACCAAACACCAAAAATAGACACAGCGTGTGAAGTCGCATGTTGATCGTGTCACAACAACAACAACAACAACATGAACAACGTGAACAACGACAACAACAACACAGTGTTGCCTTTAATTAGGCAACGGCTGCGTCTGCGCAATGTGCAACCCCTGGAAAGGAAGTTGAAGTCGCTGCAGCGACAGAAGATTGTGCGAGAGAGAGAGATGGAGTAAGAGAGAGAGAGAGTGAGGAGGTCACATATATTTCATATTGCTGTGTTGTGGCATAAGTCCACATTTTGATTTATATGCACGCCCGCGCATCAGTTTTATATTTTTATACTGTCTTCGATTTTTGTTCAAAGATGTTGTTGTTGTTGTTGATGTTGCTGCTTCTTCTTCTTGTTGTTTTTCTCGTGAAAACTCGTTCCGAATGTTATGCAAATTGAGCACTGAACTGAACCGCAGCCAAAGAACTAAACTAAAATCAACTGAACTGAGAAATCAAATTAAAAGCAGGCAAACGCATCATTTGCAATAATGCGCTATCTCTTTTCTCCTCACTCTCTCTCTCTTTCTATATCAGCTCAGCCCTTATGAGCATTGTGCCCTCTTCACACCCCTACAGTCCGCTGCAGTGAAGCTCCTCTTCATCTCCTGCCTATGGAGATGAATCCCCTTCGGAGCATTTTTAATTTGAATTTCCGTTGAGCATAAAAATCTCATGTGGCAGAGCTGTGTGTGCGAGTGTGTGTGTGTGTGTGCGAGTGTGTGTGTGCCTAATAAATCTATAAAGTGGCAAACGCAAGTACACGCATTATTACTTTGATTTTTTATGATGAAGACAGGAAGCGACCGTCGTCGTCGTCGTCGTCGTCGTCCCACACAACAACTATAAAATGTATCTGTAGATTTAAGTATCTGTATCTGTATCTGTATCTTCAGTTGTTGCTTTGTTGCCTTTGTTTTCGTCGCGTTGATTGCTTTGATTTGGCTCTGAATCTCAATCGGACTCAATTTGACTCTGGCTTCAGTTTCAGTTGCCATCAGCTTCAGTTTTTGGATTGCTTTCAATTTATTTTGAACTTCCGTTTGTTCCACATTGACATGCCAAAGTCGCGTTCAAATCGAATTCAATTAAGTGTCTTTCCGCCGGCCACGTCCGCTTTTTGTTGGCATTTTTCGGACTTTTGGACTAGCAACTGATTTACCAGTTAAACGCAACACTTTTTCTGTCTCTCCCTCCTCCTCTTCTCCTCTCTCTCTCTCTCTCTTTCCTCTTTTCCGCTCTGCGTTTTCCGTCCAAGTATTTCCCTCATTGTTTTTGGAGCTGGCAATTGATCATACTAATGATTATTATCTGACCGTCGTAATCGACACAACTAACGAACTGACCATACAAAAGAAAAGAATTACAGACAGAGAGAGAGAGACAGAGAATAAGCGAGAGTGAGATAGATGTTGCTGATGATTTAAGTCAACTTAGCTCACAGTAGCATTGTACGATTGTTAAACGCCGGATGTTTAGGCCAAGTTCACAGATGAACATCAGAAAATCAAATAAAATAAATAAAAAGAATTTATATGCTTCTCTCTCTATCTCTCTCTGTCTCTGTCTGTCTTGCTTAGTCGGTTTTTCGACTAAAGTTTATCATGAATATAAGCCAAGTTTACACGCTGGCATTAACGCAATAACTGAATCGATGATAATACTAGTATAATATTATGTATTCCCTAAACTCGAACTACCATTATCCAAAGAACCGATTCGAATTATGCAGATATTCGACTTATAGAGTTCATTTTCTTAGAGAGAAATTCGAGTTATAGAAGTTCGAGCTATGGAAGTTCAACTGGTACCTGGTATTTATCATAATAATGAATTGTTAATACACGAAACTTAACAACAAATTTTTAAATCAAAAGTCTAACGAAAATTTCCAAGTTTCTTTGGTGATTAACCAATTTGGGAGAGAGTCAAGTTGATTGGCTAACAAATCGTATATAGAAAACTCATTCAGTTATCTTTAAGCTAACTTTGAGGATGAGAGAAAATACAAGTGGCAGAGAAAGAGAGAGAGAGAGAGGTTGAAAGTGAGTGAGGCAAAAAGAAAAAGGCAATTTATTGCTAGTGCAATTCTATTCACATAGCAATCCATATGCACATATAGTACATACATATATAACGTGTGTGTGTGTGTGTGTGTGTGTGACCGCCTCCTTCTTATATACAAATGGTAGAAATCCTGCGCGCTCGAAAAAGAAATAAATTTTTCTTATATGCCGCGATTTTCTTTTCTGCTTTTGTTGTTGTTGTTGTTGTTGCTTCTGCTCGATTTTCATTTCTGCTAACGCGCGCAATCAAGAACAGGGAACAGGAGCTAACCCCCAACCCCCAAATCAACCCCCTTCCACACACACACACACACACACACACACACACACACACATAGACACATAGACAGAGACGGACACGGAGAGCAACTCAAAGCTTCCTAGCAAGTGCCCACAACCAACCCCCTCCCCTCTGTCCATCCTCTTTGCAGCCGCTCTTGAGAGCTTTTCGCCATTTTCCCGTCTTTTCTTTCACTTCTTCATTTCTCTTGGATATTTTTATATATTTTTTTCAATTTTTTTCCTTTTTTTTTACACATATCGAGAAATATCCTTGAATCGAAATATACGGCTCCTCCCAATGCCAACTCTCAGTGCTCAGTCCTCCCTCCCTCTGCCCGCTCGGAAAAATCTATACACATTCGACGAGCGTCAGAAAGAAACAGCAGCCGGTCATAAAAACAAAAACAAAAACAGGAGACGAAAAACCCGAAAGTGAAGATGAAATGAAATAAAGCAGCAGCAGCTGAATGGGAATCACACAGAGACAAGAGATACGAGAGGGATGGAGAAAGAGAGTGGGAGGGAGGGGGAGGGGGAGGCTGCGAGGTCGACTAGGGAGCGCTTTGGGGGCTGGCAAAGGAAATAAAACAACAAGCCGAGAGAAACAACAAGAAGAACCAACAACAACAAAAAAAAAACGGAAAGAAACCCGAACGAAACGAAACGAAACTCGGATAAAAATAGGGAGCGCATAAAAATTGGCAGCAGTTTGGGAAACCGGGACTGGGACTGGGACTGGGACTGGGCAGACAGCGTCGCAGACAACCACCGCCCCAGCCGCCGTCACACCCCCTACAAGCTACCCGCAAGTTGTACCGCCCAGTCGAACGCTCTCTGAAACTCACACACACACACACACACAGGGACGTAGGGAGCGTTGTCTGCTGAGGGGGTTGTTGGTGGGGGAGGGGTTGGTTGACTGGCTGCTGGGAAAGCTCATGCTGCCTGCCATCGTCTCGGCTAAAACGACAAATGTGAAAGGACATTGTCGTCGTCGTCATCGTTCGTCTTTCGTCCTTCGTCCTTCGTCTTTCGTCCTTCGTCCTGCCACAGACATCACTGCTCGTTATTACCGACGACGACCAAGTTACAATCATGGCTCGGCATTGAGCGGAAGGTGGGAGGGGGGGGGCGGTGGGGACTCGCTCTGAGTGCGTCGACACCGACTTCTCGCTTGTAATATCCAACTACAGTCCCCCTCCTCCCCCATCCCTCCGCCCTTTTCCACTCCCTCATTTAGGCAACATTTTTTTATGGCTTGACTTCAGAGCAGGACGACGCCTCGTATTGGCAGTTTTTCTTGACAGGCTGCAATTTTGTGGCATTATTCCATATGTCTATCGATATGACAGTTATCGATAACATGCGATCAATGATTATACGTCGTTTAAGCCAAGAAGTGCTTTAAGCTATCGTTTATTTTTGCATAGTTATTTATTTTTAATCGCTTCAAAGTCATCGATAAACTTTTGAAAGTTATCGCTATTGGATGGACCTCAATTTGTTTTTAAATACTGTTATGATCCAAGTGGAATTATTAAACTATTTGAACTTAGTTGCTGAAATCTTTAAGCTACAAAATTTGAATAAACAATAATATAAATTAAATTAAATTATAAATTTCATATAATTTATCTATTTTCAAGTTGAGTTTAAGGTTAATGCCATAATTAAAGTCTTGGTATCTAAGGATTTAAATTTTAGAAGTTGAAGCATTATAAATGTTTGCGGCTTTAGTTTTTGGCTCAAAAGCCAAACAGATGTGTGGAACGCCCAGTTACAAGTACAACAATTAAACATCTATGGATGTGGGATTATATGCAGGAGAATTTAGAGAAAGATTGTAGGGAGGAGGAGGTGGAGGACTTGGAGAAGTTGTATGTAGGAGACCACGAAGTTTGTCTGTTCTGGCTTTTTATTATTTTATTTCATTTTTTTCTCTCTCTTTTTAACTGACGCGCCCCAAATGTCCTTGTCTGTGTGTGTGTGTGTGTGTGTAGGATTCTATATGTGCTCCTGCTGCTGCCATTTCGTACATTTCGTTTCGTTTCGATTCGTTTGCTTCGGTATTTATCGACCAATGATATTGGAAATATGTCAGAGATGCGCACAAGGCGCCAGCAGTTGCTGCGCTCGGACCCCCTCTCAACCCCCCTCCCCACCTACCTACCTACCTACCTCCTCAGCCCCCGCGTGCACCCCTGCACTGTTCATCTACCCAAGTTCTAGCCCTAGTAGCTGACAAGCCACAGCTCCAGTTCGGTTCCTGGGTCGGTTCAATGAGTAAAGTCACACACACACACACACACAGTAGGGTGGATACTTAACGGTGAGGGGGCTTCTCCAGTGATGGTGAGGGGGGGAGGGGGTTTGGTCGTTGGTCGGTCGCTCGTTCGACGGTCGGTGCGCATCGATTCGTTTTTGAGTGTTGGGACGCAAGTTGGAGTTGCTGTTATTCCTCTTCTTTTTTTTATATTCGCATATGTGTATTTATCTGTGTGTGTGTGTGTGTGTGTGAGTAAGCATCCCTCGCAGACACACATATACACAGGCATACATACATACGTTGTCAGCTCATACGCCCCTTTGTGCCAACTCTGCTCTGTCGCTGCCAGCGCTGACATCGACGTCGCAGCTGTCGTTTGTATATATATTTTTTTTTCCCTGTGCCATTTTGATTGGAAAATCGTACGCAATTGGAAATTTTTGCTATTGGCTGTGCGTTCGATACACTCACACACACACATACTTATACTCACACGCACACACACACACACATACAGCGTGAGGCGGAGAGAGAGCACAGCGTTTGGGGCTTGGCAGAATTCTCAGCGCTCGCTCGCGCTCACATTATGGAAAATCAATCAACAGCAGCACTAATAAAAGCAACAACAACAAGCAAAAGCAAAACAAAAAAAAAAAACGAAAACGAAAACAAAACCAAAACAAAAAATAACTCAAACTGATGCCAGCGCGACAGCGCTGCTCTTGCTCTCAGCTTAGTCGCTAGCTGCACTCGCTTTGCTCCTGCTCTTGCTCTTGCTCTTTCTCTCGCTCCCATTGCACTTGGCTTGCAAGTTTTGGCCAAGAAAATGCAGCCAACAGGCAACAACAAATGAAATAAAATGAAATAAAATTTTAGTGGCTGTGCCGAAAGCACTCGAAAATAAAGCTCAATACAAAACGGGCCATTGAGTGGGAATACGTACAATGCGGCGAGTGTGTGTGTGAGAGAGAGTGAGCGCGACTCTGTTGAGCATGCTGAGCCGCAGCGAGCGAACGAACGAACGAACGAACGAGTGAGTGAGTGAGCAAGCATTGCGTGCTGCGCTCTCAACCAGTCTCTGCGTGTTGCCGGAGAGTGCGAGAGAGTGAGAGAGCGGGCCCTGCGTTGCTGCAGCTGATAAGACACATATGTACGCCTCTCTGTGTGAATGTGTGTGTGTGTACGTTCAATGTGTGTTCAATACGTAGCAGCAGAGCAAATGAATGAAAGAGACTGTATTGGGTGCGGGGCGGGGCGTTGCGCGGCAGGCAGGCAGGCAGGCAGGGTAGCTAACTGTAAAAGCAGTCAGCAGCAGCGCTGCAGGTTCGACATCGACAGTGTACCCTGCACTCTGAGCTCACAACTGAACTGAACTGAGTCCGTTCTTTGGCGAGGGGTCGTCGTCATCGTCATCGTCGTCGTCGTCGTCGTCGTTCAACGACGCTCTCTTTTCACAAGCTATACGTATGAGTATGTGTGTCTGTGTGTGTGCCTCTGTGTGGACATCGACTGCGTCGCCGTCATCATGAACATCATATATAGATAGATTTTTAACAAACCTGATTGGATGTTATTGACTGGCGCACACACACACGTCCACTTGTGCTGGCTGATTCGTTCGCCTCTCGTATGTGTGTATGTTTCTTTCTGTCTATATGTGTGTGTGTGTGTGTGTGTGTGTGTATACACCGCACATTGGCAGCTTTGGCCCGTTGAATATATTGACATGCAGCCCCCGACAGAACGACAGAGCGACCGCTTGTGTGGCCACCGAACGGAAAATGGTCGATGGCATGAATTGGGCGGGTAGGTGTGACCCGACCAGGTGGGTCGCCGGGTGGGTGGGGTTGATTGCGGGCGGTGCCAATGAACAAAACACGTGCTTATATGTGCACACATACATACATACATACTCATGCATTTAGACACACACACATGCATATGTAAATGAACTTATGAGTTCAGACAGAAATTCGTTAAGAAATAAACTAGATTTTTTCTATTTCTAAAAGAAAACTTGAAATCTTTCACTGAAAATAAAACACAAATATGTATAACAATTTTGAAATACAGTTGAACTTCTATAACTCGAACTTCTATAGCTCGAACTTCTCTCTAACTCGAGCTAAATGAGTGGCATTAAAATTAATAAGCTTAAGAAAAAGAACTCTTTAAGTCGAATATCTCCATAGCTCGAAATTTTTCTTAGGACAATGGAGATTCGAGTTAGGGAAGTTCGACTGTATTTCTTCATATAATAAAAATATTAAATAATAAAAAAAGATTTGGAAAAAATGTATTAATGAGAAAATTAAGAATTGTATATTAAAACAATATTAAAAAAAAAAACATCTTTAAAAATATGTTTAAGAAATATCAAAGAAATAAATTATACTTTAAACTATTTAAATAACACCTTAAATTCCTGCTCTCAATTATTAAATAGGTCAATATTATTACTTTTTTATATACAAATGTATTATTTAATTTTAATTATAGATTTAAAACTCAAATCAATATTTGTATTTGCATATATTTAGAATTCAAGAATCTTTCAATCATTTTACAATTAAAATTGAGGTTAAATATTTTTCGATTTGTAATTTAACGATTGCAAATCACGCGATACGCATTAATTGCATATTTATTGTCTGAATATCTGAATATCTGTGAATCATGCAATTGTTGAAGATAAACGCTCGCTTTATAGACAATAGACAACTGAGTCATCCAATGTTTGCCAAAGATATCACAGATGAGTTCAATGCTTGAGAATAATGTGTGATAAAGACTGTGTACACAGATTAATTACAAAGGCGAATACATATTGAATTAATAATTCAGAGATTGATTATTTGATCGTTTCTTCAGCTTCATGGCGTAGTTAATTAACTGATTTTGTGAACAGTCAGAGAATATTTGTAAAACGAGTAAATGCAATTGATTTCAATGTGTTTGCCAATCCAGCAGCTGAGTTACTTGGGGTTATTGCGTGTAAATGGACACACGCAGTCCCATTACACGCACACAAACACATACATACCTATACATATACATATGTGTGTGTGTGTGTGTACGAGGTCGAAAACCAATCGCAAGTCGTTCCAATAAAACCAATACCACTGCGTGCAACAGTACATAAAGTGATTGTGCAGGGGGTGGGGGCGGGGGTGGCAAGAGGCGTTGCCAATAATATTGAAAGCAATCCATACACATACACTACATACATACATACATACATAAGGGATATGTATTTATGTGAGCTTATGTACAAAAGGTTAACAGCATTTCCTCGTTAGCTGCGGCTGCCTCTGTCTCTGCCTCAGCCTCCGTCGCTGCTTGCGTCTCTTCCTCTGCTTTTTTTTCGCATTGGCTCCCTACACACACACACACACACACACAAGCACACACACACACATAAAGAGCTTCGCTCACTCGTGCGTCGCCTTCGCCCAATCGAATTCAATTGACGCTCAATTTTTATGTGCTGAGGACAAAACGCAAAAGCAAAAGCACAAAAAAATAACAACAACAACAACAACAGAAAAGTCACCTGAAAATTGCGCCCAATGACTGCCAATATGTTAAATGAAGCAACCCAAAAACCCCATAAAAAAAAAAGGAAACACAGAGTCGGAAAAAACAGAGACACCCTCCCCCAAATGGGCGCCCCAATCAGCAGAGGGGGAAAGAGGCAACAACTGAGCGAAGCACCCAATAATCATCGACGCCACTTTACCCCACAGTACCCAAAACCAAACCAATCCAATTTGATGTATGTATAAGTATGTGTCTGTGTGTGTGTGTGTGTGTGTGTGAGAATTTCTTTTTACTTTGCCTTTACTTTTTTTTTGTTGCTGTTGTTGTTGCCCTCGCATCGCTCTCTCTGGGCGCAGTTGTCGTCCTTTTCTCCCTTCACTCGCTGCCAGCAGCGACAGCGGCAGCGGCAGAGGCAGCAGCAGCAGCAGGAGTCGAACGAGCGCATGTATTGAATTTTTATAAAAATGAGTGGGGAACAAAATCAGCAGCCAGACAGCCATAAAAACGCCAGCGCCACTTTCACTCGGCTCAATGCAGCAGCTACAACAACAACAAGAACAGCAGCAGCAGCAGTCACTGAGAGCAACGTCAACGTCAACGTTGACTTCGACGTCGACGTCGCGTCGCATCGCATCGCGACGCAGCGCCTTAAAGCGTCGTCGTCGTCTTAAAGCACCGCTATTCAAGGAGCTTTTTTTTCTGGGTGTCCGTTTTGTGACCCCCCCACCACCCAAAATGAGCGAGAGAGTGTGAGCATGAGAGAGAGCGAAATGAGTGAAGTTTTTTTATTTAACGGGTGGTTGGCAAAAAGAAGGAAAAAAAAAAAGAAGTAAAATGGAAAAATAGTAGAAGAAGAAGAAGAGGAAGCAGCAGGAGAAGCAGCGTAATACATACCAACATCGATTTCGATTGGGAAGCCATCAACGGCAGCAGCGCCAACGTCAGCGCCTCAGCAACAACAACAACAACAGCAGTAGGGCCGCTTCGTGCGTTTTATATCGTGTCGTCGTGTGCCTCACTCTCTCTCGCTCACTCGTTTGCTCTCACACACATACAGACGCTCTCTTCGCCCTTCGTCTGCTTTATATTTGGTGTTGTTGTTGTTGTTGCTGCTTCGGTTATTCTTTCATTTTTATTTGTATTTTTTTTGTTCTTGGATTTTTTGGGGGCATTGAATTGAAGGGCGGCTGCGGCAGCGTGGGGCATATTATTTCGTTGGGTGGTCGCACACACACACACACACACACATAGCCTAAAGGTTGACAAGTTTTGCCGCCCAACCAGCGATGAGAGCAGGACAAAAACGATGGCGGACAGACGTCAATATATATTAAGTATATGTGTGTGTGTGTGTGGAGTGGGCGACAAAATAAAAATAAGTTAAAGAAGAACGAGCGAATGGAACGAACAAAGAAATGAACGATATATGGAAAGGAAGCAAGAATGAATGAAAGAAAGAAATGTAATCAAGTGCACGCACGCATACAAATGCAGATATGCAAGAGATGTATAAAAATAGTAGCATGCTTTTAGGTGCTAAGCAGCGCACTCAACTCAAGGAAGCCAACAGAAATGTATGTGAGTGTGAGTGTGAATGTGACTGTGTGTCTCATTTTATTTATGTCATTATTGAATATGCGTTGGAGGCGCAGCCAACCCAAATCCAGAGATGCCAACAGCTTAAGAGACATGTGTATAAGTAAAGTAGTATATCTGTATGTGTCACACACACGCACACACACACACACACACACACACAGCCAGCAAAAGCTTATGTACAGCTAAAGCGACTGAGAGCACACACATACATACATATATATATGTACATATCTTATAGCATGCGTTTTTATGCTTATTCGATTTTATTCGAGTGCTCACACACACACACACAAACACACGCACACATACTCGCATCAAGAGATACGAGCTTCGTCGCTTGGAGCATCAGGATTTGCTGCTGCTTCCTTTCATTCAGTTGGCGTCGCACCACCCCAAACTCAACCCAAATCCAAATCCAAACCACCCCTACCTCCCTCCCTCCTTTCCCTTCCTTCTCCTCTGCTCCTCTGCTCTCCTCTCTCTTTCTCTCTCTCTGCTTACTGACTGCGACTCCGATTTCTTTTCACTTGGCAGATTTTTCTTTTTGCTTTTCATTTCTCGCATTTCTTTTCTTTTTTTTTCTTTCCATTTTATTTATTTCGTTTTCTTTTTTTTTTTTCTTTGCTTATTTTACTGATATTTTTTCAGTTTCTTCTTCTTCAGCTTCTGCTTCCTTTTGCTGGCACTTGGGCTCCGCCCCGTTTTATTGTAGGGATTTTGCTTTATACATATGTATAGATAGATGTATGTACAATACATACATATGTATCTATACACATGCTATACATAAACGTGCGCTCAATATATATTGTGTGTATAGATATAGATATATACCTATACAGATACACACACATACACACACACACAGTTATTTCGTCTCTTCCTTTTATTATTACCATTTTTATTTTATTTTATTTTCGTTTTTTCTTTTTTTTTTTGTTGCCTTTGCTTCGTTTTTTGGTATTGGGCGCTGGCCATTGCCCGAACTTAAATCCTGGGTTCCGTATCCGTGTCAGCAGCTTGCCTCTGTGTGTGTGTGCGACCCCATGTGTGTGTGTGTGTGTGTGTGTGTGCTATCGAGTGCTGTCACTTCGTATTGGTTTAAAGTTTTGGGCCAAATTGTGTTGCAACTCCCCATTTACATACATGTTTGCTTGTATCTTGACTTGCTTTGATTCGTCTGGTCGCCAGCAAGAGTTAGCACCAACTCTACATTGCTCTCCACTGTTCTCTACATTATATTATTTTGATAATCTTCGTTATTTAAGGCCTTACATGCATTTCTACCAACTCTCCACTAGTCTCCACTGGTCTCCACTACTCTCCACTAGTCTCCACTTAGTTTTTGTACATTTGACATTCATTTCCTTAATTTTTCGCTAATCTACACCACTCTCCACTAGTCTCCACTTAGTTATTGTACATTTGACATGCAACTCTACACTACTATCCACTAGTCTCCACAAATCTACTACCTACATTTGTGCCTAGTACTCAACTTTACTATATTAACATTATGCATTATAAGCTATAGATTGCCCATGTGCCCATTGTGTGACTGACAGATCTCTACAAATATATAGATATCTCTCGGGTATTACGCACGAATTAACTAAATCTTTGGCTATACATACTTATATCCGTTAAGTAGCTCAAGGCTTGTCACACCCATCACTTACTGACTAACTAACTAACTAACTGACGCCATTATCTAACCGTATCTATAATCTATGTACATACATATGTAGATACATTTATCTAATACGGCTGGCCGATTTCTTTTAAATCATTATATGATCCTATATATACGGAAACTTTTTATATGGCACATAAATCTTTCAACATGTTTAGTCAACAACTAAACAATTTATGACAATTGTTCTGTGTTGTGTGCGCGATTAACTGATATAGAGTCAGCTTTATACATATGTACATATATGTATATGTATATGTATCTATATAAATCAGGGGAATAGAGGAGTGTGTGGAGGGCGAGTTGTGAGTTATCTGTTGCGTCCGTTTATTTATGCACCTATTTGTTTGAACACTAAGCTATATATTGTACGTACATACATATCATTGCCAGATAAGCCCAATCTTATCTTTATATATGTATGTACTAGACTTAACTGTTAACTGTTAACTGTAACTGTGCAGCTACATACATATATCTATAACTGTATCTGTATCTTTAGCTTTATCTATATCTGTATCTGTATCTGTATCTGTCGACCAATAGACAGTAATCAGTTGGGTTCGCTTTGTTGCTTGGTTGGTTGGACTTGTCGTGACTGACTTGATTACGTCTCTATATAAATATGGCAGCTATTTTCTGGCGATATCTTAAGCAAACATTCGACTGACTCTGTGTATTCAGAGTATATTCAGTATCTTTAGCAATATTTAAAAGTCGCTCCGATTGCCCAACACACACTCAGATACTCAGATACTCAGATATTCAGATACTCGGATCCCTCAGTTCCTCAAAATGCAGTAATTCTCATTATAAACCTTGTCCGCACTCAAAACAATTTATGGCGCTTATAACACCTGACTACTCCCCCCTATTCACCTCTCTCGCTCTCTCTCTCTCTCTGTCGCTCTCACTCTCCCTCCATCTAAATGCCACAAATAAAATTGATAAAATTTGTGTAGAAGAAAAAAAAAAATAATCCCAAGAAGCATTTAATTTTTTATAATTATGATGATGATGATGTATTTGTACAAAATGGTTGCTCGCTTTGTTATAGTGTTAACTACACACACACACACACACACACACACATGGACAACACACACATGCAGACAGTAGCTGCTGTTATTATATGTACATATTATATACATTTCATTCGCTTATTTTGTTGTTCTTCTTTTTGGAGCTTTAGATTTGATTCCATTTTGTCGTTTATCACAAATGCTGCTGACATGCGTATATAAATATATATATAAACATTTACCCCTCACTCTTCCCATCTCCATCTCCCTCTCCTTCTCTCTCACTCTCGCTCACTCACTCGCTCGCTCGCTGGTGTGTAGAAGTTTTCGCGTTCAGATTTTTTTTGTACAATGATTATCTGCATCAGTTGTTAATTGTTATTTGACGCGTTTTAATCGGCTACCGACGTGTCCCGTGCTCATATCCAAAACGCGCGCTACCGAAAACGCTAGAAAGCCGTCATTGAGGGCAATACCAGGAAAAAATACCAAACAATTTCAACACAACTTTGGCAACATTCTGTTGTAAGTCATCCGAGTTCAGCTCAAAAGTCAACGATTAACATGCTTGACTAGCAATAAATACAAATAACTTTAGTACGGCTCTATCAAACTAGTATATTTGCGGTATTTTATAAAAATTAATTTAACTGATTAAGTTGAGGGTCACCAGAGTTCAGCTCGAAAGTTAAGCATAACTGTGATTGACCAACGAATCAATTCAAAAATTACGGCAAAAAATACTGGTATTTTTATAGTATAATTTTGGCATATTTCATAATTTTTAAAGCCACATTATTAAATATACAACTGTTACCTTTTTCTATATTTAGTATTTTTAGTATTTTTTCTTGCCTTATTTCACATTAATTAATGTAAATTGCATTTGCTTCATCTCTTTGCAGGTAATTGCAAAAATAAAAACTAAATTTGGGCAACTGGGTTAACCACACGACAGATCGTAAGTTTGTTAAGAAAAAAAAACAAAAATACTAAATAAAAAAAAGAGATGTGTTTCGTCTCTTTTGGAGTTTTTTTTTGAAGTCTCTGCGAGGACACGATAATGATAACTATAAGGTTCCCATTGCCAGTCGTCTGCCCAGGCTGACTGTCTGTCTGTCTGACAGTCTGTCTGTCTGTCTTTCTGCCTGTGCATTCATTCATTTGCGTTTCATTCATGTCCTCATCAATGCGACACAGACACACACACACACACAAAGAACAGGCACAACAAAAAATATGTCAAAACTTGTCTCGTCTGCCTGCCATTAGCAGCAACAACAACAGCACAGCAACAAGCAACAACAACAGCAACAACAACAACGTTGTCAGCCCTTGGCAACAAGAGGTAAGAAGAAGAGGCCGAGACATGTATGTAGCACGCCCACGCCCTCGTAGTAGGCGCAACATCATTATCATCTTGATTATTATGATTATGATAATACGATGATCAAGATCATCAGACTTTAAGAGACTTTAAAGTTTCAAGGCTGCTGCTTCTTTAATTTTTTTTTTTTTTTTTTTGTGAATGAATTTAAGGCTTTTAACTCCTTTTTGTTGTTGTTGTTGTTGGCGTCACAAGAGTCGCCTTAAATGTAATTTATGTGCCAAGTGACAATAGACGAACTCAGCTACCTTTTTTTTTATTTTTTGACTCTCGCTGCAACACACACTGATTGCAGCTACTGTGCAGCACACACACACACACACACACACACACACACACACACATGCACTCTCTTCTTTTACGCCCCCGCAATTGCCTGTTACTTCAGCCCCGCCCCTCCCTCCCTCACTCCTTCCACCACACTCTGCGCCTGCATTCATTATATGCAAATTTCAATTATTTGCACAAATCAGACGCACAAGATCTGCACAACAACAACAACAACAATAACGACTACGACGACGCATTATTATCATCATCGACTTCATTATGGCAATCCGGCATGCCTTCTCCCCCCCCCCCCCTTTACGCTTCTTCCTCCCGCCATCATCATCGCCCCCGGTTGACGATCAGCAGGCAAAAAATGAAGAAAAAAAAGCGACAAACGTTCAATTCAATTTCTGTGCCGTCGTCGTCGTCGTCGTCGTCGTTGCCTCGTTTATCGGGGCAAACAGGAAGAGCCATAATATAAAATTTATTGTATTAATGCCTCGCTTGCCCCGCATAATATTGCCCCGCTTTGTGGCAGCAACAACAACGCCAACGACAGCATCACAATTGTTGTTGTAATTTCATTTCATTGATATGCCAATAGCCAAAAATATATATATAAGTATTTTATTCTATATATGCTTATATATTTTCATTTATTTTGCATTTTTGTTGTTGTTGTTGCTGTTGTTGTTGTTTTTTTTTTATTAATTTAAACATAAACATGGATTTCCTGTTGCCGATATGCAAAAAGAGAGCTTTGACTGATTCGTTGTTGTTGTTGTTGCTGTTGTTGTTGCTGTTCGTTTTCGACATAATTCTTTCGATCGAATTTCACAAAAATTGTGGCCTCGTTTCTATGTGTGTGTGTGTGTGTATATGCTGGGAGGAAATTAAATTAAGCGCTTGTCTCGCTTTTTGTTTTTTTTTTTCTGTCCCCCGATTTTGTTCTTTCTCTTTATTCTCAGTTTTGTATTTTTCTGTATTGTTTCGCCGATGAACCGCCGCATTAAGCGGCCAAATTGCGTGGGAGCATCGATTTTGATTTGATTTATGCTGAAGGTCAGAGGCGACTCTCGAACAAGACAAACTGGCAACGCGACGGGGCACAAATACAAGCACACACACATGCATAGCTCGTTGTTGCTGTCGTTGTCGTGTGGCAGCAACAGCAGCAGCAACAACATGCCGGAACCAGAAGCCGCAAGTCCAATATGCCACGAAAAGAGTCGCTGCACATTTGTGGCATGCAACACACACAAACACACAGGCAATTCGCTGACAAATTGCAACAATTGCTGCTGCAACTGCAACTGCAACTGACGACAGTTTTGTTGACACAAGAGTTTTTTTCGAAACGCCATCAGAGTTCATCAGAGTGTGCGGCACAATGAAGCCCGACATGTTGCAGCCACACGAGCAACACAAATTGGAAGGCTGAGATTGAGTAGCTGTTGCTCCAAGGATGAGAAAACTAAAGAACTAAAGAAAAAACAAATAAAAAGGATAATGGGAATTAGAATCAAACTTGACATACTTAGAGCTATCGAACTTCAAATCATTGAAAGTTTGAGATAAATTCTTAGAAGAATAAAGAAAATATCATATAAATATATTACAAATATTATTATTATGGAAACACTGGAAGAGAACAGAAGAGAAAGAGAAATACGAGCTAAATATGAAAGATTCTTAGCATGAATATCAGAAAGAATGACAAATTAAAATTGGAAAAGTGAATTTCATCTTGATATACTCATTTTGAGCCTGATAATTGGTGAATACCCAAATGAAGAAGATAATTTACATATATACAATAAGTTCCCTAAAATATCAAGTTAAACTTCTTATAAGCCACAAACCCTTAAGAAAAATTCAATTGAAATTTCGCATTCACTTGTTCTTGAATTCTACACAGGTTTTGTGGTCAACTGTACTGCAATGGAATGGAATCGTGTGAAGACATGAAGTGAATGTCCTGCAGCTCGTGTGACATTGAAAGCCAAATGCAGACAGTGGGCCAGCTCACAACCACCCCCCACCCTCCCTCTTTCTGGCCAGAAATGAGGGGGAAAGTGAAATTGGTTGTGGGTGTGAATTTTTGGGCTTTTGTTTTTGTTGGCCATCAAAATGCGTGCAACATATTTACGCGACCTGCGCATGTTGTTGACACTGCCAGGCAGCGTGAAGGGGGAGACAAAGAGAGAGAGGGAGAGTTAGAGGGAGACAGAGTTGTGGACCAGTGGGCACTGCAATTGACACAATTTTCACACAGACAAGTCGACAAGGCCGGCCGGCTGGCATTGACCACGCCGCACGTGGCAGGCGCAGATGATGATGATGCTGCTGATGATGCTGCTGATGATGATGATGATACACTCACACACAGACGCACACACACACATGCAATTGATTTGTACTTTGGGGTCAGCCAGCAATAACAACAACAGTAGCAAGAGAATGCCAAACATGCCAACAACGCAAATGCCGAGGCAACAACATCAACATCAACATCCACAACATCAACCCAATGTGCCAGCCCGGCGACACCCTGTGGCACCCAGTGAGAATTTGGTGGCAAACAACTGTCCATAGATTAACTAACTGCTTAACCCTGAGCAGCGTATTTGGCAAGCCGAGGCTGCAGTTTATCATTTAACCGCATTTGATTTGAAAGCTGCCGAAAACATTGCTGCCAAAAGCTGTACAGCTAGCATGCATGATTTTTCATGCGATTTCGGAAGGCATTTCTCGCATGTGCGCAAATTGTAGACTTATTTTGAGTCTTTTTTATCTATGATTAATATGCATAAGTAGTTTATTATACTTCTCAGTTTTCTTCTCTAAATATTCTAACTATGTATTCAGTATTCATGGCTAGCATTTGTCCTTAAATCTTCTGTTTTTGCTGCTTAAGTCAGATTTTTCTTGTTTTGATTAACAATTTCTCAGTCTCTTGCTGCTGAAAATCGCACACTTTTGGCAGTGCTGTTGGCATGCAGCTGCTTTCTACTGGGGCAACAACAGCAACAGCAACAGTTTGCCGTGAAACGACAGCTACGCACAACATGAAAACCGCAACAGACACAAGACCCCCAACCTCAAAATTCGCGCACACCCCCCGCCCCCCAGCTGCCCTACAGGTCCCTCACTCCTCCACTGATGCAGAGGCAGCAAGTGCCACTTCCCTCCCTCTCCCTTCTGTCATGTGTTGGCGCGCGAAAATTTCATTTGTTTTTATGTTATTTTTCATTTCGTATTATGATTTTTCGCCAGTTGGGCAGTTTTTGTGCGTGGGCGTGTTTTGTTTGTATTGCAATGGTTGCAGAAGGGGTTAGGGGTAGGAAGAGGGGTCGTTAAAGTGTTAGTTAGGGGTAGCTGCTCAGCCAACTTACTTAACAGGAGCGAAACGGGGTCAACAACTCGCCTTGGGGTCCTAAGAGAAGTTTAAAAGACAAATATCAGATGAGCAAGTAAAGAAATAAATATTAAGGAGAGAACAAAAGCCAGCGACAAATGATGATGATGAATATATGTACATAATAATGATGATACACACACACACACACACACACACACACACAGTTGACAGACGCAGACAAAGCGAGAAGAAGAAGAAGATGATGATGAAAAAGTGGAGAGAACTGTGAAGCTGCTTCTTCTTGTCAATTAGTGAAAATCGAATTAATATTGTAATACTTTAATGAAATAATGCATGCATGCAGACATATAGACAAACAGCAGCAGAGACAGAGGCGGAGGCGGAGGTGGGGATTTGAGGGGGTGAGAGGAGGAAAGGGGGGGGGGGGGAGGGAAGGTAGACACAAACTGCGACAGTTATTTATGCAGAACGACAAAGATGAATCTGTGGATGTGACTCTGACTGTGGCAATAAATTGCTCTCTCTCTCTCTCTCTCTCTCTCTATCTGTCGCAAAAAGACCAAACTAAAGTTGATAAAAATAAACGAGACACACATGTATATGTATGTATATAGTGCAAAAGAGATAGAAAAGGGAAGAGAGGGAGTGAGAGTAAGGGGAGAACTCAATGCAAGCCTTTGTGCTGTTCCTTAGCGAATTGTTTGGGCGGCAACAACGGCAACAACAACAACAACGACAACAACAACAACGAACGTGCCAAGGTGTGGAATGTATGACAGGAATTGATATAAAATATGCTAATTGGTGCATAGACTGTGGATTGTGAACTGTGGAGTGTTGAGTACCCAGTGTTGAGTAGCGAGTGTTGAGCGTTGAGTGTTGAGTGTTGAGCACTGAATGCGACAGGTTAATCAACTCGTTGTTGCTTATTACAAATGCTACACCAACAGCCTAAAGTTTATCATTTTGGAGAGACACTGCGACTCTCCTCTCTCTCTATCTCTCTCTAGTCTATCAATAACTCTCTTTCTAAGTCTGTCTTCAGTCTGAGCAACAGCTTAAATCGCTAACCTGTTCAATTCTTAATCAGTTCTTAATCAAAAGCTCAAGTTTCGCTTTTTAAAAGCTCTTTTTTTATTTTTCTAATTAATCTATCTATTTATTGTTCTCCAGCTGTTAAAATTAAGTGACTTGGCAATAGCTTAAAGCTTATTGCTTAATCAAAAGCTCAGGCATCAGCTAAAGCTCAACTCAAGCTCAATTCAATTGTTCTTATTCTTTCCACACTCACTTATTAATTCTCTCTTTTCTATGCCTATTTTAAACGTCTTAGCCTAAGCTCTCTTTAAAGTCTTACTTCCGATTTGGCTATAATTTTATTCAGAGCTTTTTTGCCAACTTTTAATTAGTTGGACTGACAGAGAGAATTGAACACAGTTGCTGTTAACTCAATTTGTTGCAAACTTCGCATCTGACGCACAGCAGCAATGTTGTTGTTGCTGTTGTTCTAGCTTGTCATGTAATGCTGTCTATGCCAAAAAAGAATCAAGAACTATGCGAGGATCCCATTTATGTAAATTATTGGCAAAAATGCATAACGGCAAACAATTGAAAATGCAATCAAGTGTTGGCCAAAATGGCCCTGTTGCTGCTGCTGCCAAATGGCGACGGCAATGCAAAATTTGCATGCACCAACAACAGCAGCAGCAACAGTAGCAACAACAACAACAACGCTGCCAATTAATCAAGAAATTCTTAAATAATTATTTGCCTATTTTTATAGTCGCACCAGAAAGTGGGCAGGACAAAGGGGGGTAGGGGCACTGATGTACCATGGGGCAGCGGCCGACGCGGCTGACTGACTGACTAGCACGACGACAACAACAACAACAACAACGACAACGACGACATCATCGTCTGTTGGAGTGTAAATTTGTTGTTGCCATAAGCCAGATACAAATCTATATGCACTTAAATATATATGTACATATATTTATATATCTTATATTCATATAGACATATATATATATGGTTATATAGATATATAGAAGCATGCACTTTTCGATTTTCATTTTGTGATTTGCGTCCGTCTGAGCGTTCATTGTTGTTGTAAAAATAAGTCAGGCAGCCAGACGAGACCCCCTGAATGTCCCCCTTCCCATGCACGTTCCCCAGGCAGCAGGCAGCAGCACAAACGAAATTTCTATGAAGCATTGCAGTTAGATGAGCCGTTTAGTGACAGTCAAGTCGTTGAGAACGGAGCAGGTAAAGAGAAAAGAGACGGAGACGGAGACAGAGACAGAGAGAAAGCTGTGAGAGTGAGAGAAGAGAGAAGTATAGATAATTTCCATCTCCCTCTCCCTCTCTCTCTGTCACTGTCTCTTGTCTGGGTGCTGATGAGTGCATTGCCGCTTTGCAGTCGCTGCAGTTGACTAATAATAATAAATATTTTTACAGAAATTAATTAACAACAACAGCAACAACAATGGCAACAAAGTGTTAAGATATATATACAGCATATCTGATATATAGAGGGACCCAGTGAGTGCTTTCTCATGTGGAGTTGTTGCCAATAATTGTCATGTGGGCCAATGCATTGTTATAATACCAAATGCTACCAAAACTAGTTACATAGCCTGTTAGTAACAGCGCTGTTAAGTGCGTTAACCATGCTGATAATTTACTGTGACTTTAATTTGAGCTGATTTTTAAATAAAATTTAACCCAGTTAGCTCTTAATTTGGGCTACTTTAACTCTCTGTTAATTTCCTTACATATGTATGTGCTCTGTTAACTAAACTTTAACATGCCTGGGCTTGCTGCTTAAAACTTGTCTCTGTTCTTGGCCACAAGACATGCCAGCATCTTGGCAATTACTCAAATTCAAATTAAGTGGCGACACACACACACACACACACAGATGCACACATACACTCTCACATCGATTGGCAAGCAGACAGTGAGCGAAGTTGTCTCAGTCCCAAACCGAAATCCCATGCAATCCAAAATGCCGCAACTTGTCTCGTTTTGTAAATAACAAATCAGGCATTTATAAATGATGTGAGCATAAAATATACGCTATCGAAGCAGTTCAACCTCCTCCCCCCCCCATCCTCAATCTCCCCGGCCTTGGCTCACCCCAAAGGAATGTTGGAAAACCTCCCCAAGCTAAACCAAATGAATGCTTTTTGGCCCAGGACAACACTTGAAACAAAAGCATTTGGCGCACAATTTGAACGGCAACTCTTTGCCTACATAGAAGAGAACAACAACAACAGCAAAAGTGTCATCCCTCCTCCCACTGCCAGAGTTGCCACACCCCTAAGATGAGGCAGCAACCCGTCTTGGCTCGTCGTCGTCGTCATCTTCATACGTCTCTAATAAGACATGATTGTAATTAATTAAATTAATTCGTTTCGGTTTTAATACACGAAATGTTTTTCGATATTGTCAGGCCCAAAAGACAAGCCGCCCCCTTATTTCTGGTTATACTCCCTATACTCTTCTCTTTCCTGTCCTCTCCTCTCCTCTGCTCTCCTCTTCACCTGATTGGTATGAAAGGGCACAAAAGGATTGCCAAATGAAAGTGAAAGATTTCTGATTTACGTTTTCAAATATTTGTTTGTCACACACTCGCTTCCCTTCTCTATCTGTCTGTCTGTCGCTTTGTCTCTCCATCTCTCCAACTGTCTGCCTGTTTGTCTGTCTCATTGTCTGTTTGTCTTACACGGCCAAACTATAAAATGTTGTCGATTTTGATTAGGCAAAACTTGACAGGCAACTTTGTGCGTGGCTTTCATTAAAAATGCCTGGCGCTCTGGAGTTGCCATCTCTCTCTCTCAGTCTCAGTCTCAGTCTCTCAGCCTGCCAGGGTTGCTTTGCCCATGCAGACATTTGTCGTTGCCTTGGCATTTGATGGCTGATGGCTTCTACCTTTTGCGGCTACATCACCAGCTCCTTTTGCCCTTCATCTTTGCTTCTTTGCGCATAATGAATTGACATTGATTGGAAATTTTGATTGAAATTGTAAAATGCTAAAGGATGGCAACGCCAACAGGCTTTTCTTCCTCTTCTGCTTCGCAACAAAATAAATTGCTTAATTTTCGGCTTAATTAAAGATTTGATAGATAGTAGAAAGACAAGCAAAGTTCCCTCTCCCTCTCCCTCTCCCTCTCCCTCTCTCTCTTTTTATGCTTTTTATCTTCAGTCGTGGGTGTCTATTGATTTTTCGTGTTTCTGCCAAATGCTTTAACATTAATCATATCATTTATGCCTTGACAACGTCTTGGCCAAGTTAAGCACTTGGCTAATATACATCATACATGCATACATATTTTATGGGCTTAAAAAAAAAACGGGAAATATAAAATCAAATACGCCTTGGGATAGACTATGAAATATGTACATTTGCTTTGTTTTCTTTTGTCCTTTGTTTAGGACATAGGGTTGTCATTATTATTAATACTCATTTTGTTCTTTATTCTTTAGTTTTTGTGTCTATTTCGCTAGCATGTTTTGTGCACAACTGTACCTAAATAAAGCCAAATAGAAATCATTAATTTCGGTTAGATTTTACAATTTTACAGTGTCAAATTTATGTAACACACCCGAAACACACACACACACACACACACACACAACCCTTATGCCCCATCCCTGCCCCTGTACCCTCATTTCACCCCCCCTTCCCCCTCTGCTGTACACCCTTTTGGCACATTAACTTTGAGAAGCTTTTTTGCTTTTTACATTTTTTTTTGTTTGTTGCTCTTTGGTTGGTTTGCCTTTAGTTTGAGGCCCGCATAAAAATGTCAAAAATTACACACACCCACACAATCATGCACACACACACACACACACACTTGGGCATAAAAAAGCAAAGTAAAAGCCAAACTGTAGAGTTGGGTGTGAGAAGGGACTTCTAATCATTATTTGTACGGTCCCGCACTGCCCACATATATGAGTTATATATTTATTTGTATTTGTCTGGACTTGAACTGGAAATACCCCTCCACCCCCTCCACCCCCCTCTGTGCATGTGTGTGCTATTTGGTCAGTGTAATGCTTAATTATTTACTTTTTCCCATTATTTGTTGTTGTTGTCTTTCTCAAAAATTGTTGCCAACAACCAAAAAAAAGGCCTACAAACAAAGTGACCAAAAGAGCGCATAAAATGAGTCAGGGGTAGGGTTATAACAATGGTCCAAGCACACACATAAAAAGGGTCACACATGCGTCTGTGTGTGTGTGTGTGTGTGTGCGTTAATTTTTGATGTACGATTGGGCAGTTAGAATGATGGCAAGGTGACGGGTAAGGGGGTAAAGCGAAGGAGGGAGTGGGGAGAGGAGTGAGGGTGGGAGGGGAATCATGTCCAGGCTACAAAAAGGTATGCATACGTTATGTAATAATAAGGATAAGCCAAAAAATTATTATTACTTTTGTGTATGGGTAAGGGGGTGGGGAGTGGGGCAGGAGGTGGGGGTGGGGGGATGGGGATGCTGCCACAAAGGGTTGTGCACACACACACACACACACACACAGAAAGAGTCGCCTGGTTTTTGATTGTTAATGACCATAAGCCATAAGGCATCAGCATTGACGTGAAGTTGGCTGCAGTTAGCGCTCTCTCTCTCTATCTTGCTCTCAGTCTCTCTCTCTCTCTTTATGTTTAAAATTGACTCTTTTCACTCTACCTCTCGTTCTCTCTCTCTCTCTCTCTCTCTATCTCTCTCTCTCTCTCTCTCTCTCTTTCTTTCTCTCTTTCTTTCTCTCTCACGATCACTTCAAGCTTTGAAGCCCTTTCTACACTCGATCTTTTTGCTGATCGAAAGCTTGATTGCGATCACAGCTTTGTTCTTTCTTCCTCCTTCTCTCTCTCTGTCTCTTTCTCTCTCTGCCTCTCTCTCTCTCTTTCAATGTGCCCAGTCAATCATATTTGTCCCCCATTGCTTTTCGCAGCCTTCAGTTGTGTCAGTATTAATCCCTGCCATGCTTTACAGACAGCAATTAGAAATCCTCTAATTTGATGTGCGCACACACACTATCAAATGATGGGGAGTTGAATATGTGTGTGTGTGTGTGTGTGTGTGTGACTGTAGCTTTTGAAAAGAAAGTGCCACACACATTTTTCTTTGACACTTTACAGCCCCCCAAAAGCCTTTCCCCCTGCCCCTAACCGGCCCAACCTCCTCCGCAGGCAACTTTGGATTTTGTAGCCTCTTGTCAGACCGGGACAGACAATTACCCACACACGCACACGCACACACACACACACACATGGTTTGCCTTGTCATATGACGCATTAAAAATCGAAGTATATAGCTGGCTGACAACCCCATCCCCTCTCATTCTCGTTCTCGTTCTCGTTCTGTTTCTCTGCCTCCCTCTCGCAGTGCCATTTTTGTTGTCTTCTTGCTTGGCGCGCGCATTAATCCTTTTTTCAGCATCTTTTCACACACACACACACACGCACACACACACATGACGCTGCGCGTGTATATAATCCTTTTTTACAGTCCAGCCTTCTCTTTTTGGGCTCCCCCGCCCTTACGCCCAGCGGCTTCGCATATCAAAGCTAATTTATATTTTGTATAGCATACATTTGGGCGTGCACAACAGCAGTAGCTAACCCCAACCCCAACCCCCTCCCTCTACCCTTATCTCTCCTCTCTTCAATCAGCAACTGCTGCTGCTGCTGCTGCTGCTGCTTCTTCATCATCTTTTGCTCTCTTCTTCTTCTACAGCTTCTTCAGTTTTAACGTCATGTTTTTCATTGCCTGCTGTGTAAATTGATGAGTGTTGGTAAGGGAAGGTGGGGGGAGGGGGGGGAAGGGTGGTTGTGGTGGAGGGTAATAATAAATACAACTCTTTGTTTTTTCAATGGTTCGTCGTTGCCTGATTTTTGATAAGTAAATAGAAATTTTATAAATTTACATACACACATGTGTGAGAGACTTTATGCGAGTGTATGCGAAAGTGTGTGTGTGCTTACGTGTGTGTATGCCAATAAAAAAGAAACAGAATTTTAAATTAGAAAATATTAGTTAGATGGGCAGACAGGCAGACAGAGAGACAGACAGACTTTGGCAAAAGATGCCAAACAGTTACAGATGTGTGTGTGTGTTACAGTTGTGTGTACGTATGGCCATCTCACTCACACACACCTACCTGCTTGCCATACCCTACCCACTCCACCCCCCAAATGCTTGCTCTCTCTCTCTCGCTCACTCTCTCTCATTCTCAGCTCGCTCAGCTTCGTACTGTACGTTTTCTTCTTCTTCGTAACGTAATCGTCGTTAGTGTGTGTTTTTTTTCCAGTTTTTGTTTTTGTTTTTACTGCGTGCGTCTTTGCTGCACAGACACATGCATACATATGTGTATAGCATATACAGTTGCCCCTACCCCAACCCCTACCCCTACCCCTACCCCACTTCCTACCCCCCACAGCAACATCAATACATCATTTTCGTCTTCTTTTAACATGTGTGCGTTGATTTTTTGCTACTCTTTTCACTTCGCTTGTGAGTGTGTGTGTGTGTGTGTGTGTGTGTGTTTATTTTTTTGGGTTTTTTGTTGCAGTTTTTAACTCTGTCTATCTCGCTCTGACTCCAACTCCCACACTCTCTGTCTCTCTCTCTCTCTCTCCCTCCCTCTGCTTTCTTTGCTTGCTGTATGTTTGGGTATTTTTTGTTTAATATTTAAATAAATAATTAGCAAAAAGGGATCTGTGTGTGGGTGTGTATGTGGGGATGTGTGTGGGTGTGTGTAAGCTCTCTGTTTATCCGCCTCTCTCCCGCCCCCCTGTGTGTGTGTGTGTTGCTAATGATGTTTGAAATTGTAAAGCAAATGCAAAGGCATGCCCCGAAAATAAAAACGCAGCAAATACGTTAACTTGTGATGAACCGGGGAAAGGGGGGAAATAAACGAAAAAAGGAAAAATGAAAAAGGAAAGGGGAGGTGGAGTGGTGCAGCAGCTAACTGTAAAACATAAAGAGAAGTTGGCAATACAAGATAAAATAAATCTAAATGCAACGCATATTCAAAAACAAAAGTAACATTAAAAGCTTCTTAAAATCAAAAGCTTTAGAAATTATAATAATAAATTAAATCGTAAGTCGATCAAGTTATAGACAAGTTACATAGTTAAAGCTTAAATGCTTTGAAAGCACTTTAAGCAGCTTTAACTTTACAACTAAGTACAATATATTACAATATAGTTTAATTGACTAAAAACATCTATATGTCAATCAAAATTCAGCATTAACTTAAATTATGTTGATCAAGTTAGTTGTTACTCGAAAGTCAAGTAATTAGCAGAAGCTTTAAGCAGCTTTCGTTCAAATTAAAGCTCAGTTAATTTGAGGCAACTCTTCAGCTGTCGTTTCTTCTATTGCGCACTCTTTGTTTTCTTCTCTGTCACTTGCCTTGCTGTCATTCTTCTTCTTTGCTGTACTTGGCTTATTCTATGTATTCGGCCCACGAAAGCACTTGTCACATTGACAGACTTCTTATGTACAAAACACACACACACACCCACACGCATATCTATTTTCATAGATATATGAATGTGTGTATGTGTGTGCGTGTCATTTGCTTCTTCTTCTTCTTCATCTTCATCTTCATCTTCATCTTTTGCATTTGCAGCTGTCAAGACATAAGCGTAGCGTCTTTGTCTGCGCCTAATGTCATGCTACACTTTTTTTGTGCTCTTCTCTCTTCGCCCATTCAATTGATGTAACCACACACACACACACGCACACACACGCACACACTGGCATATTTAACCCCTTGTTGCCGCTGCCACCTGCGCTTCACAACTTTTAACATTTTTCCAAGTCTTTTGCTGGCTTCTGTTTAATGTGTGTGTAATTGTAAAAATGCCTCCGCTTCAGCATCATATTTGTCTCGTACAGCCGAGCTGAGCTGCACCCTAACACACCCCTACTTTGGGTACCCCCGCACCCTCCCCCGCACCCACCTCTGTTGCCTTGCCAGTGTTGCCACCCCCCAGTCGCAATGCCATGTCATGTCATGTAGGCGTTTAAGTGGCAGTGGCATGCGGCAGGCAGCAGGCATCTCTCATTCTCCCTACCCCTCTCTCTCTCTCTCTGTCTCTCCCTCTGTCTCTCTTTCTCTGTGTGTGCGTGGCAGAGACTCGTGGCCTGTTCTAAGCTACGAAATGTCAAGACAACAACTGACAGCCGCCTCTAAATCAAAGTACCCAAGCACAGTCCTTCTCTCTCTCTCTTAACTACCTCTCCTGCTCTGCCCCTCTCTCAGTCTTCCACTTTTGTGGCAGCGGTCGTCGCATTGATTTGCTTTGATTTATTGTGCCCATCACACAATGCAGCAACGTTTCCCAGACCCAAAGTTTTCAAGCTCCTGTTGCTGTCGAGGGGTTGCGACCACCTACAACAACAGCAACAACAGCAACAACAACCACCTACAACAACAGCAACAACAACAACGAGAGCAACTCGCACGCGAGCTGAGCTTCAAGCACAATTCATAACGTTGCTTTCGTACTAATTACAAAAAGTGCTGCCCCCTCTTCAAACCGCGCTCCGCCCACCCCTTTTTTTTGCCAGCTCCTCTGACCAGGGGCTGACAGCTGCCATGCGACAAAAAAAAAGAAAAACCAGAGAAACAGAGAAGAGAAAAAAAAACGCCATCGACCGTTCGACTCACTTCAGAAAACAGCTTGAGACAATGCTGCATGCAAAAATTCTTCAAGAGTACGAGTATTTATGCATTATAATACACACACACACACACACACACACACACACGCACACACATACACATATATGTACATGTGTAGAGACTGAGACTCAGTGTGAGCCCAAGGGCTGAGAATCTGTTTCTGTTCGAAAGTGCGCGCTTTTTGACATGTGCCGCGCGCACGACTCGACTGATGAGAGGGTTAGTAGTAGAGCAGGAGGGAAGATGGAGGGAAGCAGGAGGGAGGAAGAAGGTAAGGGAGGGGTGGTATATGTAGTATAAGAACATTTGACTTGGTTTTCGCATTGTAAGCCACTGAAGTGCTTATGGTATGTGCATGCGATACTATAGTTGCAACCATCATCGGCTGAAGAGAGTCGAGCTCAATTGGCCCAACGGCTGATCCTTGAAAGTGCCTTTGAGGCCTCCTTCTTCTGATCCAGCACACAATATACCATACTGGGATAAACATACATACGAACAGCTTAAGTTTAGTAAATAATCATAGCTATTTTTAAACTATTTAGCAAGCAATGAGTTTCAACTTTCAAAAAACTAAAATCATATACTTAAAATAGTTTACAATATGAAATATGACTAATTGAATTGAAAGCACTTTTAATCGTATTTAAACTATTAAATCTTCATCTCAAAAAATGCAATACAAATACATACATTATTTTTTTTAACTTGCTCTTGTTTTTTATTTTTTTTGCAAGTTGTTTTTTGCGTAATGACTTAAATTAAAAAGCTAAAATTAAGTTGGACGCTAAAAGCGTGTGTTAAGCTTATAGCTGATGTTTCAAATAAAAGCTTTGTTTCAGTTTGTTTCTTGTTTCCTGAACTTATTAAGTACTTGTATATGTTTTTGCCCCGTTTGATTCATTGGCTTAAATTATACACTAGTTGGCAGCTCTCTAACCCCAAACGTACTTCAATGCTGGCCAATTGAAGTAAATGTGCCCCTTACACACACACACTCAGACACACACACATCGAAACCTTGTGCTGGTTGTTAGCTCTTTCGGTTTTTGTTTTTTGGCTAATAGAAATGTTAACAGCATCGCACATTGGCCCCGCTGTTAACATTTCACTTAACATTTTTGGCGCGCGTTGCGTTTTTTGTTTTCCCCATTTTTTCATCTGGTTTTTTTGTGTTTTTTTTTGGGCTATTTTTGGCAGCTCCTTTGAAGTGGCGGCGCCGGCACATGCAAAAATATTAAATGAAACTCGCTCGACATAAAAATATAAAAATAAAGTAAGGGAAAACCCCAAAAAAAAATAAAAAAAAGGACGTTAAAAGGGTGCTCAATACTAAAGCCTTTTCTGCCATAAGCTGACCACACACACACACACGCACACATACAGACGAGGCATCATTGAAGTGGGCACTGAGGCCATACAACTGCACACACACACACACACACACACACACACACACACACACACACAAAATAGAAAAGTAAAAAAACGAAAAAAAAAGCGAGAGAAGAGTAGAGAAGTAAAACACGAGCAAAGCCACCCGCATTTTAGTTAATTAACTCATTTGGTTGGCAACTGCTGCTAAGCCGCTCCTGGAACTGGAACTGGAGCTGGAACTGGGCCACAAGTGAGTGAGCTGAGTAAGGGCACTCAGTATTATCCTGCCACATCACATTAATTGATTTGCGACGTTGCCAAACTTCGCCTTTGACCACGAATGCTCAACTAGTTTTTCGTGTGTTCATTTTGAATAGAACAAGTGTCGCGATTCTCACGGGGATTGCATTTCAGCTGAGACAATGACAATGACAATGGGCAAGAAAAACAGTAAAAAAGAAAAAGTGTGGCCAACTGTTTGACGAGCACTGTTCGATTTTGCAGCAAAAAGTCATGCAGGCAGGACATTCGATTCGGCTGACTGGCATTATGAAAACAATTTGCCAGCTTAAGCAGCTCATGGCACAGCCAGGAGCCAAGAGCAACAGCAACAGCAACAGACATTGCCACAAAACAGTCAGCATGAAAATCACAGTGCCTGCCACCTTCACCTTCACCTACACCTACACCTTCACCAAATGTCGCCCAGTTCTAAGAGCCCAGCCCGGCTTTTGAAGGCTGTCTGGCATTTTAAGTCCTAGCAAACGGCAAGGACAAAACTGCAGCTTCCTTTCAGCCCCCAACCCCATCACAGAGCCACCCACTGGCCATATCCTGTCCCCGTCCCCGTCCCCGTTCCCGTCCCTTCCCTCGTTCTCCCATCTGCTGTCAGCATCACGCGAATTGCGCCCAACAGCCGCTTGTCTGTTGTTTGTACTTAAGAGCTTTTAAATATCATAAATATATATCTATGCGACGACGACGACGAGACCGAGACGGAGACCAACCCCCTCTTGCTCTTCTAGCTCTTACCCCTCGGGCTTTTGCTTACGTTACATTTGGCTGCGGGTACAGGTTGAGGATTTTCAGCGGCAAAGAGGAGGCGATTTGGAGTTTGGGGCTCGCTTGGTTTGTTGATGATGTTGACAAATATGCCTCGAGGGCCATTCATCTACAAGAAAAAAGATAAACACAGCAAGAGCAACAGCAACAATAAACACAGCTCAATGCTCGAGTCTTGTCTCTTCATTGCATTTGATCAGACAAACGATACGTTGATGGGTTCGACAAATGCATCTTGGTCTGCCACGTGTATGTGTTTCCTCTTAAAGATACAAAATTCATCTATTTGGGTTATTTACAACTTTTAGTTAGTTTTAGACACCAATGTACCTTAGCTGCCAACTGATCTCCTATTGATCCGACCGTTTTTATTTGGAACCTTAAATCCAAAGCGGCAATTATTTCTAATCGTTCACTTTGTTTGCTTTCCATCTTGCCACTGCAACTGCAGTGCAATTCAGTCTTAACTCGACCCTTATAACGACTTCCTGCTTAACTTTTTGGGGAGTCGCCAACGTCGTCGTCGTTTCGTCGTCTCATCGATATGGGCAAAAACTTGTATAAGAACTGCAAAAGCTTAAAAGCCTGCAGCTCTCACACCAATTGAAGTAGTCATTATTTGGGGCTATATATATTTGTATATTTGTGTATATGTGTATAGAAGCTATGCCCATCGACTAATTTCCAAAGTTCTTTATTGCCTGCAACGCCCCCCCGAGCCCGGAGCTCGTCTCAGAGTCCCCGCCCCATTAGCTTCCGGTATTTATACAAATAAAATTGCACAAAACTCAAAAACCAAAACGTAACGAAACCAAAACAAGTACAAATCAACAGAAAATCGAAGCACCCAAAAAAGTGAGAGCTACCCAAAAAGTCATTGGCATTCGAGGAAAGCCGAGGAACATTTCGGAGGAGTCGCTTACAAGGCTAAGGATACAACACGGCCAACTTGGAATAGGATGGGTTGGAATAGGATAGAATGGGGATGAGAACGGCATTGCGCCGGACCTGAGCTGACTTTGAGGCATCAACAGCCAAGTTGAGGTTGGAATTGGTATTGGTATTGGTATTGGAGTTAGGCTGTGCTCTGGTCTGCCTGCTCTATGGGACTTGGCCTGGTCTCTGGGTTCTGGTTCTGGGCCCAGACTAATTTGCCAAAAAAGTTTGCACCGCATATTTTTGTAACCTTTTTTGTCGCTGTTGCTGTTGCTGTTGCTGCCGATGTTGTTGTTGTTTTAATTTCTCATTTGGCATTTGATTTCAAGCAAATGTCTGGCTGGCTGGCTGGCTGGCTGGTTGGTTTGTTGTCCCTCTGCCCCTTTCCGGGGCAACCCCTTTTATCGAAGGTCAACGCTAATAGCACTAAAATTTCAAGTTGGCTTATCGATACCAACGATAAACTATAAATTTGTCGGCTGTTTGGCTGTTTGTTGTTGCCTCCTGTTCTCTCAGTTTTGGTTGCTAATGCGATTGGGCATTGCAGAGCCCGTTCCCCGTTCCCCTTCCCCTGCCTATTACCCTTGCTCCCCCGTCTTCCCACAACCTCAATCCAAATGTTTTTTAAGCCTTTTTTGTGTGTTGGCTGGGCAAAAGTTTTGCAACGTATTAATTTGGCTAAATTTAACCCGTAATGACTTTAAAAGTAAAATTAATGAGGGTCGATAGTTGCCTTTTGGCTAAGTCAGGGAGTGTGGTGGCAACTCTGGCTTCATAGTCAAAGTTTGTGTCCAAAACATATGCGACTGACAGTGTCTCGATTGTAGGGGAGGCAGGGGAGGGGGAAACAGCATCAGCAACAGCAGTTGCAAGCCTGTGAAACTATCTCTTACTCATCTCACACTAACTCTCTCTCTCTCTCTCTCTCTGTTTCTCTCTCTCTTATGCTAATTACAGCGCGCTACTCTAGCCGAGAAGGAAGTGAATACACTCAAGGAGCAACTATCCACAAGCACGCCCGGCAGCAATAGCGACAGTAACAGCAACAGCAACAGCAACAGTGACAACAATAACACAACAGCAACAACAACTACGACAGGAGCAACAGCAGCAACATCATTGATCGGCGGCGAGGACGAAGCCTCAGCTGGGAATTGTGAAAGCGATAGCGACAAGCTGCTGAATAGCTCCATTGTTGCAGCGGCAATAACGCTGCAACAGAACGGCGGCAATCTGCTGGCCAATACAAATACACCGTCGCCATCGCCGCCGTTGCTCAGCGCCGAGCAGCAGCAACAGTTGCAGAGCAGTCTGCAGAACGGCGTCGGCGGCGCTTGTCTTAATCCGAAGCTTTTCTTCAATCACGCCCAGCAAATGATGATGGAGGCGGCAGCTGCTGCTGCTGCTGCGGCGGCTGCGGCTGCAGCGGCAGCACAACAACAACAACAGCAACAATCGCCCATGCACTCACCCGCTGCCGCAGTCAACAACAACAACAACACACAAGCAACAACAGTTGCAACAAACACATTAACAGCAACAACAGCAGCAGCAGCAGCAGCAACAACAGCAGCAGCAGCAACACATCAACAGCAAGCAATACGCGATGTTGCTGACGCAACAGCAACCAGCAATTGCAATGACGATGACGAGGACGACGATGAGGAGGATGCATCGATGCAGTCAAATGTGGCACATGCCGATGGCGAACTCGATGATGACGATATGGAGTTGGAGTCCGAGCATGTTGCTGCCGAGATCGGCAATGTTGCTGCCGTTGCCGTTGCTGAGTCATCAGCAAGAACTGAAAATGTTGCCGATGTGCTGGCATCGCAACATGTTGCTGATGTGGACAACGACGACGCCGATGATGATGATAATAATGATAATGATGATGATGAAGAAGATGTTGCTGAGGAGCACGATGATGGTGATGAGGAAGCTAGTTTAAATGTTAGCAATAATCATAACAACAACAATACCGATAGCTGTAGTCGAAAGAACAACAACAACAACAACAGTGAGTCGCAACATGTTGCACTGCGTGATAATAATGTAAATGAGCAACATGTGGCATGTGACGAGGATTGCACCAATAACAACAATACTAACAGCAACAACAACAACAACAACAGCAATGAGAAGCGCAAAAAGCGCAACGCCAGCAACAACAATAACAACAACAACAACAACAATCAGCCCGCTGTTCTATTAGCTGCCAAAGATAAAGAGGTAAGTTTTAACTACAGTACTTACAGCTACTCAAGTAAGTCTTTTGACATAAAAACAAAAAAAAATAACAATCATTATTGTTTATTTAAAACCAAATTTAAATAATTTAAAATTAAACATTTTATTTGTATTTTGTCAAAACAATTACTCGACTAACTGTGTATATTTACAATTTCTTAATTTAATAAACTGTCCAAAGGGGGTGGGGGCGGGGCAGTCGCCCTTTCTTGGCCCAAACTGCGGTCAGACCATTACCCGGCGCAATGAAATGTAAAACCGTTAAGATTAGACAAACGTTGCCGCCCAAATAAAGAGTAGGCAAAGAAACGTAGCAGAAAAACGTAGCAACAAAAAAGAGAAAAAAAAAAGGAGTTAAGTCGGAAAAATTCCAACCGCAGACGCCGAATACAACGCACGACTGACCGTCTGTTCGTCTGGCCGCTAACTTTACTCCTTTTGCTCCTTCTTCTGCTTCGTCCTTGCCGTTCACCGTTCACCCTACGCACAATTGAGAAAACACTTGCATAAGTAAACAAAACACCCACAGCGCCACGCCCCCCAACCAACCTACGCCCAGTCAGACAAGCAGTTTAGCGCACTTTTCTTGTAATTTTCTAGCCAAACACAAGCTGGAAAAAAAGCAAAAATTACTAAAGGAAATACAAGGCAAACAAATGAGCGTCCTGCCAGCTGGCGAAAAACAAAAACAAAAAAACAACAGCAAAAAACATAGAAAAATATAAATAGGGAGAAAAAAAACAAGTGAAAAGGACTTTTGACTTCTTCTTTACGCGCCGCCACAAGAAAGGACAACACACTGAAAAAATATGCAAGGGATTTGACTCGAAAAGCAGGAAATACCCAAAAAAAAAAGCATAGAAAAAAAATGAAAGAAAGAGGAGGAAAAATGTATAGCAAAGTTAAAATGAAACTTTGTACAGTTTGATTGGTGGGAGTTGACGCAGAACTCGAAATGGGGCAGGGGCAAGGGTTCGTGAAGTGGAGTTTGAGGTGTAAAGTGATATCATTAAAATATTGACATGACAATTTTAACGCCTACAAATTTTGTTGACTCCCTTTTTTATTTATTTTTGTTTTTGTTGTGCCATTTCTTGTCATCGCTTGTTGTGCTTTGTTTGTGTTTTAGTGGCAGTTATTGCTTGTGGCATGCCACACAGTGTGGCACTTAGTTAAAGCTGCTCAAGAAGCTAAGTTTAAGCAATGGAAGATATAGTTAAACTTAGATAGGTGTGAGTTTTTAGTATTTGGAAAGAAATGCTAGAGAGAAAAAATATAAAGGAGAGAAAGATCTTTCCTCTTCTATTTTAGGCTGTTGAATTATACCCACTCTCTTCTTAGATGTCTTTCAACATCATCCTAATTCTCTCCCTCTTTCTCACTGTTTCTCACTGTCGCTTCCACTCCATTTCGCTTGTTGCATCTCTTGTCCCCGTCGCTGTCTCTTTTCAATCTCTCTAATGCAAACGAACTCAACCGAACGTGGAGTTTCCATTGTGCCCACATTGAATGATTGCTTATTGCCAACATCAATACCCGCCCCAATCTCTCTATGTCTCTCTCTCTCTCTCTCTCTCTCTCTCTCTCTCTCTCTCTCTCTCCCTTTCACTTTCTTTCTGTCTCTCACCTTGTCTTCAAACCAATTTCGCAGGCAAACCCAACCTCAACCTTAACTTGCAACTTGGGTTTGGGTTGCATTTTAGCATCAATCATTATCATTTGCCATTAAGTGCAGCGCAGCATCTTTGCGCCGCATTTGGGGGCATCTTTGGAGCCTTGCAACGCGGCAAAAGCTGCCATTAGCAACCCCTAGGTGTCGCTGCAACAAAAGCAAATGCTGAAATTCTGAACCGCAGCCAAGTGAGAAAAGGAAAAACCCACCCAGTTGCATTTCTTTAATGTTTTATCACTTCACTTGGCAGACAGACAAACGGACAGACAATACACCTCTCCCTCTCACTCGCTCTTTCTTTCTCTTTTACCTGCCACTTATGGCTAGGCTTCTGTTTCTGCTTCTTTCGCTTATTTGAAATCCATTAAATGCTATTTTTGCCAAATGTGCTCCTAACGATTTCCCGAAAGAAAAAACATCAACAACAACAACAAAAATAATACCCAAGTACAGAGAGAGTTTGTAGCATAGCTCATTAGTTTGATTACTGGCGCCCCCTGGTGGCGGGCGGTGGCGCACACTCTCAAGAAAATCCATTGGGTGCCAGCAAGCCAGAAAAGAACTCCAGACAACCCATACACAGCTGTGATAAATGCACTCGCCTGACAACTAAATCACTTACGTGTGTGCGCCCAACATTCAGATTTATCTGTTACACATGTTCATAAATATGCGACAATATTTTGTGACGCCGCCCAAGCAACAAAGATTGAAAATCAACGAAAACAAAGTCTTAAGTCATCCAAAGTAAACGAAGTTTAAATACACTTGAAAACAACAGTTGGATTAAGTAATGATTTCAGTTTTTAATACTTATAATACAAATTGTATATTTTATGAAAGATACAAATCTTATTATAATTTTAAGATAAATTTCGGAAAAAAATCAGTTGATTTTAAAAAAAAATACCTAATCACATGTATCTCAATAAAAATACATCGCCAACAGTCTAAGATATTCGAAATACCCAGCGTAAGGATATCAAAGAAAATAAAGGAAGTACAGCAAATCTGATCGACAGTTGTGAGTTTGGGTCGGGAGGTGGACCAGAAAAGAGATAATATTAAATGTTAAATGGAATTGCAACAGTTGTTTGTTGTTAGAGACTGTCCTCTTCAGGCTGCCCCTCTCCCCCCCTTTTTTTCTCTTTTGCCCACTTGCAGTCGGGCACAATTTGTTTGTGTTGGCTGAATGCGTGTTTATTTTTTCGCAGAAGTGCAATTCTTCTAGACAAAGTGCGTGTGTGTAAAAATAGCGATGGGGCCAAGCATGGGTTAAACAACAACAACAGCAAGCATAATTTAAACAAAAAATATCTATACATATAGCAACATGAAATTGCAAACAAATTAGCAGCTCCAAAAAAGTACGAGAAAAAACCGCAAGCTAAAACACTTCCGTTTCGATATAGTAACTAGCAAATCTATATATATATATATATTCATACATATATACTTATATAGTATTTGAGGAAAAAGAACTGACACGTTCAGTTTTGTAGATTAATGTTTATTGTTTTTGTTGTTGTTTTTATCACGCAACAAACAAAAACAAACAGTTCAACAATAAAATTAAAATATAGAACATGCTAGATGTTGGCTAAAAAAAAGTAGAGTAAAACCAAATGAGTTAGCTCGAGCATAACGAGGCCTAAATACACTTAGAATATCCATATATCTGGATATTCTTATTAGCTCAAATTTCATTCAAGTTATAGCTCTATAATATTATCTATTAGAAATTTACCTTGATGTTGTTTATTTATTAGACATTGCTATATTATATAGACAGATAAACCCATGGGTTCCAAGTCAATGCTGGCTAAAATACCTAATAGAAATAATATTTTAATCAATATACATATTTTATTTGTAAAGCAAAACAAATTGAATAGTTGTATAGATACAACTTTCTTAATGCCTTACAAAATCCGTGATAATTTTTTAAGACTCTCCAGCAAGGGTATTGAAACCACAGGCATGCAGCTGTGTGTATGTGTGTGTGAATGTGTGTTTGTGTGTGTGGTTTGTATCGCGCGTTTTTATCGCTAGTTTGTCAAAAAAAATATATATATTTATATATATATAAAATAATAATAAAAAAAAAATAGTAGAATAACAAAAGAAAAAAAATTGTTTATCGAACACAACATATTTGTTGAATGACTGTATGTGTGTGTATCTGTGTGTATGTATGAGATACACACAGAAATAAAAACAATTCTCAACCATAATTAATATGATGTTTGTTTTGTAGCTGACAAACCGAATTGAATTCGTTTTTTTTCTTTTTTTATTACTCTGCGGTTAGTCGTTGAGTTGTTATTGTTGTTAATATTTATCCTAACACTTGTCGTTGCTGTTGAGCATGAAAAAGCAATAACAAGAACAACAATGTCAATACTGATATTAATATAGTATGGTTGCTATGTGTATGTGGACTATCAGCTAACAAATTTCATGTGAAAATTGTGAATAATTGTTAAATGATTTGTTCAAAAATACGAATACGAAGTCAGAGTGGACAGCTCCATCTGCTGGCATACTAAACTGTCAATGTCAATTCGATATGCTAAATAAATACAACATTTGGTAGTCTTGAAACTTCCTGGAGTTCTCTTTAAAATTATAAAGTTCGTTGCCCTGTCAATCATCTGAGAAATGGAGAACGAGAGAGAAATCATCCCGCATTTAGTCTTCCGATTGACTCCGACTCTGACTTTGTCTTTGGCTGGGACTTGGACTTGGACTTGGAGTTGGACCTGAGCTGCCCCTACAAATTGACCAGCATAATGTTTAACGTACACATGCTCACACAGATAGATTATCATAACAATAATAATCATGATAGTAGTAATAATAATAATAATTTTCATGCACAAATTCGATTTGTGCTTATCATCGCGTGACGCGACTCGGATTCAGCTTCTGAAACAGAAGGAAATTGTTCGATTGTCGGATTGTCGGGGGCGAGCTCAATGATGAGCTATCAGAATTGTATTGCTCGAGTTGACGGATGGGTTTTCAACTAATTAGAAATTAAGCACACTCGCATATATGTACATAAATAGACACTCATAAATATATCTACAAATATGCTGTTAGACCCGCAGAATACTCGTCAATAATATCAAGAGTTTTGCATTTTTTTAATTTTAAAATAACCAACAACGTCATGGTTACTGAAAGTATGATATTATAAGCATTAACTGGTTGGTTCATAGTCATATAAATACTTACTGCATGTGTACAATATATTAGCTATTTATTTTGGGTGCAAACACATTTGTGAACACGTGAGTGTTTGCTTTAGTAAGACAATTGAGTATATTTTTAAATATTCAAACTCGAAATCAAGTGGAAAATCCGCTGCAAGGCCAACACAAGTTGGCTAAAATTAAACCAATTTAGCCCCAAATCGACAGCAACTGTGCAAACATGATCGATAAACGACTTAGAAATAAAGAAAATAATGAAATAGACAAATAATAATAATAAAAAAAAAACTTAATCTTTGCATACGAGTGGCGCAAAAAAAAATAAAAAAAATACTTAACCCAGACACAAACAGAAACAGATCCCAATACCATCTAGATTCTAGAGCTATGGCTGTTATCGAGGACGGCTTTAGTTGAAATTAAAACTGAAACTGAATCTGAAACGTCACTGATCTCTGCCCAGATATGTGACTCTATTGGGTTACTTATCTCCAGCAATAAGCACACACGCATTCGTACTAACATAGGCGTAGCAATCATCAATATTAATAATAATATTTAAATTAATATTAATACGAATACCACAACTGTTGACAGTTGACGAAATTTGATTAGGCAAGTGTCAAGGCAGCTCGATTCGAATTCAAATTCAAATTCGAATTTGTTGCTATTTTCTATTAGATTTATATTAATATTCACCATAACTCATAGCACATAATCACCAAAGCACATACATATGTACATATATACATTCAAACAATTTGAAATGATTTTAAATGTTAATTTCGGCTCTTTCAAGTTATTGGCGATTATTAAAATTTAGTATGATTTATATTTCAATTGAAGCAAAAGTTCGAATTTTCAAGCATTTAAATACAATTATTTTCGTGTTGTTTATTAAATAATTGCATTAATAATTTTAACAAATGTTGCAATTCAAAGAGGTAAGAGTCCTTTTTGTCCTGTTGATGTTGTTGTTGTTGTTTTGTTTTTTGTATTTGGAGCAAAGTCAACAAACGAACTTTTTACATTATTCGTTTCAATTCAAAAAAGTTGTTTTTGATTTTATTGCTTGCTGCAGCACACAACAACAATTGCAATTATTCAATTCAAATCAATCAGCAACAAATCGCATACACACCCACACACACACACACACACCAATACACACACACACACACACACACTGCTAAGAGACATTGAGCTTAGTTAGAAATGCCTGCAATGATTTAAGTTGCTGTCGTTATCGTTGCTTTTGCTTTTGCTTTAGCTGCTGCTATTGCTGCTGATTAAAGTGAAAAACAGTCATTATCATGCACAACAACAACAACACACACTTGCTCACACACACACACACACACACAGACATTGTCCATTGTCGTCGCTGTTCGACCAATTGCGGATAAATTCAATTTATTTATCGCATATGGATTTTGATCATGCCAAACTGGCAGCCCACCTCTTTCCCTCCTCTCCGCCTGTGCGTGTGAGCAGGCTAGCATTAGTGCATTACACCCACACACAAACACACACACACACACACATATACACATCATTTGCCATCTCACTTGAACAAGTTCGGTTCGTCTATTGTTTGGTTGTCTGGGACACATTGACTGATTGTTGATTGCTGACAGTATTTTTATTAGTACGAGTAGTATATATTTAGTATATACCAAGCAGTTACGAGCAGACTAGTCGACATATAGAGACATAGTAGCATCTGTTCGCTGTTTTATCTGTATGGTAAATGGCGATTTTGATTTTTTTAAATTGATTATTTCCTTATTTTCGTGTACCACTTGCTGCCATTTGTTGTTGTTGTTGTTGTGTTGTTGTAGTAGTCGTTGTTGTTGTTGTTGTAGCGTGCGCTAGTTTACTTCAGTTCGGTTTGATTTGGTTTCTTTTTTTTATTGTGTTTAGTTTAGTTTTGATTTGATTGTTGTTTGCCATGTGATTTACATGCAATTTGTGTGTGCTCGTATGTGTGTGCGTGTGTGTGTGTGTGTGTTGATTTGTACCATCATCAGCAATTGGTTGTTGTCTTTGCCAATACAATCTGTGATCTCATTGCAAGCTGACAAAAACTGTACATAAAGAGACTTTGACTCGTTCACGGCTCGTTGATTTACTGCAATTGGAATTGCGATTTGCAATTTGCAATTGACTTTCACTTCGCAAATGCTTAGAATGAGAGTACAATAGGCACAGCAGATACTCTCTATTCTATACTCTATGGTCTGCTGTTCTTCTCGTCTTTGCTTTATCTAATATAAAAACATTTGTCATTAACACCAACTGTTTACAGTGTATCTACATGATTAATTCCAACTTAAACACTTTTATTTCTTTAACAATATAACTTTGAATTAAAAATGTAAGTTAAACAAATGTAAATAACAATGAATATTGATATATTCTTCGTCACTTACATCTTTAAAAGCCCATTTAACTGCTTTGAAGTGCCCTCTTAATAATTCACCGTTTACAGGGTATCATAATAATGACAATTTCTAATTCTCTTCTTTATCTCCATCTTATTTGCAGGTAAGCAAGTCATCCACACACACATCGTTGACTAGCGTAAGTACTTGTAAAATTCTTTGCCATGACAAGTCAGAAAATAAAAAATAAAATTAATACTTTAATATACATATATATGTACAATATATAAATGGCCAAAACAAGTTGGCAGGCCGGCGTCTCATTTGGCTGCTTAAAAATCCATTTGGCACTTCATAAATTGCCGCATGCTGCAATTGCGTTTTGTCTAATTGGAGGCCATTAAATTTGTGGCAACTCTGCGCTGCAATTCGGACCAAGTATTTGGGCCTGGCCCAGGCCCATCGAAATTGCCCGCCTGATTTATGGCTAACAAATAAGTTGGCAACTTTGCAGTCAACTTGTCAAACCATGTTTCTGCCCAGCTGCTGATGTTTCTTCCCCTCCCCTCTATCCTTGTCTCTTTGCATCTTTGTCTCTCTTTTTCAAATTGTGGGTGATATGAATAATTACTCAGTATGGCCTTAAAACTTGTGACCATCAATTTTGACGCCTTGTCAGCTGGCCAACACACACACACACACACACACACATGGACAGAAATTGTCAATTTTAATATTTGTCGCCTGTGCAAAAATTGAATTGCAACTAAAGTTGTTCAAACTCATAGAGCTTTTTGTTTTGGGAAATGTTTATAATTTCAATAATTACTGCAGTTATTAAAATAATATGACAATTATGATAAATCGCTTCATTTTTGTTTGTTCAATCACATTATTAAGTTTCAAGCTAATTAAAATGCAATTATCAATACAATTATTTGTATATTAGACTGCAATTATCAAATAATTATGTATTTAATTATTTAAGTAATTTGATTAATTACAAATATTGATGTTCTTAGCCTGCTACAGGGTATTTCTGAGTCAGGCAATTGCTGTAGGACTCCAAGTCAATTACAAGCTTGAACGGAAATTTAAGATTTCAATTAGGGAAAAAGGAAAAGGCAAATCAAAACGAAGACGACAACGACGACAAAGTCTATTTCGACTGTCAATAAATCAAATTGCATTTATTAATTTAGCATTAAATTGACATGAAGGCGAAGAACTTGCAACAACTTGCGGCAAGAGGCTCCCACGGAATGTGGCAACTCATCGAAGTGGCAAAAAAAGAGACTTTATTATACAATTAATTAAAGATGCATTATAATTGATTGCCGCTAGCAACACTAACTGATTGCTGCGATTGTTTTTGCTGCTGATTGTTGTCGTTGTTATTGTTATTGTTGCAGTTGCACATTTGTCTGATTAGCTTGGCACTTTTTTGTTTGTTTCTTTGTTTGTTTGTTTGTCTGTTTGGCAACCTTCGATGATTCGCTACGTGATGCAAAACCCAATGATAAGCACAAACAATATCATTATCATAATAAGTACAGTGTGCTTATCATGAGATCCATCTTGATCACGTGAAGCTGACTTCAACGAGGAAATGACCTATAATAAACAAAATTGGGGAAACTCCACTCGCAATTACATACACAATTGATTTCTAATTAAAACCAAACGGCAATTTGATGAAATGAAAAAAAAAAGGCAGAAAAGTAAAGCAAATACCAAGAAAAATAAAATGAAAATGGAAATGGGAATAGAAATAATTATTGACGCCATGCATTTAAGTAACGGCGCAGCCATCAAATTCAGGCGGGCATCCCTTCAGCTCCCCAGAGCATCCCCTTGCCCCTCTGCCCCCCTCTGGCCCACCTCTGGCACTTGGTTGGCCCAACGTTTGGACAATTAAAAAAGGCTAAGCGTTAAAATCGTTCATTTTCGGCCAGGCTAACTGCAATTGGGGCGTCTACCAATTTTTGTGGAGTTGGCTTTAATTAGTTTGCTACGCTGTCGCTTCAATTTTGACGCAGAGAGAGAGCTAAAAAAATATATATATATATGTATGTATATATAGTTGTATTTGTATGTAAGAAACCGCGAAGATGTCTTCGTCCATGTCGTCAGTTTCTTCATCATCCGCATCGTCAACGCAAATTACGCGTCGTCAAAATAATTGCCGTGGGTCGCTCTGTCCCTAAAAATCTAGCCGGGCAGTCTGTCAATTTGTCCGTCAGTCCATCAGTTTGTCAGTCAGTCAGCCCTTAGCCCACTGTCGCACAGTGGTAGCAACTGTTCAAATAAACTAACAAGAATAACTCAATTAGAAAAATAGTTTAAATTTAAAATATGCCAAGTTAATGATTTTAAATGTGCTGACAAAATAGTTTTAGATAATAATCTGCATGTTTTGTAGTTTATACGCTGCTTTTTGTTAGCCACTGTTGGGCCACTGTAGTCAAGCACTCAGTCAGTCAGTCAGTCAGTCAACCAGGCGGGCAATTAAAATAAGCTTGCTTTCTATAATTTTGGCTCATTTTATTTTTTTGGATAGGAATGTCCATCGAATCTCATGGCACATTTCATGGCATGACTGTTTTTTATGCATTTACCTTCCCTTTGCTTTCCTTTGCTTCGCTTTCCAGCATTCGGGCAAGGCAATTGGCATTACAATTTCTCGGTAATAGAAAATGAAATTGTCATCAAATGAAGATTGAGCTTAGAGCTTGCAGACGTAGTGCCTGCAGCAAATCCAATTAGAACTTGACGCTCTCAAATCAAATTAGAAACCATCTGTCCAACTGTCCAGCTGTCCAACTGTCTGCCTGCCTGTCTGTTGCCTCTTCACTTTGTCGGCAAAATCTTCAGAGAGGCCGCTGCACAAATCAATAAAAAATACATAAAAATTAACCAAACCAAATACGATTTACAAATTCAATTTTGTATTCATTTGAGCAAATAATTTATGTACTTAAGATTCGTGTTGGATTACAAATATACAATATGTATAGTGGAAGGGGCCACACCGGAAGTGCAGTGCCAATTGTCAATTCTCAGCGTCGACTTCTTCGTTATCTCAATTGTCATTGCGCATACGTCATGTGTGACGACTTTAAGTAGCTTTTTGTGTATTCCCTTCCCAAATCAAAAAAAGGGTTAAGAGTAGAGGAAAAAAAATGAAAGAATTTCATATTTTCAACTCTGACGCTGGCTGATTATGTGGGCGGGGGGCGGCACGATTGAGGCAACAACAGAAAAAGAAAGAAAAAAACGTGGTAAATAAATACAAGGCAACTGCAAGAGGAAGGAAGTTGAAGCCATTAGAAAATGCCAACGAGCTGCCTTCCCCCCACCCCCAAAGTGTACAATGCACAAACAAAGCCAACACAGCTCATGTGGCATGTGGCATGAGGCACGAACTGCGACTCGACCCGGCTCGCATCCTGGCCAACAACAGTCGTCACGCCCGCCTATGCTGTACTGGCCAAGTCCTTAACGTTAGCCAAGCTGATATTAAGGTGTTGTGGCGCTTTTTTTTCGGCTGCATCCCGCGGCATATTCATATATTTTTTATTATATATCTATTGCCACACACACACACCAAAAAAAGGGGCAACAATGACAACAAAAAGCAGGAGCTTGAGCTAAAGTACTAGAATATGATGATGCCTTACGAATGTTTGCTAGAGATGTTGATTGGCATTGCGTTTTTGGGCGGTGGTGCACAGTGGAGTGTGGTGCACAGTGGTGCTCGGTCTGCTCGGCCCGTTGTGTCTGCTTTTCTCATATTGATGATGCGGGCAAAGAGACAAAAACCGACAACAACAGCAACAACAGCAACAGCAACAGCAACAACAACAAGCCAATGCCACTGCTCATAAATTATTGTCTAGACTATGATTTTAACGTTTTTTGATTATGAAAGCCAACAAAAAAACATGTAGAAGAAGAAGTAGCTTCCAAACTCGCTCCCTCTCCTCTTGGTGGTTATTGTGTGTAGAGCAATATATAAAATAAAAATCGCTGGCATAACCTTTTTTAGCGGGCGCTTTTGTGGTTGTTGTTGTTGTCGGTTTGCTTCGTGTAGATATCATATCAATAAGCAAAAGGATTAGACATGTGACTGCCCCGTGGACCAGTCGCTGCCCCCCTGCTCGCCCCTCGACCACACTCGACCACTTGCCCAACTCCTACAGACCAACTCAAGGGGTACATTTTGGGTCGACTTTGTAGTCAGACTTGTGCTTATCGAGGGTAGCACCAAAATAAAAACACACACACACAAAAAATATATAGAACCAAATCACATTTTGTTTTCTGTGTTCTGTGTTTTTTTTTTTTTTGTTCTCTGTGATATTTTTATGATATTGAGGCAGAAATATGAATAAAAGTCAAGCTCGCGTGAGTGTAGGGGGTAGGGGTAGGGGTAGGGGGTATTGAAGGGTTGGGGGGGGGGGGGGTACAGGAATTGGGTTCGGCATGGCCAGACAATTATTAAGCAAAAGTTTAACGAATTAGAAACAAAATGGGCGACTGAGTGGACAGTCGGCAAGAGTGGGTTAAAGGAAGAGCTTTGATTAAAATGTATAACTTGATGCATGTGTGTGTGTGTGTGTATGAGTGTCTCTATCTCTGTCTCAGTCGTATACACAAATAAATATCAAAATCAACCCGGGCAAAAACACTTCAATTCCTTTTACTTCCCCCCGTCTTAACCCTTTTGTGCCACCCACGCAGCACGCACAAAATTCGAGACAATAAAATCGAAACATAAATCGAAAATTGTTAAATTCGAATAAGAAATTGTGGCGCGCGAAAGGGTTTTCGACGCTTTCACTGACTGACTGACTGTGTGACTGTTTGCTCCCCTACTCCCTCTTCCTGCTACCTCACCTTGTCCTTGTGCTCGTTCTCGTTCTCTTCATGCGCCTGGGAATTGTAAAGCTGTCAAATTTTAATTACAAAACTTTATAATCCAAAAAATACAACAACAAGTACCAGAAGAAGCCGGAGAAGAAGAAGGAGAAGAAGAATCAGAAGACAAACGCACAAACGCACGCATTGGCTTTAGGGAGAGAGGGGGGGAAAGAGGGAGGCAGTCCTCCCACTCCATCCCTCTTCTGCCCTCCCCGCCTTTTTCACCCTTCACATCATTTGTTGCTGTTGCTGTCATTTTGCTCCCAAATCAATTCAATAACTGTAGCGTTATGTGCGTGTGTGCGTAGCTGACTGACTGACTGACTGACTGACTGAATCAATCATTAAATGATTGAATGAATAACTGACTGACTGTCTGTCTAGCGAATCGCTTCGTGCCAAGTTCAGTTCGAAATTGTTTGATTTATGCCTTTGAATTGTTGTACTGTAAATTGCCCAGGTGCCGCCCCCTCCCCCTCCCCCCCTTTATTCCACCACTTTTCAGCCATTTTCCGACTTTTCCTCTCCCATTCCCCCTACACCTTCGAGAAAACAGCCGCAAGCTATTGACAAATGATGAAAAATTGAAAATTACCTCTTAAGTTGTTTGTGTCTGAATACGTCAAATATTATACATAAATCGCTTATGTTATGCCAGGTGAATAGACTCATGAATATATTTATGAATACACTCATGAGTGCACTCATGAATACATTTAACCATACACAGCCAATAATACGTTTGAATATACATATATGTATATGAATACATGTATATTCATGAATACACTCGTTGGCATTCAATCAAATCAATTGCAAAATCAACTAATCTCTCTCAGCTGAGCAAAAGCCCAATTCACTTGCATTGTGAATGCACTCACACTTATTCACTTGCAGCGCACTCATCTATTCATATGTATATTCACAAGTCATTCGCATTGTTGTCTTTTGTTGCAAATTGCCAACTTGGGCATTGCCAGCAACAACAGCAGCAACAACAACAACAATAGCAACAAAAGCTTTTGGCGTCAAAGCTCTCTGGGGTGCACTTGGCAGCAACAACTCGCAACTCGCAACTTGCAGCCCCCTTTTTTTTTCTCATTTTTGCCAATGCGACACTTGAAACAATCAAAAATCAATGACGGACGAACAGCATAAAAAAAAATAAAAATAAATAGAAACAAAAAAATTGTAGAAAAATTGTTGACGACATTGAGACGGCAGCAAATGTTGCTGCTGCTGCTGCTGCTGCTCTTTACTCATTTGTCTTTTGGCTTTTTGGAAATTAACAACGCACGCCGCCCCCGCTCCGCCCCCCTTGCACACTCCCCGTTCTGATCCACGCGAAGCCCCTTTAGCTGGCTGCTTGAAAAGTAACCCCTTTTTTTATATGGCTCAAAAGCTATCTCCAACTTCATCTGATGCTGCTTCTACTTTTGCTCTTACTCTTTGCGCTGTCTCTCTGTCTCTCTCTCACTCTTCGTCTATCTCTTGCGCTGTGTCTCCATGCGACTCTTTATATATACATATATATATATATATATATTTTAAAATTTTTATGCCCGAATGAATTTTAATTCCTTTGACGGTTGCTTTTGGCATTGGCAGCTGGCGTGCCTAAAAGGCTGCTGCAAAAAATACACAACTCACTGTGAATGTGTTTGTGTGTGTGTTCGTGTGCGTGTGTTTGTGTAGCCGCTTCTTCTTTAGCTGCCTCTGTCTTTGATTGCTTATTGTTAATTTGTATTTGTGTATTGGTAATGTGCATGTGTGTGTTTGTGTTTGTGTTTTTGAATTCTGAGATGTTTTTGCTGTTCGCTGTGTTCGCTGATTAAACCCTTTTTTTACCCTAGCCTTCATCTGAATGTGAATGTGGCAATCACACACACGCACACACACACACACACCACACACACACACACACACACACACACACACTCATATACGAGTGTATCTTAATTCCTTTTGGCGTTTTATGCATCGACCCAAGCAATTCGCCCACCTGCTGCCAACAACGTCAACGTCTTTTGCCTTCGAGTGTTTGTTATTGTTGTGTTGTGTGTCTGTATGTGTATGTGTGTGTATATGTGTATTGACTGCTTTGTCAATTGTTTGGGGGCTGTTAGCTGTCTCCTTCCCCCCATCATCCGTCTCCTGCCACGCTGGCTGCCTGGCAATTTTGTTAATTACAAATCGTTTGCTTTTGGCTCTATGCTAATGTCTCTGCCTGGGACACCAACCCCCAACCCCCCAACCCCAACTCCGCTTGACTACCATGTGTGTGTGTGAGTGAGTGTATGAGTGTGTGTGTGTGTGTGTGTGTCTATTTTTGCATAACTTACGCAACTTTTTACATTTCTGACAGCTCGCTCCTCAACCTATTCCACAAAAATAAAAACAAGGGTTGTTGTTCTATTATATTTGATATATGCATATATATGTATGCATGTAAATACATAACATACTTATATATTTATATTTATAGACTATACTCGTATCGGACAAATATCGCTGTCTACTTTCTTGGGATGGCAACAAACCAACGCCAATTAACAGCTGTCCACACACTCACTCACACTCACACTCACTCACTCACACTCACTCACACTCACTCACTCACACACACACATACAGCAGCCCGAACTGCTGTCAGTCAATGTCCAAAATATACCCCCAAAATACTGGCAGTTCATACCACAAAATGTTGGAACTATTTCATTGTTGGAAAAATGTAAATTTTCATAATTTTACAGTCAATACTTTGTATAGAACAGAGGGAGAGAGAGAGAGAGAGAGAGACAGAGACTCCCATTACTCAAACTCTGAGTTTTCATAGTTTTTGTTTGATTGCTGTGTAGTTGTATCCCATGCTGTAAATGGGCCTCTTCGAATAACCATCCCATCCACAGACCCAGACCCAGAGTCAGAATCAGAATCAGAATCAAATTCATAGTCGGAGTCGGAGTCAGAGCCACAGGCAGCCAACGAATTGGACAGCAGGCAAAAGTTTTGCTCAAAGGGTTGCAAATGATTTTTGAGTTTGTGTCGAAAATCCCAAAAAGTTGATTTATCGTTTTAATAATTCTTCAACATCAGCAACAACAACAACAACGACATCAATTGGACTGAGACTTAATATAAAATGAAATGAAATCGAAATGACAAAAATGTGCGCAGCAAAAATGCACTCATCTAATAATATTTACACAAGCTATGCACAACGTTGCCACATTTCAGCTTGCCTGCGCTGTTGCCCAATTTCAATTGCAGTCATTCAAGGTAGTTTCAAGGGATTCAATTTAAAACAAAGTGCATATTAAATTAGAATGACCAATAATCATTAGAATATGTAGCGATGTTGTCAAACTTCAGTTAAAATGCGCTGTTGTCAAGCTTTAAAGATAATAGTTTAAAAGATTTTATGGTAGATGGATAATAAGATAAGAAACTCATTACAATATTGACTTGAGATAAGACGTTGTCAAATTTCAATTGGCCTTGTTGCCCAATTTCAGTTGCAGAAGAGTTGCCTGTAGTTTTGAGAGATATGTGTATGATTTCTTTCTAACAGCCTGTAAAATATTAATGAACTCGAGTGGGTGTGTGGGTGTGTGTATAGCTAAGACACACACACACGCACAACCCTTGGCATACCCGTACACTTGCGCCGCATGCTAATTGCGTTTATTTAACAAAACAAATTTTTTACATTTTCCAGTTGTGTTCAGTGGGTTGTGTGTGTGAGGGGAAAAACTGACTCAATTGAGTTGGCAATTAGATGGCTGCCAGTTAGGGGGGATTTACTTTTGGAGAGGTGAATGGGGTATACAACATTTTTATGCAATTAATTTGAGTCGTCGTCGTTGTTGTCGTTGTCGTCTTGTCATTTCGTTCCCGTTCGCATTCTCATCGAGGGTTGGATTAGAAGTTATCGTCCTTAGAAGCTCTCACATGTCTCGTATGCTAATGAAAAATCGAACACGCAACCCCGACTTCCCCAATTCCAGCTTTAGATGTTGATATTAAGACAGGGTTGGGCCTGGTGCTGCCTTTTGATTGATAATGAAATTAACTGACTCACTGACTCCCTGGTTTGGTCTGGTCTGGTCTGGTCTAGTCGAGTTGACTGCTTAGCATTTCTTGGCATGACATGTGGCTGGCAAGGCAGGGACACATGTTTATATTTATATACTTGTATTTATGTTTATGCGTTTTTAATGCCAATTATGTATTATTGCTGTTGCCAACATTCTGGCCCATTGTTTATGGCCAATAATCATAATCTCGCATAGGCATAGTTTGTTGCCTATTAACTCATATTGATAAAATACGACTCTATACAAGCAAAAGTTTTGCCAATCAACTGACTGTCTTCATATACGACACAAATAAGGCAATGACACGCAAATTACCAATTGGCATTTTGTTGATTAGGGACACGTTTTTCTTCAAATATCGAAATCAAGGGTACAGTCAGCGCAAAAAGTCGACGGTTTTTGTCGGAAGTTTGTTTGACGCTGCCTTTGGCATATGCGTCAATTAAAAACCGCGCCATTAAATTAATTTTAATCACATAATAAGAAATATACACACACACACACACAACCACACCAATCACACACACACACACACACACACACACACACACACACGCCACCTGGCTGTCATTAAAAAATTTTGTTGCATACCGCACGGCGCAAAACTTTATCTTGTCAACTTTGTTGCGACGCCACGTTTTCTTACCGCCCTCCCTCCCTATCGCTCTCTCCCTCCCTCGCTCTCCCGCAGGCACGTCGCTCACACACACACACACACACACATGTCTCGCTTGTCTCTCACGTACCTCACGCCCTCCCTCCCCCCACCACACGTTGCTGTCGTTGACGCACTTAAGAAAAATTCCCTTGTCAAATTTGCCAATTATCATATTTTCATCAAACAAACAAAGTTCCCAAAAACTCAAACGCTCGCTGCCGGCGCTTTATTCCCTCCCCCCCACACTCAATTTTTCCCCACCCGCATATTGTACCTATATTTCGTTCCCCTCTATATGCCCTCTCCTTTGTCTATACACCTGTGGCTGTATCTGTGGCCTGTTGCCAGCAGCTTCACTTGAGTCTCTGGCAATCAGCGACGTTCTCGTCCTCGTTGTTAATTTTATTAAAAATTATTTTATAACTCTCGAACTTTTGCACATACGCGACGCGACGCGACTTACCTCTTTGTAAGCCCCCCATCCACTTCACTCCACTCCACTCCACTCCCTTCCGCTGCTGTCTCATTGTTGTTGTTGTTTAAATATTGATGTGTGCAATTACAACGACAACAACAGGCAGTCAAGCCGTCAGGCAGGCTGAAAGCGCAACCACAGCAACCACAATGGCAGACAATAATCAGAAAGTTTGCCCTTCAACTTCAACAACTACCGATTCGCAACTTTATCGAAAAATACTTCAACTAAAAAATACCAAAACATAGACTACGTTTAAAAAACGGAAAACATCAATTTATCTTACGCATCAGACAGTAGATTTGTATGAAATATGTTTTAAACCGAACTTAAAGCTCTCACTTGATTACGCTTTGTCGAGCATAAGATTATCTCATTTAAGAGAGACCTTTGAATAAATCAAGAATATCTTCTTAAAGAATTTTCAAAATATTAATTTCTATTTTTGTATGTCTCCATTTCTTGCAGATTAAAGCACTTTTGGATGAGCTGCAACGCCTACGCGCTCTGGAGCAAACTCACCTGGTACAAATCCAAAGGCTCGAGGAGCATTTGGAGGTGAAGCGACAGCACATAATGCGACTGGAGGCGCGTTTGGATAAGCAGCAGATCAATGAGGCATTGGCCGAGGCGACTGCATTGGCGGCCGCTGTTAATGCGGCAGCCACAAATAATAATAACAATAATAACAACAATAGCAATAGCAATATCACTATCAATAATAACAGTAACAGCAACAGCAACAGCAACAACAACAATCACAGTAGCCAGAGCAGTGAGAACAACAACGAGACGACAACAACAACAACAACAACAGCGACAGTGTTCAAATCAGCAACAACTACAACAACAACAGATCTGACATCGACTCATCCTCATAATGACGATGATGACGACAACGATGACGATGATAACGATCATGATCATGTTCATGATCATGAGCTGCGAGATGCTGATGATGATGACGATATGGAAATTACAAGCAACGAACAACAGCAGCAACAACAACAACAACATCCCGTTGCTAACAATCGTCATGAGGATGACAACGATGAGGAAGAGTCCGAGGAGCACGAAGTCGAAATGTCCAATGCCACAGCCACGGCGGAAAGCAATGAGCTGAAAATCAAAAAGGAGCAGATGTAAGCCTTAACCTTAAAAAAAAGACATTAGAAGCTCAAAATACAATAAGCATCATTTCTAGTTAAAATATTAATGATGTTTTAATTGCCAACATTTATGTTTGACTTAAATTTGTATACCAAAGCACTATAATCATCTATATATTATTAAGTTTCATTTTCATTTCGTTTCTGACATTTAAATTTTATTTTTTTTAAACTTAACATCAAAAAATGAAAATGTTTTTCATCGTTAGTTCCATTTATGTTTCATTTCCACTCTGTTTCTTTTCCAATAAGTAACCCTGATAATTCGCCCATTTGACTTGATGTAATATTTATGTCTCATTTCCATTTCGTTTCCTCTCCAACAGCAGTCCACTGGATCTGAACGTGCTCAGTCCACAGTCGGCCCTCGCCGCTGCCGCCGCGGCCGCCGCAGCCGCTGCCTGCGCCAACGATCCGAACAAGTTCCAAGCCCTGCTCCTGGAACGCACCAAGGCGTTGGCCGCCGAGGCGCTCAAAAATGGCGCCAGCGATGCGTCGAATGCAAATAGCGATGGTGAGTATAGTCAAAAGTGTGGGCAACTGTACCCACTTTCAGTTGCAGTTGCAGTTGCAGTGACAACGATTCTTCGATTCAATTCGATTTGACTCAATTCGATTAAATTCAGTTCAGTTTAGTTCAATTGAGTTGAGTTCTCGGTTCGGTTCGGCTTGGTTTTTTTTATTTACTTTTTGTTCATTTGCCGCTTGTTGCAAATGTTGCAATGTTGGCTTATCAATCGTTAAGCTGACTTTGATTTAGCCCGCCCGACAACACTTGGCTCCCAGGAGAGCCATTTATGGTTTGTTTGACTGACGTCGATTTGTTATCGCCATTACGGACTTGCGGCGCCAATTTTTATGGCCCTGCCCTCATCAACTGTCAACTGTCAACAGAGCGCAGAAGACGAAGACGAAGAAGAAGAGGAACAAGCGATTTACCAGCGATCAGTCGAGACCAGACAACGCGTGCTTCTCTTCTGTTCACTTCTCTTCACTTCTCCTCGCTTCTCTCTACTCTCTACTCTCTACTCACTTCTCTTTACGTTTTCGTTTTGATTCTTCGCAATTTGTTTTATATTCTTGATTAATTTTATAATATTTGCATTAAGAAACGTCAATGTACGTTGTCATTGTTGTCCTACTCGATGTTGTTGTTGTTGTTGTTAACGATTGTTGTTGTTGTTGTATTAAACTTTTGCTTTTGTTGTTACTCTGCATGCTTATCGATAATATTTACCTCAACAAAAGCCAAACACAGCAGTTGACAATCATCATCATTATTATTACAAGAGCTCGTTTTTTATGATCATCATCAACAACAACACACACATTTCAATGTGTTCTCTATCCATCTATATCTATCTATCTCTCTCTCTCTCTCTGTCTCTCTAAATATGAGTCTTTATATATATTTACATCAATTACAAACAATTACCCACACATACACACTCACAGTTTCTTTGTTGTTTTGTTGTTCGAATTGGCAAAAAGCGAAAAGCAAAAAGTGCAAAAATGTTGGCTAAAAAAACCAAAAAAAAATAAAATTGAAAGCAAAATCTAAAATGAAATTTTGATTAATTTTTGGCGTTTTGTTCCATGGATGTTGTTGAAATCAGTATACCAAAATACAAAATACTTAATACCAAAAACCAAACAAAAATAAATACCAAATGTTTATGATAAATGTGTAGCAACAACAAAAAGCACAACTTCTTTGTTGTTTCCCGCAGAACAACAACGTGCAACAGAGGCAGCGACAGCTGAACATGTGGCAGCAACAGATGATGTAGAAGAAGAAGAAGAAGAAGAAGAAGCAGCAGCAGCAGCAGCCAAGTCACAGCCTGACACTAGTAAAAATGACATGGGAACGAATGAAATTGAAACATTGCCCGATGCCAGTTTGCAGCCAAAAGTCGAAATTATTGACACTGACGATGCCGATGCCGATGCCGATGATGGCAACCCTGGCACGCAGAGCGTTGAGGCGACAGGTCAAACGCTAGAAGAGCAGCTGGTCAATAGCTACTGGAGGCGTGGCTTTGAAACGAGCACAACAGCAACAGCAGCAGCAGCAGCAGTTGTTGTTGCAGCAGCAGCAACTGGGAGCAAAACGCCAACAATTTATCAAAATGCCAATGCGGTGCAGCAGCAACTGTTGCCGCCACCGCCGCCGCCGCCACAGCAGCAGCAACAGCAACAGCACTTTGCCACGCAGCAACAACAACAACAACAGCAGCATCAACACTATCAGCAACAACAACAACAACAGCAACAGCAACATGGACCCTCGTCCACTGTGCTGCTCAGTCAATTGGTTAACTCAACTTTCTCACATGCCAATCACTCCTCTTGTTCCAATTCCAAATCAACTCGCCTAGATGCCGCAACACACCAGCAACATCAACAGCAGCATCCACTCCAGCAACATCAGCAGCACCAGCATCCACTCCAGCAGCAGCAGCAGCAATTGTTGCAACAGCAGCAACATCATCACAACAGCAACAATAGCAGCAACAGCAGCAGCAGCGCAGCTGTCAGCGATCCCCTGAACCACCATCATCATGCGCACCATCACGCCCATGGGCATGGTCAATTGTTGCACTCGGCGCATCATTTGCATCATGGCGGCGATTCCAATTCATCCAGCGCCAACAGCACACCGAACAGCACCGCTCAGCTGGCGGCAAGTATTGCCAACACGTTGAACGGCAACAAGTCGCTGTTGCAGGCAGCAGCTGCTGCCAATGTCGCTGCCGCCGCTGTCGCCGTTGCCGAGGACAACAACAACAGTCTGACGCCAGCTGCCGCCGCGGCAATGGCGGCACATGCCCAGCATGCCGCCGCCTTGGGCGCCCCGAGTTTCCTGCCCAACCTGCCCAGTTTGCCGGCATTTCAATTTGCCGCCGCCGCAGCCGTTGGACAGGATGCCCGAGCGCATTTCCGTTTTGCGGATGCCGAATTGCAATTGCAACCGGGTGTCTCGATGGCCGGTCGATTGGGTGAGTCCCTCATACCCAAGGGCGATCCCATGGAGGCCAAGCTGCAGGAGATGCTGCGCTACAACATGGACAAGTATGCGAATCAAGCGCTGGACACACTTCACATCTCGCGACGCGTCCGTGAACTGTTGTCGGTGCACAACATTGGCCAACGTCTGTTTGCCAAATACATTTTGGGCCTGTCCCAGGGCACCGTCTCCGAGCTGCTGAGCAAACCGAAGCCCTGGGATAAGCTCACAGAGAAGGGTCGTGACAGCTACCGCAAGATGCATGCCTGGGCCTGTGATGATAACGCCGTCATGCTGCTCAAATCGCTCATACCCAAGAAAGGTGAGTGTTACACGTTTCCAGTTTTCAGTTTACAGTTTACAGTTTAGTTTAGTTTAGTTAGTTTTATTATCGTTAGCAGACTCTAGTTTTAGTTTAGTTTTTACCTCTGACCTGCCTACCCGCCTTCCCGCCCCCCTTTCTCTGTCACTCGTATCTTGACAGTCTTCGCATTATGTGGCAACACTGTTTTTGAAACAGAGCTGACAGCTGCAAGACAGACAAACTGACAGTTAACTGCTCTCAATCACACTAAAAGCTGCTTGCTATGAGAGTCGACTCTGGTTGCACAACAAATTAACAACGCTTCTTTTCAAAAATGACGCTGAGATTTGAATGGATCTTGTTTTTTTTGGGGACTTATTACAAATTGACACTCTACAATTTGGAATTGAAACACTTGAACTTCATTTTCGCTCCTTTCTTATATCATTGAAATTAAATTTAAATAAATAATACTAAATAAATTAAACAATAAATAAATAAGGCTTAAGGGCGCTACAATTCGGAATTGAAATAATGGGTCATTGAAATAATGAAAATCTCATTTTGGTTATCATTTCATTTATTTTTTTATATCGTTAACATTTTTTTTTTTAAATTTAACTTACTATTTAACTTACTCCTCCAACAAAGGCTACAAATCGAAATTGACAAGTTTTTACTGCATTTGTCATTTAGCAATTTATTTATTGCCATTATCGATATGTGATGTTTGGAATTGAACTGCGCCATTTTTTCATATTTCGCCGCGTTCCCGTTTTGCAATTCGCCCATTTTGCTGATTTCATGTTGATTTTGTACAACATTTTGGCATTATTCAATTCAATTCAAATTTATTTCGTTTCGTTTCGTTTTCATTTTCATTTGTTTTGGCGCACGGCCAAAACATTCAAATGTGAAATTTTAATTATTTTTGATTTTTGCGTATAATCAACGTGCCAACAGTCAACGAGTCAACAACAGCAACAAACACAAACACACCAACAACAACAACAAGAACAACAACCACATTTGGCGACAACTGGATGCATTTCGTGCGTCCATTTTGCCTGTCGCCATAAATTTTGGCAAATTTGCACATTAGGCGTAAAATGTTGTGTAGAAAAATGAACTTTGGGAATGGAATGGAATGCGTTGTTACAAAAAGTGAGAGAGATCTTTGGCCAGCGATTGCCAAACAACTTTGATTTCCTGTCACATACATATGTATGTATGTATGTAAATATGTATCTATGTATGTTTATCGTTTGTTTTGTTGTCTTGGTTAAGTTTTATTGATTAGTCATCAATTGAACGTGGAAGGCAGTAAGGGAACTAGAAGAACTAAATATGCCAGACTGTGGCTACAAATATGTCAATGCAAAAGTATTTTTAAAGTTCCAGCTAAGGCACAGACACGCACTTAACACACACACACACACACACAGACACACACATATACACACACATACACAATCGCCCGTTGTGGCTTGGCAAAGTTAATCAAAGTTTTTCTGTGGTTCCCTCTGTTTGCCCAATGCACATGTGACTATAAATGTGTGACTGTGTGTGTATTCGTGTGTGTGTCTAAGTGCATGCAAATGTTGACAATTAATTTATGACGATTACTCATGGCAGCTAAACTAACTGTTTATATATTTATGTGTATGTGTGTGTGTGTGTGTGTGCTGCAATTTTCCGCCGACTTTTCCAACTCTGTTTTATTTGATTTTTTTTTGTATTTAATACAATTGTTGCCCTCGCCTTGTCATGTTGGCTTGTCAGATAATTATAAGCAAATAGGCGCCTAGAAGTAGGCAACACGGCGCAGCAAATAGCCACAATTCTAGTAGTTACTAATCATAATAATAATACAAAATAATGCAAATAAAAATCATGATAAATTCAACAATTTTCGCAATACTTTGAAGTCATTGTCGGAGCGGCAAGTGGAAGTCGAGTGTAAAGCGCGTCAATGATTTTTGAATTGTAATTGTTTAAAGCGCCAGAGTCGCGATAGAGGATGAGAATGGGAAAGAGAATGAGAACGAGGCCTGGAATGAGTTGGAAAATGGAATGGAAATGGAATTGGTTGGGTGAATGAACGGCCGGAGACGGGGACGGGGGTACGAAGCGACGCGACGACTGCCGTGACAATTGGTCTGTGAAAGGCTTGAAACAAAAAATATATATAAAAAAACAAAAAAAAGAAAACAAGAACAAGAGCAGCCGCTAACGTGAAGTAGAATTAAATGTAAACAACGTGAACAACAACAGCAACAATAAAATGCAACTGCTGCCTTCAACGAGGCATGCAAAACGTTGACGTGCCGAGCGTTTGAAGTCGTCGTCTTTGTGGTGGACAAAGTGCGCCAAGGGGGTCACTAAGCGGACAGAGGACAGAGGCGGCAGGAGCCAGAGGAGTGCACTGTGGAGTTGTGCCAAGGGCGGGCGTTATGCCTAACGATTGGTAACCCCCCAGCCCCATTCAGCAGCATAGTGTGGTTTAGGTTTCTGGTAGCACCAACAACACCACCAACAACACCACCAACAACACCACCAACACCACCACCTTCTCCACCTCCAACGAGGCAACAAAGTTTTCGCGTTTTTTGGTTTGTTTTTCCGTTAATTTTCCCTGTTTTCCCCATACATTTTATTTATTTATTTTTCACTTTTAAAACATTTAACGACAATTGTTGCATATTAAACGGCGCAAAGGGGCAAAGCGAGTGGGCAAAACTATTGAAAAGTTGTAAAAAAGTTGGCAAATGCCAAAAGCAGCTATGATTGTTTTAATGTTATCGACAATTCGATAAATGTCGCTATCGATAACAACAATAGTATGAAGAATGGAAAATATAAATATGTAGATGTAATATTAGCCAAATTGAATATAATTCTTGATAAAATATCGATAAATTATCGATAATTAAATTTAGCCATCACAGTACCACTGTGCGGGCACAAACACACCACTGTGCACTAGTTGCCAGAAAGTTGACAATGCTTTGCCCCAACACAACACAAAATATGCAGAAATAAAAAACGAGAACAGAAATAGGAGGCAGGGGGCGGCACGGGGCGGGGCGGGGCAACCAAGTGGCGTTTAAGTGCTCAATTCAAACTGCGTTTAGCATTGCAAAGCATACAACAAAATTAAAGGGAGAGAGGAACAAAAACTAAACAAAACAGCACAGAACAGAACAGACCAGAAAAAAAGCAAGCCAAACTCGACGTCATTTTAGCCTCGTCAGACGACGCGTCGTATACGTAATGCCAAATATTTGTATTTGTAAGGGGTGAGGGGTGAGGAGAGCAGCGAAAAGCCAACTCGTTATGGCAGCTAATAATACTAGCATATTAACACATAATTTTAGCAGACATCGTCTATTTGTTTTAGCCAACAAAAGTCGCAGCAGCCAAAAAGTCGGGCGAAAAGTGCGTGGCCCAAAATAGAATAGAGAAGCACGACAAAACAAAAGAGAACAAAAGAAAAGAAATGAAAACAACACACGCAGCTTATGGGGGGTTACAGAGGGGAAGAGTGAACCTGTAACAGATCGACAGTAGAGAGGGATAGCGACAGCGAGAGGTAGAGGGAGAGGAAGAAGAAAAAAAAGACAAAAGCATTCCAAATGCCAAACGACAGACGCTGCCTGGCACTTTTATTTGCCGCCGTTTCACAAATTATTTGTCACCAGCCATAAAGCGAAATATGTGCCTCACACACACACACACACACACGCACAGAGAGAGAGAGAGAGAGAGAGAGAGTGAGAGGATCTGAGGGGCGGACTGACTAAGTGGCCAACAGGCCGTATCAATTCCTGCGCTTTTTGGCCTCATATTTAAGCATTTGCTTTTCTTTGATTGTATTTTATTTTATTTCATTTTATTTGATTTTATGAAAATTGCTTTATATTCATTCAGCTGAAGGAGAAGGTGAAGGAGGTGCAAATATAAAAGGGGGGCAGGGAAACTCAACGGAATGTGCTTTGCCATAACAATGGGCGTGGCAGATGCGTGGGCAAACGGAATAATAAACATAAATCAGCGTAAAGCACATTCAACAATTTTTATAAATGTGATTAAATTCGAAAAATATATATATGAGAACACACACATATTCGTATTCGTATTCGTATTCGTAAAATGATCGCTTCGAGTATGTAGATATGCTCGTTTGTGAATACAGAAGGTGGATATTTGGGAAATTGATGGCATAAATCTTTGATTTCGTGGCCCATGACTCAGAAGACAGGCGAATACTTTTGACTTCGAATCGAATGCAAGCATGAATGCCGCGCATGATTCGAATGATTCACAATTGCCTAGGGAGGCTGACAGTAAATTAATTATAGTACATTGAAAAGGCAACACAAATGCACTAGATAAAAAACGTATGCAAAAAATAAAAGTAAAAAAATATAAACAGCTGACACAGCATACCATCTTCTGCCGTTTACAGGGTATGCATACTAGATAAACGTTGTCTATGTGCATGTTAACTGACATGCCACGCCCAGCGGGGGGCGCACAGACAGACAGACAGCTAAAAAAAACTTTGTCTTTCACATTTTTGCCGCAAAATGTTGCACATGTCTCGCTCCCGTGTTGCACTCGTTGTTCTTGTTGTTGTTGTTGTTGCTGCTGCTTTAACTTTTATTTTAATTTGCGCTTTTTCGCGTTTTTGTTACTCCAGCTAATTACTTTGTAATGAACTTTGACAACAACAAATCGCAGCCGAAAAATAAATAATAATAATAATAAAAACCAAAAAAGATAAAAAAGAAAACCTGTTAAATTACCAGCGCAAATTTCAAGTCATATTTTTGCGCTTAATTGCAAGATAAATACAATAAACAAATCCGATTTCGAATTTGCCCCTCCGCTAATCTGACCTCTTATTTCTCCCCCCTTTCTCCAATTCTCCTTGTTTCCGTCGCTTTGTTTCAACTGATTTGAATTGCAATTGAAATTGAAAAATTGGCGTTTTTTGCTGTTTGATGTTGTCGGTTGATGTTGTTGTTGTTGTTACTTAAAGAGGCTTTTCAGCTGCAGTTGGAAGGGATTGTGGTGCTTACCTCAACCCCTTCCCCTGCGCACCTCTTCATTTGCCATGCTACGTTTGCCCTCAGCTCAGTTAGAAGAAAGTCGTTGCGCCTCAAGTAGGTGTCTCTCTCTCTCTCTCTCTCTCTCTCTCTCTAGCAGTGTCGAGAGTTTTGCCTGCTTTTTAATTGACACTTCTGCTAATACAAAACCTTACACCCATTTGCCAGAACACACACACACTCACACTCACACACACACACGCACAAGGAGAGACACAACAACTGACTGGCATTTTAATTAGAAAATTTTTCTTGCAATTAATGCAAATTGCGTGCGTGTGCCAATTTCAATGCGCAGTTCAATTGTGGCGGCTTTGCCGTTACAACAACCTCACACCCCCCGAACCTACACAACTCAACCTTACCTTAACCCATACCAAGTGTAAACCCTTTTTATTTTTTGCCAATATGAAGTATGATTACATATTTGTGTGCTGGCAAATATTTATTGTATTAGGAAAAGCGCCACAGGAAAAACTCTAAAAAAAAAAAGACAACAAGCGGGAGAGGGCTAAAGGGGAGAAGAAATGGGCAGTGGGTTGGGTTGGGTTGGGTCAGGGCAATGGCACTCATCGTGTCTGGGCGAGAATATTCGTCTGATTTGTTATAAAAGGCAAATATTCATCAAGCAAATTGTGGCACAGGTGGTGGTGGTGCTACGGCTGGTACGAGGTTTAGACCCACCAATACACATATATATACATATATATGTATATGATATGATATGATATGGTCATATCTACAATATTTTTATAACAGCTAACGGACGTCCAAAATCCAAATCCTTTTGAATGACAATTTGGTCAACATGTTCCTCTCTAATAAATTACAAACAACACAAACACACACACTCACACACACACACACACACACACACATTCTGACAATAAATGAAAAGCGCAGACAAAAAAGTGGCTAACGGTAACACACACACACACACACACACAAAGCAGAAACAAAAAAAATATAACGAGAAATATACAAATATATCCATATTTTTATAAATTTAAAAAGGAGGAGATAAAGAGCTTGTAGCCAGGGAAGAGTGCGGTGGAAAGGGGGGGAACATTGCGTTATTTAAAAGTCGCGTCTGTCTGCAAAACTGTCGCTCTGCTGGGCAAACGAAGGTAAACCAAAAGCCAAACCACGTGAGCAGCTTCAATGCTGATGTACAGCCATTAAAGCACATGTATCAATAGCAATTAGTTGAAATGGACTTGAAACTTATACTTGAACATGGCTTAACAATGAATTAATATTTCATAGCTTATTTATTTTTGTTTAATTTTTGATCATTTTTATACTAGCTAATTCAAATTTCTTCACTTAAACAGAACTGTCTCTGACTTTTTGGCGCAACTTTAAGCTATTGTTCAACTGAAGCTTTAAGCACAAAGCATTAGGCTAATGCCAGTCTGCTTATTGAGTGTTGAGTTTATGTGTGACAGTTGACAGTGCATTGCCCTGACTTGAAAAGAAACACAAAAAAAAAAACAGAAAAGAAAAGAAATCATAACTCGAATTCAAGCTACAACTTCAATCGGAAATTCCATTCGCAATTTCAGATTCAGTTTCAGTTGCAGTACGAGTAAAAATAACTCCGTCTCCGGCTAAAGAGCGCTTAAGCTGTCTGTGTCTGTGTCTATGTCTATGTCTGTGTCTATGTCTATGTCCATGTCCCGACCGACCTGTCGTGTGGGTCAGCCAGGTGTCATCAATGTCATCTTCGACTTTATAACACAAAAACACTTTGTAATCCCCAAATGAAGCGACGACGAAAAAATTGAAAAAATCATTTCAAGCAAAAGTTGCGAAAATAAAAAATACAAAAAATGATAGAAAACTGTTAAATCCAAAATGCTGGCCACAGAGGATGTGGCATGTGCGGCATGTGCGGCATGTGTGGCAAGTGGCTTGTGGCTTGTGGTCATGAGCAACGTTACGATCTATTGTAGTTGTTGGTCCTTTTATCGCCTTTTATCCATCTCCGCTTTTTGGTTTATTGTATTTCGATTCGAATTCGTTCGACTAAAATCTCGCTCGCTTCAATTGGCACGAGTTCCGTCCAAACATTTGTCATTCATGTGTTGATTTCCGTTTCCTGTGCCCCCCTGTGCTCTTAATCTATGTCCCTGTGCTGGCAGTACAAGTGTTTGCTCCTTTGGGGCATCGATTATGCTTTTGGGCAATTGTAAACCGATTTTCAGTTATTTCGTTTCGCTGCCACGCCCCCAAACACACACACACACACACACACACACACACACTGACTGCACTGACTGATTGATGTTGGCAAAACCACAAGCATGCCACAGCACAGCATAAGGTATGGGGGCATGGTCTATGCCACTTGTGCGATTATTTAACAATTTAGCAGTCGAAATATTTTGCTCGATTTTTTCTTTTATGTATTTTTCTTTCAGCGACATTTAACGAGTGGAACCAAAACAACAAAATCAAAAAAAAAAACATGAACCTACTCCACAAATTCCAATTGAATTTCTGCAAAGAATTTGCCAACCAACGGTTTTTTCTCCCTATTATTATGATTGCTGTTGTTGTTGTTGTTGTTGTTGCTGTACTCTTTCAATTGCAATTGAATTCACATTCATTTATTCATTTCGACTCGACTCGACTCGACTCGCGTTTCGTTTATGGCCACAACCAACTGGCTGTTGGCCAGCTCGCTTCGATGAGCATTTGCCCCATGCCCCCAATTCATGCCACACACACACACACACACATCAGCTTCCCATTGGCAGTTCTGTGTTGTCCCTTGCCCCCAAAAAAACAAAATAAAATAAAAACATTTTGATGCCATGACGCGTGCCAAATTAGCGCGCCGCATTGCATTGAACTATTTGAGAGGCACATCCATCCATACAACATACTATATATGTACATACATATTTTGGACTGGCTTTTAACATATTTTTTTATTAAATTGTGTTTTTTTTTTTTAATATTTAAATATTTTTTCTTGTATTTTGTTGAACAACCTGCCCCCCATTGGTGTTGTTGCTTTGGTTTACGGTTCGCTTTGTTTGTGGTCGGCGTTTTGTTGATTGAAAATCAAATGGTGTTATAATTGGGCTATGCAAGGGTTAAGCACAGGCAAAGGGGTGGAGGTGGGCATTATTTATAATGCACAAAATGCTTATCAAATTGCCTACACTGCACAATAAAAAGAACCATTTTTAAATCAGATGAAATCAGCTTGAAAATTGCATAGAAATTAATTGAACATGAAATTGAAATTGAATTCAATTTGAATTGAATTTGAATTTCGTTGTTTTGATTTTTCTCATTTGTGTTTTGTGCATTTTGCACAGTGTATTATGAAAAGTGCATCAAATGCTGCGCCGCTTTATGGCCACAAATTTGCGCTGGCTTTTTGAACGCTTTATGGCTTAATTGGCTCTTGGCCTGGTCAAGCCAGACCTATACAGGCTGGGTTCGTTTCGTTTCGTTTCGGTTCGGTTCGGTTTGGTTTGGTTTGGTTTTGGTTCACTATCAATTGGTCAGCAATAAATGAGCAAAATACCGAATGCGCATAAACTTTATAACGTTTAATGGGCGATGCCACTTTACGATCAATATACTTACGTTCAACATTCAACATTCAACTTATGCGCTCTCCTTCTTCTTCTTGGTTTTACTCTATAGACTCTGGACTGCCACAATATGCTGGCCGCGGCGCTGGCGGCGATGATTCCATGTCTGAGGATCGCATTGCCCACATACTCAGCGAGGCCTCGTCTCTGATGAAAACCAACGCGGCCGCCGTTCAACAGCAGCATCGTCACATTGGTGGCGATGATACGCACAGCAATGAGGACAGCAAATCGCCGCCTCAGAGCTGCACTTCACCATTCTACAAGGTCGATCAGCAGCTGAAGCAACAACAGCAGCAGCAGCAACAGTTGCTCGTCTCGGAGCACGCGCAGCGCGAGCAACGCGAAGCGGCTGCTGCCGCGGCCGCCGTTGCCGTTCATCAGCAGCAGCAGCAGCGCGAGCAGCGGGAGCAGCGCGAGGCGGCGCAGCGGGAGCAGCAGCAGCGACTGCGTCACGAGGATTTGGCGCAGGACAAGATGGCGCGTCTGTATCAGGAGCTGATGGCCCGCACACCACGTGAGGCATCCTTCCCAAGGTGAGTGAAGCGGGCGAATCGATTCAAACGGCTAACGGTTAGCAGTTAGCGGTAAAAACGGTTAAAGGTTAAAGCTTAAGGGATATCGATTGATTTCATATTATTCAATTCTATTTATTTTTGTATTGCCTTGACTGCAATACCTTAAAGTTGAAACGGCTAAAACGGTTCACTGTACATTGGTTATCAATAGATATTATACAGGGGTGCCACAGAAATTGCTTTCGCTTGAATTTCACTGGAATTTGTCTGAAATTTAAGTGAAATTCAAGCGAAAGCGATTTCTGTGGCATTCTGTATAATTAAATTCAACTCAACTCATAATTTTTAAAGTTAAATTGTCGTTTATCAGTCGCATATATTAACACATATTTCACTTTAAAAAATTGAAAAGTATTTCGGGCTTCCTAGGGTTAACATTGATTTTATAGACTTTCATCTTAAATTACTTTCGATTGCTTTATCGAAAACGGGTTTCCTAGGTCTGTTAATTTTTAAATTCTTTAATTTGTAAAAACATTTTGTACATTTTTTAACTTGATACATTTGGTTTTTTTTGTTTCGATCTTATAGCTTTTTGTTGTCGCCGTTCTTTGGTGGTGCCGCCGGCATGCCTGGAGCAGCAGCCAATCCATTCCCCGCGGCAATGGCCGCCGATGAGAATATGCGTCATGCGTTCGAGCGGGAAATCGCCAAGCTGCAGCAGCAGCATCAGCAGCAGGCGCAGGCCGCCAGTTTTCCCAACTTTTCCAGTTTGATGGCACTGCAGCAGCAGGTGTTGAACGGTGCACAGGATCTGTCGCTGGCCGGCAAGGACATCAAGTTGAACGGGCAGCGATCGTCGCTGGATCAGCACAGCGGCAGCAGCAGCAGCAAGGACGGCGAGCGTGGCGATGATGAGCGGAGCTTTGCGGCCTTGCCACATGCTCGCAAATCGGATGGTGGCAGCACATCGGCACCGCCAGCACCACCGGCACCGCCCGCACCACCGAACAGCAGCAATCCGAACGCGTCGACAAATGCGGCTGGTGTGGCCGTCAGCGGCAATCACGGCAGCAACTCAGCAGCGCCGAGTCCATTGAGCAACTCGATCTTGCCACCGGCGCTGAGCAGTCAGGGGGAGGAGTTTGCGGCAACGGCGAGTCCGCTGCAGCGCATGGCATCCATAACCAATTCGCTGATCACACAGCCACCGGTGACGCCGCACCACTCGCAGCCACAGCGACCCACCAAGGCGGTGTTGCCACCGATAACCCAGCAGCAGTTCGACATGTTCAACAACCTCAACACCGAGGACATTGTGCGACGCGTCAAGGAGGCGCTCTCCCAGTACAGCATCTCGCAGCGCTTGTTTGGCGAGTCCGTGCTGGGCCTGTCGCAGGGATCCGTCTCGGATTTGCTGGCTAGACCCAAGCCCTGGCACATGCTGACCCAGAAGGGTCGCGAGCCATTCATACGCATGAAGATGTTCCTCGAGGATGAGAATGCGGTGCACAAGCTGGTGGCCAGCCAGTACAAGATTGCGCCCGAGAAGCTGATGCGCACGGGCAGCTACAGTGGCAGCCCGCAGATGCCACAGGGACTGGCCAACAAGATGCAGGCCACGCTGCCCATGCAGAAGATGATGAACGAACTGAAGCTGCAGGAGCCGGCGCAGGCGCAGCACATCATGCAGCAGATGCAGGCGGCCGCCGCAATGTCAGCGGCCATGCAGCAGCAGCAACAGGCAGCCGCCGCGCAAGCCGCTGCCGTGCAACAGGCCCAGGCACAGGCGGTGCAGGCAGTGCAGGCGGTGCAGGCCCAGCAGAGCCAGCAGCAACAGCAGGCGGCACAGCAGCAGGCGGCACAGCAGTTGCTGCACCATCAGAACATGCTGCTGACATCGCCGGGCCTGCCGCCGCAGCATGCGATCAGCTTGCCCGCGGCCAACACGCCCAGTGGCCAGGCGAGCGGCAATCCAGTTCAGTCCGTTGGCACGCCCGTCAGTGGCGAGAAGAAGCCCATGATGATGCCGGTGCATGGCGGGGCACATGGCCCGAATGCGATGCGCAGCCTGCATCAGCACATGTCGCCAACAGTGTATGAGATGGCCGCATTGACCCAGGATCTGGATACGCACGACATTACCACTAAGATCAAGGAGGCGCTCCTGGCCAACAACATTGGCCAGAAGATCTTTGGCGAGGCGGTGCTGGGACTCTCGCAGGGCTCCGTCTCGGAGCTGCTCAGCAAACCGAAGCCCTGGCACATGCTGTCGATCAAGGGCCGCGAGCCGTTCATCCGCATGCAATTGTGGCTGAGTGATGCCAACAATGTGGAGCGTCTGCAGCTGCTGAAGAACGAGCGGAGGGAGGCGAGCAAGCGGAGACGCAGCACAGGACCAAATCAGCAGGACAACAGCAGCGACACGTCCAGCAACGATACGAACGATTTCTACACGAGCAGCCCGGGACCCGGGTCGGTGGGTTCGTCGGTGAGCGGAGCACCGCCCAGCAAGAAGCAGCGCGTCCTCTTCTCCGAGGAGCAAAAGGAGGCGCTGCGCCTGGCCTTTGCCCTCGATCCGTATCCCAATGTCGGCACCATCGAGTTTCTGGCCAACGAGCTGAGCCTGGCCACCCGAACCATTACCAATTGGTTCCACAATCATCGCATGCGCTTGAAGCAACAGGTGCCGCATGGCCAGCCCGGCCAGGATAATCCGATACCCAGTCGCGAGAATACAAATGCCACACCCTTCGATCCCGTCCAGTTTCGCATTCTGCTGCAGCAGCGTCTCGTCGAGCTGCACAAGGAGCGCATGGGCTTGAGCGGTGCGCCCATCCCATACCCACCGTACTTCGCCGCCGCCGCGCTGCTCGGACGCAGCTTGGCCGGCATACCGGGAGCCGCAGCGGCGGCTGGTGCGGCAGCTGCCGCGGCCGCTGCTGTTGGCGCCGCCGGCGGGGATGAGTTGCAGGCATTGAATCAGGCGTTCAAGGAGCAAATGAGCGGCTTGGATTTGTCCATGCCGACGCTGAAGCGCGAGCGCAGCGATGACTATCAGGATGAGTTGGAGCTGGATGCCAGCGGTCACAACATGAGCGACAACGAGTCCATCGAGGGTGGCCACGAGCCGGAGAACACGTCCGTTTCCGACTACGAGAAGGCGCTGCAAAAGTCCGCGCTCGCCTCCGCCGCCGCTGCCGCCGCGTACATGAGCAACGCGGCACGCAGCTCGCGCCGCAAGCCCGCGGCCCCACAGTGGGTCAATCCCGCCGGCACTGGCACGCCCACAGCCGCAGCCGCTGTTGCTGCTGCCGCCGCCGCCGCTGCCGCTGCGGCAGCTGCAGTCGCGGCCGGCGATAGCAGCGAGCGGATCATCAACGGTGTCTGCGTCATGCAGGCGTCCGACTACAGTCGCGATGAAAGCGACAGCATCAAGGGCGTCAACGATGCTGGCAACGACATGGACAACGATGAGCATGCCCAGCTCGAGATTGATCAGCGTTTCATGGAGCCGGAGGTGCGCATCAAACAGGAGGAGGACGATGACGACGAGCAGCAGCAGCAGCAGCAACAGTTGCAGCAGCAGCAGCAACAGTTGCAGCAACAGCAGTTGCAGCAGGAGGAGAGCGGACGCCTCGATAGCGATGCGGCTGAGAAGCAACTCAAGGTGATCAATGAGGAGAAGCTGCGCATGGTGCGCGTGCGGCGTCTCAGCAGCAGCGGGGAGGCCGAGGAGCATTGCGCGGCAGCGCAGCAAGCGACGGTTGCAGCGACGCCAGCGGCAGCTGCGTGGAACTATTAAGCTGACACCAGAACTGGAACTGGAACTGGAACTGATTCGAGCTCGAATTCGAATTCGAGTTCTGAGAACAGCAGCTGAAGAGAGTGCAATGAAGACGTTTACTTGTGATTAAATTTGGCAGCGGCCCCAGCAAATGTTTCGATAGATACATCTATATACACGCATATATATGTAAACATAGCACATATACATACATATACATATATATATAACTAGTTTGTAGACCTCTAAAATATATACATTTGCATATATATACATATATATATATTTAATAATTTTTTTTTTTTTTTTTTTTTTTTTAATGATTGTAGTTGTAGCTAAAAAGTTTAGAGACGCTATGCGAAGCGCAGCAGCGATAGGGCAGCGCACAAGTATTAAATTGTTGGCTTTAAACTTGCCACGTGACCGACCGATACCCCCTAATCCCAACCCTAACCCAACCCTCCTCTTCCACGCTTCGACCACCAAATGAAAAAAAAAGTAAATAAATAAAAAACAAAACAAAAAACAACACTACCTAAAAACTCTACCAAAAGCCAAATCTGATGAGGCGCAGATTTTGCAAAAGATTTTTTGATTTCTTTACGACTTGAAGACTGTAAGCAAATGGCGGTAGATTTTTACAATTATTATTATTATTACTATTACTATTATTATTATTATTATGATTATTACATTTTTTTTTTCATGCATTGTTAAGTGTACATAGATAAACAATAAATATGAAATATGCGATAAAATAAACAAAAAAAAAAACAATAAGCAAACTCAATGCCGTTCTGTAAATAGACAAATTGTAGGCGTGACGTAGGCGTCAAGTTTTCTTATATTTTCTTAACTAAATATTTCATTTAGATTTTTTTTTTTTTGTGTTGCACACAAAAGTTTTAACTATCTTTTGATCTCAAGCAGCACTAAACTCACACACACACACACAAGCCAGCACATAACTGAAAAGATGGAGGAAAAACCACAAGAAAAAGTTTATAAGAAAACACCTGAAAACTCGAACAACTAAAGGCGAACCCAAAGTAAAAGATAGTTAAAAGTTAATCTTAAAAAAAAAAACATCTAAATCGTAGGCAACGTTTTTCACATTCGTTTTTCTTGATTTCATTAGACCCAAAAACAAAAATAAAATAAAATATAAAAATCTAAATACAATAAATTTTGTAAATTTTGAATTTACGTAAAAAAAATAGAATGCTAAATAATTATTATGTAAAACACAATGTAAACTTTATAAACAATATAGCAAAATGCACTAAATTATTATTTATAATAATTATACTATATAAATATAGTTATTATATAGTATACATATACATACATATATATTAAGCATTATGCCGTTTATCAACATAAAATAACAGTACTTTAAATTTGCATTACAAATAGCATAATTTTTTTTTTATTGTGAACTAAAATATTTAAAAAAAAAAAATTAAAAATCAAATAAAAACAACAGAACCGCATATCGTACTAAAGAAAATTCACAAGTTAAACAAGAATAATTAAAAGTAATTATAATAATAATATTAATAACTAAATAAATACAACTTATATTTAAGTGAGCCAATTTTTTTGCCTAGCACCTAAGTTTAAATTGTAAACGTAAAACAAAAAAAAATTGATGAAGAAAGGGATGATAAACTATGTTTTCCTATCGATAAAGAACGTAAAAGAAAGAAACCAACACAATTTTTAATAATTACCTACACATTTTTTTCGCTAGGATAAACTTTAAGCTAAATTAAAAATCTTTTAAAATGGCATAAAACCAAAAAAAAAAAAACAAATGTCGAAGCGAAAATTAGAAAAACCACACTCATAAAATACAAAAACATTTTTGCATAGGCCCAAACTTTGCCGCGTTATTATTAAATATATAATACAACAATTTAATGAAAATAAATTTTAAAAAAATTATTAAAAAAAAAAAACATACCAAACACATTTCAATACCTAAAAATACAATTTGCGTCTTCAAAATGAATAACAAAATTATTACAAATATTTAAAGCAAAAACTAATTATTCAATCAAAAAAAATTAAGAACTATGCGAAAACAAATATTTGCCGCTGTCAGCAAATTTGTTGAAAAATTATTTTTTATTTAATTTAATTATTTTTTTTTTTTAGTTCTTAAATTAAACGTGTTAAATACTTTGCATTTTCATACGCTTTAGCTAAATAATAATTACAAGTATAATTAAATAAATATTTATGCATAATATTTACACACACACATGAATATGTGTATATATATACAATATATATAAAAAAAAAATATAAAATATGTTTAAAGTTGAATGGATGAAACCACACATAAAAATTGATGGCAACAATTAGTTATAATTATTTTTTAAATCGACTATTTTTTTTCGTATTGTAATAATTATGATCAATTTTTTATTATTATTATTATTATGATTATTATTGTAATTACGATATAAAAAAGAAACAAAAAACAAACAAACAAAACATACCAATAATACATGAACATAAATGAAACTTTATCAAATAAAAATGTTTTCTTAAACGAAAAAAAAACCCATCGAAAACCCTTTTTAATTTAACACCAAACCACATTCCACCATACAATATAGGGCCTTATCATTTCAATTTGTTGTGCCCAATCCCTTCTCCCCACCTTTAAGAGGAGCAGGCGAAAGCAGAGGAACTACAGTACTCGCAATCTAATTTAAATACCCAAACACCTACACACACACACACACACTCAAGGATCGTGTGGGCCCAAAGAGGATCTATTATTTATGAAGTAGCACAAATATACCCCCTCCCCACATACACGCCCTACACGCACAGCAAAAAGATTGAATGAATATATTATATTAACAAGATGCGGTGCTAGCCAAGTTTAAATAACAATAAACAGTTACAGAAACAGAAACAGAAACACAGCTAAAGATACAGATAATCTATAAAGCTAAAGATACAAATACAGTTACAGTTTACAGATACAGATACATTATAGGACATCTTAAATAGAATAGTCAAGTAGGCAGTGAAATTTTTTGCATAGATTCAGTAGCATTGAAACGTTGTCGTCGATAAAAGATATCGATATCGTTATCCAAATAAAAAAAGAATCCATAAATTCAGCAAAAGAAAAGGAAAATTATACGTAATTAATTTTAACGTTAGAGACATAATAATAATAATAATAATAATAATAATTATGAATAAAAATACATACATAACAAGAAATCAAAAATATCTATATCTAGAACTACATGTAACTGTAAATATTAAACATAATCGGCGAGTGTTTAAATTCTGCAAAAACGTAAACAAAATCAAATACAGAATATGCAGAATAACTGCATAAGAAATTATCCTTCCAATTCTACACGAAAAACAGACGAAATTCGCAATATTAAAAAACGAAAATTAATAATAAACAATAATGAATTAAAATAATATTAAATTTTTTTTTTTTCAAAGCTCAACTTTGTAGCAGGAAAACATACACAGACATACATATGTTTATCTGTATGAATAGAAATGAATTTAAGCCCACGGTGATATACAGTCTTATACACAAAAAACACACACAGAGCGAACTAAAAACAATAAACCAGAAAAAGGAAAACAAATGTTTCGATTTTGCCAAGTTAATAAACGACAAGAACAAAGCATGTACATAAAATAGTTGAAAAGTGGAAAAGATATTATATATAAATAATATATAGTTCACATCTTAAAAACAGACCATATCAACATTATATTATAATGGTATTGCGTAGAGTTAAATGCAGTTATTTTAGCAATCCACAAACGACATACGACATACGAGTACGAGTACATATAGTATTATAGTATTATCTACAAATACAGTTGCAGTTACATTAACATACAAATACATACAAATACATACATACCCATACGTAGTACGAACATAGATACAAACAGTACAATTCTCAATTGAACTTGAACACACACGCACACACACACATGCACACAGACATACATATACCAAATAAGCTAGCGAAAGTAAATCTCTTAAGTTTTCAGATATTTCAGATGTTATAAGTAAATTAAAAGCAGATGCAAAAGAAAAATCAACCAACACACCGTTTTCATTTTCAAATCCGCCCAGCAAGAGAAATTTAAAAAAATAATTACAAACAGAAAAACGAAATTATTAAGCAAATGTGCCCAATTAAATAATAATAATAATTAAACAATTATTAAATAAAGCAGCAAAAATATCAAAAAATATATATATACATATATATATGAATATACAAAAATATATATAACTGAACGATCGACATGGAAAAAATTAACTTAGTGGCCTAAACCTAAGCACTCGACACTTTTCGGCTAAATTCTCAACTCCAAACAATTTTTTTTAGAAATTAAGCAACAACAACAATTTATTACGTAATTAAAAACAGAGAAAATCAAGCAACAATTTTTTTGTGTAGCATTTTCTTGTTGCAACTGCAACCGTTGCAAGCATTCAACATAAAATACAATCCCTTTTTTTTGTTAATTTAAGAATCTGTTTTTTATATATATACATACATACTTACATACACATATGCATACGTACATACATAGGTATATACATATATATACTCGTATGTATCTACATTGTGTTAATTTGTAAATTAACATTTCCATTCGAAAGCGAAAATTTTTTAAAGATTTTCAGCATAAATGAAACGACATTTACCGAAGAAGCAAATACAACAAATAGACAAAAGAAATGAAATAATTATAATAATAATTATAATAAAAAAAAAAAATGTAATGCAAATACTTCAAAAATAAATATATATAAATAATATTAATAATAAATAGTTTATATAGCATGTAAAACTGAACAGAGAAATCAAATTCAATAAAGACGAATATACTGTATTCAAACCAACATGGCACTACGTTTTTTAATACCCTGTATAGCTTTGCAATCATCATTTCTTCAAAAGTCTTTTATTAAACTAAGAGAATTAAACTCGGTATTTAAATTTAGTACTAGAACCGAAATAAATTAAATCGAGTATAAGTACAAAATAAACCCGTAATTTTTGATCGAAAATCAAATCAAATCTTTAAGGTTTTAAAACTTTGCCAAAACTGATCTGATTTCCAAGCAGAATATCATTTTGATCATTGTTTGGCTTTTAAATTTGTTCAGCAATAAAATTTTATTAGTTTTGTTCAAATACTTTTTTTTACCTCCAATATGTTTTTCGAAAATCAAAATTTGTAATCCCAAGTTGTAACTTGTAATGAACTTCGCTTTATTATAAGACAACACTTTAAAGCTTAAGCTTTATTCCGAGACGGTTAATTTTTCTTGAAAAAGTCACGTTAAAATGAACCAAAGTTTTAACTTCTAAATAGTGATGTTTCTCGATGTTTGCCGCTGTTTTTGTAGATGTCTATTTATCGATGTTGCATGGCGATGCATCGATGTTTTGCCAAACATCGGTTACCGCACTTTCAATACGCTCTTTTCACCGCTCTAACAGTGAGTTTATAGTAATTTGAGCAGTGTTTTCAATGCCTAAGTGAGTAAATTTATTTAAAATTGGTCAGAGATACAAGGTGGCGCAAAAGAAGTCACCCTATTGGAAGATGCTCTCATTTTTGCAAATGGCCGCCAATGTCAAATCTGTTTTGACATTTGTGGACTAGACAGATACAGAATACAAGTGAATAAGCCATGGAGCGATACACTCCCCAAGAACGCAGAATAATTGTAATAATGTAATAATAATAACCGCTTTATCTCTCGTTTTTGATATTTGCACTGGCCGGTCAGATCACCCGAATTAACCATTCCAGACTTCTTTTTATGGGGTTTTTTTAAAGTCGCAGGTTCACGTCAACAAGCCGCAAACTCTTGAAGCCCTTAAGGAAAATATTCGCCAGGAATGCAAGAACCTGTCGCCCGAAGTTCTGGCAAAAGTGATGGAAAATGCCATAAAACGGGCGTATGGTCATGAGCTCTGGCAGCGAACACTTGGCCGATATCATCTTCTCGCCTAAACCAATAAAATTCGTAAGGTTCGAATAAACATAATCAAAAAACAGAATCAAAATTTTTCATTTAGAAAAAAAATGAGAGCCAAACCACATCGGATGACTTCTTTTGCGCCACCCTGTACTATAGCTACAAGAAGGCTTACATATGTCTTTTCAAAGTTCTTTTAAGATAAAAACTGTTTGAAACTTTAAAACTGCTATGAAAGCATACGTTTTTAAGAGAAAACGAGCTTTATACATCGATGCATCGAAGTTTCGACCCGATGTATCAACCAACATCGATGTTTCATTTTGAAAACATCGATGAACATCGACATCGATGTTTCCACTCAAATTTACATCACTACTTTTAAATTAATCAAATTTCGATCAAGTTCTAAAGAATCTCTGGCGGCTCAGTGGCGCCCTCAATCGTCTTGATGCAGAAACTGGACGACAATATACAGACGACAACATACAACACTGAAAGGCGAGAAAGAGATCGATACAATCAGTCGACACACAGCCAGTGACAAACATAATAATAAACGTATAATACTTTAGTTATAAGCCAATGCCATCAAAATAAACTATATTACACTAAACAACAAACAAAGAAGTAGCTCAATCTACCATAAGCGACGCCACCTAGCGTACGTCGCTTACAACACTCAACTTAGGGTAGATTGTAGTTGAGCACTCTTAACACAGGCGACTGAATTTTTGCCTTCAAAACATAAATATGTATAGGCTAAAATTTTCAAAAGCTCTTTTTGATTTGACAAAAACTGTTACTTCAAAAAATAAATATATTGTATTAGAAATAGTTCCAAAATCAGTTTTATTTACTTTCTTAGTTTTCAACACGCGTTTTCAAGTAGTCGTCGACTTAATCGCACTTTCGCCACAAAGCGCCATCTATAGCTCATCAATATTAAAGCAAGCGCCGTCTACCGGCGAGCGGCATTAGTTTTGCAGCTGCTATTGAGTTTCGTTAAATCCAAGCCAGTGTTAAACGTGGTTATGAAAAATGCTAAAGCCAAGACACTCTCTTGTTTTTTGGTGAAGACCGAAAATAGCTGTTGGGTTCAGTGTTGCCAGATTAGCTTATTTCAGGCTAGATCTAGCATATTTGAAAATGGAAAAGCTTATAAAATTTGTAAATAGCTTATAGCCATAAATCTAGCATATTTTAAAGTTAATATAGCATATTCTAGCAATAAATGTATTCGTGACAAGTATTTTGTAAGCGTAAAATGTTTCACGGCATAAAAATATCAGAGCTTGTTCTTTTTTGCTGATTGTACCGTGAACTTTATTCATTTGATGGTGAATTTGTTTTCTAATCGATATCATCAGTTTGGAATTGTAAAATCAAAACATAGTGAAGCTTGCAAAAATGACAAAAATATTATACAAACAATTATTCCGCGATGTTTGGCTGGAAAGCAGCAAATCTACAATAGTAGCAAAAGCAGCATGCGGAATCCAAAAAACATTCATCATCAATGGGCTCAATAGTTCAATCACAAGAATATGTTAGTGTTATTCCAAAAAAAACGATAAACATTTAAGTGAGAAAGAAAATAATGAAATCTATGATATGTTAACTAATTTAATTTCAGCAAAAACCTAATGATTTTGTATGTTTTCTTGCATTTTCTTGCCATTTTTATTTTTAGCTTATTTTAGCTTATTTTTACTCAGAATCTGGCTTTTACGGGCTCTGAACACCTGACAACCAGTGCTGCCAGAGTCGCTTTTTTCCCGTCAAATCTGGCTGTTTTCAAAGGCCATTTGCTAGAAAAATTTGCAAACAGCGGGCAGCGGGAATTCTGGCTTTTTAGTTTGTTGAAATGCTTTTTTTTTCAGATTTTTTTGTAAATGCCTAAATATAGGGGAAAATAAAACCCAATATAAAAAAATTCGCTTCGTGAAATGGCAATTATGACAGCACTACAAAATTTTGGATTGGAGTCAATTCCTATAAGGATTCTGGGGGCAACAATACTTTTGCAGAATTGGCTAAGGTAGCCATTGATTTAATATCGTTGCCTTGGTCAAACGAGAAGGTGGACCGAATATTTAGCCAAGTCAATCTTGTGAAATCAAAACTGCGAAATAAACTACACTTGAGTACACTTAACAGTGTACTTTATATAAGGTAATTGGTTTATTTGTTTGCTACTTATTACGAAAGTAATGTATTTTATTATGAATTTTGAATTTACAAATATGGCTTGCGCAGACTCGACCAGTGCTGCCACACATATAAGCTTCCCAATAAATTCCTGCGGATGATAAGAACAGGAGAATGAGGACAACATCGATGAAATTATTCACATCTTATGAATAAAAGATCAGCTGCTGCTCAAATGGCTCACTTTCTTTATAAACAACTGTTGTTGTGAGCTCACTCTACCCTTTTCGGGAAAAAATACAGAAATTAATCAATTGATAAACTAGCTTTTTTATGGCTTTTTTTACTACAATTTTTCAGCTTTTTTGCATCGTTCCTCCCGTCAAAAACAGCTTTTTTATTGAAACAAAAGTTGGCAACACTGCTGGCAACACTTGTTGGGTTACCCAACTTGGGTAGCCAAAATTTAACTTTATCACTGCGGACGGCAGTCCGCGCTAGTGACGTAAGCATCACGAAGGATGTATTGATATTCTTCAAAATCTTCGGTTTATAAATATTACTAGTTACTTTTACTTAAGATTCGAGACACAGTTTATACTTTGTACAGCTCTTAAGATTATTGTTAATATTTATCCAAAATGTCTGAATTCTATATCTTTTCGAAGCTCACCAATTGCCTTGGGAAAGTCTTTTAGGTTAATATATAAATTATATAATCTGCAAAGAAATGTTAAACATGTATTTAGTTATACAGACCTTAAGCACATCTTAGTAAGTATTCACCGATACATCCATCCCTCTATATTAATATAAAATTCAAAATATGGACAATTTAGATTCTCCGATTTTATTTGCACTCTACTCGTAACATGTTTTAGATTTGTTAAGTTTTGGTTTTCATGTGTAATCCGCTTTAAATATGGTATTAATGCTATATATATTTCTATATATGTATGTATTATATACATATGTATATGTATATGTTAATAGGTATATGTATATGTATATATACATGTCAGTTTAGCTATTCAAGAGGCAATCCTTAACAAAATTTTGTGTGTGTTTAGTATGTGTTTTTGTGTATTTCATATCCATTAACGTATTTCTTTTTTTATCGTCGTCATATCGTCAAGCCCGAAATCAGCTCAAAACAATCGCCTCTACGGCATGGTAATACAATTGTATCTTTTTATCTTAAACTTTATCTTTGTTTTCTGATATTGTTAATAATAATTTTCTGTTACTTTTTGTACCAGTCACAAAACAAAAATCGAAAAGTTTCAGTAGAATTTTGGTTGCTCTTCGAAAAAGTAGAAAAATATTGATCTAAAAAATACAGGCAACTCTTTTCATTCATTATATATCTGAATATGAATAGATACTTATATTTCATAGTTGTTCGTGTGTTTGTTTGTTTGTTTGTTGTTGTATGTTTGTTTGTTTGTTCGTTTTTGGTACAGGTTTAGACATAAAAACAGGCGCTAGTTGAAACCTTGGAGGGCAAACAGATACATATACACTTCTCATGACACATATAGACTATATATAAATATATAGATACTATCATATTCTCTGAATATACGTACATACATATAGATATATTAATGGTTCGAACTTCGAAGTCAAAAGTTGAAAAATAAATGTTGATTCCCTGCACGTCGAAACGACACTTGAATCAGACTTCAGACGTGTTTACTGTTTTATTGTTGGTTTTTTAAGTGGACATGTCTTAGATACCCTGTAACTGTTTATGTTTTTGCTTTAATTCCTTCAATTGGCGCTCATCTATGGACCCAAATGGGTGTGCACGGTTTCTAAGCAACAAGCCGACGCCTAACAGCGTATTCAACTAACGAGAAGGGGGGCTTTAAGCTAACATTTTAACAAAATACGGCTCTAACCTAATGACTAACGCTTCAGCAAGCTCTTTGTTTTTGCTGAAAATCGGCAACAGGGCCAGTACTCTGTTGCCAAATTTCACGCTTAACACAATGCGCAAAGGAAAACATATTTTTTAGAGGCACTTTTCGTATTAAACATACATTGCTCTTAACATTGCATCTTAAAATGAACATTTAACTCAAATTTCTTCTAAGTGAACTTGAAATCTCTATAGAGTACTCGATTCTTATATAAGTTGGTGTTTCTTTTTATTTGATTTCGATATTATTTTGATACTCTTGCAGATGATTGTGATTTTAGACACGTTACAAATTCCGAGAATGACGATTTATGTGGATAAAACCTACAGGATAACTATGGAAAATATAGTACTGGAATGATCGGTCGTAGAATTAGTTATAGATTGTTAAACTCTGCAGTTTTTGCAGATATTTAGATCAAACACTCGGACGACTGTTTAATGTGATTAATCAAATGATTGACCAGTGCTATATCCTTATCTGCTATAGAAGTTAATTCGCAAAAGTATCAAGACTTCGGCACTCCAAAGATACGACATTCTTTCTGCTTTGAGTTATGTGTATACATAACTAAATTCATGCTTCTTGTTTTTCTTCCCTTTCCAACAAACAATAAACATTAAATTATTCTAGCTATCTATAGACAGGAATAAGAATAATAAGAGAGTGTGCAAATCAAACTCAAGTCAAATGAAATCACATTTTGTGTGTATTTGGTACGCAAAGAAATTATAATCATATGTGTATTATATATGTATATTTAATAGTAATGATAGTATGATAGTCAAAAAAAAAGAAGTAAACATTAACAAACTGATTGCTGATCATAGTGATCGATGATATATCAATAGCATATATCAAATCGTACGTCATTACATAGTTAAATAGGTAATATGTTATAGGTAGTGTGTTTGTGTGTGTTGTAGGAAGGAGGGGGTGGGGCATTGAGCGACATTCAAAAATTGTCAGATTGCGCTATTTAGATAACAAGTCTCGGGTTTTAGCTTGCAGCTTTGCTCAGTTATAACTTGTTGGATAAGCCATATATATATATATATATATATATATATGTATATCAATCATTTATCATCATGTTTAGGCTATTAAGTATACATATATATATATATATATACATATATGTATGTATTTTATAGCTTGCAGCCAACAACTCGGGCGTCGATTGTCTCTGTTGTTCACTTGCACATATATACATTTACATATTAATATATATACATATATAATCATATGTATAAGCTTAAATTAATGTTTGCTTAGCTGTATTTGTTGGTTATTTCTCTTGTTGTGTTTGTTGTTGTTGTTGTTGTTGTTGTGAAAAAAGGCGTTCGCATTTATAAAGCTACTAAAACTCTATATACCACATAAATTATATGTGTATATCTTAATATTTAAACAATCAAAAGCAAAAGTTCAACATTTTAATTTAATTTTAACAACTGGCAATTAGTTTGTCATCTCCATTTTTTATTATGCGCTGTTATAATTTAATTTAATTAAATTTAATTTACTTTTTTGCTAAAAAGGTACTTGAAGTGTATACACTTAGGGGTTCTTTAATGTATGTATATATATATATATTTATAAATATGTGTATGTGTGTGTGTAGATTTGCAGCATAATTCAAACAGCTTTCTTCTGTATGTACACAATTGAATTAATTTTAACTAAGGTTTTCTTGTTTCTCTCATTTATTTTAATATTAATTTTTATGTTTTGTTCAACAAGTTTTTCTCAATTTTTTGTTTCTTGAGCTCACAAAACCAATAATGTAGTTTAGATTAAATAAAAACTAAAAACAAAATTATAGTTATATTGTGTGTTGTGTGTGTGTGTGTGTGTGTTGTGCTACATTAAAGCCAGGAAACAAACAAATTGTTAACAAGTTTGCGAATAAGTTTCTTTACTACATAGTTTAATGCCTAGGTAACTAATTGTTAGTTGTTGTTGTTTTACTTAGGGTCTAAAAGTTTCTTTGATTTAACATTAACTTGAGTGTCGCATGTTGTGTTCCTTTTGTTGTTGTTTTTGTTTCATAATATTTAGTTGTAGTTTTTTAGTTTTGGGTATTCGGATTGCTATGCTAAGCTTGATTGGCCTGTGTTTTGGTTGATTTAGTTAGCACTTAAGTTAATCATATAACATATGATAATCATATTAACCATATTAATAATAATATAATAGTAATAATAATGATAATATAGTAAGTAGTATATATATAACACGTAGCGATATTAAACAATTCATATTTTAACAGCATTTTACACTGCGATTTTTGTGTGTTTTCTCTTTTCTTTGCTAAGGACTCAATAATAAGGCGCTAAATGTTTATATTTTTTTAGTACTTAATACATATATATATATATTTGTATATATATATGTGTTTACATGTATGTGTATGTGTGTATATAATATATAAAACTTTTCCTCACAGCAAACAAACAAATAAAATTTTGTATATTTAAACAATTGTTGCTTTTTGCTTGTTTTTTTTTCGCATTTTCTCATGTTGTATTTTTGTAAAACTTTTTTCTTATACAAAAGTTAGTTTTTTTTTTTTCAACTTTACAATTTTTTTTGTTGTTTTCGTCGTATTTTCTTTGATTTAACTTAGCACAAATTTGTTTCTTCTGATATACACACGATTTGTCTCTGCCTCTGCCGATTGCGTCGCCTTGTCTCTCATTCCCTCGCCCTATCTCTTTCTAACGATCTCTATCTCTCTCTCATGTCTTGAACATTTAATTAATTGTTTTAACCAAATTTAAATTACAATTCGTGCCCAGTTAGCACCATAGGACAATCATTAAATATTGTTTTTGTGTTGTAAGCGAGTTTAAAAACTTTTAAAAATATATATACACAATTTTGAAATAAAATCTAATAAAGAAAATTGCAACTAATAAAAAAAATAATATATGTATATTTATAATATATATATATAGATTTATATAATGGCCAACAATTAACAGGCAAAGCAATTGCCACTAAATAAAGTCCAATAAAAACTAATAGCTAAAAATAAGACTATCAAAAAAAGTTATTAAAAAAATAATAATAATAATTGTAGTTATAATAATAATAATTAAAATAATAATAGTTAACGTAATAGTAAAAGTAATGATAAAGAAAAACGCCGCTCGATAACAAAAACACAAAAATGAAATGAAGTAAAAAAAAAAATTATTTAAAATTAGTTAGAAAATTGAAGGAAAAACTTAGAAACTAAATGCTACGCGTTGTACAGAATTTGCTTTAGAAAGAGACAACAAATTGGTGCGAGGGGGTATGGTGATAGTGGCAGAGAAAGCCGAATCCAGGTGTGTTTTAGTGTGTGTGTGTGTGTGGTGTGTGACAGACAGAAGATGGTCAGACAGACAGACAGCAGTTGTATCTATGACCTGCCGCCAGCCATCCGCCACATTCACCGCATCCAAGCGGCCTTTCGCTTCATAATCTTGGTGCGCAGCGTTCGCATTGGCTTCACTTTGCTTTTGGCCGCAACGGCATTGGCCATGGCCGCACTCAGATGCTGTTGCAACATGGGCTGACCACCGTTAACATTGCCAGAGGTTATCGTCTGCATATACAAATTGGAGGAGGTGTTGTTGTTGTTGCTGTTGCTGCTGCTGCCATTGCCAGTTGATCCCGTCGTGCTGTAGAGTTCCTCGTAGAGCGGCTGCTGTTGCTGCTGCTGCTGCTGCTGTTGGGCGAGTGCTGCGGCAGCTGCCACATTGGCAGCGGCACTGCTAAGCAATGCCATTTTGCTGCCACTGCCATTCGTATAGATGCCCTGATGATGATGCTGCTGCTGCTGATGATGCTGCTGATGATGATGCTGATGTTGATGATGCTGCTGCTGCTGCTGTTGCTGTTGCAACTGCAACTGATGCTCCTCTTCCAGGCTGCGACTCGAGACGCGTTTGTGCGGTGAACCGTGACTGCTGCCGCTGCTGCCATTGCTGTGATAATGCGACGTCGTCGTCGACGATGAGCCGCATTCGACAATCGAGGAACGCGACAGCGATAACAAAGCATCGACGCCATCCCGCTTGCGTTGCTGATCCGCCAGCTCCTCGGCCGTGATGTTATGACTACAAAAAGCGAGAAAGCAATTGTAATTGCAATTGCAATTGTTATGGAAAGCAAAGTAAAACTCACTTCTCCTCGCTGCTGTCGTAGGCCGCATCACTGGTACAACTGGGACAACTGGCACAGTTGGCACAATTGCTTTCTCCGCCGCTTTGACCGACACTTGACTGCGTCTGTTGGCCACTCTTTTGGCCATGGCCATGGCCACTGCCACTGCCACCGCCATTGCCATTGGTCCGAGGCGTGGAAGCGCCGCTATCCGCATTGCTATTGCCACCCGCCGAATAGGTGTGATCCTCGCTTGGCGAGCTGGTTATCACCGGTGCGCTAAGATTGAATAAAGCAAAAGTGTCCTCGTTAGTCAATTAACAATGGCAAATTTCAAAGTGCTCAGCTTTGTATCATTCAAGTCTATCTCATTGAGTACACTAAACAATTCTCGTAATCATCACTAATCATTCAATTCAAATAATTATTTTATTATTTATTAGATTTGTTATACTACCTAGAGTCTGACTTAGGGAAAACTTAAAGCAAATCCCAAGTGGACAATTATTAATTTGAATAACATTGAAAAAAAACACTTTAGATGTAAGTAAAAATTCAATGTCAACTCTAAGCTAGCTTGTAATTTTACATTATACGGTAGCTCTACATAAATAAATAAATAAATAAAAAATTCAATGAATTAATATAACATGTAATTAAATTGAAAACATACATTTTTGGAACATACATTTAATGAACCTATTTTATTAATCAGACATAATGTACGTCATATGTTTCCAAATTAACCTGATTTTTCTATAATATAAAAATTACAAAATTTATTTATTAAGAGAAAAAATAAGAGTTATTTAATAATTTATTGATGAAAATATTTATTATTATTAAGAGCACTTTGTGTCAATGTTGGAATTTTGTCAAAGCAGTTTCTTTTAAATGTAGCAAGGTGGGAATTAATCTCAGTTACTTTCAAAATTGACGGTTTTATCAACAGTCTTTGCATAAATGGCTTACAATAAGTATTCAAAACATATTTTACAAAAATAAAGCATTTCTCAAAATCGATTCAATGTGCTTGTAGGCATAGTTGAAGAATACATTATATAAAGTGCAATATTTCGACAACGCAAAAAGCCTTAATCTTCAAATTTGTAAAAAAGTTCAGTTTTCAATAGTTTAAAAGTCTTATCAAAGACTCGAAACAACTCTAAAGGTTTATTTAAGCTATTACTTTTCAAGTGTTGATTATTAAACCCTAAACACACTATCCTAACCGCTTATCTATCTCTTATCCCCCACTTTCCTATTTTGGTGCAAGTTAAACAAAAACTAAATAAAGCATAGCATCGATACATACATTGTCATTATCCCCTATAACTTACCCATTCTGAAATGATTCAATGAAGGCCTTTGGTCCGTGTTTAAGGAAGAGCATCGCCGCCGCCGCATGAACATCATCGATGCTGTCCGCGCCGCAATCGCGAGCCAAACGCTCAAAGTTGAATGCGCCACCCGCTGGGGCAGCAGCTGATGATGATATTGTAGTGCCGCCAACACCACCATTTAAAATTGCATAATTGTTGTACTTGTTAATGTTGTTGTTGTTGTTATTGTTGTTGCTGGTTGCATAATCGCCGGGCAGCTCCTCGTCAAGAACATCGCCTTGGAGCTGCGCCGGCTGCGATGACTCCTCGCTAATATTGCGAAATTTCTTGCACAGATTGGGAAAGAGTTTTGGATCAAAACGGGCACTAACACCACCACCACCACCAACACCATTGGCAACAGCAGCACCACTGCCAACTGTATTGCCATTAACTGTTCCAGCCACTTGAGCGCCTCCATTGGCGATTGTTCCGTTGCTTTTGGAGGGCGTCGTTGCACTCGCCGATGGCACGGAGATGGTGGATCCGTCCAAGCTATCGTAGCTAGCGATGCCACCACTGCCGTTGCCATTGGGACTCTTGAGCATCGGACTGATCTTATCGACGGCCGAATTGGGAAAGTAGGGCGAACGATTCAAGGCCTGCATGAGATTTTGACGCTGTTGGGGCTCCACACGCCACAGCGAACCTTTTCCCATGTTGGGCGCCTTCTCCACTTTGACGAAACTCTTGTTCAGCGACAGATTGTGGCGCACACTGTTCTTCCAGCCATTGGGCGCTGTCTTGAAGTAGGGAAAGTGCTGCACAATCCACGCATAGATCTCCTTAACGGGCAGTGCCTTCTCGTTTGAGTCCTCAATGGCCATGAAGATCAAGGAACTGCAAGAGAAATAAATTATCGATTAATTTCCAATTATCCAATAATAACAAAGTTTTTTTATTGTGTATATAAATATTAAATCTAAAGAGCTTTCTGTAAAATTATTGTAACACAAAGCATTTTCAAGCTTTCATTAACTTTGAAACTTCATTTAAGTTACTGATCTTCTCAATTTGAATATTATAATAATAATGACAAGCATAGTGAGAAGTCTAACTGACACTTAAAACGCATGTCAAATAGTTGTATTTTCAGTTTTAATTTAAGCTCTCTTGAAGCTTTCAGCTACTTTGAAAATTGTCAGCTAAGCTTTAGTTTAAACATGTGATGTAAATTGTGAATCGAGTTTAAAATAGAAATAGACAGTTGGAAGTTTTTGAAATCGTGTCAAGAGGTGTAAAAATTAGTGATTTAAATTCAAACACTTAATCGAAATTGATTAAAACCTTTCACAGATATTTAAGCTACTTCAAGCGAGATATTTGAACTTTCATGTTAATTTGAAACTAGAAAGCTCCCAAGAAGCTTTCAGTTACTTTCAAGGCAGTCTACAACTGGTTCAGAGCTTTCAGGAGCTTATAAAGCACACATACAAAGCTCTGAGGATATCACAGCTGTTTTCAGAGCTATATACTTTTAGACTGTTAACTTTGTGCAACTCTCAGAGTTATTTAGTAAATAGTTTACCTAAAGCTATATGGCGGCTTATTGTTGGTATGCACGAACGGATCGTATGGCACGTTGTTGGGATGCTTCTGCTTTTGTGGTGTGTTATTGTTGTTATTGTTATTGTTGTTGTTATTGTTGTTGTTATTGTTGTTGTTGTTGCTGCTGCTGCTGTTGTTGTTGTTGCTGCTGCTGTTGTTGTTGCCACCGTTAGAGCTGACGTAACTGCCGCCAGTGGATGAATTGTTGTTGTTATTGTTGTTGTTGCTGTTATTATTATTGTTGTTGTTGTTACTCTTGGTCATTGCTTGATATTGAGGTGTGCTCGTGTGCATTCTTGCGCTGCCCACAACCAAATCGAACTCCTTGAGCGAATCCTCGTTGTCGTAGCTCGCATAACTGTTTGGACTCCGCAAATTGGCAACCGAACCGGAACCGGAACCCGAGCCCGAGCCCGAACCATTGTGCATTGCCGTTGGCGTTATGGGCGGCGGTGGCGGTGTGATCGACAATTGCAAGCCACCCGTTCGTGATGGCACCGCACTGTAGTAGCCGCCACAGAGGATCAGTGGCGCCACTGGCGGCGTCTCCGGGGACGCAACGTTGGCGGGCTGTTGTTGTTGTGAGCTGGAAATGTGGGAAAAAAGTGAGCAGACAACTGATTAGCTCAAATTATGTTACGTGACGAGAGTATACAGAGTGTGGGCAGCCAGTAAAACGTTTACGAATGCAAACACAAAGCAAAATATGAACAACTGTCGAGAGGAGTCGGGAGCTTGAGAAAGAAAAGGTGGAGACGGTAGCAGGAATCTTTCGAGAATGCAAGAAAGGAATAGAAGATGGGAAAAAGGAGAAAGAAATAAAAGATGGGAATAAGAGAAAGAGATGGAAAGGCATAGGGAGAGAGCAATGAAAACAAGAAACGCAAGAAAAGTTGAGTAATAAGGGAGAGGGAGAAAACAGAGATGGAAAGAGACAAGGAGAAAGTGAAATAAAATAGCGGCTTAGAAAAAAGTAAGTAGCAAAGAACAGGGAGAAAACTAGAGAGGAGCAAAATAGAGATAGAGACAGAAAATTGATGAAATCAGAGAGAAAGATGAAGGTAGTGGATAATAAAGAAGAATTGGAAGAAAAATAACTCTATAAAGGGGGGAAAGATACCTAAAGCTATCTCTCTATCGAGGGATAGAGAAGATTATCGAAAAATATAAAATTATCGAAATATACAAAGTAATCGATATAAAGAGTGAGAGATTTACTATATCTGATGGAAATCAGAGATAGAAAATCGAGATATAAAATTACAGTACTTTATCGATAAAAAATGAATAAACTAAATGCTGAGGGAAATGGAAAATATGATAGAAAATGAGAAAATTGGAGTAGCTTATCGATCGATCGAGAGAGAGAGAGAGAGGAAGAGACCTAAGGCAATGTATCTTGCGAAAGGGGAAAGTGAAACCTATCGAAAAATATAAACTTATCGATATTGTACTGATATAAAGAGTGACAGCTTAACAGTCTAATAGAAATGTTGGACTCACATGACATGCGTCGTGCTGCCCAAATGGCTGACAAAACTGTAACCCGCTGGCAGCGTCGTTGCACTGACCACCGACGACGATGTCACTGATTGTGGATCGCTGTTGTTGTTGTTGTTGTTGCTGTTGTTGACGCTGGTGGTGATGGTGTTTTTGGCGGTGCTGATTGCGCTGTTGATGCCGCTGGTGGTGCAATTGCTATTGTTGTTATTATTATTGTTGTTGCAATTATTATTGTTGTTGCAATTGTTGTTGTTATTGTTATTGGGCGTTGAATTGGGCGCATAGTTGACAGCATCAAAGACGGCATTAAAGCTGTTCGCTTTGGGCACCGGACTGTTGCCCCCGTTGACAGCTGCTGTCGATGAACCGGAACCGGAACCAGAGCCGAAACCAGTTGCCGAACAGGAGCTGAGCGATGAATTGTTTGAGGAGGCGGGGGAACTGACCACAGTTACCGTTGAGGCCACCACATGACTATGATTGTTGTTGTTGTTGTTACTGTTGCTGTTGTTGTTGTTGTTGTTATTGTTGTTGTTGTGCTCGACATGCACATTCATCTTTTCACGCAAATACTTTTTATGCGGATGATGTGTGGTTGTATTGCCCGTTGATTTGTATGCAACACTTGACGATCCATTGCTGCTTACATAAATCTGCTGTTGTTGCTGTTGCTGTTGTTGCTGCTGCTTGACAGTTGCTGTGATGGCGGGCACAAAAGTGTTGCCGGTACGTGGCAAAAAGGCGCCACCAGCAGCCGCAGCAGCAGCAGCAGCGGCAACATTTGCTTTTGTTGCCGCTTTGTACTCCACGACGGTGGTGGTGCCACTTGGTCCTTTATGCACCGTTGTGGTGCTATATACGGCGGGTGATTGCTGTGGTTCATTCGCTGATGATTGCTCATTTGCATCGCTGTTTGCTGGCAACTCTTCGATAATGTCGCTGACAATGCAAATGTTGTTGTTGTTGTTGTTGTTCACAGTTGTTGCTGCTGCTGCTGCTGCTGCTGTTGTTGTTGTTATTGTGTTGTTTGTGGTGGGTGGTGGCACTGACGTTGCTTTAAGCGTTGCTCCACGCTTCAAATGTGGCGTTGTTGCTGCTGCTGCTGCTGCTGTTGTTGTTGTGGTGACAATACCTTTGATCAGATTGCTGTCGTTCAGCCAGGAGAGAGGACGCAATTCTCCATCATCAGTTGCTGCTGCTGCTGCTGTGGCCAAGGCATCGGCAGCACTCAACTCCAATGGCTCTGTGGCAAGCAGCACAATGTTGCCACCGGCTGTGGCAACACCTCCGCCACCCCCTGTGGCATTTCCGGACTGTGTTGCTGCCGCTGCTGCTGCTGCTGCGCTGTTCTCGTAGGCCGTAAAACTGCTGCCATTGTGCTGCAGGAACACGTATTTGGGCCCAGAGTTCATGTGGCTTGTTGGTGTTGCTGTTACTGTTGTTGCCACGCTGTGATAACCGTGCGCGGCAGCTGCCGCTGCTGCCACAACCGCTGCCGTTGCCGTTGCTGTTGTTGCCGCCGCCGCTGCCGTTTGTAGTTGTCCTCGCAATTGGCTTAAATCGTGTGTTGTTAGCAGCTGTGTGGGATTATCTGTTGACATGCTATACGAAAAAAGAGAGAGAGAGAAAGAGAAAAAATAACAATTGTGTAAATTAGTATATTGCCAAAAGTTTATCATTTGTATTGCTCAAATATTTGTTCGATAAGTAACAAAACTATATTAAGATTATCAGTTAATTTTGATTGAAATCAAGACGGAATATTTAAAAAGTTCGTTATATTTATTAATAAATTATTATTTTTGGGGAATTATAATTTAATACTTTATTTTTCCTTTGTTAATTTGAACCTAACATTTTCTTTGCATAATTTTCTTTCATATTTAAAAACAAATTCTACTATTCAAATACTTTATTGTTAAATTTAGGTGAATATAATTGTAATCGAATTATTTCCACAATCCACATATTCAATGGCAATTTTTTTCAATTTAACTGCATTCATATCATATTAAATCGAAATATTTCTTGGCAATGTAAATTGCTTTTACATTTAATTAATCTTTCTTCGTAATCTAATTTCATTAAATGGCGTGTAATTTAATAACCAAATATTGTCATTTTAAACTATTAAATAATTAAATATTGGCGCTTACACAAATTGTGTCGATCATCTATTGCTCAATATGTATGTTTGCTTGTTTTTTTTATTATTATTTTTTCTTAGCTTTTGTGTTTATCAGCAATTTCAAATCAAATCAACTTAAAAGCAAACACAACACATGCTGAAATTTGTAGTTCTTGTTGTTGCTGTTGTTGCTGTTGTTGCTATTGGCGTCCTTCAATTTTTTATTGCATACTTAAATGCGCTCACTTGCTTAGCCGCCCCCGTTTCAATTACCCCGTTAATAACCCTACCTACGAAAGGCACCACCACACCCTCCACCCTCCGACCTCCGGCCTGCCTCCACCCACTCCACTCCACTTCACACCCATCACCATGCTTTGCCCAATATCAGCGGCCACATTTTAAGTTAAATGCTAAACGATTTACGCAATCAACGCCCGCCCGGGCAGCCATTTTACGTATGTGTGTGTTGCGTCTATGTACATACATATGTATGTATTTTGTTTGTTTTTTTTTTTTATTCAACAGTATTTTTTATTGTTTCTAATTTACGCGTGTAGTTTTTGCTGTTTTTATCGCTTGATGAGTGCTGCGACGCCGGCAGCGCAGCTCGCGCTCACCTGCTGCTCTTCTTGTTGTTCTTCTATGTATATGTGAGCGAGTGTGCTTGTGTAGTTCGCTCTCTCGAGAGAGCGATCGCCCTGTGTGTCGCAATCTCTGCCTGGCTCTGTCTCTCCTCTCTTTCTCTCATGGTGTGTTGTTTACTGTTGGATTATCTTATCAGCATTTTGCATTCTAGTTGCTAGTTACTTTGGCCTTAACAGTTATAGTTTCTTGGCGTTGAGAACCAAGTGGAATGAGATAAGAGACCAATAAGCATGAAGGCAGTTACGGGGGTGGGGGGAGAGTGTAGAAATGTGCAGCAATGCAGAATTGAATATTTTTGAACATAAGAATTCTTCTTTGATTCAATTTGATGAATGTATTCAAAACCCATACACCCACATTTATTCATTCGAATATAATTTGTGGCGGGGGGTGGGGCGGAGAGGGTCTGGTGTCGATTGCGCTGTGCTGGGTCAGCAGCCAACAAAGTGTATTATTATTTATTGATTTTTATTGGCAGCGCAGCTAACACAAAAAGCAACAAAATTACTTTGACAACAACGACAACAATAAAAACAACAAAAAAAAATATTTATATATGTACGGTTAGTGCAAAACGAGCGCGCCACAACAAAACTGAGAAGGAACGAGTAGAAGAGGCAACAGTCGAGAGAGTCCAACTGTAAGAGACTCTATACTTGATCTGTAATAAACACACACACACACACGAATAAACAGCCCGTGAGTTTGTGGGCCTCTCTTATATAGTACAGTGGCTCCCAGCTTATTTGACCTACTAAATAAAATTAATCGTTTAATGTGCAAAAAACAAATTCTTTTTAACCAAACTAAAAACATTATCAAATAATAATTAGATTTACATTTTAATTATAAAATATGCGAATTTTCTATTTTGCCAGAACAATTACTTGGCTAATTGTTTATTTTACGCCATTTTCTGCTTGACAAACTAAAAATACCCTTTGTACTCTTTCGGTACAGGGCTGAAAGAAACTTGAACGAGTCACAACAAACGAAACAACAATGCATAAGCAAAAGCTCAACGGCAGCAGCAGCAACAACAACGATAGCTAAAACTAAGCGCCATATTAAGTCGCCTTACAGTCGCACACCCAAATAATAGGCACAGCACAAAACTCAAAACACAATACATTAAAACAGCAACAGCTATCGACAGATGTATTTTTTGTTGTTCTTTGCTAAAGACCACGCCACAGACAAACAAAAAACAGCAACAGCAACAACAAAAACAACAAAAAGCTTACGACGCAATTTTGAAAGTTTACGGCGTCGTCTTGGTAACTTTTTATAAACAAAATACAACATCAATAATTTGCACAGTAGCGTCTGGCAAGAGAGCCAACAATAGCGTCAGCAAACGACAACGTGCTTTTGTCAATTCTCTCTCTCTTCGTCTCTCTCTCGCTCTCACTATGTCTCTCTGTGCTCTGTCATTATTAATTAGCTGAAATAGATGTCTGAATGTATGAAGATAAAATATTGCTACTTAAGCACACACTATTTGAGCCACTGTTGTGACGTGTGCCAAAAACAACAATAAAGAAATGCCTATGCATGCCGTTGCCGCTCTCTGTGTCTCTGTCTCTCTCTCTCTCTCTCCTTTACTCTCTTGACTTTGTCAGTCTCTCTTTGTTGTTTATCTGCGTTTTTCGCTGCGATTTTATTTTGTTTGTTTTCCAAGCACAAACAAATGGCGCAGTTTCATGCTGAGCTCAGTTCAATTCAAGAGAACAAATGCGAATGAGAAAGCAAAGGGATAGAGAGTGTTTGTGTCTGTGTGTTTGTGTCTGTGTGTGTGTGAAGCGGCGCACTGTTTTGAGTCTCCGTTTTGTTGTTATTTATACCTTTGCATGCGCTTTACTCCGCCCTCCAGCTTCTCTCTTACCTCACACTCAACGACTGAGATTAGGCAGAAGCCGACGCCGCAGTCGTTGTCGTTGTCGGCCGCGTCAGTTGTCAGTTTTTCGTTCTAGAAACGTCAACTGCTACCGCTGCGCTGCCGACGCTAACTTATTTCTCTGCGTGACCTATGGACCTTTTATATGGCAGCGACGTCGACGCTTTTCATGCTGCTTTCTATGCAGCTGACGCCACTGTCGTTCTTGTTATTATTGTTTATGTGGGCGTTTAATGTCAAACCGCTGCAGGCGCACTCATGCATGTGTTGTTGTTGTTGTGCTTGTTATTGGGCCAATTAACAAAAAATAAATAAAGAAGCAGCAGCAGCTACAAAACAGTAAAAGACAGTTGGTTAAACTGTACCTGCTGCTGTTAAAAACGCAAATAAAACGCGCGCAATGCTTTGTAGATGTGTAGATGATTCATACAAACACAAACACACACTCGCACACACAGACATGGATGGTATGCAGCAGCAGCAACAAAAAAAACTTAAACCGCGTGCTAATCGTTGTTGTTGTTCTTCTTGTTGTTGTGGTACAAACGGTTGTGTTAAATGAGCTGCTTCCTCTTTTAATATAAAATAATAAATATAGTAAAAGAGAGCATAGAAATAAAGTGTGAAACGGAAAGAAAAATAGTGTGTAGGATGGGGGAGGTGTGATGACAGAACATTTTATAACAAAAAAAATAAATAAAACAAATCGTTTACGAATAACAATAACAATCAAGATAGAAACAGAAAAAGAAAGGGGGAGAGAGAGAGCGCGCAACACTTTGTTGCTCTGTTCCTTGTTTATATATCTCCATCTCAATCGCACTCAAAATAAATAATAACAAATAACAAAACATTTCACGTAATGACAATGGGACAGACACCAAATAAGAGAGCAACAAATAGAGAGGGAGAGAGCGAGATCGCGAGAGAGCGCAGAGCTTTGCATATTTCCGGCAGCGCATCAACACAACAACAGCTGGCCAAGCATTTTTTGAGAGCTTTTTAATGGCGGCGTCGGCGTTCAATGACGCCCGCTACCTCACTCTCTTGCTTTATCTCTCTCTTCTACGTTTGTATGTTTGTAGTGTTTGTGCGTGTGTGGATGAGTTTGTGAAATATAAACAAAAATTCTTGAAATTAATTTCATTTCAATTTGTTGCTGTTCTTTTGGCCAAAGCAAAATTAATGTGTTATAATAATAATAGATTTTTCTTTAAAATTTCAATGCTATTTTTAAAAAAGTTTATTTTAATTTATTTTTGTGATATTTGACGAAATAGTTATTATTTATCTTTGCATTTTGCACACGCACACACACACACAATTTATTTCAGAATTTTCTGGAGTTTCTCGCAACAGACGCACATATCAACAACAACAACGAGAGCGACAACAACGACAACGCAATGTTGAAGGCGACCACGCGGCGTATACGTAACCCCATGCACACAGTGCTGTTTGTATGTATGTGGACAGTATGTGCACAGACGTATATACATATATATGGATGTATATGTGTATGTTTATGATGCTTTCAAGTTGGGAGACACATTTTTGCATTACGTATACGCCTCGAATGAAGGCACAGTCAAAGCAAAGAAAATAGGGAAAAACACACGCACACTCTCACACACATACTGAGGCAGTTTTACAAGACAACTGATAAGCAACTGTGGCGGACAATCAATTGCAAATATTTAAAAATGCGCAAAAATATGAAAAGTAAAATGAAAAAAAAAATAAAAATACAAATTCAGCAAATTGTGAGAGAACAACAAATTAAAACAAAAGCGAGTAAACTAAATGCGACAAGGCCGCTTTTGTTGTGCTCATGCATTGTCTGCTGTGTGTGTGTGTATGTGTGTATACACATGTTGTTGTTGTTATTATATTATATGTACTTGTTTAAATATTAATAGAAATATTTGTAGATATTTAAAAATATATAAAATTATACGTGTGTGTAATTATGTAATCTGATTGAAAATTAATTTACTTTAAATTAATAAATTTAAAGTCATTCTATTCCAAATGACATGCACATATTTAATTTCATTTTTAATATAAACTCCTGCTGTTTGCTCTCTTAACGGAGCTTTCACTCTCTCACACACACAAGGCGACCGAATTCTCCTTCCATTGCTCGCTCGCACACAAAGAGCAGCGCAATGCTCTTTCGCACTCACACTCATACACACAAAACAAAAAAAAGAACACAGTCGCACACGCTCTGCTGACTTTTCAACGTGGTTTTTACTTATTTTTCCTGTGTATTTTTACTTTTACGGCGCTTTTGCAAATTTCTTCTTTTTAGCAGGAGATTATGAAATCAAGCCACGCTCTAGCTAAATGAAAATTAAAGCCAATATTTCAAAACCCAAAAAAAACATATACCGAATTTCATATTTTGTTATTGTTTTTGCTTTTCTTGTTATGTGCTTTGTGTGATGACGCCGTCATTGGCTCTCACTTTACACGCTCTCGCCTTTGCCTCTTCCTTAAGCTTGCGTTCGCACTAACAAACACACACACATGAACATATGTATACATATATACAACTTTTGCTTTGATTGTTTTTGTTTTTGTTATGAATGATCCACATACCTTTGCACTAGCTAAACGCACAATGTATTCCAAGCATTTAGCGCAAACACACACAACAAAAATTATTGAATTTTTCTAATAAAAATGTTATAAAATAAACAATTTGTGTTTTTTTTTGCTTATTTTTCTTTTTTATTTAATCTATTGAAGCTTCACACAATTCGAACTGTAAAGCACGCGAGCAGACAAACGAATGAAGCGAAACGGCGGCAGCAGCAGCAAATGAAATGCCGAAACGAGCCACACATACTCACTCACACCGAAGCACAAAAAATACTCTCGTATGAAAACGTAACGTAACAAAGGCACACGTATGTTTTCAATGTGTGAGAGAGCCGGCACCACATGCAACATACAAAGTCAAAAGCGCGTCGTAAGCAACAACAAGAAAGCTTGCTTTGACACGAAGAGCAAGAAATAGAGGGAGAGCGCTCTCTCAAAAACAGCCCAGCGACGACGCTGTCTATACATACATATGTACATACGTGTGTGTGTTGGGAGCGTTGGCGCATGACATTGCCATTTATTGAAAGCTGAGCAACGACGACAACAACAACAGAACGAATAACGTAAACGCTGACGTCGACGTCAACGACGACAAAGACGCCGACCTTATGGACGCGTTTAACACTCGATTTGTTTTGTGCTTCACTCAAAGGATCACAACAACAACAATAATAATAATAACAATAACAACAGCAGACAGGCAGTCACAATAAACAGCTGTTTGGGTAAGGCCCTAATAAAAAGCATGACTCAATTGAGAGAGAGCGAGCGTGAGTACACAAGAAAAAGAGCGCGAGCATAAGAGCATGGATGTATGCACTCTTCATGTTGTTGTGTTTGTTTTTGTTTTTTTACTGTTGATTACAAAAGTTTATAAATACCATGTGAAGTGCAAATATGTAAACACATACGCATTAATTGTGTTCATAATGTAAAATACAAAATTGTCGCAAATTTACTTACTTAATTATTTATCTAATAATAAAAAATAAAAAATTTATAACAAAAAGATTGCTAACTGCGAAGTTGACGTCGACGTCGACACGTGCGCTGCCAACGCACCGCACCGCAGTTCAGCGACGGCGACCGGAGCAGCAGCAGCAGGAAATACAAGAAGCCAAAAAGCGAGCGAGCGATGAGCGCAAAAGCAAAATCAAACAAAAACAAAATCTAACAATAACAACAACAGTAAAAGCTCATACAAAAACAAAAAAAATGCAGCGCCAGCATAAATTGTTTTTGCTTGTTTGTATTTAGCATATTTAATTTTAGCCAGGCGGAGAGGAAAGGAAAAGCAAATTGAAAAACGGCATTGTATTGTGCTATTGCTTCTGTTTTCAACTTTAGTCTCTTTTGTTAAAAATAAACCTTACATTTATTTTTTTATGCACAAAAAACAAAAAAAATAAATTAATATCGAAAGAGTGTGAGCGAGAGAGTGAGAAACGAAACTTTTGCCGGCATTTTGGGGGAAAAACTGCAGCAGCAGCAGCGATCCCGACAGCGTCGACGACAACTAAGAAAAAGCGCATCAAACAAAAGCGTCAACTAAAAATAAGCACAACATTTTTGTTGCTGCTGCTGATTTGCTTTCGCTTTTGGGTGAGAGAGCGAGAGAGAGGGAGCGCGCAATGCGTTCCGTTGGCTCATTTTGCTATTGTTGTTTCTACTTTTGCTTCTGCTTTTGCTCTGTTGCCAGGCGCCGAAGAGAGTGCAGCAATGTGCTCTACCCCTCCCACTCCCACTTCTACTTCTCACATCCATCGATCACACACACCTTTGCGGCTCAAGTTGAGTGACAGTTCTTGGGCAATTTAAATTTCAATTGATTTCTTTCGTTCAAAATAAACTCATGTCATGTGCCTTTGCATGTGCATGTGCATGTGTGCATGTATTTGTGTGCATGTGTCTTTTGGCTAAGCAATTTCAAATACAACAACAATAACAAATTGGGTCAACCACAATTAATATTACTAAATATAGCCATAAGGCATTTGCTTTGCTTTTGCCGAAGAATATTGATAACAGCCAAAAGAGAGCGGCGGCAAAGAGAGTACCGGTAAAGAGAGCGACGATGAAGAGAACCAAATTTGATCGTCCTTACTTGCATGCCAACTAACAGAACTCCTTAAGCTGCATTTGAGCTTAGTTGTGCACCCCACAAATTTGTCGAAACGTATTTAATAAATGAGCACCAACTTCGTTTGATGAGAATCACAATATACATTTTGAAATTTATTGTTGCTTGCAAACTATCCACAATTTACTTTTCAAATAAAATTTAAATTTTCATTTTTATTGCTTTTTTGGTTAGCAACAAGTTGTAAGTTTTAAGCAACCAAACACCGCATTATTTGTGATGTTTGAGGGTTTCATCGTATGCTTCTTGTTTGCTTGTCTCTGCCCTTCAATCGTCTAACTTAAACCAATTTACACACACGAGAGCGAGAAATAAAGACGACGACGAAAGAGAGAGCGCGATAAACGTTTTCAGCTAATTAGCACATTTAAAACGGCCGCAATTATTTAATGCAGGCACTCGTCTACAAGCTGAACTAAATATAATAGTATGTGTACACTTACTTTTTTTGAGCTTTTAACTCAATATGAATATATGAAATTACACTCGCATCGTACTAGTTATGACATAGTTGACAACCGGCACTGACCAGTCGTAGAACAGCCTCCTAAATTAAATAAATACATTGTACGTACATAACTTTCATATGGGGAAAATAAAAAATAGGGTCTCATCTAATCTGCATATGTAAACAGTAAGTATGTTTGTATAAATGTGAGTCTGTATGTGTTTTTGGTGCAGCGCAGTTGATCCACGTGACGTGTTATCTTATAAAAAAAAACCTCTTTACGAGGTAAAAGTCTAGTGACGAATACATTTTCATACCCCAAAATTTCTGATTTCCAATTTTGGGACGAATAATATTAAGCTTCACATATAAATTACTTAAAAAAAAATCTTTTACCCCAGGCACACTGCGCAAAATTCTTCATACATAATAGATATTACTTATATGTGCAGTGCCGAGTGACAAAAATTTTGTTTTAAAATAATTTTGGGGCGTTTTTTCAAAAACCGCCAAAATGTGGGAAAAAATACCTTTTCAACGATATATAGATCATATCTGTAGTTTCTATCGTTTGGATACTGTGAGGGTTTTAGTTTGATCGGGTTTTACCGATTTCCCGCTAAACTAGCGATTTTTCGAAAAAGTCGTAGAGCAAAAGATTCTAGATTTTTGATCGGGAACAAGTGCTCATTCAAACTTTTAAGCTATATAAGCGATTTGATACAAACGGACAAACACACAGACAAACTGACTTCATCTCATTTTCGGAAGGCCACTAAAGTTTTCAAAATTAATAATCTTTTGAACCAGTAGACGGATTTTGATGATCGAGGCCTCATTCGACGCGTATTTTTGAAAATAGTAAAAAATTAAAAAAAATTGTGAAAAGGCTCCAACCGCCCCATTTGCTCCAATCGATTAAATTTTGCCCCTCCCACTAGCACCTGTTTATCTCACGAGCCAGGTCAGTTTCCAAAAGTCTAAGAATGCAAATTTGATAGTTAAATTGATACCTTTCGGTATATAACTCGACCTGATCGCACAGTCATAGCAAATTTTCCATTCTTCCTGTATATACTGCTAGTCGCCTTTCGCACCATTCGTGCTGCTTTCGTCACTAGCGCGGACTGCCGTCCGCAGTGATTGCGTAACAATTTGTAAAGAAATGAACGCGACCAACCACAACAAATGTGATAACATTTAAAAGTGTGTATTTAGATTTTTATATGGCAGAAATGCATCACTCACATTCAAAATGCATTGTGTCCGTTTATAATATTTACAGTGGTGGCCATAAGTATTTTGACACCACTTAAAGTTAATTCTTCTCATAATTTGAACTTACTTCATGAAGTTTGACATCAATGAAAAGGTCATTTGAATTCCTTTTGAATGATACAAAACTTTCCTTAACCCATTAGGTACCCATAGAAAATTTTGAATTTATGTAAACGTCAACTTTTTGAACTTTTTTCCTCGGTCTCAATGTTTTGATGCAAAAAGTTTCTTCAAACAATTCTAATAGTGACTGCAAATTTTCAAAAATCTTTTCGCTAACATTTTTTATATTTTGAAAAGCCACTTTTTGTATGAAACTGAGGCAAAAGTGGCTTTTTAGCAATTTTCAAATAAATAAAAAAAAAAACCTTTCCATTGACGTCAAACTATGCATGAAGTAAGTTCAAATTATGAGTAGAATTAACTTAAATTGGTGTCAAAATACTTATGACTCACGTTGTATTTAAATAAATATCAAAATGGACAAATAGTGATATTTGTAATTTTTGCATTTTCAAAGATTTAATATATATTTATTTTTTTTTTTAAAGAAATTTATTTAAATTGTTAAAAATAAAACGATTTTTTGTCGTTAAGCTAAGTTTTGTATTTTGCCATAAATTTATCACTTGAAAATTAATAATTGTAATATTTGTTTCTTGGTGTTTGTTTTTGTGAGATATGATTTCAGCAGCGACAACTTTGTCGCCTGTACCAAAAAAGGGAATGCAACTCGACCGCTTCGCGTGGTGCTTTGGATCAGTTGAGTTTATTTTGCTTTTGCCTTACAGTTGTTGCTTTTGTTGTATAACAGAACAGAGCGAGAGGCACACAAAGTTGTCGCCGGTCGCTGTTACTATTTTTTTTTCTCTTTTAGTTTTGTAGTTTTGTTTGCATTTAGCGCATCGTTCTTGTCGTTATGCATGTAAGTATATATGTACTTATATGTACATACGAGTATACATATATACAATATCTTATCGCGCTAAGGCAGTTGTTTTTTGTTGTTGCTGCTGTTTTACATACACATGCGTATGTATGTATGCATGTACATACATGTATATGGGCTAAATGCATACATACATAAATAATTATTTTCATTTTTTATGTAATCAACAAACAGCGGCCACATGCGGCGGCAGCGACGGCGGCGTCATCGTCATCGTCACTGCCTTTTGCTTCTTCTCCTCCTTTGCCAAGGTTCTCAAAAAAAGCAGAGGCCCGCTCATACTCACACACACACGCATACGCATGGCGTGTGAGGTGCAAAGTCAAAGCGTCAACAAAAAGAGAGCACGAGCAGACACATTAGTTGGGTGCTGCGAGTGGGTGGGCACCGGACCCGTCCGCGGCAGAGACAGAGGCAGCGACGCGTCGCCTCGCCCCCACTATGCGTGCGGTTCTCAGCGACTGCTCTGCTTTAGACATCAGCGCCCCCGCCCACCCCTTTCGACAGCGTCATGTCAAAAAGATATTATGTATGTATATTTGTGTTTGTATATATGTTTATGCATAAATATTTAAGTATGTATTTTCAATTAGTTTCTAATGGGGGCGTTTCTTATTGGGCGGCATGTGTCAAGGAATTTCCAATTGGTTTTTAAGTCAGTTGACAGCACACGCACAAAGAGCTTAAGGCCTTTCAAATTGCATAATCTATCGTTGCTGTCGATTGTTGTTGTTACTGCTAATTGCACAAAGTTTATCGTCGTCGACGTTGTTGTTGTTTTTCTGAGCTTATGAGCGCAGCTTCGATCATCGGGCAAAAGCTCACGACACGACGCGACACTCTATCAAAAATATATATGTACGACGACGTCAAAGCGTCACAACAACACAATTACGATTCTGTATTCGCAAACAACAATGCAAATCCATGAAAAGCTGATCCCAAGAACACATCAATAGAAACAACAACAACAACGACAATAACAATAACCAAACAATTTACAAAAGCACAAGCACAAGCAATGAAATAGTCGTCGGCGTCGTCATGGGACGCCAACGCAGACGCTTACATCGGTACGAACGCGTCGCGTCGCGACGCTCAGTTTCTATTTTCTTGCTGACGCCGACGAAGTTATTGAGAGAGAGAGAGAGAGAGAGAGAGAGAGCGCTCTCTCACTATCTCTCGCGAAGTCATGAAACACAACAAAACTGAAACCGCTGCTGATTTGGGGACAACACTGTAAATTGTATGTCCCACAATAATAAGAGAGAGAGACCCTATTACCCATTCACAATTGATTACTATCACAAAATGCCATTTCTATTTAATTTGCATGTGAAACATTTAACTTTTACAATTGACCTAAAAAATCATCTCTAAAATTGTTTTTTTTTCTTATGAGTAAGCACGTGACGTCACAAATACTTAGATGCAATCTGATGTGGGCTGCTAACCATGTGCGTATATAGTGTGTGTGTGTGTGTGCAATTTCATACATAAAATAAAATAAATGATTTTTTTTTCAAATGTTATGCGTCGCAAATAAATTTATAACAAAGGCGTCACAAACACAAAAGTCACGGCGAAGCTCTCTTTAAATGGACGAGACTGTAGCCAAATGCATGTATATGTCTGTGTGTGTGTGAGTACATGAATGCGGGTGACAATTTTTCGTGTTGTTGTTGCTTAATATTTACCCCCAACCACCCTGAAGATCGTTAACAATTGCATTTTAATTTCATTTGTTGCTCTCACCGATGCGATGCTGCGCTGCTGCTGCTACTGCCGGCAACGTGTGCGTTAGCTGCGGGCAACTGCAGCAGGGGGCGTCAAAGCAACAACTACAACAACAACGAGAACAAACCGCAAGTAGACGCGGGGGTCGACGTCGCTGCCCGTGGTCTGCTGCTGCAGCGTTTTTCGGTTGTTGGTGCGACCAAAATTAATATTTACACTTACACACACACATACACAAAAATATTCACACGATATCGTTATTGCTCATGAAATTGTATTTATCTACGATTATTATTTTTAATTTTTTATTTTGGTTAATTTGTATTTTGCACTCACATTTTGATGTTGCTGTTGTTCTTGTCAATGCCAGTTTCAGCGTCCGCTTTGCTGCGGCGTCGTCTTTACTCTCTTCGTGTCGCTCTCGCTCTCTCTTTTTCCTGTGCTCTTCCTTTTCTGTTGTGGGCGGTACTTGCAAACCTTTTCTTTTAACGTATTTGTTTTTTGTTTTTGTTGTTGTTCTACTTCTTCTACGTTGTATCGACTAATTAATTAACACAGCACGCGAACGCGCACCAAAAAAATTTGTTAAAACAACAAAAAAAATAACAATGAAAGAAATTTACGCAAAATGATGTACTGCTTTTTGTTTGCGCATTATTTACAATCAAAGTCAGCAGAATGTACTTTGTTGATATTAAGTTGTATTGCTGTTGTTGTTATTATTGTTAATAATAATATTTTCTTATTTAGCGTTGTCTCGACACCGCACGTCCGTTGCGCTGAAAGGCACAATGCAAAATGAATGAGACCGAACGAGCTGCGACAGAGGCGACGCGTCGCGACGCGACGCCGAAGCGAAACACAAACTAAACGAAAGGCACAAAGGCAGCGCAGTCGCCTTGGAGTCACAGTGGGGAAAACTTTATTGTACTGACAATTAAATTATTAGGTATACTATAAGGCAACAATATGTAATGCTAAGACTATAAAATTAGATTTGTAAATTTAAAATAAATATGAAGTAATAACATGGGATGTTTTTCATTTCAGAATTTAATTTATTTTTTGATTGTTGTTAACTATAAACAGTCGACACAGAAATTTCAATTGGAATTACGTATGCAATAAGCTGGAATAACTCAAATATTTTAGATGTTAAATATATATATTTTTTTAGTTGATCCACAATTTAATTGGGCCTTCCAAAAATGTATTACTTATTTGCCGCTATAAAATTAAACTTTTTCCACTGTGCAACAGACTACAGTAGTAGTCGCCTTCAGTTCTGCCTATGACTGTATGTATTTGCGTATGTGTGTGTGTTAGATTTGTTGTTTTGGTCGCTGCCGATGTCAGACTTTCTGTTTGTTGTTATTGTTGCTGCTGATGACGCTGTTGTTGCAACTTGTCAACACGCTTTGACAACGACAGTATTGCCAGCACAACTCACTCTGAGTATCGGAATTTGTGGCTGCGGTGTTGCCGCGTTTTGCTTAATCTATTAGCTTTTTAACAATTGCTACTCACACAATTATTTACAATCAAAACGCAAAAACAACATTTTGTTTATATGACTGCGACGCGACGCACACACACACAACTATGCGCTCTCACACACTCACACAAACATATGATTTCGCTCTTTTGGCGCTCTTTTGACATAAGAAAACGAAAGAGCGTGAGTAAAGCGCGTGGCAAACACATGGTTTTTGTTTTTGGCAAAAAAACAAGAAGAAGAAGAGGCAGCAGCATCACGGATCGCTTACACAGTGCACAGTGGTGCCAGCTGATTAATAAAAAGCAAAGTTAGCGAAGTTTTCGGTTAATTAAATCAATTTCTTTAAAATGCTGATATTGTATTTGCATAAATAAAAATAAAATGTACATACATACATATGTATCCAAAACAATTGAAATAATAGGATAATAATTACCTGTTTATTTACATTATATGAACAATTATAACATATATACATATGTATGTAAATATGTACATTTTTCATTCTTGCAGTTTCCATGTCAAAATAATTTTGATAAGCTCGAATTTCAGCGTAATTATGATATGACTTATTTGTGCATACTTTACCCTTGCTACTGAATATCATATGTATGTACATATGTACATATATACTAGCATATATTTACACATACTTTAGATACATATATAAAATATTTATATACTCTCTAGCACATGTGTCACACGCAGAGAGGCAAAAAAGTCAATCACACAAACCCAACCGCAACATCAGACATCGACATCACTGACGTCGACTTCGACGTCGACGTCCACTGCCGCCGTCCGCGTCTGACGCTGAATTTACCCACCCGACACCCGCCCGTAAATAACAAAATATAGCGTCGACGACAACAATCATCGACCGACCGACTCTCTCTCTCTCTCTCTTGCTCGCTCATTCTCCCGCATACACCGATACTGGCAACCAGTGCTGCCAGAATCTTCGTAGCAAGAATTGCTAGATTTGGAAAAAAAAAGTTGCTAAAAATAGCTAAAAATGATGTTAAAATTGCCAAAAAAAAAAATGCTAAATCATTAAAATTTTCGTTTTCAACAAATATATATATGTTTTTAAGAAAAAAAAGATCTAAATTAAATAGGAAAATGATTTCATATCTTAAACAAAATAAAGAGTACTTATAATGCTATTTAACTCGTCAGCTTCATTTCAATCAGCATACTTATTGCTAGTGATTTGATTTCCGTGTCTGTGCTGACCATACCTGTTAAATTATTTGAAGTTTCATATGTTTAATTTGTATTTCTATTATAATTATTGAAATTTAAATTTTGGGTAATTTAAAAATTTTGCTTATAAACTTTTAGCATTTTAACCCAATCACAAAATACAGCAAAAGAGTGAGCAAAAACTTTCAAGTCGTTCATATAATCGAGCCACTGAGTTAAGTACCAAAGTCCCGATATCCTTGTGCACCATTATTAATCGTAATTTGTGCTATCAATTGCCAAAAAAGCTATAAAATAAGGCAAAAATGCTAAGGAAAAATAAAAAATTGCTAGTTCTGTAATAAAGTAGCTAAAATTGCTAAAGAAAAATTAAAAATTGCTAGACTTGTGGCTAAAAGCATTTAAAAAAAAAAGTTGCAAATTTTTTTAAAAGTTGCCAGATCTAGCAACTAAATTGCTAAACTGGCAGCACTGCTGGCAACAGCAATCGCAACTCTCTTACAAACAATGTATCGGCATTTAGTTGATTTAAGCAGAGTACGCTAACAAATACAATGCGCAAGCAAAAACTGAAGCTACATATGACACGCGGTTTACCTGTTTAATAAATATAATTATTTGAAAAATGTTTGTATTTTTTTTTTTAATTTTATATAATACAATACAAAATGGGTCGAAATAAAAATTAAATTTGAATGTATTTATGTATTTAATTTTATATGTTTTTCTGATTTTTAACTTGTATTACCCGTGAGCAGCATACTATCTATGTACATATGTATGTACGTACATAATAAGAAAATTCAGAAATGCCGTTACTGTTTCTGTGCTCAGCTGCGTGTGCTTGCGCTCTAATTTTGATCACGAATACACACTTACATATGTACACTGGCGAACATATTTATTGGCACAGCAAACATTTTGAGATTTGGGGGCTTAATTGTTCCCTTATCGTTAACATATTGGTATCAATGGAAAGGTCATTTAATTTCCGTTTGAATGATATAAAACTTTCCTTAACCCATTAAGTACCCTTCGAAAATTTCGAATTTATGTAAAAGTCAATTTTCGAAACTTTTTTCCTCGATTTTTTCCAAAAAATGTTGGGATGCAAAAAAATTCTTCAAACAATTTAAGGAGTGACTGCAAAAAAAATGTTTCAAAAATATTTTTGCTAGTATTTTTTATAATTTTTTGAAAATCCTAAAAATGACCATTTTAACCCCTTTTTCCTACTTTTTACACAAAAAGTGCCTTTTTTAGCAATTTTCAAAAAATTATAAAAAATACTAGCAAAAATATTTTTGAAACATTTTTTTTGCAGTCACTCCTTAAATTGTTTGAAGAATTTTTTTGCATCCCAACATTTTTTGGAAAAAATCGAGGAAAAAAGTTTCGAAAATTGACTTTTACATAAATTCGAAATTTTCGAAGGGTACTTAATGGGTTAAGGAAAGTTTTATATCATTCAAACGGAATTTAAATGACCTTTCCATTGATACCAATATGTTAACGATAAGGGAACAATTAAGCCCCAAATCTCAAAATGTTTGCTGTGCCAATAATTATGTTCGTCAGTGTATGTACATATGTACGTGCAGCGACAAAAGTATTGGCAATTTGTATTTTTTATTATTAATATCTAAAGTTTGTAGCCCAATATTTTTAACTTTTAAGGCAGCCACAGTTTTTTTTAATTCTGTAGTAAGGTAGTGGTAAAAAAAAAAAAATAATTAAATAAAAAATTCCACATCCACAAAGTTGTCAATACTTTTCTTTCTGACTGTATACACAGACACACACACACGCACACAGGTAAGAGAGCAGGCAGACAGTGGGGCAGACGGCGGACGCACTTGTTCCACGTCGCACTATTAATAAAAATAAACTGTAATGCGAACGTGCTAATTAGAAAGAGATAGCGCTATAAAGAGAGCGTTTTTTGTTTGTGTTTGTGTTTAGGTTTGCTTTGCTTGCCGAAGTGAAAATAAACAAAACAAAAAAGCAAAGCAGACGCTGAGTAGAACTCAAATGTGGCCAAAATAGACACGACAACTACCACAATAACAACAACAACAACGATAAATAGCAAAAAGAAAGTCAACCGATAGGCAGCAACAATAACAACAACAACAAGAATTCTTATCGTTTGTCACTCAATTATACAAATTTTGCCATTGCCTCTTTTATACTGCAGGCGACGCCGACGCCGACGCTGACATCGTCGTCGACGTAGACGTAGACATCGGTGCCAAACACAGTAAAAAATAAAAATAAATAAATAACATTGTGCGGCGCTCACGTAATTGAAACGTCGTTGGCGTCGAGCGGCTTTTACTCTAATTGGAATCGGTTGTACGCTCGTTTTCCGGCCGGTTTTGGCCAGACTCTTTTTCAACGTTGCTGGCCAAAAATACACACACACACACATACACTAATACATTTATGTTCGTATATACATACATACATATGTACATATGTATACGAAATAGAACAAATGAAGCAAACAGCGTCAGCAACGGCGACTGCATAAGGAATCAGAAAAACTAACAAACAGAAATTATGTGGGACAATCCGAGAGAGTGAGAGAGCAACAGAGACAGGGAGAGAGAGAGAGAGCTGTGTGATAAGAGCGGTCCCAAAAAAATGTTTATGTACATTTTATATACAGTTATTGACGCTACTGTCGCCATGCGGTTTCTTCTGCTCTTTGCTGCTCTTCGTTTAGTTGTTATTATTGTTATTGTTGTTGCCTGGGGATCTGGTCTGAGGTCTGAGAGGACCCAGCGATAGAATTATACAACTCTCTTCAATTCCAATCGGCAAGTGAAATTGCTTGATTGGAAACTGCAATGTATGGGAATTTCAAGAGCGGCTGCGACAGCGCAAAAAATAACCAGTTAGAGTATTCCACATGCAGAGCGAGACAGAGAGTCACAGAGAAAGAGGGAGAGAGAACGAAAACAAAAACAGTTAAACAGGTGCAAAAAAGCATAACAATATAGTACATAGTAGCTGCGTGAGAGCAAGAGAGTCAAAGAGCACAAAAAGCTTACATCGACACACACGCACATACAGAGAGGCACACGCATACACAGATGCGCTTGCTGAGCTTGCACAGTGTGGCTAGCAGCAACGATAATGTTATGAACCTAGAACAGCCACGCTGCGACGCCAACACGTGATGACAAACAACACAAGAAAAAAAAAATAAAAAAGAAGAGTATAAAAGAAAATATCAACGAAAATGCGTGTTGTCAAGATAACACAAAAAGCAACGAGTGAAGGCAATCTTTTACGTCACCATATATTGTGCAGAGCCAGAGACGACGACGACAACGACAACGACGACAATAACGATGAAGGCGACAAATGTGGAGATCAACAGATCATTTACTCAACCCAAAACGTGAACGTAACCGAAATGTTCAAATGGCATTTTCTTATACTATGTACTTATGTATGTACACACAAACACATACATATCACACTTATGACTTTGTGTGTGTGTTTGTATAATCATGTGATACCAAAAATAAAGAAAAATGTGAAAATCAAATAACAGCGACTGCGACAAGGCACTAAAAAGTCTAAAGCAAAAGTGGAGCAATAAAGCAAACAGTCGAAACCGAAACAGAAACAGCCAAAAGCGTTTTAGTTGTGTGCATACACACACACACACATACATGTGTACATATGTATGCAGTTCACCCTCCACCACCCTTTCTATGTATACACAACACTCTGCCCATTTAAATTTTTTTTTTCGAATTTGCAATTTACAGAAAGAGGCATCCAAATCTATGCAAATAGCAACTGTCAATGCTGCAAGCAAGACACAAATACAACAAACAAACAATAAAAAGATACGCACAAAATTGTTCAGACGCTGCTGTATTAAATTTCAATGAAAATGAAAACAGAATGCAAAAGAAAAGCTATTCTACACACACACGCATACATACATATTTATTTATGTAAATACATTTCTGAAATACAATTTTCAAATCAAGAACATCGAAGCTTTAATACCCTACTAACTTACATTTGGTCCAATCCAGCGTTGAGGACGTCACATTTGCACGCATATTCTCATGTTAAAAGTAATACAGGTCCCGTTCAGTTTGGTGAATTTTAATGAAACTTTCTAGAAAATGCTGATCTTTTGGATTACTTTTAAACCCATTTTAAGATAAAAAGCCTTACTGTTTTTGAAACAAATTTTAGCTTGCTGAAAGTTCCGTTGCACACGTTACAAAAAATAAAAGTCGATTTGAGGTTAACATTTTCACATTTTGCATAGTAAAAAAAAAAATACAAAAAATTAATTGGGATACAGGACCATATCAATCCAGCTTAAAAGAATAATGATAAGTAGTCTCGTTAAATATCAATTTTGGTTTTTGTCTGTTGCGGACGGTAATCAATACCCTTCTTTTTTACAAGAATTAATGAAAGCAAGAGGCATGAATCAATTGTTTAGACTCGGCCATGAACATACAAACCCCCATAAAACAATTTTGCTTTAATATTTTGAACCATGAAAATGTATCCTATAATTCCAAAAAAAAATAACTAAAGTCGAACTTCCCTTTAGTATACGGTATTGCCACACGATTTAGTTCGAAATAGAGAAGTTCGAGATTTGGAAGCTCGACTGTATTATTAAAAAACATTTGGTTTTTTGACAACTTTAAATTTTCGCACTTGGTTTAAAAATTTCCGGTCTAGCCCATATGTATTAGATAAACAAATAAAAAAAAAAACCAATTGAATCTATTCATTAGGATTTTCAATTCAATACTTGCGCCAAACACTCTCCTAAAAGCTCATATAATATACAGTGTGCCACTAATGTCTTCATACAGCATAAATTTGTCAAATTTAGGTATAGTAAAGATGTTTTGATGCGGGTTTTTTATATTAATCTTTTATTTACTAAAATTTCGTTCGAATGATACAAAAATTTCTTTAACCCATTGAAAATTTTGAATTTTAAAAAAAGTCTATTTTTCAACTTTTTTCCTCGATTTTTTGCAAAAATATACTTTGATGCAGAAAAATTCTTGAAACAATTCTAAGAGTAACTGCAAAAAAAAATTTCCAAAAATCTTTTCGAATTTTTTATCATCAAAATTGAAAAATGTTATTTTCCAATTTTATAAAAATGGAAAATAAAAATTATTTTTAAATTTTTACTATAAAAAATTTAAAATATAAATGATTTTGCAATTTTAATTTTATCAGGCGTGCTACAGAAATCACATGTGAAAGCGAATTCAGAGAAAAGCAATTCGGCTACGAAAATTTCTCAATGCCACAGAACTTTGTGTGTTATAGTTTTTTTTTTAGCATGTTCACCAACCTTTTCCAACTAGGCTGCTAGGGTTGGCCCCTTCTCAGATTAGACTTCCCAAGGGTTTGTTTAGCAACTTTTTTAAGTTTATCATTGCAGAATATTAGGTTTTTATTTTATTTATTTTTTAATTAATATAATTTAATTTATGCATATAATATTTGTTATTGTATAGCTTAAAAAAATTTAAAAGTTATTGGCGCGACAAACAATTAAAGTTACTCGACAACTCTAAACTCTAAAATTCGGACAAAAAATGTGACATTATTCTCATGGCATCGAACGCTAGATGAGTTGACTGTGGCACGGAGAAATGAAATTGACGTGAAACTCAAGTGGAAGAGATTTCTGTAGCACAATTGCATGTACATTAGGGTGTCCCTTATTTGGTCAAAGTCAATATTTTTAAACGCATACGGGCTAGTTTTGTTCATTAGGTCCTAAAGGACTCAGAAATAAATTTTCACCTCAATCGGAGTATGATAACCCGTGCCGACTTGGATCGGAAAATTTAAAAATTTATAGGAAAAAAAAAAATTTTTTTTTAATTTTTTAATTTTTTATTTTTTTATTTTGTTCATTTGGTCCTAAAGAACTCAAAACCAAGTTTTCACCTTAATCGGAGTACGATAACCCATTCAAATTTGCATCGAAACATGAAAAATCATCGAAAAATGTATAATCAGTGTTAAAACCATACCTGTTAAATCTCGATTAGAATTACTAATCAATTAGATTATTTATTCGAAATAATCGTAGTGATTATATAATTCACTGTTGAAAAATTTGTGATAATTTAATGATTACGATTAGAAAAAATCAAAAAAAAATCTAAAATTATTACGATTATTCAAAATAATCAGAAAAAATCAAAAAAAATCAAAAATAATCGTTTTGACAGTTGCCGGATTATTTTTGATTTTTTCTGATTATTTCTGATTTATTATTTTAAATTTTCACAATCAAAGTAGCCAAAACTTTTGATTAAAGTTGCTTTTGTAGACCTCTTGAGCGCTCCTCTTATCGACCGTATCTTATAGGGAAGGTTTAAGATATGCATCTTCGAAAGCGTTATCTGCTGAAAAATCGCAATCGCTCTCAAATAATGGTCGTGGCATTTTATCCTAAATTAAAATTGTTGTGTAATGTTTTTCACAACTGTTCCGCCATTAATTCTTAACAAATATTAGTACACATTTCCATTATTCAGAAAAACCACTAAAATAAATTCACTTTTTGCACAAAAAATATCGTCAAAGAAGATTTTGTAACAGTCTTAAGTTAAGACTGTGCTTTGACGATATTTAGACTCTTAAACACAACAGGGGAATCGAACCTCAACGTTGAAAGTTTGGAGTATAATAGGTCGGCAACTCTATCTAGTGAGCTACGGGATTATTCTAGCTACTCCTGTTTTCTTCTGAATTTAACTGCTTTAGACAGCACAAAAAGCAACTTTAATGAAAAGCTTTGGCTACTTTGATTGTGAAAATTTAAAATAATTTGATTTTTACTAAAAAATCTAAAAAAATCTAAAAAATCAGAAATAATCAGAAAAAATCAAAAATAATCCGGAAACTGTCAAAACGATTATTTTTGATTTTTTTTGATTTTCCTGATTATTTTTGAATAATCGTAATAATTTTAGATTTTTTTTTGATTTTTTCTAATCGTAATCATTAAATAATTGGGCAAAACCCAAAATAATTGTAATTTAATCATTGGTTCGACTTTTAAACAAAAATAATTTAATTACTAATGATTATGATTACTAATCATTATTTAACAGGTATGGTTAAAACACTGTTTTTGCATGTTTCGATGCAAATTTGAATGGGTTATCGTACTCCGATTAAGGTGAAAACTTGGTTTTGAGTTCTTTAGGACCAAATGAACAAAATAAAAAAAAAAATTAAAAAAATTAAAAAAAATTTTTTTTTTTCCTATATAATTTTTAAATTTTCCGATCCAAGTCGGCACGGGTTATCATACTCCGATTGAGGTGAAAATTTATTTCTGAGTCCTTTAGGACCTAATGAACAAAACTAGCCCGTATGCGTTTAAAAATATTGACTTTGACCAAATAAGGGACACCCTAATGTACATATACATATGTCTTTTTAATTGAAACTAAAAGTTTAATAAAGAATTTTAAATAAAAATTTAAATATTATTTAATAATTTTTTTTAGTTTGAAAAATAAGAGTTTTCTATTAATTTTTTTTGATAAAAATTAACAAATGACTTATTTTATAATTTATATTTTCAAAATTTTTAATCGTTACGATCCGTGGCTTTTTATATACATATATGTACATACATATGTACAACTCTGCCATTTGTCATATACAATATAGGATACAATAATAACATAATTTAGATTCAGCAATACCCACTCTTAAATAAGTCTAGTACGTTAAAATGATTTTGGGATAAAGGGGTTACGTACAATTTTTTTAAATTGCTTTACTTAATTTTGTAGATTTGTACAAGTAAATTTTTTTATTTTCAAAGTGTTTCCGTGCATCGGGGCCTTAAAAAAAAGCTCTGACGCACAGTGATGCGATTGCTGTTATTATAGCAATTGACTGCTAATCACAATTTAACTCTGATTTTCTATTTTATTAAAAAAATTTAAATTACTTAAATTTAAAAAATTAAAATTTTTGCAACTATAAATCTTTAGTATACAAATTAAACGAATATTTTTTTTAATTATAAAAATTTAAATAACCATAGGAGTTACACTATGATTTTTAAAAGAAAATCTTAAATTTAATTGTTATTTTATCTGTTACAACATATTTTTACAACATATTTTTATTTCCAATTTTATTTTAAGAGTTGACATTGACTTTATATTTAGTAGTCATTGAGTTGATTGGATTATAATTTATCAATATGAATGTTACTAACCAAATGTTAACATATTTTCATTGTAAACACAATTCAATCTATTTGTGTCACTGTGCATACATAGACATGCACGTCGTGGTACACATGAATTTGCGACTAGGTGAGGTCGCATTGGCCGCCTCGCGATTTGAGTATTGTTTCGATTTTTCTATTTTCTTTTAGTTTAATTTGCGTTGCACACTGGTTCCAGTTGTATGGGGAGGGCGACCAAAAATACTTCTAGCTGAGGTAGAGCCTTGAAACTTAACACACAATTTTTTATAAATTTATAGTAAGATTATGTATAAAAATCAGCCGGATCGGACCACCATATCGTACATCTGTCTTATGAACTATCGGTCTGAAATCAGGTGTTTGTGTGAAAAACTTTTTTGTTATTTGAGACATCTAAACCAAACTGACAGAATATGCATATGGGATGGTTCCATACATTCTGACCAAATTTGGTTGAAATCGGACTACTATATCATATAGCTGCCATAGGAAGGATTCATCGAAAATATAGATTTACCTTTTTGTATATAGCAAGAGCCTGGGCACCTCACTTGAATTTAACATCTCATAATCTTTAAATGTTAATTAATAATATACAAAAAGATTTATTGATTGCTGGTTTTGCTTCATAATGAAAACTCTAACGAAACACAGCAAAGTCATACGCAGAACGTCAAAAATAACGTACTTAACACAATACCGATTTACACAAAACACAGCAGGAAGTACATTTACTTTTTGTTGTATAAATATAGTTAATACCTTTATTTATAATACTAATCCCTTCCATCGCACATTGACTTTGTTTTAAATGCTTTTTTAATTTTTTTATTGACTGCTCTACTTGCAAATTGCTCACGCTGCAATACAAAAGTAATACCATGCTGTCTCTTTCGATGCTATTCTTGAAGAGAACAGTCAAAACAAAACAAAAACAAGAATACAGTTAAATAGCTAGACCAATTAAAAAAAAGTGTTGATACATTTAAAATTAAAATTTTAGCTTTGACTATCTTATCTTTGGCCTATGGGAGGAACCACTGTGCGTTGGTTCAAGTCACAAGGAAGGCGTGTAGTGTGGGCGGTGGAAACACCTTTGATGAGTACTCATGCACGTACATACATACATACATATGTACATAAGTGTGTGCATTAGAAAAACGTGTAAAAATAGGTAAAAAATTGCATAGATTTAAGTGTTCAATTTCGTGCACACGTTTTTTCTTTTTCAAAGTCGCAGTCGCGTCGCTGCCTCTGCATTTGCCGCTTTGAAGCAGTTAGCGGTTATTCTTACATTCATATGCAATGCATATCTACAAACATACATATGTATGTACATACATACGTACATATGTACATACTTGTTGTGTTTGCGCTTTTTTGTTTTTGTTATTGTTGTTTACTTTGTAGACGCTCTCTCTCTCTCACTCTCTCTACCAAAGACTTATTTTTTGTTGTTATTGAGTGTGGTAAATTTTGCTCTTCTTTTAAGCTGGCAAGTGTTTTAAGTTTTGGCCAATTTATTGTTGATTTACATTAATTTTTTAATTTCTGACCAAATAGTTGAATAACAAATGTGCAAGTGATTATTAAAATAAAAAAAAAATAACAAAGCAACAAGAACACACAAAACGGACAGCAATGCAAGAAAACATGCCAAAAACAACAACACACACATTCTCTCTCTCTCTCCGCTCTTTGCGCTCTTTGCGGCATCGCAATGTCAACAGACGCGAACCGATCTCGTTTACATTGGCAGCGTTTAGCGTGGCGTACTGTTAAGTGTTTACGATCGTGATGGTGGGGGAAACTACAGCTGAACGCGTTCTCTTATACATATACAAAAATACAAATACATACAATACATAAACGCAATAACGAGTGCAAACAAATAAAAAACAAAAACACAAGCAAAAGCAATGGAAATCCGCTTGAAACTATTTGTTGTTTTTGTTTTTCTCGTTATTTGTTGTTGTTGCTGTTGTTTTTTATGGCGACGTGTTGCCTCAATAAGTGCGCATTTCGCATGCGTAGAAAACGCACAAAATTCTTTATGTGTGCATGTGTGTGTGCGTGTGTGTGTGTGCCGGTTGAATCGTGATAGGGGGGAGGGGTGGACACTGTGCCTAGGGAAGCAGTGTTGCCAGAATTTCAAGAGATAAAATAGCTAACTTGATAAAAGAAAATGTAGCTAGAAAAGCTAAGAAAAAAAATATCAAAACTGTATTAAAAAAAAAAATTCAAATGTATTTTACAGCTTTACATTAATCTCATTATGTATACGTATAAGAAAATGCTGATAATAAGTTAGTGATTGAAATTGTTTGTTTTTATTTTTTTTAAATTACCTATTCTAATATTCATAGTTTTAGTGTTTAAATATTCCAATATATCAACCATACTGACTTTTTAGTCCATAATAAACTTTCAAGAGAAAATATATATATAAATTTTCTTATTATAAGTCTCATAAAGTTTAATTAAAAACGCCAGATTTCTAGCTAAAACCCCAAGTTATGAAGTAGCTTAAATGGCAACACTGTAGGGGAGAGGGGTCACGCTTAGAGGTGGGCGCGGGCCGTATTTTTTAGGCCTGGCAAAGTTCAGCTCGAAATTTACGATAAAAGAAAAATACACACGGGCCCGCACGATTATTTTGTATAAAGACTTATGAAATGCCCGTCTCGGCACGCGCCCATCTCTAAAGCAAACTAAAAAAAAAAATTATTTGTGTGTATACACACTCCTAAAAATGACAATTTTAACCCATTTTTCCTCATTTTCATGCAAAAAGTGCCTTTTTTGCAGTTTTCAAAAAATTATAAAAAATACTAGCAAAAATATTTTTGAAAAATTTCTTTTGCAGTTACTCCTAAAATTGTTTGAAGAATGTTTTTGCATCCCAACATTTTTTGGAAAAAATCGAGGAAAAAAGTTTGGAAAATTGACTTTTTTTAAAACTCGAATATTTCAATGGGTACTTAATGGGTTAAGGAAAGTTATGCATCATTCAAACGGAATTTAGATGACCTTTCCAAATATATTTTTTAAATTTGAATACATGACTTACAATACCTGTTATAGTAAAAGAAAGAGCACTACTATTTTTTTGACCGCAGCTGTACATACATATGTATGTACGGTGGCTCACAGCTTATTTCAACCAGCATAAAAAGCAACTTTATTCAAAAGCTTCAATTACAACTAGCTAAAAAACAAACCTAATCAAAAGTATTCACAGAAAACTAAAGATATATCAACTCATAATTTGAAAATAAATTTCGATTTTTTAAAAAAAAATGTTGGGAAAAAATTTCAAAAATCTTGTCGCTAGTATTTTTTATAATTTTTTGAAAATTGTTCCTTAAGCTACTTTTTGTATGAAATAGAGGAAAAAGTGGCTAAAATAGTAATTTTTAGCAATTTTCAAAAAATCATAAAAAATACTAGCGAGAAGATTTTTGAAATTTTTTTTTGCAGACACTATTAAAATTGTTTGTAGAATTTTTTTGCATCCCAACATTTTTTTTTAAAAATCGAGGAAAAAAGTTGAAAAAGTTGATTTTTACATAAACTCAAAAATTTTCGAATATTTTCAATATTTTCAAATTATGAGTTGATATATCTTTAGTTTTCTGTGAATACTTTTGATTAGGTTTGTTTTTTAGGTAGTTGTAATTGAAGCTTTTGAATAAAGTTGCTTTTTATGCTGGTTGAAATAAGCTGGGAGCCACTGTATGTACATACAGTCAACCATACTTTTATACGTACACTATTTTAACCCCTTTTTCCTTCTTTTCATACAAAAAAGTAATTTTTAGCAATTTTCAAAAAAATCATAAAAATGTATTTATCAAAACATTTTTTGTTTAAGCCCGAGGAAAAAAGTTTCAAAATTAGACCAATACAAAAATTGTAAATTTTCAATGGGTACTTAATGGGCTAAGGAAAGTTTTGTATCATTCAAACGGAATTTAAATGAGCTTTCCATTGATGCCAATATGCTATCGATAACGGCGACGATTAGCCCCCAAATGTCAAAATGTTTGCTGTGCCAATAAATATTTTCGCCAGTGTATTTTATTTTTTTATTTTTTTTATTTATTGAAATTAATTAGCAAAAACAAAACTGCCAATTCTTAAATCCTAACAACCATACGATTTAGGAGAATTTTTTATAGATGTTCTCTGACTCACATCAAGTGGACGGAAGCAAGGATTTACATTACATAATACATATTAATTACATTATTTAATACACATTAATAACATTATAAAATACATATTAAAATAACTTAAAAAATGAACTTTAACAAGCTACAAATGGGATAAAATATTGGATACAGTTAAAGTTGAGGAACATTCAGAAGATATTTGATGGTACAATTCATTATAATTTAGACATAAAACACGGAAAGGGTCATGCAACTCAATATTTGTCCTGATTCTGTTTAAAAACAAAGGTCGAAAATGTCGCGTGTTTCGTTGAGAAACAGCAAAGCTTATGTTACTAAGGAGAAAGATTGAGTCAACATGCCCATTAATTAATTTATGCATAAACAGCACGCCGAGGCAAGTCCTCCGATCCTTAAACGAGGGAAGACCCAATAATCCTAGTCTATCAACATAGAAAGGCAAATGACGATGTGGATCCCAGGTTAGTCCACGTAAAGCAAACAAAAGAAACTGTTTCTGCACTGACTCTATAATGTCCTGATATCTAGCATACTGAGGTGACCATACGCACGAGCAGTACTCAAGAATAGGTCGAGCCAGTGAGGTGAATAAATGCTTAGTTATGTAAGGGTCGTTGAACTCCTTCGACCATCGCTTTATGAATGCAAACACTCCTTTAGCTTTTCCGACAATGATGCCAATGTGATAATTAAAATTAAGATTATGACTAAATAGAACGCCAAGATCAGATACAGCATGAATGCGCTCTAGCTTATGTGTTCCTAGAGAGTAATTATGTATGAAAGCTATACTTAAAATTTTCATGTGTTTGAATATATCTTTCGCTGAGTGTGTGTACAGATGTCAGTAGGTAAATTTTTATTGGTTATACGAGTACTATTACATTTTAGGTAGCAATTTAAATAAAAAAAAAATGTTTGGAGCTAAATTTTTAAAAGACACTAAAAATTCCACTGTGCATTCTTACATACTTGCATACATGCATGCATACATACATACAAATGCAAATGCGATACGCTGCAATCGTCACGTGCAGGACGATGATTAATCGTATCACGAAAGGCACGACAATTTATGCACATAACTTTGGTTTTTGGTTCGAATTTGCTCAATCAATTTTTGGATGCGTTTACTCAAACTTATCAATGTTGTATTTTATCATAATTTTTTTCTTTTGGAGTCTTGTGCTTTGGGGGTTGGGCTAATGTAAACAAGATAAAATAAAAAACGTGAGTGAAAAAAAATAATGCAATGGAAACTTTTTTTTTAAATTTACATACATACATATGTATTTATGAATGTACACTCGTATGTATGTTTGTATGTGTGCATGTACATAGAGGCAATGGAAAACAAACGTTTTCCTTTGCTTATCACACAAATCTGAAATGGAAAACGAAACCAAATGATTTCGAATAAGCAAATCGCGAGCGCTCGCATACTTATGATAATTGTCTGAAGGTTAAATTGTTAATAACAAAATGGGCCCAGTTTGGGAACTGGAGTGGAGTGCAAAAGCTTTTAGCCACATATCAACACATAATTGTTGCTAAATGGCGTTAACAACAAATGCACACTGTCACTTATACTTAATGATTTGGGCAAACATTTGATTTGCGCGCCACTGTAAGGGCTGCCAATTTGTCTTATTTCGTTTTGGTGCTGCAGACGCAAAACGCTAGATGGGGCTAGCAGTCTAAGCAAATGATTGCGTCTACGCTACAATAGATGGCGCAAGACTGAAGTTGGTGGATAGCTCACCAGTAGTGATGTAAATCCCAATCGTGTGAATCGAGTTTATTATCGTATCTTAAAATTGGTAAAAAACGAATCGAGTTGTCCCAATAAACTCTTAAAAGAAAACATAATTATAATAAACAAAATACACAATAGAAATAGAAATTGACTTGTAAGTTGATAGGTCGATAATCAAATCAAATTCAAACTTTGGTTTGCCTTCTTATTTCGTTCTGTATTCAAATTTTAATAATTTCGTTTTTTAATCAAACCCTCATGTCATACAGGCCTGTTCCGGCTTTCACTTTTAACTTTTTAGCTTTTAGTGATATGCATTTATTCACTTTGAATTTTGACCAAGTGTTTGAAAATTATAATTTTTCGCTTTATCGGACTTAAGCTCATGAGCTCACAGTGATATCAATCCGCTGAATATATCTGAAATGGTATTAGAGCAGGTTAAAGAAATTCAGTTCCGACAAATCTTATCGAAATTGAAATTCGGAACAGGCCTGATAATTAGCTAAACGAAATTCTGGCAAAAGCCGAACGCTCTTTTCAGTAAAACCCCAGAGCGCAAAGCGCAGCTGAGAAAGAGCGCACACGAAAAATGTTCAGTCTTGGATAGGCACCAGAACGATGAGCACGCTCTGTGTCGCTCTCTCGCTCATTATCGTTTCTGTGTGAGTACATGCGCACGCTTCGGCTTTGGCCGAACGCTCTGGGGTCGCACGCTATACAAAATAAATGATACCACAAAAATGCTTGTTTGACGCCTCTATGTATTGTTTGCTTAGTGATGATAGTCAAGCTGATTTTCGAGTTAAAACACTCAAAAACATTTTCATTTCGGACTTTTTTCTCCTTAAGGACTACCATATACAGCTGTGTTCATAAAAATAGCAGTGCAGATGACCTGCACTTTCAAGATTGACAAATCCTATTATAAAGACCATTATGGGACAACAACTGTTTTAAGTGTTAAATGTATTTATTTTCATATAACTTAAAAACTTATTTTTTCATTTAATCAGTACTTAAAACTTTTTTTTTTCATTTAATCAGTACTTTACTTATAGGAATGAATATTTAAATAAAAACGATATATTGCAATGTTTATTAAAAAAGCAGCATTAACAAAAAAAATTTAAAAATTAAGCATAACTCATTTATAAACTTAATAATATTAAAGTACATTTTGGTTATGCCCTAGTACTTGGTTGCATATCCCTTATTGGCAGAGTTGGGCTTCTTAGTTCAATTTGCTGACCAAGTTCAATCGTTAATTTTTCAGTCGTCAACTAAATCAGTCATTTAGTTCAGTTGGTCATGAACTATGAACGATATGCTTTTTATTCAGTTGGTCATGAACTAAGTATGAACGATGAAAAGTTTCTATTCAGTTGATAATGAACGATGAAAGATGAATAGGTCATTCTGCTCAGTTGGTCAGTTGTTTATGAACGATAAACGATGTAAGCGCCAATTTCCTTGATTTACTGCCCCAGCAATATTGGCTGCATTGTCCTTTACAATGGCAGTCACTTTGTTCGTCATCTCCCAGTCTCCTATGGTTTTTTTCAAAAAGCTGCATAGATTTGTAATGGTATGCCTTTCTCCATTTTCTTGACATTCCAATAAAGACGACTTCAGAATAGTCTCTTCTGGCTCAATGTAATGAGCAGTCACTGCTATATACCTTTGATTGCAGCGGGATGTCCATGAATCGGTAATTAAGCAAATGGCGTGTGCTTTGCCTAAACTCTCTCGAACTTTCTCCCTGCACTCCTCGTATACATTTGTTAAAAGGGTATTCCAAAGGGCCTTTCGCTGCGGGAGTTTACACCCAGAGCATTGGGAATCCATTTCAATTAATGTCTTAAAGTCGGGATCCTCCACTATCCGAAATGAATGATTACCCTTCGCAACCATTTTAAGGACCTGCCGGTCAAGCTGGTCAACTTTTCGACCAGTTGGTGGACGCCTTATTAAATTGGTAATCATCTGCTGACCAGCCACCGAAACTAATGAGCTTGGCTCAGATTCAACAGTTGGTGGTTGATCAGCGGTAGATGGTACCGTTTCCTGACGATCCAGTGCCAAATTGACCGTTGGGTGCTTGAGCTTTAAGTGGCGCGCCAAATTGCCCTGGGAGCCGCCTGCAATGCTTATGCTGGCTTTGCAATATATGCATTTGCCGTTATTTCCATCCTTACTTTCAATAAAATAGTTCCAAATATTGCTGCGCTTTCTCTTAGACATTTTAAAATAGATTATAAAAAGATTATCAAATTGTTTTCCACAATTAACTTTATCTTCGAGCTTCAACGGCTCCAGGTCGATAAAACCACTGACCAAATGAACTATATAGTTCATGAAAGACTGAATAAGTTAATTAGTTCATTTTAATGACCCGTTCATTTGAACTTTTTCAGAACTAAACGACCCAACTCTACTTATTGGCTATTACAGCCTCGCACCTACGTGGCATGAAGTCAACCAAGTCCTGGCAACGCTTAACAAATTGCCAAAGCTGCGGCTTTGAAGACGGGGATTGCTTCGAAACATATCGTTTGATGACCCCCCATAAGTTTTCTATGGGATTGAGATCCGGGGACTGAGCTGGCCATGGCATTACATCGATCATTTCTTGGCTAAACCAACTTTTAGCCAATTTGCTGGTGTGTTTAGGGTCGTTATCCTGCTGAAATGTCAATTTTAAGGGCATATTCCAGCATAACGTTCCTTAATACGTCCATGATCCCATCGATCATATGTATTGGGCCCACACCGCTATAGGAAAAACAGGTCCATACCAAAATTTTAAGGCCACCTTGCATAACAGTCTTGATAGTATAATATGGAACATATTCCGTGTTTGGGGGTCGACGGACATACTGTCGAGAGTCTACTCCACCAAATAAGACCAGTTTGGACTCATCTGTCCAAAGGATATTACGTTATTTTGTTAGTGGCCAGTTCAAAAGGCTTTTTTGCAAACTCTAGACGGGCTTGGATATGCCTTTGATTGAGTAATGGCACCTGTTGATGCCAGAATTCATGATCAGTCACGATCAACATTTTGCGCAGAACCATGATATTATACAATGTGCGCAGAACCATGAATTCTGTTTCATTTAATTCCACTTACAACTGTTCAACGCTGTGAGAGTTGTAACTCTTTCTCTCTCTCCATGTTAATTAACATAAGACATGTACTAATTTTTAAGCGCTCTAGTTACATACATGCTATGCTGCAGAAGTGTTTTCTTTTCTTATAAAATTACATACGTATTGTTTTCCTCTATAAATTACCGCCACAGCACACGAAGTGCCATTAAGTGAAAATAAACTCCAATTCGTTTTAAACTTTAAAAAGTGCCTTTGCTTATTTTCGACGCCTCCACCACAAACATTGGTCCTTCGAGCCGTGGGCTTCGCGCATTCAAATTTTTCATTCAAGAGTCGTCACCGAAGGATTAGTTTTGCTGAAGCGCACTATGCGTCGGTCCTCTAACTTTGTAGTTTTGCGTATAGCACCACGTTTTTCGGGCTTCAGTTCATGTTTGATGGCATTGCATAACATCTTGGCAGAACATTTTAAAAGACTGTATTTCTTTCTTCTTTCTAAGCTCAACGATCAAATCCCTTTTTTTCTTGGAGCACTGAGGCTCTCTACCCACCAAAATTAATTTTTTTGTATTGTTGTAGTGTATTGTCATTTAAATTATAATAATCAACTAAATTAAACTCACTTTTCACAATTTAACAAACTTTTTCGCCACTTTTCGTCGAAGAAAATCAAAAACTGCTATTTCAGTGAACAGCCAAAAATTTGTGATCGTGCACAAAAATATTAAGAAAGCGCAAATCATAGAAAATCTAACGGGGCTTTTGCTTTTTTCTTGTCTCTATATTCCATTTTACAAAAACAATGTCCAAGTAATCAACTGACGATAAGAAGAATGCAAGAAAACCGTTACATAACACTTCGTTCAATAATGTGTGTGACTAATTAATTAAAACATATTTTTTTGCCAAAATTCGTTTTTATTCATCAACATAGTCCCCTTTTAGGGAGATACAATCATTCCAACACTTTTCCAATCTTTCGATACCGCCTTTGTAAAACGATTTTTCTTTGCCTTCAAAATAGGCGTTAGTTTCGGCGATTACTTCATCATTTGAGCGAAATCTCTTACCACGGAGCATCTTTTTGAGGTCTGCGAAGAGCCAGTAGTCGCTGGGGGCCAAATCTGGAGAATACGGTGGATGGGGAAGCAATTCGAAGCCCAATTCGTTCAATTTTGCCATCGTTTTCATTGATTTGTGACACGGTGCATTGTCTTGATGGAACAACACTTTTTCTTCGCCATATGAGGCCGTTTCTTTGCGATTTCGTCTTTCAAACGCTCCAATAACGCCATATAATAGTCGCTGTTGATGGTCTGCCCCTTCTGAACATAGTCGATGAATATTATTCCATGCGCATCCCAAAATACAGACGCCATAACCTTGCCAGCCAACTGCTGCGTCTTTGGTCGCTTTGGGCGGCTTTCACCGGCTGCATGCCACTCAGCAGACTGCCGATTTGACTCTGGAGTGAAATGGTGGATCCATGTTTCATCCATTGTGATGTACCGACGCAAAAACTCCGACTTATTGCGCGTAAACATGTCCAAACAGCTCTTTGATTCATCGATTCGTTGTTGTTTTTGCTCCGGTGTGAGCAAACGCGGCACCCATTTGGAAAACACCTTTTTCATACCCAAATGTTCGTGTATTATGGTGTGTACACTGCCTGCTGATATCTTTAGAATGTCAGCAATCTCCCTCACTTTCACTTTACGGTCGGACATAATGATTTTCAGTGTTTCTTCAACGTTTTCCGGAATAACAGCGTCATTTGGCCTTCCAGTAGATGGAATGTCATCGGTGTCTGTACGACCACGTTTGAATTCGGCATACCAATAACAAATGCTTCTTTTTGATGGAGCAGAGTCCGAATAATGTTTTTCAAGCCATTCCTGGCATTGAACAGTATTTTTTTTCATTAAAAAACAATGATAAATCAGCACACGGAATTGCTTTGAATTCATTTTTTTTTTAAACTCAAAAGTAGCGTCACTTAAAGCACTGTAACTTGTAAACAAATGGTCGGATTAACATATGATTTTGACAGTAAGCCTAAAAAGGTTGCCACTTTCGAAAAAAAATATTGATTTAGTACTAGTGCCGCCATCTATGTGTCAGTCACACACATTATTGAACGAAGTGTTACTTTCGCTTCTGTTGCACTGCTATTTCAATGAACACAGCTGTATTTTATGAGACAAATAAAATATAGTTGAAAGTATCGCAACTGCCGTAGAGGGTTATAAATCAAATTGCGATTCTGGCATTCCAAGAGCGTTTCCTCTAAAAACTGACAAAACAGTGTTGCAAAGCGTATTTTTTTTTAAACAGTTTTACTTATTTAAATTTTATTTATGTATTTCTCTCCCATCTTGTCGTAAATATACTTACAATTCGGGTACATTTAAACATGCATTCAATTTACAAAGTTTGCATTTGATTTTCGGTTCAAGTTTCGATATTAAATGTTATTTAAATTGTATGAATTCGAATTCATTGATAATATGCGTATTTTTACCGTTGAGTTGTACAATTACAATACCAAAAAAAAAAAAAAACAACAATTAACTATATTTATATCAAGTATTCTTTATGTAAGTATCATTTTTTTTTTGTATACTTTTCATTTTTTTCTATTTTTTTTTTTTCCATTTAATATTATAAGTACATTTAACTATGTAAGCTTGATTTACGTATAAAATGGATGCATTATGCTCTAAGGGTTCGTACATCTTTGTCCCGAATTCCATCATCACCTAAATATCTCAGTAAAAACTCAAGCCTACTTTAAGGATTGACGAGAAATTGCAAAAAAAAATTTTCCCGTTCCAAAAAGTAGGCTAGAGAAATTTCCGCGAACTTGTTGAGATTGCGAAATTCGGAACAGCTCTGTTAGTATATGTAAAAGGTTGACATTTGTAATATGGTTGGGTTCGATTTGCTATTATAATTTATTCATATGTAAGTACTTATTTATTATGTGTACTAGTATTTTTATTCTTTTTGGTTTTCTTTACTTTATTAACTTTGATGTCAGCTTACAGGAAGATTGTTAAAACCATGCAAAAGTAGAAGAACTGAACAGTTTTTGGAATTTCATGATCTTACACATACAAGAAAAGAAGCGAAAATCTACAGCTGCTTAACATGAAACATGACAGAGCCAAAGTTCCTGAAATTCATCTTAGTATAAACGAAGCAAACGCTTACCCTATACACTTAGTATAACAGTTTAGTTTATGCAAATCTTTTGCTTGTTTTATTTTTTTGCTTTGTTTTCGCTTTCTTAACTTGAATATTGACCTCAAAGTCTTGCGAAATTCAAATATATGAACTTTTTTGTAAGTGGAAAGTGGAAACTTTGTGAAATGTCCAGGAAAAAGATGCGAAAATCTACAGGTGGTTTACATGAAAACTGCCAGAGGCAAAGTTCGTGGAATTCATGACATAAACGTAGCAAAGTCTTACCTTATATGTATACTTAGTATAACAGTTTATTTTATGCTTATCTTTTTTTCGATTTTTCTTTTTATTCTTTCTTTTGAGTGTTCAACTACATTGACTAATTTTGATAGCATACCCAGTGGGAGGGGGAGTTTAGGGGGGGGAGGAGACTGCTTAATGTTTAGTTACTGTGCTTAAGTACTGTTGCGAATATATTGAACTTTTGTTTATTATTTAATTTTAAGTTATCTCGATAAATATCGATACAAATTGTAAGCCAAGTTGGCAGTTTTGAATACATAAATAATTTGGTATTTTTAAGTTATGATTGAGTTGGCAGCTCCGAAATGTACCGTACATTGAGTCTGACCGCGAAGTAGATGATGAAATCAAGAATTGAAGAAGCTGTGTGAGACGAGCGCATCCACGCTAAATAAAGTTTTTATTTGAATTTGAATACTTGTGTTTCAATACAACGGAGAGCCTGTGGAACGACAAGCCAAGCATTGACATATGCAAGGGTCGTTTACACACAACGTTGAATACTTGAAATTCCTGTAGACACGATCGAGTTTGGTCATTCGAGCCCGATTAATATATAAATCACAGGTACGACACAACATTAATGGTCATTCGAGCCCGATTAATATATAAATCACAGGTACGACACAACATTAATGGTCCTTCGAAGCCTACGGAACGGCACATTGGAAAAACAGCAGCTTTTTGACAATTCTTGGAAATTCGAATTTCATCAGAAGTGTATGTACCCTGACGCGGATACACACACACAGACAAACTTTGAGAAGAATTTCATCATAAGTGTATGAAGCCTGACGCGGATACATACACACAGACAAACTTTGAGAAGAATTTCATCATAAGTGTATGAAGCCTGACGCGGTTACATACACATAGACAAACTTTCTGCAGTACACGTATTGGTGTATGTATGCATTGCTGAGTACATATACTTGGGCATACACACACACAGATCGTTTTGGTGATTTTCAACTGCGAAGTTAAAATTTTCGAACAAAAATCATGGTTAATACACGCAGTGGAAAAACAGCTTCAAAAGAAGAAGCATCTGATGACAACAGTGACCATGAAAGCGATTCACGCCTGGACAAAACTATGATGCAAGCATCGACATCAAATGCAGCAGCCATAAAGAAAGCATTGACGGCACGAACACAGACCTCACAGAAGTCAACGAAGGTTCGGAAGCTACAAATTGAAATGGAACATTTCAAAGCGCAACAAGAGATTCTACAACAACGTGCTTTACTGGACTATAAGCAGAGACAAAATGAAATGCAGCGACAGCTAGAGATGGCACAACTAGAGGATGACATCGACGATCAAGATGCCAACCAAGATCCTGACGCGGATAACAACGACATTGAAGCTGAAAGTAGAACACGTGAGTGGGTTAATAGACAACCGCAAGAATATGTAATGAACAGTAATGATATAAGAGTAAACAACGAAAATATTGTCAACGCAAATTCAATGCAAACATTCATGGCTAGGCAGACAATATCACAAGATTTACCGACATTCTCTGGAAATCCACTTGAATGGCCGATATTCTATGCTGAATATAAAAATAGTAACGAAATCTGTAATTTTACTAATTATGAAAATATAAGCCGATTGCGAAAAGCACTAACTGGTCGTGCAAAAGAATCTGTTCAATCACTCTTGTTAATGCCAAATAACGTTACGATGATCATTGACTTATTAAAAGAACGATTTGGAGATCCGACACATATTATAAAACATTTAATTGACCAAATTAAAAATTTTTCTCCCGTTAAAGAAGATAAAACTGAAAAACTTATAAGTTTTTATGATATGCTTACTAATCTAGTACACACGTTATTGACATTTGAAGAGCTTGATCATATTCGTAATCCACTTTTGTTTGACGACATTTTAGAAAAGTTGCCTCTTAATCAGCGTCTTGCCTTTATGCAATTTTACCAAGATTCAAAAGACAATGAGCCGAAAATAATAATTTTACATAAATGGCTTGGTAAGAAAGCAAAAGCAGCACAGATGCTAGGTTATGGGCAAGGTAAATCAAAAGAAACAACTCTGACTGTTTCAAATCAGCCAAATAATGACAAACAAGACAAGCCTCAATATTGTAACTATTGTAAACTGACAAACCATTACGTAACAACATGTGTTAAATTTAAATCACTAGATATTGACCAACGCTGGCAACATGTTAGTAATAATCATTTATGTATTTCGTGTCTCGGTAAAAACCATATAATGAAAACATGCAAGCGTAAGAAGCCATGCAATATTGATAACTGTACACAAACACACAACGCTTTGTTACATAAAAATAGACCGCCAAATCCAACTGATAACAATTGTCAAAGTCAAGAGACAACAAAGACAGAAACTGAAGTAAATTACAACATAAATTATAATAACAAAGTCATGCTAAAAGTAGTTCCTATTTTGATTACTGGTCCAAACAAGACAATTGAAACATATGCTCTTTTAGATGAAGCTTCCACAGTGTCCTTATTGGATCAAGATCTAGCTGACGAACTGGGTCTAGACGGTCCTGTAAAACCATTGAAAATACAGTGGACTAATGACGAGGTGTATGAGCAGAGTGAGTCCAAAGTAGTTAGCGTTTCGGTTAAGGGAAAAAGTCAATCTTCAAAATCGCTCACATTGAGAAAAGTTAAAACGATGTCAGGTCTTAATTTACCAATGCAGTCCTTAGACGTTGATAGTTTGACTGACAAGTGGACATTTTTAAAACCATTTGTTAATCAGTCTTACTATAAAGCACAGCCTAAATTGTTAATTGGACAGGACAATTGGTCAGTAATTATAACTCGAAAACTTAAGTATGAATCATATAAAGGACCAGTTGCAAGTAAGACATCGTTGGGTTGGGTGATTCATGGAATAATGGATTCTAATTCAAACTCGAAATCAGATTATACATTTCATATTAAAAATTGCACCGATGAACAAAATGACAAAGACGACTTAGATTCGTTGCAAGATTTAGTCAAATCATACTGGAATTTAGAAAACGAACTGACAACCGTAAATGACAATCCGATTTCTCTTGACGATAAAAGATGCATGGAAATAATAGATGAAACTTTAAAAAGAAAAGGAAGTAATTTTGAGTGTGGACTTTTTTGGAAAAATAAAAACGTAAAACTACCTGAAAGTTATAATAATGCCTATAATAGATTGATACATATAGAACGAAAAATTGACAAAGACCCCAAATACGGACAAAAATACCAAGACATGATAGATTCTTATATATCTAAGGGATATATAAAAAAGCTAGACCCAAATCAGGCTATAATAGAAACCCCTTTGACCTATTATCTTCCACACTTTGGTGTAGTTAATAGCAACAAACCGGATAAGCTCAGAATAGTATTTGATGCAGCGTCAAAGTCTCATGGATTTTGTTTAAATGATTTCCTGTTAACAGGACCGGATTTATATAATCAACTGGTGTCCGTGTTAATGAATTTTCGTGAGCACAAGATAGCGTTCGTTGGTGACATAAAAGAGATGTTCCTCCAAATACAAATACGCGACGAAGACCGATACGCACAAAGAATCCTCTGGCGAGGAACGAATCGACAATCTAAGCCAGACATTTATGAAATCCAAGTGTTATTTTTTGGTGCCAAGTGCAGTCCAAGCATTGCTCAGCAGACAAGAAATCGCAACGCACTTGATTTTAAAGACCAATTTCCAAAAGCCTGTAATGATATTATCAACAGTCATTACATGGACGACTACTTGGGAGGAGCGGAAGACGTAGCCAGTGCAGTGAATTTGATCAACCAGGTGAAATATGTACATGAACAAGCTGGGTTTCATATGTGTAACTGGGTATCAAATTCAAAAGACGTTTTGACACAACTTGATTTGGAAAATACACAGACAGACGTTAAACAAATAAAAAATATAACGGAAGAACGTGTCCTAGGTATGATGTGGGACTTTAAACAAGATATCTTTGGATATAATTTGAAATTCAAGAAAGCACATTCTGACATTTTGAATTTAGCAAAACGACCAACTAAGCGCGAAGTCCTTAGAATAACAATGTCAATCTTTGACCCATTAGGATTCCTTTCAAATTTGTTGATCGCAAACAAAATTCTATTACAAGCAATTTGGGACAGCGGAATAGGATGGGATGACTTAATCATAGACGAAAACTATGAAATTTGGAAAGACTTGTGTAACAACATTACAAAAATAAATGAATTCAAAGTGCCAAGACAAATGACGATACTTCCAATAGACAAATGTGATATTCAATTGCATATCTTCTGCGACGCATCAAAGAGTGCTTATGCTGCTTGTGCTTACTTGCGATTCAGCGACTCGCATAGTGTTGAATGTTCACTGATAATGGCAAAATCAAAAGTAGCTCCATTAAAGCCAATGTCGATTCCCAGATTAGAGCTACAGGGAGCGTTGCTAGGAGCCAGGTTAAGCAAAGCCGTCAAAGAAATCTTAAAGGTCAAGATAAACAAAACATTTATGTGGACTGATTCGGAAATAATCTTACACTGGCTTAAATCCAGCAGCAAGCGTTTTAAAATGTTTGTTGCACAGAGACTGGGTGAAATCCAACAAATAACAAATGTGTCCGATTGGAAATATGTACCCACTAAATTAAATCCAGCTGACCAGGCAACAAAAATTTTAAAATTTGATTTTTCCACCAATGACATTTGGTTAAAAGGCCCATCGTTTTTATACGAGCCTACTTCGGGATGGCCGAAGGGAAAGTTAAATGATGATTATCGGACGGACAATACAGGAATAGAACAGGAGTACGTAAACATAGTGACAGAAATAGAAAATATGATTGTAATACCAGATGTGTCAAGATTTTCAAATTGGATGCGATTTGTACGCACTACAGCCTGGGTATTAAAATACATTGATAAGCTTATGAAGACACAGGACATACAATCTCAACATGAATTGACAGCTACGGACATAAATAGAGCAGAACACTTGATATACAAAAAGGTGCAGCTAGATTCTTACCAGAATGAAATTGACTGTTTCATAAAATCAAAAGCCATCGATAATTCAAGCCCTTTAAAGTCACTTCCAATTATTATGACAGACGATGGATTGTTGAGACTACGAGGACGATTGAACCATATTAATGAAACAAATTTTGATTTTGATTCAAAGAATCCAATAATTTTAAGCAAAGGACATCCAATTACAGAGCTGTTAGTTTCTTATTATCATGTAAAAAATTGTCATATTGGAACAGAAACTGTTATAGCCAATTTACGACAAAAGTATTGGGTAATAAAATGTCGAAATATAGTCAAGAAGATAGTCCGAGAGTGCCAGTTTTGCAAAAATAAGAGATCAAAACCACTTGTTCCTTTAATGGGTCAATTACCGTCATGTCGTGTCCAACCAACAGAAAGACCATTTTTAAAGACAGGAGTTGACTATTTTGGCCCAATAGAGATATTAGTCAATCGCAGTCACGTAAAAAGATACGGTGTTCTTTTTACTTGTATGGCAACTCGTGCTGTACATCTTGAAATAGCTGAGGATCTTTCGTGCAATGCATTTATGAATGTTTTTCGACAGTTTGGATGTCGACGAGGATTTCCAACAGAGCTATATTCAGACAATGGCACTAATTTTAAGAAAGCTAGTAAAAATATAAAAGAAATTATAGCAAGTTGGCCCGAAGATGAAATAATTCAATTCATGACGACTAAAAAATGTACATGGTTTTTTAATCCGCCTTTATCCCCACACATGGGAGGAGCGTGGGAGCGACTGATTCAATCTGTTAAAAAATACATGATGTATCTGTTAACAGACCGATATCCAAAAGAATATGTGCTAAAGACAATTTTTTGCGAAATAGAATTTATGATTAATAGTAGACCACTTTTATATATACCCTCTGATTTAACTGACATAGAACCATTGACTCCCAATAGCATTTTGATAGGACCTAACTATAGAGACTCATTTTACTCAGATGCCACTGATAATGATCTAAAATTACTAAACATGTGGAAGGCATCTCAGAAGATAGCAGACTTGTTTTGGCAAAAGTGGAAAAAGGAATACCGTCAGTTTTTGTTATGCAGTCGAAAGTGGACAAAAGATCAAATAAAAATTGTTGAAGGCGATATTGTCATTATAACAGATTCGAATTTACCAAGAAATACTTGGCCAATGGGCAAAATAATAAAAACATATCCATCACAAGACGGTCGTGTAAGAATAGTAGATGTTAAGACAAAAAATGGAATTTATAAAAGACCAGTCATTAAGTTAATTAAATTAGATGTACTCCCTAAGAATGAAATGTAATGTAAAAAAAGTATTGTTAAGTATAACCACAATACTTTGGGAGGAGAATGTTGCGAATATATTGAACTTTTGTTTATTATTTAATTTTAAGTTATCTCGATAAATATCGATACAAATTGTAAGCCAAGTTGGCAGTTTTGAATACATAAATAATTTGGTATTTTTAAGTTATGATTGAGTTGGCAGCTCCGAAATGTACCGTACATTGAGTCTGACCGCGAAGTAGATGATGAAATCAAGAATTGAAGAAGCTGTGTGAGACGAGCGCATCCACGCTAAATAAAGTTTTTATTTGAATTTGAATACTTGTGTTTCAATACAACGGAGAGCCTGTGGAACGACAAGCCAAGCATTGACATATGCAAGGGTCGTTTACACACAACGTTGAATACTTGAAATTCCTGTAGACACGATCGAGTTTGGTCATTCGAGCCCGATTAATATATAAATCACAGGTACGACACAACAAGTACTATGGAAATGTATCCTGTCGTCTCGCTCTATGGCTATCGCTATCTCTGCCACTTTCAGCATACACCATCCTTAGCTTCCTCTCTCTCGCTCTGTCTCTTTCTATAGTTATATATGTATTTCTTTTAAATCTTTTTATATATATATATATATATATATGTATGTACAATGATAGTCAAACTTATGCTAGGCTTGGTTTGTTTTATTTTTTTGTTTTTTTTATCGGGTCGTTGCCCACAGAGAAAAAAAATTCTTGACTTGTCTAAGGACTAGGACTAGGACTAATCCTAATGCTACTACTTAATACTGTACGGCACCTAGACGCGCTCCACTTGCGTCTCTGTGTGCACCGCCTGCATCTCCAGTTCCGTCTCCTCGGCCAGCGTATAGACGACGCCTTTGGCCTGCGTTTGAGATTGCGAGTCCTGGCTGAGTCCTTCTAGGAGGGGACTGCTCAATTGGTTGGCATAACTGCTGCTGCTGTTATCGCTGCCATGGGAATCCGCCGGATTTGCTGTCGGTGCCGGTGTATAGACAGGAGCTAGACGGGCATTCGGATCCATGGTCAGGATGGGCACCAGCTCATGGTTCACATAATCCTTAAGAACCAACGATGTGGGCGTATCTGAAATCCAAATGCAAAACACCGATTAGTTGAGCTATGCAAACTATGGTAAACAATTCTGATAGTAAACATTTTTTTATCCACGACGTATTCTTCAAACGAAAATTTGTAGCTTTATATATCGCTCATTTATTAGAAGAGTGACATAAGTCTTTGAGTTAATGATGCAGAAATGTTCGCAATGTGACAATCTATGTTGTGTAAAAATTGCATCATCCTATATTTAATACCGAGAGTGTGAGAAGAGTATATGTCGTTTTTTCATTTCCAACGATTCGACTTTATTAACCCAAAAGAACGATATATCTCAGTTGCAATGCAATCGTTGACTAGAAAAGATTCTTTATGTTTCATAAAGCTCAGTTGGTTTTTCTCAAATCTACAAGTTAGGCCGCTTTTCAAAAAACACAGGCGACACTTGAAAACTTTAAATGCGTTTATCTCGAAACGCCATTTTTTGAGATATGGGTATTTCCAGGATCGCGAACGCGACATTCGTACGACTTTAAATGAAAAAAAAAATGGCAAAAATTCACATTTTCAAAAATGTTTTCTCACGTGTTTAATGCATTTTATCAACTCTATTTTTATGATAAAAGGCAATCTTTGAAGACTTGTCGTTTTTTAATTATTTATAGAAAACAATGCATCGCGAACGCGACGAAAAATGGAAGTCATTTTTGACTTCATCTTGACAAATGCGAAACTGCGAAATGTGGCGAGTAATTTAAAAGAAAATACTCTTAAACCATAATAAAAAAATGTAGTTTTCCATTTTAGAAATAATTTTGATATGTAACTACCGTTTTAAATATTTTACAAGTTTTCTTAGTAATTTGTAACGTGACATCGCGAACGTGACAAGATTTCCACCTAGTTTTTCCAAGAGTTTGTTCATCAAATTTTATTCTATATTCCGATATATAGCTCTTAGAACTTGTTTTAAATTAAACTTTTAATATATTTCTATATATTAAAATGGTTTATGTTACAATCTTACTCCCTGACTTAGTGTAATCGTTAAAATACAAACGGTCCATTTTGAAAATCAATTTTTAAGAAAATAGGCAAAAATATGGAAAAAGTGAATTTATTCCAATGTAGAATCTATATGTTCATCCTATTGAATTTCTTCTAGCGTATATTGATAAAATAAATAACTTGAATACATTTTTGGAAGAAAATTTCACAAGATGTGAGTTTTTAATCAATTTTACGTTTTTTGGCAAGGCGGACCTTTTTCTGGAAATGCCCATATGTCACTCTTCTAGTAAATGAGCGATATGTATTAATACTTTTAGGCCATTACTAAGAATGGTCAGAGAAAATATATTGATTGTAAAATGTTATTTTTGATTAAAAAAAATATCCCAAGCATTCCATCAGAGATCTTCTGCAATGAATTTAATAAAAACAAGTATTGTCTCGCATTTTTTCGAACAATAATTCTTAGTTTTAATAAGAAGTTTGAATTTTAGGAGAATCAAGATCCTAGATTCTTAAAATAAGAGAGTATATCTTGATTGTAAGTTTGCGTATTTTGTATTTTTTACTCTTGAAAACAAAGTTTCAAAACAATATGCTTAAGGGCGTCGGCAGGGGGGGAGGGTTACCCACTCCAACATTCATAGTTTTAGCATATTTAGCTTCCAAAATCCACCCAGACTAGTTATTAAAACTTTGCGATTATTTTGTGACAATTTTTTTTGTAGCCCTGATATGTCGATTGCTATCGTAATAATTGGTACAAAAATAAGTTGCTTAAATAATAAATGAGAAAACGTGAATAAAATATTTTTCTTCTTGGGGCCTGCTTTCGTCACTAGCTTGTATTTTTTTCAAATACAAAGTCTTCAAACAAATCAAGATTACCTGTCACCAGTGTCTCTTCGGTGGGATTGCGCTGATAGAGATGTCCACGCTTCTCGTAGTGTCAGGAGGCGGGCACATAATACTGATTGCCCTCCTCGTGCACTAGATCCATCATCGATCCACCGGGTCCGCCAGCTGCAGTCACCGCGCCTGTTTTCTTGAACTCGACGACGATGCGAATGCGATGTACGATCTCCTCGTGGATGACATTGAAGCACATGGCGGTCAATGTCATGCCGGACATGATGTAAACGGAACAGAACCAAGTGGTTGCATTCGATTCCCGTCGCAGACCCGGCAGCATATCCCCAAATCCAATGGTCGACAAGCTCATGAAGCAGAAATAGATGCCATCGATAATGGGCCAATTCTCCAGACGATAAAGTACCGCTGCTCCAAATACTATATAGATGATCATCATGGAGAAGCAGAGCAATATGGGAGCCAAAATGCTCAATCCGTGCATTGAACCACGAGACTCACTGGCGCTCAGTGAATCAATGTCGGTACCAGTTGTACCAGCAGATGGAGCAGGCGGTATGCCCAGACCGGGTATTCCTGTGGGCGTCCCAGTACTGCCAGCCCCACCACCAGCACCACCAGAGCCAGTACCCGCAGCACCACCAGCTCCACCTCCTCCGCCTGGTTGCTTCTCTGGCGTGGCATGGTAGACATCGCGGACGTAGTAAGGTTCCTGCATCACGGCCTGCTGTTTGCGCAGTTCCTCCTGCTGTCGCTTCCTCTTCATCCGTCGCTCCTTCTCCGCCATTCGCTTCTCGTCGTAGCAACAGTAGCCACAGTTGGAGCACAAACAGCAGCACAGTGCCTTCGAAAAGACCTCTCTCGCCACCTTGGCCAGTATGCTGCCGGTACTGCTCAGATAGACCAGAGTTAGGGGTATTCCAAAGAAGGCATAGGCCACCGTCACGATCCGTCCAAGCGCTGTACGAGGTGCAATGTTGCCATATCCTAAAATATTCCAGAAACATATTAGATAGGCGATCAAATAGCGAAGGAAGAAGAAGAGAAAGATAGGGGTGCACAGTGGTTCCTCCCATAGGCCAAAAATAAAAAGGTCACAGTTAAAATTTGGACTTTAAATGTGTCAACAATGTTTTAGAATTGGTCTAGCTATTAAACTGTATTCTTGTTTTAATTTTGTTCTAGCTGTCCTCTTCAAGAATAGCATCAAAAGAGACAACATGATATTATTTTGGTATTGCAGCGTGAGGAACTTGCAAGTAGAGCAGTTAATAAAAAATGTAAAAACCCATTTCAAACAAAGTTATTGTGCGATGGAAGGGTTTAATTTTATATATAAAGGTATTATCTATATTTATTAGAGATGGGCACGGGCCGGGCCGGGCCTCGGGACCCATGGGCCTTTTACAAAATATTCGGGTTCGGGCCGAAAAATTTCATTTCGGGTCGGGCCTAACATCAAAGCCCGAAAGCCCGAACACGCCAAATCTATGGCATATTTTTGCTACCCGAATTTTTATTCAATTTCTGAACAAGCTCAGACGTTCTATCGCTTATGAGCATCCAACCAACTGACCGAAATGAACGATAATTTGAATTTTTTAAACATCGCGCAACGAAATTTGGATACGATTTTATTTTTAAATAAAAATTTGAAATAAATTAAAATTTGTTTTTTAATTTTTCGGGCCGGGCCGGGTTCGGGCCTCGCAGAAAAATATCGGGCGGGCTTGGGCCTTTTTTCCATTAGGAATTTCGGGCTCGGGTCGGGCCGGGCCTGAAAAATGAGGCCCGTGCCCATCTCTAATATTTATACAACAAAAAGTATATGTACTTCCTGCTGTGTATTGTGTTAAGTACGTTATTTTCGACCTTCTGTGTATGACTTTGCTGTGTTTCGCTAAAGTTTTCGTTATGAAGGAAAAGTCAGGAATCAAAAAATCTTTTTGTATATTATGAATTAACATTTGAAGATTATGTGATGTTTTCCTATATACAAAAAGGTAAATCTATATTTTCGATGAATCCTTCCTATGACAGCTATATGCTATAGTGGTCCGATTTCAACCAAACTTGATCAGGATGTATGGGACCATCACATATGCATATTCTGTCAGTTTGGTTCATATAACTTAAACAACAAAAACGTTATTCATACTAAGACCTGTTCATGCTAAGACTTGATTTTCGTTCAGATCGTTCCTAAGGCATCTTTAGGATATAGTGGTTCAAATTTGGTCAGAATTTATGAGAACATTCCAAATGCATATTCTGTTCGTTTGGTGGAGATTTCTCATTTAACAAAAAAGTTTCTCATACTATGACATAATGTTCGACTGATCGTTCGTATGGCAGCTATATGATATAGTAGTCCGATTTCAACTAAATTTGGTCAGGATGTATTGGACCATCCCACATGCAAATTCTGTAAGTTTGGTTCAGATGTCTCAAACAACAAAAAAGTTTTTCATACAAACACCTGATTTCAGACCGATAGTTCATATGACAGCTATTCGATATGGTGGTCCGATCCGGCTGATTTTTATACATAATCTTACTATAAATTTATAAAAATTTTGTGTTAAGTTTCAAGCCTCTACCTCTACTACGTATAGAAGTATTTTTGGCCGCCTTCCCCATACAACAGGAACCAGTGTGGGGTGGTTAGAGAAAGGTTTAAGATGGAGATAGAATATAGATGAAAAGATGAAAAGAGAATATAGAGAGCAGGGTTGCCACTTTATGAAAATACTTTGCTCCAGCTCTTAGAAATATACAGGGGTGCCACAGAAATCGCTTGCGCCGAAATTTCCGAGGTGCCACAGAACTTTGAGTGATTTAATTTTGTTTTAGTATTTTCACCAACCTTTTTAAACTAGGCTGCTAAGGCTTGACACCTTCTCAGATTAAATTACCAAAGGGTTTGTTTAGCAACTTTTTTAAGTTGATCATTGCAGAACAATAAGTTTTTAATTGTTTTCTTTTTTTAATTTATATAATTTAATTTATTTATATAATAATTGATTTTGTTAAGCTAAAAAAAATTTTAAAGTAATTGGCGCGACAAAATAAAAGTTACTCGACAACTCTAGCCGCTGTCTGCCATTAGTCTGGCATCTCTTCGTGACAAATGTTTTCACAAATTGCACAATAAGTAAAAGAATTTTGCGGTAAAACTTGTTTTACCTTAAAAGAGCTATTATTTTTAATGCTTGATTTAAAAAAAACAGAAGCGGTTCCATATATATTTTTTAAATACAATACTTCGAATTCTGACAAAAAAAATGTGGCAACGCTGACCCTGACTGCGAAAATCTATATCGGACTAGGTCGGACGCCAGCGGATTGAGCACTGCTTCGTTCCGCTCAAAATTATTTCACGGATCGTTGTGTGGCACAGCGGATGAAATTGAAATTAAATTCAAGCGGAAGTGATTTCTGTGGCACCCCTGATACATAGGGTTATAAGACTGCTAATATGTAATGATTTTTTTTAAGTTTACTTAATATTTGCACAAATCTTCTGCCAAAGTTGATAGGTTCATTAACAAAAGTTAAATAAAGTAAAAATTTGGAAAAAAAATTAGGGAAGAAGTGTACAAGCAAAAAAAGAAGTGCATTTGAAAGAGTGAGATTCTCAGAAGAGAACATTAGAAAAATGGTATAACTTAATTAAATTAAACGGGAAGTGGTTGTAAAGAAAACGCTTTTGGAGAGGAAGGACTTGAGATATAAAGAGAACTGAGTACAAACAGAGATGGACTACTTATTTAATCTTTTTAAAAAATTGTTACATTTAACAGAAAAGGAAAGGGGGCAAACAGGATTTCAAAAAACCAATTAAGTTTTCTTTATACTTATGTATGTACATATGACGCTCGAAAGAGGAGTCAGGTAATATAATATAAAAACAGCCGAACTTCCCTAACTTGAAGTTCGAGTTACGGAAGCAGATTTGTATGAAATATGATCAGTAAACGCCACTCGATTGGGTTCGAGTTAGAGAAAATTTGAGTTAGGGAAGTTCGACTGTATATTGTAAACAAAATGAAAGGAGAAAATTATGAGACGAAACTAATATGAATAAAGAGGAAATAAGTTAATACAAGAGAGAGAAAGACATAGAAAGAGAGAGAGACAGCAACTGCATTAGCTTGCAACTTTGATTCGATTCTGAAACCGAATTATGCATTGACATGACCGAAATGCGACGCAAGTATGTATGTATGTGTCATTTCATTCGCAATATTTATTTGAATACCTTACCCAACTTACAACCACCTCCTCGACCCCTTGCCTACCTCATTACCCGCTGTTCCTGACACATCTTATGCTTTACAGCCGCAAACATATTGGCAGAAATAATTAAGAGGGACCGAGGTAATAAAAATACCTAACAAGCTCTCGAAGGTAGACCACATATGAACGTATATTACATATTTACATACATACATACCATATATGTATATACCTTTACGTATGACAGCTGACAGTTAGTAAGGAGGAGGAGTAGTTGACAGGGGCGTGGCATGGAGTATACACAATACCGTTATGGGGCAACATCAGACGACAAACGTCAGACGAAGCGTCGTCATCATCGTCGTCGCCGTCAGGTGTTTCATGCATAAATTGAAAATTTCTTAATTTCATTGTTGGCGCTTGATGTATTTTTATGCCTGTGGTATTGCCGCAGGCGAGTGCTGAAAAAAAACTGGCTAGTGGGCGTGGCATCGAGGGGGGGGGGCGGTTTATAGCCGTGACAGGCATGTAGTATTTTTATTCGTTTTATTGACGCTGCGTGTTGAAGAGAATGAACAGGGAAATGTTGTCTACTTGCTGGCGCAGGACATTAAACACAGCATAAAATTCAGGTCACAAATAAATTGAATCAATATGAAATCACATGAACTAGCTGACGGATTGACTGACTGATTGATGCACTGATTGACAAATTGGCAAAGTCAAGTAGATTTGAGCTAGAAGTCGTAAAAAACTGACATGAGTTCAGCTATTGATCAATCGTAACAGAAGAAAAAACATCAGTCTTAAAATCAAGCCTAAAATTCTTGATTATGGCATGTATTCAGGATATTATTGTTAAATTAACACAACATACAGATAATCGAAATACTATATTTGCGGAGAGGAAATTTAAAAAAATTGTACTTGATTTAAAAAAAAATCCGAGATTACCGAACTTCTGACACCACATCTGATTGACTTTATACCGAAATATCGGATTTTTCTCTTCTGTGTAGGCTAACATTACACACACATACACACACACATACTATCTATTTATATGCAAACATGTAATTGCGTTGACAGCAAATTTAAATGAAATTCTGTGTCCCAAACATAAATTTGAACTAAAGCAAAACGTCAATGTGTCACAAAGCAGACGACAGACCCATGCTTACTGTTATACATACATATCTGTCAGTGCTGTCAACTTTTGAGACGCATTGTTTTTACAGGGTTGAATGTTGAAAAAAAGCTAGCTAAAAATGCTTCATGCTAATTTACATTTATGTTTTCATTAATATTCAACAATACCCTAAATACTCTCAAAAATGTATATTGGGTTTTCAATTAAACACTTCGATTCGAGTGGATAAAGGTCTTTAATGTGAAGCTAAAAAGTATTTTTGTGATGTTTGGACAGCTTATTTTAATAAAAAAAAGCCAATTTATCTAAGTTGCTTAGTAATTTTATAGATTTTATTAAATTTTTCACTGTATAAACGAGAAAATTGTTATGATTTACACGAAAATTGTACCTATATTCTATTCTTGAAGCATAAAATGCGGGAAAAAAGCAAAACTCTTTTTAAATTCTCGCCGATTTTAAACATTTTTATTCAGTTCATCTGGCAACACTGGTATCTGTTTCTCTATCTGTATTTGTGTCTGTATCTGCATGCTTATCTCTATATGTGTGTGTGCAGTAGGTGCTCACATGCTGGGGGCTAATAATGTTGGCTTTGACCCGAAACCGAAGCTGAAAGCAGAACTGTAGCCAAATCTCAAGCTCGAGCTGTTAAACTCAGCTGGCGCGCTGTCAATTGGCCAGTAAAGTGATGAGGGTGGGGGGGCGTAAAGAAGTGACATGGATTGAGACATCTACACATTTTATTGAAAGATATTGAAAGATTTCAATATTTAGACCCCCCCACACACACACACACACCCACACACACACCCACACACACATCCATACATACACACATCATATTCTGGGTCGTCCCCATGATGATAATGATAAGAGCATTTTGCCAATAGACGCTGATTGAACTGCGGGGAGTGTTTTGAATTTGCAATAATATCGATATAAATATACACGTACGGCTATAAAATTGTTATAAATATTATGGTTAATTCAATTACGATAATTCAAAAACGCTGCGGCACCTTTCAATATATTTGAAGGTGAATTTCATTTGGGTTTTTCTAACAATTTGCAACGAGAACTGGGACAGTAACAAATTTATGATTCAATGGGCGGTTTAACAGCAAGTCAACTAAGTAAGAAAGCTAAAGCATTCAAAAATGTATTTCATTTACTGTACAGAGTTTTCTGAAGCTTGATGTATTTGTTTTAGATATTCAAATACTTGGTTAAAATTCACTAAAATTGTTCTTTTGCTTTAGAAAAAGTTATGATTTTAAACTAACAGCAATTAATAGCAGATAAGTTTTTGATTATTAATGATTTCCTAACTACCGAGTAGTCTATCGAATAGCATAAACTTTATTTAGAAATATATATATTTTTATTAAGTTTCTTATATTTTTCAGTTTCTTATATTAATCATTCTATCGAATAATATGTGAGGCCACAAATCTCATAACTATTAAAATGATCAGACATGAAATGATTTCGCTTCAAAAAGGGCTGTTGGAATATTAAAGAATGTAATTTACATAAATGGTAAAACATATCGAATTAATTATTGAATTCAGTTTTGTGCTCAATCTAAAAATATATACATATTACAATTCAGGCTAAAATTTTTTAGCAAGCTATTGAAATTACTAATAAATAATTAAATTCTAATAATGCTTCTGTTGTACTCGTTTTAATTTAAGTTTATTTTGAGTCGAATGATTTATGTGCAACGCAAAAACTAAAAGTTTCACTCTCAGTTTGGCTTAAAGAATTCCAGAGCAAGCTGTTGTACAATCTATCGAATTAATTGAAAGTACATACAAATATGTAGAATTAATTTCAATTAGTTTTTAAGTGCATGATTTATGAGCCTTTCTGCACCCTCAATTTGACTTTCGGAAACCTTAAATGAAAGTATTGACTAAACTATTGCATTAACTCGCACTATCAACTTGTCTATCGAGTGCATAAATATTCCAATTCACTTGGCTCCAACTTAAGCGCTTATGTCAATGTTCATAAAAGCCAGAAACAGAGCCAGAGCCAGAGCAACATAATATGCTGATATCGATGGTGTTTGGTTATGGAACGTTCGAGTCCACATGACAACCATAAAGCACAAAATGGCAACACATAAAAGCGAATCGCCAGGACTAAAATTTCGTCTCCCTTTTTGCTATGTTCCTATTTCTCTACGACTGTGTCCCAAGATGCGCAATTGATGATAGTGAGTGCTGTGAAAATGGAAAATGAAATTTAAAATTATTTTGCAACTAAATTACTTGTCTTATTGCTGTCCAGGGATTGGAACGAAGCCTGGCTATTTATTGTGCCCGGAGTCCGGAGTCCGAAGTTTGAAGCTAAAATCGAGACTGAGGCAGCAAACCGCCTATAAATTCCCATTTATGCCCAAGACAATCATAGAGCAGAGAGATACATGCACAGAGTGTGTATACATTTATATACATATATATAAATATATATATGTAGATGTCTGTGTGTGTGTCTAGAAAGTGGTTTAGTCGTGGGTTTGGTCAATAATAATAATCATATTGTTGGGTGCTCGCACGATTTTTGTAGGCGTTGGTCCAAGAACAATGGTCACCACTTGCACCACCCAACGCAGAATTCTTCACTCCCCTCGGCATCAGTAAATGAGCACGCCAGCGTCCATTGAAAGCCACAAAACAATAATAATAATAATAGTAGTAATAATAATAAGCCGACTGGCAAAGGCAGGAAGTCATGTTAATACAAATGTCCCAAGCAGCCTGCTGACTAACGCAATTGCAAACTGACAATACCACCCACTCCCCCGGTCATTTTTCTATCCCTCATGGATAAAAATACTACCCCTCCCTTGCACTATGGAATAAGCACCCTTTTTTTGGCATATATTCTAAATATAATGCCAGGATACTTTAAACCTTGCATATTTGCTAATCAGACTAAAGAATTTACATTTCTTTTGTCTGACTACGGAAAAATCTGATTTTTTAGCACAATTGCACATCTGCAACATTGTTATTTTTTTTTAAGAAAAGGGGCAATTGCGAACAAAAATGATAAGATAGTTTTGTGTATAGCCTTTCAGCTTAACTGTGCTGATAACTTTGATTAAATTTAAGTAATACTCGACTAAACAGTATAGTTTTAAGCTAATACACATGAACAACACATTGGATAATTGCACAATAAAACACAAATATTGAAAATCTCTACTAACTACATATTTTAGATAACTTTACTAAACTTTTTCATAAGTACACTTTTTACCATGTTAATAAAACTAATAAAACGAATAAAGAACTTTTTTTCTGTCTCAAAATATTCTATCTTAGAAAATAAAGAAAAAATTTGAAAATTCTAAGCAAACAAAAAATTTGCATTGAATGTAAAATATTGGGCTGTCATCCCATAGTGCTCTGCGTCTTACAATGTGAAGCATTTTATGCAGCAGGGCAGCTTTTTTTTTCTTCTTACGTTTTTTGGGTCTACGATTGGGGAGAGGTTTGACGTTGGGCGGACAGGAGGTGGGAAGTATTTGGGGCGTATTTGCTTGCCGGCCTTTGCATGAACTGCCAAGATCAGCAGAAAATTTTTGCAAATTTTATTTTATAGCATTTTCACAAGTGGAAAGTCGTGTCTATGCTTGGGCATACTTCTGTCTCTGTCTTTATCTGTCTATCTGTCTCTCTTTTTCTGTGTGTGTGTGTTGGCCATTCGGGCTAAGCAAATAGCTTCGTTTGTTGTTTTGCTCTATCAATATTTGACTTTCGGCTTGTTTTTTGTGGGTGAACCTATGAAATTACCAAGAACCAACAACAAGGACAACATCGACAGCAACAATAACAACAAAAAAAGCGCACACGCCAGCACTTGAAAGGGGGCCTGGGAGCTCAGACAACTGCAAAACTCGAAGGCAGCTTAAATGCTGCCTCCTTTTCTTCACGTTGTATATATGGTATAATTTTAAGTTGAGGTGCGTTTGTGTTTGTGCCTATGACACTGGCAATTGAAAGATATTCTTCTCACATGAGCACACAAATGACAGATGAGCATCATCTCGATAAGTCACGTACATCTAACAAGATTCATCAGAATTGTCTAGATATAAAAATCTTTTCGTTTATCGCATGCTTGCAGCGATTGCCATTCGACTGCATTGCGAATTGACTCAAACTCATATGCAGAGGTATTTATCTATCTTCGATTGGCTGTTACTGTACACGAAATTGGTAAATCTCAACTATCGCTTTTGTATGACTGTAACCGTAGAAAGGGCAGCCCACTCACATTAAATACAACGTTGATTAGTCATTAAATTTTGAATCAATTTTATCAAACAACTCTGGTTCCTCGTACTACTCGTTCTTGTTACTCTTTCTCGATCGCGGTGGCTACTCGCTGTTGTTTCTTGCTACCCGCTATAAGCACTCGCTATGACTACTCCCTTAGGCTACTCGCTTAGGCTACTCGCTTAGGCTACTCGCTTAGGCAACTCGATGTTGCTTCTTGCTGAGGCTACTCGCTATGGGTACTCGCTGTGGCTTCTCGCTGCTGTTTCTTGTTTCTAGCCGTGTCTCGCTGTGTCTTTTTTGTGGTTTCTTGTTGGGGCTACTTGTTCTAAGCACTCGCTTACGCTACTCGCTTACGCTACTCGCTTTGGCTACTCGCTGTTGCTAGGTGCTGAGGTTAATCTCTATGGCTGCTTGCTATGGCATGGTACTCGCTGTGGTTTCTGGCTGTGACCTCTTGCTGTGGTTTCTCTCTGAGGCTACTCGCATTTTTTATTGCTACTCACTCTGGCTCTTTAAAGCTACTCGTCTAAGATACTCGCTCTAGAAACTCACGACAATAACTCACCCTAGCTACTCATGGCAAATAGTCATAAGAGTTACTCGGTTGTTGTTAGCTGTGGCCACTTGGAGCTACTTGTTTTTATTACTCGTTGAAATGACTTGAAGTAGGTTATCACTCCAGCTGCTCGTTGAAGATATTCCTTAAAATTGCTCGTTGGAATACTTTGCACTATTTACTTACTCGCCATTGCTCACAATTGTTTGCTGCATCAGTTCTTTTCAGTACTCGCTGCGGCTTTCCGCTGGCCTTTTCATTAAGTTAATTTAACAGAAATATCGATGGACTCGAGAGTTTGCATTTTGCTGCAGTTGATTATGCCTGCTCATCGATCATTAAGCGTGGCAGCCTGCCTGACTGTTTGACTGTCCGACTGTCTGCTAGCTGGCTTTTGTGGCTTCGGGTTGATGTCAAAAGGTGAACGGGTCATAGCCTCATTTCGGGGCTATCTGGGAAACAAGAGTGCACTGAGTGCGCCATTCAAGTAAAACAAATTTCCGTTGGTTGTGGAACATAAAATTTATGGTCCATAGCACAATGTGAGTGTGAGTGCGAGTACGAGTACGAGTACTGGTAATCGTACTCGCTTACTCTTTAGCGTTCTCTCTCTTTCTCTCTTTCGCGCTCTCTTTCTCTCTCTGTCTGTCTGATATGGTATTGTTGTCTCTATCTGTCACTCGCTTTTTACTTGGCCAGAAGCTGTGGAGAGAGAGTGGCAAGTGGCGAGTGGCACTTACCAATTGTGGTCAAAACGGTCAGCGAATACAAAAACGCTTTAGCGAAATTCCACTCATGTGGTGGTCCTCCTCCCACTCCGCCTCCGGCCAGACGATGATGATGATAGTGTGTGTGCAAAAGCACAGCTTCCGTGGCCGGATTGTTGCCCGACGACGATGATGATGATGATGACGATGATGATGATGGTCCTGCCGAGCCGGGTCCAGTATGTCCGTTGGCCACATCGTCGTGTGATAATTGCAGCATAACATCCTCGTTCAGTCTCTTGATTAATTGGTCTTGAAACTTGGCAATTTCAAGTGCGGCTAATCTGTAAGTGTATGAGTGTGTGTGTGTGTGTTGTTGTTGTTGTTGTTGGAATGAAATTGTGTGTGAGATAATTGTGAGAATGCTTAAGCTAGTAGTGTGCTTACTTTGTCCAATTCTCCTTGTACAGTATATTGAGGGATACGGTTATGTCCCAGATATTCTCAATGGTCCGCTGTCGTACATCATATGTATCCGGCGATAGGGCAAACTGTGGCTGTCCCCCACCCTCTCCCTCACCCGTTGCCCCCTCCAAATCTGTCTCATCTATGCCATAAACAAAGTCATTCGATGCCGGGCCATAGACGCCATTATTATTTCTCTCATGAGCCAAATCCTGACCCTGGGCAACTGCAGCTGCCACCGTATCATTGTCTGTGTGTTGTCCATGCTGATGATGTTGCTGCTGTTGTTGTTGCTGTTGCTGTCGCTGCTGATGTTGTTGCTGTGACGACGATGACCTTTGTTGTTGATAGATGCTGTTCCCATTTGCCAAGTTGCGCTTCGTGGATGCCAGCGTGTGCTGTTGATGCAGCAGTGCCGAGTCCTCGTTCTCAATGGTCAGGAATATGAAGGAGCCTGCGAATAAACCAACAACATTACGAGTACACTCATGAGACTTGACACAAACAACAACTACAATTGTTAGAACAATGACTAAAGTGTCGGCATCCAAATAAACAAACGGCAACTCATTTCTTTTGTCTGCCTTTTGGGAACAGCCTTGCGGTCAGTTGAGGTTTTGCTTTCAACCAAATGATGGTCCCAAAAACCGGCCAAGACTCATGAATTGCATGCACTGCCATTAGTTCCATTAACTTCTAAATATTCCTCTAGTGTTGCAATTTTGCGCATTTGCAACACATATGTTACACGGATAAAAAAACTAGGTTTATAAAAATAAGAATGTTGTCTTAGAACCAGGGATTAAAACCGAAACGATTATCGGTTTCAGTTACGGTTTCGGTTAAATTCGCATTTAGGTTTTCGGTTATCGGTTACGGTAAGTCTTTGAATAAAGGTTTCGTAACGGTGAACCGGTTTTTGTGTGTTTCGGTTTTGAAATACCGGTATGGTTTCGGTTCACAAAAATAAAAAAAAATTCTTTGCAATAATAATAAAAGCGCATTACTTTCTCAGTGCTGCTAAAAGTGACTATTTAACACCATTTTTTTCTTTTTCATACAAAATGTGGCTTTTTAGCAATTTTCAAAAAATCATAAGAAATACTAGCAAAAATATTTTTGATAATTTTTTTGCATCAAAATATTTTTTTGAAAAAATCGAGGAAAAAACTTGAAAAATTTACTTTTTCTAAAATTCAAAATTTTCCAAGGGTTATAGAAACTTTTGTATCATTCGAACGGAATTTAAGTGATTAAAAGATTAATATTAACAACCCGCATCAAACCATCTTTATTATACCCAAATTTGAAAAATGTATGCTGTATGAAGACATTAGTGGCACACTGTATGAGTGTACATGCATAAGACAATGAAATGCAGACAATTTTTGCATCTTGCTTTTATTTGTATTTTTTTTTTGCATGTATGGAAAACCGAAATTAACCCCTAGAAATGAAACGGTTACGATACGGTTATTTCGGTTTACAGAGTTTCGGTTTAAAGCTTTCGGTCAGATGAAAATTTTTTTTTTTCGGTTACGGTTTCAGTTACGGTTTCAGTTACGGTTTCAGTTACGGTTTCAGTTACGGTTTCAAATTTCAATCGGTTTGTACCGGTTAAAGGTTACGGTTTCGGTTAGGGCTTTAATCCCTGCTTAGAACACAATATTTTTTTTATTTTTTTTTAAACAAGACATTTTTAAGATATAAATACAAAGCACCCGATCTTACAATCAAGATGATTCCTCTTTTTTTTTATCTATCTGGGTTCTTGACTCATTTTCCAGATAAAAATGTATTTAATCTCACAAACCTAAAAGTTTTGGATAGTTTTATGAACATTTAATATCTAAAAGTTCAAAATGTGTTAGTGAGATAATGATTATCATTTAATATAACTTTCTATCTGAATGAACGGCATTTTTTTTTATATCATAAGTGTTGTCAATGTATTGTCTATAGGCGAAAGCCCCAAAATTTCATTTATCCCATTTTGTGTCGAACGATAAAAAATTAAACAATGATTTATTCTAGAACAAATTATGAATAGTTTGGCTTTCGGCACAGGAAAAAAGTTATTTTTTTCAATACTGAACGAGCCACAAAAATTTCCAAGTTGTCAGATTGGGTTGATCGGAGTATTACATATTGTGGATTGGAATAATTTTGCATTAAAATATTATACCAAAAGCTCCAACGGCCTCATCAACTTTACTCAGTTAAAACCATTTCTTTCGATTTATAACTTGATCTGTTCGTACTATCTTGGCAATTTGTCATGCCTTCTGTCTATATTTCGTCACTAACGTGAACTTTCGTCCACAGTGTGAACCAGCTTATTCCACGCTCATACAACGATTAACTTTATTTCTCTTCTTCTTATTTTAACATTCTCTTTCTATGTAACAGCTGACTATCGATAAGTCATCGATATCAGTGTTGCATAACTTAATATATTTCTATGATATGTTAATTACAATATGTTTACTTAATAACTAATATTGCACATGCTATTATATTATGTTATACTATACTATTACTACAGCTCGGCCGTCCTGCTTTAAAGAATCACCCGATTCTAGCCGATCTACTTCTTGTCATAATTATTCTTTCGTTTTCGTTATTTGTACATACATTTTCTTTTTGTTTGTTTTTCTTGACATTTATATTTTCATTATTTTCTTCACATATTGATTTACTTCTTGTTATTACATTTGAATTTTGTTCCATAATTTCTATTGTATTTGTATTTACTGACTCGATATTATTATCTGAATCATCATTTGTTTCATTATCATTTATTTGACTAAAATCGTTAACTTGCTGCTCTTTTCCATTAAACCATGGTTTTAAATTGTGAACTGCCCAAATTCCTTCATATGGTCTTTGCGACTGTTGAAAATTTTCAACATCTTTAATACAATATCTATCATTGTCTAATACTTTTGTTACTTGATAGGGACCTTTGAATTTTGGGATAAGTTTGCTTGATACGCCGACAGTTGAATCGAAATTTCTAATCATGACATAATCTCTTTCTTTATATACATTTGGTTTTTGTCGCTTAGAATCGACATAAGCTTTGTTGTAATTCTGTGCCTGTTTTTGTGCTTGTTCTGCTCTACATCGTATTTCCTCTACATTTCGATCGTTACATATTTGCTCTACTTCTATTACATTTTCTTTTAAACTGTCAATATCTTTGCCTTTCTGTCTAACTCCGAATAACATTATGCTTGGATGTTCTTTAATGCTTCTATGGATAGTATTGTTCATTGCGTACTCTACTTCGGCTAATTTTTTGTACCATTGCTCGTTTTTTTCATTATCTAGTAGTTTACTAATCATTGGTCCTAAATCTCTGTTTATTCTCTCTACCTGCCCGTTCGCTTGAGGAGATCCAGTTGCTACTTTGATGTGATTAACATTATTTATTTGCAAAAAATTTTCAAATTCTTCCGACGTAAAACACGTTCCTCTGTCTGAAACAATAGTTATTGGTCTACTATACGCTCGAAAATAATCTTCTAAAGCGTCTATCGCTTCTCGTGACTTTGTTGTTTTTGTTGGGTACAGTCTGACAAATTTTGTGCATGCATCTACTATTACTAAAATATGTTTCTTTGTAGAGTCTTTGTTGTTTATTGGTCCATAATGATCTATATGTATTAATTGGAAGGGGACATTGCCTTTTGGTATAACATGCATGAAACCTTCTTGTTTGCCATTTTTTGCCGAAAACGCAATGCATTTAAGACAGTTTCTTATGTGCTCTTCTACCTTTTTCCTGATGTTTGGAAACCAATAGCTTTTACTTATTACTTCACTAACCTTGTCTGTTCCAACATGGCCCATCTCATTATGGTATTTAAAAAGGACATGCTCTTCCATTGATTTAGGGACGTAAAATACTAAATTATCTTTTATTTTCTTATAAACCACACCATTTCTCATTTCGTATAATTCATGTTCTCCTGTGCTAAGTAATTCCTTAATTTTGCTTATGTTTTCATCTTTGCCCTGACATATTACCAAATTGTCGTCAAATGTGTTGTCTTCTATTGTTAGTATACTATTGCACCTACTTAGTGCATCAACGTGCTGCATCCTTTTACCTTCTCTATGTTCCAGTTTATAATCGTAGTTCTGAAGTTCTAGTGCCCATCTGGCGATTCTTGGATTCAAGTCTTTTTTACTAAGTGTCAATGTAAGCGAGTTACAATCTGTTACGATTTTAAAGGTAACACCCTGCAAGTATATTCTTAGTCGTCTTAAAGCGTATATAATAGCTAAAGTCTCTAACTCAAAGCTATGATATCTGGATTCAGCGTCCGTTGTTCTTTTCGATAAGTAGAAAATGGGGTGAAATTTGTCGTCGTTCTTTCTCTGTAATAATATTGCACCAAAGCCTATTGAACTTGCATCGCAATGAAGTTCGGTTTCATGTGTCGGGTCATATAGCGCTAAAATTGGTGCATTGAGTAACTTTTCTTTTAAAACATTAAAAGCTTCTATCTGTTCGGGACCAAAACTAAACTTTTTATCTTTTTTCGTCAGGTCATATAAGGGCTTTGCAATTATTGAGAAGTCTTTAATAAATTTACGGAAATATGAACACATACCTATAAAGCTTTGTACCTCCTGTACTTTTCTTGGAACTGGAAAATTACTAATTGCTTTTATTCCATCTATGTCTGCCTTAATACCATCACCTGATATAATATACCCAAGGTATTTCACTTCACTTTGCAAAAAACTGCATTTATCGAGTCTAAGTTCGAGTTTATTTTTGACTAGTCTATTGAAAACTTCTTTCAGTATTTTTAAGTGCTCGTCTAAATCTTTCGTTGCTATCATAATATCATCTAGGTAAACTATCACTTTGCCTTCTTTTACCATATCGCTAAATATCTTATTTATAAAGCGTTGAAAAATAAACGGCGCATTTGTCAATCCGAACGGCATTCGAAGATATTCAAAGTGGCCTAGGGGTGTGATAAATGCTGTATATTTTACCGATTCCTCATGCATGTATACATGATAGTATCCATTTTTGAGATCTAACTTTGAAAATATACTTTTATTTACTAAACAATCTAAAAGGTCATCTATTAATGGTATGGGGAATTTTGTCTTTGTTGTTATTTTATTTAGTCGTCTAAAATCTACGCACATTCTTAAATCTCCTGTTTTCTTCTTAACTAGCACTATCGGAGAGGCATATTCCGATTCACTAGGTCTGATAAATCCATTTGCTAAGTTTTCATCTATAATTTCTTGAACTTTTTCTTTTTCTGCATATGACAGTCGTCTAGGGGCATAGCTAAATGGCTTCGGATCTTCGATTATTAATTGCATTTCGCATTTTATTTCCGGTTCGATTGGTCGATTTGGATTTTTATAGTGTTCATTAAATATTTCTACAAACTTCTCTTTTTGTTTCCAATTCAATTGATCTCCCATTTCATACTCAAACTTTTCTTCGTCATATTCAATTGCTAGTATTTCTTTTTCAAAAGTATCGATACTTTCCATAACATTTACATCGTTGTTTTCTATTTTGTTTTTAAATTCTGTCATCGATTTTAACTCTACATTTTCTTTCTGACCTTGTTTTTCTACAACCTTTTCATTACTTTTTGTATCATTTACTTTTTGATTTTTCGTTACATTTTGGGTTTTGTTAGATTTACTTACATTGTTTACTTCGATTAATTTTACCTTACTTTGAGCTAAAAAGTCTCTTCCCAATACAATTGGGTATACCATGGATTCATTATCAACCACCATCAGCTTTGTTATAATATTTTTATTTGAAAACAAAATTGAACAATGTAATACTCCATAAATTTTAAGTTTGCTCTTATTAATTCCAAAATAAGATTTATTTTCTACTTCTTGTAGTTTAATTCTGCTTGGTACGTAACATTTCTTAATAAAGCTGATAGGGCTTCCTGTATCCATTAAGCATTCTATATATAGGGGTAATTCTGTATTAGAATCTTGAATAAAAGTTATTTCTAAGTAGCTTACATAGTCATTTTTCTCCGGCTTGTTTGTCGGCTTCTTATACAGGCTACAATCCTTAGCTTGGTGCCCTTGTTTACCACAGGCGAAGCATGCGCCGTCATCTCGCTTTGGTTTACGACACTCCTTGGCCATGTGTCCCTTGCTATTGCAGTTGTAGCATTTGACATCTTGTTTTGGAGCGCCAACCACCGGATCCGCTTGTCTTTGTGTGGAATTGCCTAATTCCACCTTAGTGAAGGCCTGCAGCAATTCCGTTTTGGACCCAAAGTGTTGGAGTTTAGCCGTGTTGCGTAAGTTTGTGTCTGGAATGCCCTCGATAACGTATTCCAAAAACTCATCTTCTGCTAGGTTAAGGCCATTTGATAATACCAGCTTTGCGTTGAAATAATTACCAAAGCTTTCTTTCTTCTGCCATATGCGTTTTTCTAGAGTTTGACGCATAGCCAATTTGGACTCTTGGACGCCGAACGTATTGGTCATGTCATTTATCAGTTCATCTACCGATTCGACCATAAATATTGGGTTGGAGAATATCCATTCTTGTGCTTTGCCCTTAAGTCTGTTACACATGAGCAGACGTAGCATTTTATCCTCCACTTCATAATTTTCTCGTACATTTTTTAACTGGGCCAGCCAAATCTTAAAATTGCCAGTTCCATCGAAAAATGGTAAAAATGCTTTAAGTGTTTCCAATGAACCACCGCCGGTGATAGGATTTGTAGTTTTATTTTCCATTTTTAATCTTGCCAATTCATTTTCCAGACTTAGAATTTTTTGTTGTTTCTTCAGTATTTCAAATTCGTGTATAATACTGTCGAGATCATCACGTTGTCCTTTTCCAACTACCATTTCATCTGTATCTGCCATCTCGTTCGTTACTTTGTCGTCGTTTTGCTCTACATTTTCCTTTACGTTGTTGTTTTGCTTTACGTTGTCGCTGTCTGCTTCATTCTTTACGTTGTCGTTCGCTTTGCCAATTGTCTGATCGTTGTTGTTGTTGTTTGCCGAAAATTCGTCGTACGATTTGCATGCCGGCGCCTCCTTGGCGGCGACGCTGACAATTTCATCACGGCTTCCAGAAATTTCTAATTCGCCTTGCACTGTCTTGTCGTTTTCCATATGAACTCCGGTAAAATATTCGGAATTCGTAGTGATATTTTCAATGTCTGTATTCTCTTTTAGATCCATATCACTGTTTAAATCAATTAAACACTTTTGCAGTTGATTTTTGCGTACACTTTGAAGTCTTTTTATTAAAATGTTTTTTGTGCCGCTGGTTTTTAAGTTGTTTTTGCAACACAGGGACTTTAAGTCCTTTAGCATCAATTTATTAATGTCTAATGCTGACATAAATTGTTTTTAATTGTTTTTTATATATTTGTAGTTTTATAGGCGTAAATCACTCACACTTCTGATCTGTGAACCAGCTTATTCCACGCTCATACAACGATTAACTTTATTTCTCTTCTTCTTATTTTAACATTCTCTTTCTATGTAACAGCTGACTATCGATAAGTCATCGATATCAGTGTTGCATAACTTAATATATTTCTATGATATGTTAATTACAATATGTTTACTTAATAACTAATATTGCACATGCTATTATATTATGTTATACTATACTATTACTACAACAGTGATGAGGGAAATTAATACGTCTGCCTTCTGTATCTTCTAATTTATTTATTCGAACGTCAAAGTCAAAGCAGTGGACAAAATAAAGTATACAATTTAAAATGAATTAAATTTAGAAGTAGACAATTAAAATTATATCTAAATCAAATGACAGACAACTGAAGTAAAAAAATAAATTTTTAAAAAAGTGTAAAGTCTTCTTTATGTCTCTTTTGTTTATTTTTATTTTTAGACTGTAAATATTTATGACAAATTTAAAGTCAGACGCTATATTAAAATTTGACTTCAATTCACCTGTTGCTTACTTTTTCACTCATTTACTAAGCATCTCTTACATGTCTACTTTAAAGTTTTCCATTTTTCACATAGCTTCTCCATCATTCAACTATAATTGCTCTTCACTTCGTTTATCCAATTACTGCAGGCTTATCCAATTCGCTGTGCTTCTCGTTCGAACCGTTATTAAAGTGATGGGAAAATCTTTAGAAATTCACATTTGTGCCATCAGGTTGTGAACAATGTCGCATAAGTGACTGCAAAATGGGCGTGGCCCCAAAAGCAACGCCTCCCCTATTAGACGGGCGATGGGTCAAATCAAGTTCGTGCACATGATGGATTCTCCATCCTCTTTCCCCACATTCACAACTTTTCAGGTTGTGTGTGAATTTCTATGCTGATGTCTTGTCAGTCATTTAATGTGAATGTTGATCAACCAATACACACACACACACACACAGATACACTCTCACACCCCATAACAGCATTTTGTCAAGTTTTTGAAAAAGTTTTTCTGTTACATTCGCTGTAACTTTAACATTTTGTGTGTGTGTGTTTTGGGGTCGCTTGGGGGAAGAAGCGTGTAAATGATGTTATGGGGAATGATGAGTCGATGTCGTCGTCAAAAGCCAACATATGTCAAAGTTAAAAATAATACATGAGAGGAGGGCCTGGGAGGGGTTCTGACCAAACGATAGAGGCAACAAAAGGAGCAATTGTTGCTGTTGTTGTTGTTGTTGTTCTGTTTGGCCAACTTGAAACTTTTGTTGAAGCGTTAAAATGCACGCAAAATGGAGCATACACATACACATACACACATACATATATACACACACACACACATCGGCAGCTGTCATGACGTCACAAACTCACGCACGTTGTCTAGCGAAAGTTAAATAATTGTTTGTGTCATTTGATGATTTCCTCTAACAAGGAAGCCAACACGGCCAACTTTTTGCGCAGCTGTCACATACAGACACAACATACACACACACACACACTTTTACACACACATATGCGCATATTAATTCATGCATGGAGATGAACAGTGCTTTGCCAATATACATACGAGTATATTGTCTATTAATTTGCCAGATATTTCAATTAGTTGTTAAAATGCAAATGTCGTTTTTGGTTTCAGAGTTTTTTGATTCAGAAATACTCAAAATATGTTTATTTTGTTACTATCTTAACAACATTTAGCACAAAAATTTAATCTTTTTAAGCTTTCTACAGAATTGATTGGTTCTCTCTAAGTATACTTATTCTTCAAATTATTTTTAGAACAATTTTTGAAATAAATAAATAATCATAATAATCATAATTTGCGTTTTGTTTAGTAAAAACTTAAAGTTTTTATGCAAACTTAGATAGAATGAAACGAAAAATGTAAAAGCTCGTTATAAATGCCATAATAAATTTGGAATCCTTCTAAATCCATACTGAATTTCAAGTTTCTTTACTAGCTGCAACTGAAAAACTGTATGGAAAATCGTGACTCGTTACACAATTCGATATACATTTTGATTTATGCAGTTAAATAGCTTCCTGTGATAAAATCGTTACTTGATATTAAGACTCGAACAACTAGTTAGAAGTAGAGGCTATTAACAAACACCCGAGATTGAGGGTGTATTTCAAAGGATCTTAGTGAAGAATGAAACTGGAAAATAACTTAATACTAGCGACGTGTCATCAGTGACTCGTTACAATCAAGTGTTTAAGAAACTTCCTAGACAAATTCCTTAGGAACTAAGCAAAAGTTGTTATGAAAATGCAGTGACACAAGTGACTCGTTACAGGTAACAGTTTTTGGGTGGCGCATCTCAAGTGCGTAGACGATTCGATTTGTTTAAAGTATTTGATGTGTGTGGCACATGTGTTGCCTTTTTGCATGCTTCCTTCACTGTCGAGTTGTCGACTTGTCGAGTTGTCGACTTGTCGAGTTGCCTATTTTGTCATTTTTGTCTCGCAGCCTGACACTTCCGTGGCCGTCATGTCGCAGCAGCCGTCTTCTTCTGGTTTCTAATGCGACTAACATGCCCCAGCAACATGACAGGCACAAAAGTATGCTACACAATATTCTGCCGCATAAGTTTCTGCCCGGCCCGTGTGTCAAGGCAGCATGAGGAGAAAGAAGCACAAGTCTCGCGACCAATGGAACATTTCGTGGCGTTTTGTTTCTGTTTCTGGCCCGGGAAAATGATTAATTAAATTTGTCACGTTGTCGTGTTGCGGCTGCGTCTTTTAGCCATTGTTGTAGCTGCCGCTGTTGTTGTTAATTTAAACGTCGAAACTGTGACAAAAGACATTAGGTATCCGTAACTACAACGACTGAAAGTATCTCTATCCGTATTCGTATCTGTATCTATATCTACATCTATATCTATATCTCACAGCCAGCCACAAAAACCAGAAGGAAGCAGCCAAATGTTAAGAGGAAAAAGGAAATGCCTGAAAATGTTGCGTTAATTAGTTAACATAGTCGAAACAACAACAATGATAGAAGAAAACAACAACACAAATGTTTGTACAACTGATGCTATTCTACTATATGCTGACAATTAATCAAGCTAAGCTCTACAGATGTCCAATTTTAATGAGCACATCGACTCTCGATGCCCGGGACACATTACAAATGAGCTCAACTCATTAAAAACGTGTTTATCGAGTGGAAAAAAAACTCGACTTAACTTAAAGCAATCAATACATACAGATATTTGCCATATAAATTAACCATTTCGAACAATTTAATTACACTTTAATCAGTTGTCTGTGCGACTGGTTGAGCAATGTTTTAGCCACTTAATGAATAACTTAGCAGACCACAAAACATAATTAAACTTTCCGGAAAGAGCAATGTGAATTTAAACACTTTGCATTTTGAAAAAGTGAAAGTAGTGGAAGTACACAGAAAAAAGAATCTATGAGAAAATCAGATTAAAACGGCATAAAAAGTGCGGTAATCTAGGAGTTTCTTGGAAAAAGAACTGAATTCGAGTTTTAATTTCGGCGTCAAAAATTATGAATCTTTATAAGAATTTTGTGCTTCAACTAAATATTTTTTGTCAATTTCGTTGTTGAACAATTGCAATAAGAATCGCATATACGTAGGCTGCTATATATATTTCTGGCCTAGGCAACAATAAGTGTTGCCAGGTGCAATCTGATATTTCCATTGGAAAGGTTGACATTTTTTAGCATAACATCACTCAGAACGTGTTGTCATTTAATCGTGAATTGTTAAACTTACAGAGCTTTGAACAATTCAATTCCGTTAAAAAAATGGAATTGACACGTGAGCATTTTCGTGCGATCATTTTTCACAACTTTCGACGTGGATTATCCAGACAAGAGTGCATCGATGAACTTAAGTCTTTGTATGGCGATCAAGCACCATCCTATAGCACCGTGAAAAACTGGTATAACGAATTTAATCGTGGTCGCAGTTCGCTCAACGACGAATTCCGTGAAGGTCGTCCAAAAACGTCCGTTGTGCCAGAGAACATTGATGCCGTGCGTGAACTAATAATGCAAGATCGTCATGTGACATACCGGGAGATAGAGGCATCCTTGGGCATTTCTCCCACCAGCATACATTCGATATTACATAAACACCTGACCGTAAAAAAGGTTTGTTGTCGTTGGATCCCGCACAATTTGACAATCGCTCAAAAAAAGGCTCGTGTCGATTGGTGCAAAGAAATGTTGAAAAAATACGATCGCGGTGCTTCAAAAGATGTTCATAAGATCGTCACAGGTGACGAATCTTGGATCTATGCGTATGAGCCCGAAACAAAACAACAATCGACCGTGTGGGTCTTCGAAGACGAGCCAAATCCAACGAAAGTTGTTCGTGGAAGAAGCACTTCGAAGCAAATGGTCGCCTGTTTCTTCGGCAAAACTGGTCATGTGGCGACTGTTCCGCTTGAGCAACGAAGGACGGTCAATTCTGAGTGGTACACCACAATTTGTTTGCCTGAAGTCTTCGGAGAAATTCGAAAAACAAACAAGAGAAGACGAATCATTCTTCACCATGACAACGCGAGCTCTCACACATCGGCTCAAACCAGCGCCTTTTTGACCGGCCAAAACGTCGAATTGATGGGTCATCCGCCGTACAGCCCTGACTTGGCACCCAATGACTTCTTTTTATTCCCGCACATCAAGAAAAAAATGCGTGGTCAACGATTTTCGTGCCCAGAAGATGCTGTTGAAGCGTTCAAAAACCATGTTTTGGAGGTGTCTCAATCGGAGTGGAAAAAGTGCTTCGACAATTGGTTTGAGCGCATGCAAAAGTGTATAAATCAGGCTGGAGAATACTTTGAAAAACAATAAAACAATTTTTGATGATAAATATTCGCATTTTCATTATTAGGCCAGAAATATATACAGCCATGCTCATACAATTGGCACAAAAAAAAAAGTATATTCTATTCGTCAATTTCTCAAAATGTTTATCACTTGCTTTTACAATTTTGCATGCAACTGTTAATTGTGTTCATGTACTATATGCTTTACCATTAATTGTTCCGATATCCTTATTGGGTTTCCTTTATATTTAATATTCGTTGGACTAGTGTGACTTTTGGGTGCTCACAGAATTGGCACATAAAGTTTGAGGCGTGGTTTTTTTCGTAAAGGGCACTTGGTTTTCATATTTTTTTCTATATTTCGTTAAATTTTATTAAATTCAATTTAATTTATGCAAAAATGGGTAGCGGAAAGACTTGCACTGCTTAAAAACCTAGCCTTGTTTATAAACTTAGTCAGTCGATAAAGAAATCGGCTGAAATAGCTTAGATAATAACAAGTTTCAGGAAAATTGTCAATAATACACTTGCATTAGTCCAAAGGAGTACTTCATATTTAAATGAAAACAAGGTTAAGGAGCCAAAGCCTCAAAAGACCGATTGCAGCATCGACAGGTTCATAGTTTGAAAAGTAACAGTGTCCATTTTAAGTCATTTCGTGAGATTATGGTGGAAATCAATGAAGAATATGGTCTAAACCTATCCAGAAATCTAGTCTCCAAATGATAAATTAAATCATTGCTCTTTGGTCCCATCAGCAGAAGAGAACCGCTCCTGTCAAAGCTGAACATAAAGAAACGAATATGCTTTGAAAAGGCCTACAAAGGCAAAGATGCACCATTTTGAAAAAAAGGGTTGTGGAATGATGAAAACAAAATAAATTAGATGGGACTTGATGGGAAACTATTTTTGAGTCGTCCAAAAACCCAGGCTCTTTATACAAGATGCACAACAAAAACCATCAAGCATTTATGAGTCGAATAATGTGTTGGGTTGCATTTGCTTGGCACGGTGTGGGCCTGCTCGCCTAGGTTAATGATAATATGGATCGATTTTAATATTTAGACATTTTAAGGAACTCAATGGAACCTTATGCATTTGAGATTATGCCTGTGAAGTGGACTTTTATGCCCGACAATGACCTTAAGTATATTTATGAAGTGGTTGCACAAGGAAAAGGTTCGGGTTATGGCTCTCTTCTTAAAGCCCAGACTTAAATCCTATTGAGATCCTTAGAAACGACGTTAAAGTGGCCGTTTCCAAAAAAAAATTTAAAACTTTGGATGATTTGTGGGCTGGAGCTCAACAAGCTTGGTATTAGATCCCAAGGGAAACTTGCCAAAAGCTTGCATTAAGTATGAGTCGAAGATGTCAAGCAGTTATTGATAATTGTGGATATAGTACCAAATACTAAAGCCGAGTATTATTTTCCTTTCGAAAACATCATCCGCTAATTTGTGAAATTTATTTGTTTGAAAATGTGCCAATTATATGAGCAGGCATATTTTGAGTTTTTCGTTAAATTATTTCATTTTTTTTACATAACAGATCTCAATTGAAATTTGTTTTCTTTTTCAATAAACTAACATAATAGGCTACAAAATGCCATTAAACTTTTGTACCTTACTATTACTATTTAATAAAAAAAATCATATTTTATTTGTTTATTTTATTTGTGCCAATTGTATGAGCATGGCTGTATAGCAGCCCTCGTATTCTAAATTTATCCTGATCACATTAAATATTAGATGCCAAAATCAGGAATTTTTTAAAAACAATTTAATGGATTATGTCATTTATATCAATTTAATGGAGGTAACATTTAATATAAGATTTTAAAATGTAATATTTTTTATTTATTTATTTATTTAACATCCTAGTGCTACAAGTTGTAAAGAACTTATGATTATGGCACTAGTCACAATTAATGCTACATACGGTTGAAAAATACAATTATTTATGCAATTTTTTACGCCATTTTAGTTTAACCTTTATTACCATATGAAAAAAACTAAGTAAATAAATAATTGTCATAAGCTTAAGTCGCAGTGAACTCAAAAAACAGGGCGACAGAGATCTGCTCGCTTTGATTTGACATTTATTTGGACGTGTAGCCTCTAAGCACTAAACAAACAATACATAGAGGCGTCAAACAAGCATTTTTGTGGTATCATATTTTTTGTATAGCGTGCAGCCCCAGAGCGTTCAGTGAGACCCCAGAGCGCAAAGCGCAGCTGAGAGAGAGCGCACACGAAAAATGTTCAGTCTTGGATAGGCACCAGAACGATGAGCACGCTCTGTGTCGCTCTCTCTCTCTCATTATCGTTTCTATGTGTATGTGTGTATGAACATGCGCACGCTTCTTAAAGTTAACGGTTGCAGTTTCTGTTACGGGTTTGATCCCTGTTTCCAATGTTGAATGCTGCACAGGTGGGTTAGATTACTTACCAAGTAGTGTATAGGCCAAGAGAAGCATGCAGATGCCGAGATTTGTGAGGAGCGCCGACCAGACAGTCTGGGCAGCCGGCTTGCGTTTCTTGGACTTGGTGGCATAGCCGGACATGGGCGGTGTCTTGGCCTCGGATGGACGCGGGCCGGAGCCGAAGCAGGCGCACCATCCAGTACGTCGCTGGCGCTGCTGCTGTGACTGCGATGAGGCGGCCGAAGATGTCGGCAGGGGCAGGGGCGGTTCCTTGCGGGAGGAGGGTGGCGCCGTCGTGGTGGCCAAAAGTTGAAGGGGCAACAATTTGGCATTGCTCTTGAGCGTGCCACAGTTGCTGCTGATGGAGCTGCTGGCGCTGGTGGCCAATGTTGGCGCCACAGGCGGTGCCAAAAGTTCACTGACATAGCCAACGGTCGATGGTGTTGGATATTTAAGTATGCCAGCTGGTGGTGGCGGTGGTTGCTGCTGTGGTTGCTGTGGTAGCTGTTGTGGTGGCTGCTGCTGTGTGGCCACTTCAATGTCCTCCAGCGTCGGCATCGGCAACAGCTGCGTCGGCAGCGACGTTGGCGTCGTCAGGGACATTGCCATCGACATGGGGATCATTGTTGCCTGCGTCGGCTGCGGCACCACCGTTGTTGTCATTGTTGGCATTGACATTGGCATCGTTGACATCGGGATCATGGGCGATGGCGTTGGCGTTGGCATGGGCGTCGTTGAGGCCGTTGATGTCGGCATCGGCATCGGCATCGAAATCGTCGTCGTCTTGAACGTGCCGGTTGTGGGCGGCGCGGGCAAAAGCAATGGCAAGTGGGGAGTCCCGGCCACCCCTGTGGATAGTGTCGATAGAACGCCAAAAGAACCGTAACTGTTGCTGGACGAGCTGGGGATGCCGCCAAATCCCATGGTCCCGTAACTCTCCCTGTCCCCGCTGAAGTCGCCGCACGTACTTCTCTGCGACGGAAGCGGCGGCCCAGATGGCATCTGCATATGCTCCGGGTTCATCTTGCATTTGTGGTTCTGTTTTTTGCTCCTGGCGTTCGGTTATCTGCAAAACACAATCAAATTTCAAATAAATATCAAATTATATCGCTTTTGAGTAGCATAATGTGAGTACTCTTAACAGGCGTTGATTTCAGAAATTAATCTAATCGACCTTTGGTATATTTATTTTGACAACATTGAAAGTTAAATCTACTCATAATTTGAACCGTCATCATGTACATTTTGCCATCAAAGAAAAGGTCATTTCAATTCCGTTTGAATGATACAAAACTTTCCTTAACCCATAAAGTACCCATTGAAGATTTTGAATTCTTGTAAAGGTCCATTTTTAAACTTTTTTCATCGATTTAAAAAAAAAAAATGTTTTGATGCAAAAAATTCTTCAAATAATTCTAATAGTGACTGCAAAACAATTTTTTCAAAAATCTCTTTGCTAGTATTTTTTTATAATTTTTTGTATACTATGTTCAAATTATGCGTATATTTAACTTTAAATGTTGTCAAAATAAATATGCCGTCTAGTGTATATTCAACTGTCAGTCTTTAAATATAAACATTGCATACATTACAAGATTAAAGCTTCAAGGAATGAGCTGGCAACTCTAGCTTAAGAAAGCTAATAATTTCTCTTTGTTTCTAATTTAATTGACAAGTTACATTTGCTTATGTTGATTCTGTTAAAATAAAATTCGAATATAAATTACATTGAAAATACGAAAATTCCTGGGAACACATATACTTCGATTTATATATGCTCATTAATTTATTTGAATCAACTTTATAGTACAAGCCTATGATTTGAATTTGTTTTTTTTCAAAATCAAAATTGACGCATGAATATGAAATGATGAATTGTAAAAATTATTCTATTAAGATAAATATTTAGTCTAATCTTCTTGGCCAATTAAGCTAATTTAGAGCTCGATTTTCAAGTTAAATATATATATTTTATTGTAATAATCGTACTCATTCATTTCTGTAAGTGTTGAAATCTCCCACTATAAGTATAGGGAAACTTTTGGACCAGTAAAATTCAATTGTTTTCTGAAGATAAACTTATAACAAATTGTATTTCGTATATTTTCTTTATTTGAGTTTTACTGTGTGAATCTTTTTCTCTTATTCCCCTCCTCTCTCCGCTTCTCTCTTTCTGTTTTCTCTGCCTGTATTCACTCTTAATCTGCCATCTCTTGGCGTTATCCTTGTTATTTCTTATTTTCTTTTATATATCTTCGCCTGTAAAGCGTAAATAACTTGAAAAACCTCTTGAAATGAAAAGACCTTCAGAGTCCAAGCAGCCCAAGTTATCCGAGCTGTCAGCCTGGAGCAACATTCGCACCTGACCACGCCCATGGGTCGCGCAATCGTTCACCTTGCTGTTGCATGCGAAATGTGCAACACATTTGTGCACTCAATGTTGTTGTTGTCGTTGTTGTCGTTGTTGCCAGTGCAGTTGTTACTTGGCACGACACTTGACGGCCTTTTGACCGTCTTTGCCGACGCGACAGCCAACAAACAGTAGCAACTGCAACAACTGCAACAACAACTTGCCCCATTGCATGGTTGGGCCAACTTAAAATATGCAGCACACACTTGAGCAACTCAGTGGCAGCTGCTGTTTCAAGGCGTTCTTAATTGCCAAGGCAACAAGCCTCACCACCGCTAGAGATGGGCGTGTATTCCGTGTACTTCACTCGTGACACGAACGAGAGCAATTTAGTAGCTTGTTTGTGCGTGTTCTCTTACAACAACTAGTTAGACAGACTGTCTAACCCGACTCAGCACTAATTAACACTCTAAGCATGCCTCAACAAGAACTCAATTTACACTTCACTCGACTTAATAGAAGTATGTACAGTGTGCACATTGATTTTGACGTAGAGCTATAAAAATGTAAAAAAAAAAATAAAAATATAAAGATACATTAATTATGAGGTCTATTCAAAATAGTAGCACGTATAGTGGACACATAATTACAATAAGAAGGAAAGTGATATTTTTCAATAATATGAATTGCTTATATAAACCTTAAATTATATACAAATGTACATATGTATTGTTTTTTGATAATCCAACTTAATTTGTAGATCTTAAAGCATATACAGTGGCGGAAATAATAATAGGGACACACAATTTTGATGCTTCAATGTTTTGTGGTAGCACCTATTGTTTTTAGCATTCCAGAGCATCTTAGGAGCATGGAGTCCACAAGTTTCCTGAGGAATCCCACACCAAGCCTATTGCACCTGCTCCGAGAGCACCTGCTGATTTTTGGACTTGGCTTTTGAACTCCCTACAGGTCCTCTATGGGAATAAAGTCCGGAGAATGTGCAGGTGACTCCATATCGCCAATATTTTCGAGACAAATCCATTCCCTGACCAAATTCGAAGGATGCTTCGGGTCGTTACCTTGCTTTAAAGTAGGAGTAAACACATTTCCTCTTCAGCAAATGGCTGAATAGTATTTCGGAGGATCTCTAGATAATATATTGCAATAGATTAGGTCCACAGCAGATCCTAGGAAGCATTTTTCAGACCATACCAGACCATAATGTAACCGCCGCCGTACTTCACATTCTTAATTGTGTATTTTTGGTCAAAAGCTTCTCCTTTTACTTCTAACATGTCGATTTTCATCTGGTCCAAGTTGATCTTTGTTACGTCCAACTAGAGCATATTTTTCCAATTTTCAAGTTGCAGGTGCATATTAGAAAGTTTAAGCCTTTGCTGAATATTTCGGTTCCTTATAAACGGTCGATTATGGTCTGGTATGGTCTGAAAAATGCTTCCCAGGATCTGCTGTGGACCTAATCTATTGCAATATATTATCTAGATAATAAACAATGCTTTAAGCCGCAGAAAGTCATTCGCATTGTTGCTACAGAATATCTGGACAACTTCATCTCCGATAAACGCTATGCAGTTTCTTTATTTAAATGTTTTATGTTTTTGTTGTTTTTTGAGAATGTATAACCGACTCTTAGCTGAATCTATAATTCTTGATAATTTCATTGATTTTCCTAAGACTTTTGCTTATAGATTTTTAATATGTGTTTTTTTTTTGTAATTTTGTAGTTTTGTTTAACAGGCTTTCTGTTACCTTTGGGGCAACTTAATCTAGTTTTAAATTAGTATGTGTTTTGAAATGAAAACTAAACAATTTTCACACTCTCTCATGCACTTCAATCAAATGACCAATGCTGGCAAGCACTCTTCGTAAAACACTGGACAAACCGACCATAAAAAAAATGAGAAATATAAAAAAAAGTATCTAGAATTGTTTTTTGTTGTATTATTTTTAATTTAATAAATTACTTTCTGATATTTTTGATAAATACAATTCCGGATGGAATATTTTTCCGGCTTGACTATTTTGAAAACGCACAAATCTATCTGAACTAAAGCAAAATCGACAACACTGCGGACGACAGGTAAAAACATTGCAATTTCATCGAATTCGCAACGGTATGTCAATAACAAGTGGGCGAGAGAGAAAGATAGAAATAGTCTTAGGAAGAGAAATAAAACAATGAAGAGAGAATGAGAGAACAAATCGCAATAAGCCGCTTAGAACGAAACGAACGTTCTCTATTGGATTGCCAATTGCCAAAGCGATTAATTTCGAGTAATTGCGATTTAATGAAAATCATTCAATTGTGCAAATTAATGAAAATGTCTACACCGTTTGACCCGCTACCATAAAGTGGCCAACAACGACTCAGTCAATGGGCGTGGCACCACTTCCTCTAAATTACACCTCTTAGCTACATTCAGTAAGCTTAATTGAAACTCCAAGAGACCAGTCACAAATGCCAAACAATGTATGAGTAACAAACGCATACAAATACATGCATATATGCAAACAGGAACATAAAAGCCATGTTATCACGTCCGCCATTTAGAAATAATATCATGTTACAATAGGAGTCAATTCGCCTTCATAATTGCTGTTATTATGGCTTAACTGCCCAAAGACACGATTAACAGGCATTTGAATAATTAAATTAAGAATTAAAAAAATTTATAAATGACTGTTACCTCAGTTTTAAAAGTTTAAACATACACATATTTTCCAATAAATCTGCAACAAAATTTGTATTTGTATTCAATTCTTCAAGTTCACAAAACTGGCTCAACTTAATCAAAAAAAGTCCTATTTATTGGCCTCATCTTTTAGAAAATTCAGTTAAATGATGTGTAACTATTTCGTAAGTGAGTTGTTTAGTTTAAATACAAGATAGAAAGGCACACCGAAGATTTGATGCCCTTGCATTAAGTTCTTGGCGATTTTAATCGAAATAAAAAATAAGAAAAAATAATAAGAATTCAATCAAGATACCTCCGATGATACTAAATAGTTTGGATTGGCATTGAAATTTGGCTTAGGTTTGGCTCAAAAACCAACAAAATTTGTCATACTAAAGAGTATGATTGACCGATCGTTTCTATGACTATCTTTTTATATAATACAGTGATTTAATTCAAGGGTATTAAAAATCGACTGTGTCATGACAGTGACTAGAAATCTGTATATAGAATTTTCTTACACAATTAGATCATAATTTTGTTTGCAACTTGTCTTTAAAACATTTACTATTCCTATGCAGGAGACTATACGAAATACTCTTACTACTTTGATTGATAGAAAATATCTAAAATCGCAACATATGTGCATACAAAACAATTTTTTCCAAATTGTTTGGAATCTGTTCTTTATTCTCCTTTTCTATTGGTGTTCTTTCCCTTAAATATTATGATTGAAATCAAATGCAATAAGTTTCAAAAAGGTCATATTTACAATTTCGCAGGGATCTGTTTTGTCTCCTTGTCTCCCTATATTTTTGAGAGTCTATTTTTTCGGTTCGTTTGGATTTAGTTATCAGGCAGTTGTACGTGTAAGTCGCCTTGACCCAAAGGATTCAACTCGGCTAGTCGCATTCAGGATATCTTGTTCCGTATTCTGCTTTCTTCGCGAGGACAAACCAATTAAGCAACGCATCAAATACGGCAATGGGACAAGGGCAATGGCTTTCATTTTTGGCATACTTTTTTCTTTTTTTATACCCTTTGGGCATAAAGCGAGAGAAGTGGGCATAATCGAATTGTGGGTATGTCAGTGACAAATCAGTAACAAACTCTATAAACTAGATATACTTAAAAAATTTGTTGTGTAAAAAACTCTGTTGGTTCTGAAGGTATTTTCAACCAAACTCACAGATTTTATGTTATATATGCTTATTATATATTATATTATATAGCTGACATTGGCGCGGTTAGTCAGAATTTTAATTTAAGATCATTTAATACTTAATTCAAGAACAGTAGTGCACAACAATATTAAAAACTTAAGAACAAAATGTTTAAAATTCAAGTACGTATAAACTGAGTTTTTGGATGGCATGTTTTTTTGAATATTAGAGTTTAAAAAATGTTCCTATAGATTTTTAAAATAAATCTTTAATATATAAATATCATGACACTTGGTCTTTGGTAGATCTCATCTCTTGTGTATCATCGAATAGAAATCACAGAGCTTGCAGAGCATTCGCTGGTCCAACAGTTAAAAAAAAGGTCATTCTTATGTGTTATTTTCGGTGGAGCTTATTGGCTCAGTGCAAGTCAGAGACAAGCTCAATTCCACCAGGACCAGGACCAGGACAGTCTATCCAACTGACTCTGTCCGTCGTCCTGTCTTTCTGCCTGTCTGTCTTTCTGTCCATTTGTTTGTTCATTCGTTGGCTTTCATCCATCTCAATTTACTGCGTGAGGCTTTTGTCAACGGCAAGAAAATAGCTGTCAAAAATTGCAGTACCAGCGAAGAAAAAAATGGAGAAGAGAAAAAGGGCCATAACAACAACAGATAGAGAGAGAGAAAGAAAGAGTGAGTGAGTGAGTGAGTGAGTGAGTGAGTGAGAGAGAGAGAGAGTGAGTCGGCAACGGAGCAAAACTAACTGGCAATGTAATAGCTAACTGGGTCTGTAAACGGCCCTGTAACCGGGTTCTGTAACTGTAACTGCCGTTGACCCAAAAAAAACAGCAGTCCAAAAAAATAAGGAAATAAAATAAAGGAATTTATGCGGGTGGCTTTGCAGCTGCGTTTCGAGTCTCAGGACGAATCGACCCTCTACACAGAGGGAAAAGAAATCAAGTATTTCGTTCTTAAAACGACAGATTTCGAACTTGATTTCTCGCTAAAATTGTAATTGTATATCGATCATATTTCTTATTATGAATTTTAAGTGTTTTAGTATTTCTAAACTTAAAATGACTTCAAAATCTAAGCTCCTAACTGGATCTGAGTATTGAATTAAGCTTACTGCAGATTTAAAGTCGTGTGAGCTTTTAATGCTCATTTTCAGTTATTCGGACTTACATATCGCTCATTTACTAGAAGAGTTACATATATCAAAAAATGGCGTTTAGAGATAGACGCATTTAAAGTTTTCAAGTGTCGCCTGTGTTTTTTGAAAAGCGTCCAAACTTGTAAATTTGAGAAAAAACAACTGAGCTTTATGAAACATAAAGACTCTTTTCTAGTCAACGATTGCATTGCAACTGAGATATATCGTTCTTTTGGGTTAATAAAGTCGAATCTTTAAAAATGAAAAAACGACATATACTCTTCTCACACCCTCGGTATTAAAGATAGGATGATGAAATTTTTTCACAACATAGATTGTGACATTGCGAACATTTCTGCATCATTAACTCAAAAATCGTGTTTTTCGACTTATGTATGTCATTCTTCTAGTAAATGAGCGATATGTGTATCAAGTATTATTTTAAATGTCCAAAATACCTCATTCATACTTATTTTAAGTACGACTTTTCTCTCACTGTGTACGTATGTGCATGTTCCTTTTGTTGATAACCCGCCAGTATATGTGTATATGTATGTATGTGTGTTTGTGCAAACATAAACAACAGTTATGCTCGAACAACGGCCAAAGTTGCATTTCCGCTGTAACCGTTTTCCGCACGGAAATGCGTTCGACGCGTGTTTGAAATATTGGCCAAAGTCTCTGTGGCCGTGTGGCAACAACTGCAGCATTGCGGGATCTGCGGTTGCCACCGCCTGCCTCCATGTGTGGCAAGTTCATGTGTGTGTCTGTCCGCTTGTCTGTTTCTCTGTTTGTCTGCCTGCCTGTCAGAGGGAGGCGTGGTCGTTGAGCTTTCACTACAAGCCGCTCTTGAGCGCGTAATCATTTCAGCCTCAATCGCTCCACGTCCCACATCCCACGTCGTCTGTCTGTCTGTCCATCCCTTTTTCAGTTCAGCTCATTTGAGCGAGTGCTCGCCGTATTGTATTTAATGCGCACTGTACAGTAAAGCCTGGCCGCCACACACTTTTTCCAGCAATTGAAACTGTTACTGTAAACGGTAACTGTTGCATTCTACTTTCAGTCCAAATGGCAATTAAAACTGCAACTTTGTAACTGTTGTTCTTGTTGTTGTTTTAGTAGTTATTGTTGTTGTTGTTGCTGTTAGTGTTGCTGTTGTTGTTGGCAGCGCTTGAAAACTTTCGGTTCATTTCAATTCAAAGTGCGTTCGATTCGCCACTCGCTGTGAATGCCATTCGCTGATAAAAGTTTGCTTCAACTACATTTCCACCCATTCTGCATTGATTTATGCATTTGACATTCAGTTTTGGGGCTCAACTTCCGTTTCATGCAATTTTGAAACTATGCTTGATATTGAAATCATAGGCCCAAAATTCATTTTGTTGGCATATGTATCAGTTTATTCGGGGTGAAATCTTAATAGGAACAATTTAATTGTAACGTTTAAAATTTAGTATATTTTTCATACCGTCACACGTTTTATATATTTTTTTTGTTTAATTAACATTTTTTAAACATTTTGTTTTATTTTTATCATTTAAATTGTTAAGCCTTTTAACTTTATTATTTTGCTATGTACACATACAATCTCATTTCCTTTAATTTTTTATAACAGCCTGTTCCTGTTTAACTGCGATTTCCACTTATATATGTACGTGTACATACACGTCATTCATCGTCCCCTAAACATAAGCCCTATTATTTCATTTTTAATTTACATGTATTAATAATGCTTGAATTAAATTGTATCCTAATACTTCGCGTTTAGTGTTTCCTTCCCATTCGTTCCATGAACATTATGTTGTTTCATTTACGTTTGTTCCATTGCTAAATCGGTTTCGTTTTCAATTTAAATTTGTTATTCCTCGTTTCATTTCATTTTATTTCCATAATATCACAAAACTGTTACTTGTCGGAACAATTTCTAAAACTTTTCTTTTGATTTTTTCGAATTTAATTTTTTACTTTGGTGAAAAAATTCATTTCATCTTATTTCCATATCGTTTCATAATCGACTTTTTGATTAGATGCTTTAAATTGCTAGTAACAGTGATGCCAAACATTTTCTGAAAAAAAAGACAAAACGAACAAAAAAATAGGGAAAAAAAGCTGAAAAACTAAAAAAAAAGACAGAAAAACAGGCCAAACTTGTTTTCCTTTTTTTTTTTAATTTAAAAGTTTTAAAGCACCTCCAATGATTTTTTCCTCGGCATTTCCTTGCCATGGTGCCTATCATCTTTAGGTATTTTCCAGGCAATTTGTACGAATGGCAACAAGTTTTGTGTCGATGCAAACCAAGATAAAATATACATAATTAATAATTAAAAAAATGTATAATATAAACATTTATCTAATTGTCAAAATAGCATTTAACGTGTCTAGACGGTTCCTCAATTTAGTTTTTACCAAACTAACTTGGCTTAAAACTCTCTCTACTTCTGCATTCGACCATGGCAACGATAGAAGAGTCAGAGCGAAAGTGACCATTTCTATAAAAAGGGTTATTGCCTGCAGAGTCTCGATATTTGTGCTTCGGACCAAAATTTTGATGTATTTTCAACATTCTCCCATTTTAAGAGGTGAATTTTGGTGTACTGGGAAAGTGTTTTCGCCTTTATATCGTTTCCATTTTCAAAAAGTTCCAAAATTGGCAGTATAAATTCCTTTTTGGACTCAATTTAATTGAATCTAAAAAAAAGCCAGATTTTCGGATAGAAGATGATGAGATCTTTCCCGGCTGAAGCAGTTAAAAACCACACAAATCTATCCGATAAAAAGCCGATTTGGCATCACTGGCTAGTAATGTGGTTTTGATTTCTTATCCTCTCTTTCAATCGTTCTCTTTCTCGTTCTGCACATCCCATTTTCCATACCAATAAAGCATTTTTATTATGTGTTGTCATTGCCGTTGTTCTTCTTTTTGCATTTTCCATTTCATTTTTAATTCATACGCAGAATTTTTGGGACTAAAAATTTGCAGATGTCATTAAGAGACATTTTTATTGGCCATGCAAAAAAGTCTCTCGCATTGCGATTTTAATGCATTAATTGTTCTGTTGCCCACTTTCAAAGGGGCGTGGCATTATCTATCATCGCCACATAAGCGAAGTTGGGGTGGGGTTGGGTGGCTGATGATGTTGCGACTGTCAAGCGGGAGATGCGACGTTTTATGAGCGGCTCATTTAAGCGACGCTCGCGGCATTAAAATCGCATAAAAGTTGCGCGTCGTTAACTCGCCGAAAAATAAGTACAAATGTAGTTGTCGACAGTGTGTGACGAGAAGATACCCTTTGTTGGAAATTAGGCTGCAGCAAAGTCAGCAACTTTGTCTTCTTTTGATTTTTCAATGGAGCATTAAAACAGCTACTAATTCGAAAAACTAATTTGCTTTACTGAAGACTTTAAGATACCCTGCAATTATTCAACTGCTACTTTTTGATTTAGTTATAATAATGATTTTTGTAATAGAGATTACTAGACATGCAGATATCCATTAAAATGCTTTCAGACTAGCGTGTTTTCACCGATACTTTTTCACCGACGCGTCGGTGAATTTTGCCATTCACACTATTCGCATCGGTTGTCAAACAAAAATACCATCGGTTTTTGTTCTCACAGAACCTGGTCACACTCTGAAAAGTTTCATACAAAAGTGCCTCAATCTAGTAGGCATTTGACCGACACAAAAAACCGATGGAAATAGGACGTGTTCTATTTGCATCGGTGAGCACCGGTGAAAAGCCGACGCTTTTTAAATTCTGACTGTTCACACGACACTGACAGTTTTTTGACAAAAAATGTCGGTGAAAAAACTCTCGTGTGAAAGCAACTTAAACACTAAAAGTGCTTTCAGACGAGCGTGTTTTCACCGACACTTTTTCACTGTCGGTGAATTTTTCCATTCATATACGTACTATTCGCATCGGTTGTCAAACAAAAATACCATCGGTTTTTGTTCTCACAGAATCTGGTCACACTCTGAAAAGTTGAGTGTGTTCTATTTCCATCGGTGAGCACCGGTGAAAAGCTGACGCTTTTTAAATTCTGACTGTTCACACGACACTGACAGTTTTTTGACAAAAAGCGTCGGTGAAAAACGGCTCGTGGGAACAGCCTTTAAATAATTTTTTGTTGTTTTCATTTTACAAACAATTTTATTACTTTACAGAAGACTGAAATATATCTTTTATTGTTCATTTATGTTAGCTCTGATCAATTATAATATTAATTGTAGTTGTCAGCTAGTTCAAAATTAGAAAGGAGATGGTTTATAAGTCTATAATATTATCTGTGATCTAAATTACACTTCATTTAAAATATGTATTATTTTTAATGAGTGAATATTCTATGCTTTAGCTTTTGTTTATGTTACACATACATACAGATCTGTGCCAAACATTTTACTGGGTATTTAAATAGACGGGAAGTGGGTAGAAGAAAGAAAAAACAGTTCGAATGATGATGGTGGGGATGGAAAGGGGAAGAGAGGATGAGTTGGGGAGGCTTGGGTTTTTTGGGGTTGCTGCCGGGCGGCGAAAATATTTACTTAATGAAATTGTATGCGCGTGAGAATTTCTGTGTGAATGAAATTAATTTCAAACATGAAGCAACGCCCACAACAGAGGCACCAAATAAGTAAATGGGTGGTGCTAAAACAGAGCGGTGGCTAAGTTGAGTAGGACGGGGGGAGGTGAGTGGGTGGTGATGATGGTATATGGGCCATGTTAGTTACTGAGCGGTGGCAACGAGTTTATTTCCTTAAGATTAAGATGCCGAGCTTATGAAATGAAATGCTGCCGTTCTTCATGTTGTTGTTCTCGTCGTTGTTGTTGTTGCTGTTGCTGTTGTTGTTGTTGCTGTTGTTGCTGCTGTTTTTCAGCCCATTGCTGTCTGTGTTTTCTAAGTTGGCTTTTATGGAGCATTTTTGTTTATATGGTTTATTTGCCGTTTATGTGCTTATTCTTTGAGTGTTTGTTTGGTTTTATTTTTATGATTAGCTGCATATTTAAATGCCTTCTTATACTTGTCTTCATTCTCAGCCTTATCCTTCCCTTGTCTTTCTTACACTCTCATTCATGTCTCTCATCTCTCTGTCTCTATCTCTTTGCGGCTCTGCTGTGTTTTTTTTTCGTCTTTAGTATTAGACAAGGCTTATGAATTAGTTAATGATGAGATAGACAGTACGCTTATTCAAATGTTTTTAGATGATTCTGATGATTTCTGTTATTAGATTAAGGCTGTTTAACCTTTAACATCACAGTTGCCAAATAGGAGCGCACAAAGAAGTTGCTATGAGGCATATTTAATATTTGATTTAGTAGAAAAAATCTATGTAGGATTAGGTCAGTGGAATAGCTACATAAAATAATTGAAGACTTCTATGAGGGTATACCTTTCATATTTAATATTAGATAATCATATAGTAAACTACAACTAATTTAGGGAAGTTCTTGTTTGCTAGGAATAGGTAAATATGTATTATATATAAATGAATAAATAAAATAAATTAATTATTAAAACACTGTGCACACTCATGATTGCATCTTTGACTTATAAAATATTTACGCAGGAAAAGGCAATATTGCTAATAAAAAAAATATGTATAAATATAAAATAAATTAACTAATTAATAATATGTCATGCAGTGACGATAAAGTCCAGCAGAATTATCTTTTTAGCTCTGCCTGCTCTAGATTATTGCAGTTATCAACTTGGAATTATTAACCAGCTTAATGACAATCGAACGCATAAATATAAATGTAGCTAATCAAAATTGTTTAACATTTTAATTCTAATTAAGTCAACCACAATATTATATGTCATTATATACAATTATTTTATTATAATATATTGTAAATGGAAAATTAAATTATTTAATTGATTTGGAAAGCCTTTTTTTTATTAATTGCCTTGCATGTCAAAAGTTTTGAGTTAAATCGATTCAATAGGATTTAATAATTTACAATATTAGTGTTGATGCCCAAGCCTAAGGATTAACAACAGCAACAGCAAAAAAGTAGACAACAATTTTGTATAAATTCGTTCTGTTTTTTTCTGTGCTGCCTGGCAACTCTGTGTACAATTGAAATTGATTACAATTTATGGGTCGCGAAATGGCAATTAATTGGATTTACCATAATTCAATTGCAAGTTGGCAATAAATTCAATGAAATACGCTGAATGTTATCCAAATTAAGCGACACAGGACGAGACCGAGCACGGGATGCCAATGAGGGGGTTGGTGAGAAGGGGTGGGGCTGGCCAGGGGTGGTGGTGAGAAAAGGGGGCATAGTACACAAAAGCACTCAAGTGCCGCCTGCGGCTGTGTTGCCGTCACAGGATAATCAAACACCTCAGCTTTGGTGGCGTTAAATAAGCATCCTTGCAACTTTGCTGTTGCTGCCTCAGCTGTTGTTGTTGTCGTTGTTGTTGCTGCTATTGTTGGGGGCGCTTCTATTATTATTTACTCTGATTTGGCTGGTTGCACAAACAAACTTGTGCTATTGTGTTTGTTTTAAGTGTTGCCAGCGTAAATTTGCAACGAAATTGCATAAAACTGCAGCTCAAAACTTAACCGAGCAGCATGTGAGTCAGTACACTCAGAGAAAAAACAAGCACGTTCGAACTTGAACCAAAAATGTTCAATGTCAAAACTTTAATGATCCTGGAAAAATTGCAATGAACTTGATTCAAGTACGAAGTTCTTAATTTACGAGCGGTCTTAAAATTCTCAATATCAGAATTGTTTTTAGAAATTGGTGTGCTCGATATAATAATGATTAGGCTAAATTTACTGCTCTAAGAACGAATTGTTCCTCTATAAAGAACTTTTATGCTTAAAACAAGATATAAGCACACATAATTTATTGTTTTAGTGTGCTTTTATTGTTATAATTTTATTATGAGAATTGTGTCAAAATTATCAACGTGGGTATTAAAAACTTTCAGTTAGTGTGAAAGTAAGTGAAGTTTACAGAAATTATCCTGTTTAGTATAATTTCTCAGTGACAGTCGAACTGGTCCTCATAGCAGACAAGCCAGAACAATTTGGGAATTCTAAGCAAGCGAACGCAAAAACATATAAGATTTTACCAACTTGTTTTGTGAGTTGAGGAATTGGATCAAGATTTAGAAATTTCGCTTTTAATGCTTAACAATCATTATTGCTTATTTAAGAGCGATTCGCTCTTAAAGTAAGAAAAATAAATAAATAAATTTAAAAACTTTTTTTTTGCAGCTGCATTTTTCTGAGTGTTTATGTGGGAGTGAGTCTGAGTGTGAGTGTGTGGACGAGAATGGGGCGTGGCATCCCTACAAATGTGCTGCTCGGCTGCTAAATGCAGCTGTGTAAATGCCGGAAGTAAAAATTACTTTTTAAATTAGTTGCTCACACACACACACACACACAGTCACAGTCACACTCATACATACATACATATATACATATATAGACCAGACCAAAGGTGGGACGCTTTAGCCGCGAGGTGTTTAATTTAGCTAGCACATGTGCAAGTGTTGCAAAGAGCCAAAAGCTACCACCAGCTCTCCCCACTCTCCCTCTCTCTTTCATACTTGTCCTGTCTCTCTCTCTCTCTCTCTCTCTCAACTACGAAAATAAAAACAATTACGCATTTCTATTGTTGCAGCTCGCATGAAAGCCAAATTAAAAGTGAACACGGTACAAAAAAGTTGCCAGTCTGAGTTGTTTTTGTTTTTGTTTTATTTTCACTGTGTTTTGTTGCTTTGTTTGAAGGAGTTGAAAAGGCGGGCCATTCTTGGCCCAAGCTTCGGCTAAAAAGAGAGAAATGTGTTTATAATTGTATTTCAGCTAAGTTGTTGCAGCTACTTTTTTCGTTATGCTGCTCCTAATGATGCGACTGCTTTCAAATGTTTCCTTATCAAATAAGCTTTTCTTCTTATAAATATAAAAAGTAAGCTGTTTTTAGTAGTGTTGGTAAACGGAATATACTTATTATTTAGAAATTCAGTTCCTTTTCTTGGAATTAAATAAAATTCTTACATGCACTCCTCATACTATAAGAAGAGAGAACTTAATATCTTATAAAAAAACCTCTTTACGAGGTAAAAGTCCAGTGACGAAAACATTTCAAGCCCCAAAATTCTGATATCAAATTTTGTGACGAATAATATTAAGTATGAGTTCAAAATACCTTTCCCACGATATAGATATCATATCTGTAGCTTCTTTCGTTTGGATACTGTGGGGGTTTAAATTTTAGTGGGTCTTAGCGATTTGATCAGAGTTATCATGCTGAAGACCCTTTCTCAAGGAGGCAGAACAATCAAGAGTCTCAATATAGCACAAATCTAAGGCAAGATATTCACATAGACACAGTTTTAATATGGCTAAGAAGTTTCAACGCATTCAAAATTTTCTATTTCATTAGTTGTTTTATTTTTCTGCGTATATTTAATTGAAATTAGTTCAAATATTCAGGTTTCTTTGTCAATCTATCAATAAATCTCGATGCTCCATTTTATTAATTGTTTTATTTTACTGCCTATATTTTCATATTTAAATTTTTTCAGATATTTAGGTGTCTTTGTGAATCAATCCGTCAATCATTCGTATTTAAATAATTTTAGTTCATGATACAATTTCCTATATATATTTATATGTTTAGCTGTCTGACAAGCGCAGGAATTTACCTTTCAAAAATTAATTATGTGTATTCTTTTGCATGAACTTATCGATCCACCAAATATAAATTCACTTTAATATTGTTATCTCAAAATTTTTTAATTGACGATAGTACTCCGTATTAGCAAATGCTCATCATTTAATTAACTTAATCGGATTTGCTTTCCATTGGTGCACTTATCGACATTTCTATGTAGATATTTTGTATGTAAATTAGTGTGTGTGTGTGTGTGTGTGTGTGCATTGTATTTGTATTTGTATTTGTATTGTTGAGTTTTATTTCGCACAGGTGCACTCATTGCTACGGCTTATCGATTGAAAATCTCATTCTGTCAAGTGGCTGCTCAACATCCGACTTCCGTGTCTGCTTTCCATTTGTATCCGAAATGCTTTGGTTTTTCAGTGCATCTTTTGCTATCGGTGTGTCCGTCTTGATCTCCGTCTACTTAATTACGAGAGAGAGAGTCCAGGCAAAAGTGTTGGAAATGTTAAGCCGCCCACAGTTGCTGTGCTGTGGTTCCTATTGCTGCAATAGACTGGATGCTCCGACCACAATTATTTCCGTTTTAATGTGCACGGCAATGGTTGGAAAAAGGATGTACATAGGTAGATTGGGGGTAAAAATGGCAACCCTTGGCCATTTCCATTTGCCTGGCATTTTTCTGCTCTTGACTTGGCTTTGGTTTTGTTTTGTTTTGTTTCACTTCTGCTTCTTCTTTGCATTAGGGGGCGTGTCGTCGGATGCTTTTAGCGTTTTAATTAAATTTGATGTTGATTGAACTTATGACTGCTAAATCGTCGGCTTCACAGTATGGAGCCTTGGCCATATTAGCGGTCACACCGTTGCCTTCTTCTCTTCGCCCCCCTTTTAACTTAATCAGCAACAAAAACTTGGCAAGCGATTTGAATTTCATTTTCCCGTTGCCACTAACAATGCAACGGTCTTTTTGTTGTTCTTGTTGTTGTTGTTGTTGCATGAAGAGCTGACTGAGATTTATGGGATATGGAGAGTGCAAAGTGTGCTCTGCATGTCCCTAGGAGCTGTAGATGTCGATGGTTCCATGCAACAACAGAACTGTCGACGTGTGCAAAAACAACACAGCACAACACAAAACAACAACAAAATCAACAACAACACAGCACAGCACAACACGATATGGCAGAAAAACAGCATAAAGTAGTCAGGTCGTAAAAACGACAACAACGAGCAGCTTGTCACATTCAACGTCCCTCTTTAGCACATATAGTATAGTAAGATTTCCAAGTGGTATGTATGGCTTAAAGCGCAACATTTTTGACTTGCTAATACCCTGTAGCTGGCAGAAGTGTGTGTCTGAAAAACATTCAAAAATAATTCATAATTCAAAGTTCTTTCTAATATTTCCATAGTTCCATTTGAAAGTTTGTCGGTAAGAACTCATTATAGAGTTGACAAAAATAGTATTAAATATTTAAAATTAATTAAGTCAAAATGATTTTATATTAAAAAAAGTTTAAAATTCATTATCTAATTAGTATATATTTTTGAATTTTAAACTTAACAGTTCAAAAAGCTTAAAAGATCCATATAACATTAATATATTCGAGCTGACTTGGAACTTATAAAAAAAATGTTAAAAAAATATAGATGTTTTTGATCTTTGGCTAATCAGTCATTGAAAAGACTTGCCATAGTAGATTATTTTTTTTAAAGACAATATTTATATTGACGTTGGGAGTGTAAAGTTAGACTAGCAATTATGACTGACATAAGACTTGACTTCTTTGAAAAACTCAAGATTTTAATTTCAGCATTTTATAGTGCGATAGTTCCAAAGGAACTTTGTTGAAATCTTATCAAATATGTATGGTTGTATATGATGTACATATGTAGAAAGAATCTGTATTATGGAAATCTTCAAAGATTTTCCAAGAATAATTTTGTTTATTTAAGTTTGTAACTTATTTGGTTATTTCATATTTTATACATTTTAATTATGAAATATCGAATGTATTATCTTCCTTTTTCTTGATTTGCCCTCAGAATCTGCTTAATTTTTATATGGCAGTTACTTGTAATCTAAGTGGCTTTCGTGGCTATTTCTCACAGTTTATGGACGTTTTCATTTTTTTTCTTTTAATTTTCTAATGATGTTGCTAAAAATCTAAGTCAAGCCAAGAGAGTCGGCAAACCAAGCAGTGTACAGAAAAAATAGAAATAGAAGAGATGAGTTAAAAGGAGAAAGAAGAAGAAAATGCTATGACGATGCAGTTTTCTTGCCTGCAACTCTTGGCCCTCTTGTTGGAATTAGTGCAAGTGGGCTGGCAACTTGCCCTGCTACTGTGTGTATCTTGCCACTTTCCCCTTCTGACCTACCTTTATTTTTATTTTTTTTTTTATTTAACATTTTTTTTTTTTGAGCCAACATTCGAGTCAAAACTCAACGCCTCGCACAGCGTCTGCTCTAATGAATTTGCATTTTTTATAAATCCCTATTGATGTGCTCCACTTTTGTGGGTCCTTGCCGTCTAACTGGCAAGTGATTGCACTTTTTTTTACTTGCTATGCATACTACTGCTATTGTTGTTGTTGTTGTTGTCCAGGACATTGGCATGCCCACAGCAGTGTCGAGAGGGCAAACGGACACGGAAGTGGACACGAGAACACACGAAACGGGTGTAGAATTGATAGACACGCTTGTTGCATTTGACGTGTGTTGTGTGTATGTTGTGTGTGTTTCAACTCTTTGAGTGACTGGGCGTGTGTGTGTGTGTGTATGTGTGTGTGAGCTAACTGTGATTGCTGGGCGTGGCCTGTAAGTGAAACGTTTGAGCGATACTTGGTGATTTGACAGTCTAAGGTGCCAGGAAAAAACCTGATATATTTCTTCTTTTTATCTTGTAAACGTGCACAGCGTGTTTTTCCGTTTGGACTCGACAATTGATTTTTGCAAACAACATTATGCTTAGTCCGAAATCCTTTTTCGATTCTCGATCAAATCTTTTCATGAAAGTAATTCAATTGTTTTTTTTCACTGCATCATTTAAAAAACTTGCTGACTTTATGCTAAAAGACAACTTTTTTGTTTTGAAATGTTGCAGTACAGAGAACGTTCCATTCCACTGTTACATAGGTTATCTTACTCATTACATAAAAAAATACTCATCAAAAAAAATTTGTTTCAATTCTCGATCAAAACTTTACATGAACGTAATTCAAGTGTTTCCATTCTCTGGCAGAAAACTTTCTGAATTTTAAACTGTAAGCCAACTTTTTTTTTTAAGTTTGACAATAATACAAAAAATGTTCCAATCCACTGTAGCTTAGGTTAACTTACTCATTGTATACATTGCAAAAATTACAACTTTTGTTTCATTCCATATTTCTAGCGTGTTTACTATTAAATAATGGACACACCATTAATTCCAACATTCTATTAAGTCAAGTTTGAAACTGCTAATTGGAGAATCATTTGGTACTCAGACTTTTGTATCTGTATCACAATTCGAATTTACTCTAACTCTAACCCTTCTCTCTCATGCTCTATCTCTCTCTCTATCGCTATCTCTCTCTGTATCTTGTTTAAGCCCATAGGCTGTAGTTGTGATTGCCATTTTGGGCTTATTTGGCTTTAGATTCAGCACGGCGCTTCTCAGTTCAATCAAATTTTGAACAGCAAGGACCAATTTGTTTGCTACGCAGCACTTTGGCAATAAACAAAGAGGGCCAGGTTAATAACAACAACAACAAAAACTAGAGTGCTGCAATAGCAGCAGCAACAGCAACAGCAATGTGAAGGAGCCTGTCGAGCCATTAACAAGTTGCTCTGGCAATTATGGCGGCGCCTGTCGACCAAAACACACAACACACAACACACAACACACTGCTCACAAACACACACACACATACATACACATACATATATATACACACCGGCACACATACTTACAGCGGGTTGCGTAATAAATTATTGGCATACCATGCGCTACTCATGAATACCCATGGCAAAATCCATATCATTGCCAATAGCTGGAGCAAAAGTCGGTCCACATTGACGTCCAGGTTTATGTTCATGTCCAGGTCTCTGGGTTTTTCCCTGGCAGCGAGTTCATTTGCATGTCTGTCAGGTTTATTAAACAGCCACCGACCAAACAAAATACAAAAAAAAAAAAAAAGAAAACACAACAAAAAATGCTATGGTATGGAATGGAAAGCAAAGGGAAATCTGCAGCATAGCCAAACGAAAATTGCAAACATTTTTCAATGGTGATTGAAGGAGGGACGCGCGCGGGCTTGAATACGACTACTCAGCGTACTCAACTTGGCAGTTTGTGCTATTTTACCCGGCTAAAGTTTGCAGAAGTTAATTAGATGCATTGCATCCCTATGACGGTCCCACCGGCATCATTAGCCACTTGCTTAAATCAGAGAGGGCAAAGATGGAGCGGAAAAAAAGTCCAAGAGAATAAACAAATCTTGAGGTACAAAAAAAAATATGTATAAAAGGATTTTATTTAGTTTTTTTTTTCTTTTTTTCTTGTGGCACGCATCGATCATGGCCATTCCAATTCCATTTTCATTTCCATTTCCATTCCAATTCTCGTTTTCATTTCATGCCTTTTTCTAATGGGCAACATCGACGCTTAGCGATATTAACTACAAGTCATTATTATTGTCTGGGGCATTTCAGCTTCTGCTCTCAAGTCGCAAAACGAAAGAACTTCGCACTGACTATACTCAAAAGGCATCTATTCCACAATTCCATTTCCATTTCCACTTCCAATTCCAATTCCAATTTGTATTTCGGCTTGTGGAAGCTTGGCGGGGAATGGCGTTAATACTACGTACATACATATACATATATATACATATAGATATACAAATATACGCACAGACGACGGGTGCACTCATGTGTGATTGTTTCTGAGTAAGTGGGAGTGTACATGACACACACACACACACACACACACACACACACACACACAGTTACAGAAACTCAACCATTTGAGTATTTCTTACAGCGCTGCTCATGTGTCTATTCCTTTTTTTTTTTTTTAATATATTTTACTCTATAAACAATATTGTTGATTTTTTCACACCATTTTCTAATAATTGCCAAAACATTGATATTTAAAAATATTATGTATTTCCTAATTATTGAATAGTTTTTGCAAAAGATCTCAGAATTTGTTTACTACAAATTTCTTTGACTGATTCCTAAAGAATTAATGATTAAGCTTGAAGATTTTGTTTTTATTCCCAGCATTTCAAAAAAAAAATATATAAAATATATATATATATAAAGATTTATTGGATGTGAATTTCTTTGACCTGCTTCTAATAGAATATGATTTCGGCAATTTTCTTTGTAGTTGTAGTTGAATTTAAGTCCAATAAAGTGAAAATCAATTATTCTTCAAAATGTAGCCTAAATGCAACTTAAGCAAATACATAAATCAATAAATAACTAATATAAAATAAAAAGTGTAAACTGGAACATTCCTGTCAACTCAAGTGATTCTATTGAACTGCCCAGTATTGTAAACACTTGTGATATGCTCACATGGTGGTCGCCACCTCTCTGATTGTGTGCGACATAAACCTCTAGGGAAATTAAAGATACATTAAATGCCGCAGGCAAACGGAGCGTGCATATGCATCTGTGTATGTGTCTATGTCTGTGTGTGAGTATCTGTTTGTGTGTATGTGTGTGTGTAAGTCAGCTCAGTCTTGCCGTTAGACCTCATGCAGTTTCTGATTTCAAGTTTTTTATACAGTCGACTCCTGTGGGGCCAACGGGTCGCATGCTTAATTTTTGTTGCTGCACTAATCGCCATGTACATATGTACGTGTACAAGTATTGGACCGTAACTGTGACGCCAGTTCCGTACCCCAGCTGGCAGTAAACCCAACTAATTAAATCAGGGATTAAAACCCTAACCGAAACCGTAACCTTTAACCGGTAAAAACCGATTGAAATTTGAAACCGTAACTGAAACCGTAACCGAAAAAAAAAATTTTCGTCTGACCAAAACCTTTAAACCGAAACTCTGTAAACCGAAATAACCGTAACGTAACCGTTTCATTTATAAAGGTTCATTACGGTTTTCCATACATGCAAAAAAAAAAAAAACAAACACATAAAAGCAAGATGCAAAAATTATCTGCATTTTATTGTTTAATGCAGGTACACACATACATATAAACATACAGTGTATCAATAAAGTAAGTATGCAGTTGGCAATACAAACTTTAGGCAATGAAAAACATAACTGCAATGCATTTAGTACAAATGAATAGATATATTTCAGAAATATAAATTATTAACTTTATTTAATTATGTTATGTTTTTTCATAATTAACTTTATTTAATAACTTATATTTCTGAAATATATCTACTCATTTGTACTAAATGCATTGCAGTTATGTTTTTCATTGATTCACTGTATGTACAAATTATGTTTGTATGAAAGACGCGAAGTGTCAAATGTTTTCAAGGCCAAATAAGCAAAATTTGCTACAATAACTGTAAGCGTGCTCAGTTCATACATACATATGCATGCAGAGAGTAACAAAATTTCAATTGTCTCCTCCTCGTTTCGTGGTGACGATCGGCGCTTACTTTTGTGCGCTTGAGTGTGCAAGTGCGAGTGAGACAGCAAACTGTCGAAATCGTACAAGCACACATCATATGCCGACTCACATACATATGCGTCTGCAAAATTACCCTTCATATTTTTTTCATTGACATGCATATTTATGTAAAATATCTGCATTTAAATAAGATTATTTATGTTAATTATACATATTAGCTTGATATTTATGTATGTTAATACTTATGTAACGATCTTATAATTTGTTTTTATATTATACATGGGTACATATTTATTCATAGGGTATTTCACAGTCGCCTTTCGAACAGAGCGTTCTTTCTTTATTTCCTTCTTCACATTTTCTGCCTCGCCTGACAGAAAGAGCGTGCAACTTCAATCGGAGTTAGTTTTTCAACAAAAAAGACGTGCGCGGCGCGCAAATAATTGGACAAATTTTTTAAACAAAATGCCGCGACCGGAATCTAATCCGTTCAGAAAGTTCTTTTCATTTAATTTAGAAAAGAACATAAGCTCTTGTTTGGTCGAAAGTGACAATAAACGCTGTGAAAAAGAGATTTCAGTGAGTGAAACATACGTAATTACATACATACAGTTTGTCAAGAAACACTTTACACACCCTAAAAAATGTAATATTTTGACATATAATAAGAAAATAATAGGTTTTTATATATATTTGGAAAGGTTATTTAATTTCCGTTCGATTAATGCAAAAATTTCCTTAACCCATTAAAGCACCATTGATAATTTTGAATTTTTGCAAAGGTCTACTTTTTCAACTTTTTTCCTCGATTTTTCACCAAAAATATTTTGATGCAAAAAAGTTTTTGAAACAATTCTAAGAGTAACTGCAAAAAAAAAATTTCAAAAATATTTTTGCTAGTATTTTTTATAATTGTTTGAAAATCCTAAAAATGACCATTTTAACCCCTTTTTCCCACTTTTCGCTCAAAAAGTGGCTTTTTAGCAATTTTCAAAATATTATAAAAAATACTAGCAAAAATATTTTTGAAATTTTTTTTTTGCAGTTACTCTTAGAATTGTTTCAAAAACTTTTTTGCATCAAAATATTTTTGGTGAAAAATCGAGGAAAAAAGTTGAAAAAGTAGACCTTTGCAAAAATTCAAAATTATCAATGGTGCTTTAATGGGTTAAGGAAATTTTTGCATTAATCAAACGGAAATTAAATAACCTTTCCAAATATATATAATAACCTATTATTTCCTTATTATATGTCAAAATATTAAATTTTTTAGGGTGTGTAAAGTGTTTCTTGACAAACTGTATGTATGTATGCACATAAATACATTTGCATACATACACAGTTATGTATTTACAAGCATATGGATTTAAGTGACTTGTGATGTGTTTTGCATGATAATTTAAACTGCAACGTACATGTCTACATATGAACAATTATGTATGTGTATATGTACATACATACATTTGGAATTAAGTGACCTGCGATATGTGTTATGCACAAACTGCAAAGTGCCTGTCTATATACATATGTATGTATATATGTATTCCTATTGTATATACATACATAGATATGTACGTCTTAATAATTGTGCATAACACAGATCACAAGTCACTTAATTCCATATGCATGTATATATGTATATACATAACTGTACATACAAACATACATATGCACGCTGCAGTTAAAAATCAACGTGCAAATATTAATTAATTATAAATCTTGAAGAATATGTGAAATAAATGTGTGAATAAAACATAAAGAAAGTAATGCCTTTTTATTATTATTATTATACTTTTAATATAATTGTATTTTTACAAGAAAATTTTTTTTTTTTGGAACCGAAACCGAAACCGGTATTTTGAAACCGAAACATACGAAAACCGGTTCACCGTTACGAAACCTTTATTCCAAGATTTACCGTAACCGATAACCGAAAACCGAAATGCGAACATAACCGAAACCGTAACTGAAACCGATATTCGTTTCGGTTTTAATCCCTGAATTAAATTATCGACAATTGCCACAAAAACAATATCAGAAGATAAAAATAAAAAACAATACAATTTTGGTAGCAAACTTTAATACAAGTTGTGTTGCCTGATTTTAATGAACAGCTTTCGGACCATAAATATAACATCATTTTTTATTATATGTATATGGGTTTGGGGTACAAAATGTGCCCAAGACTGTCGCCAAAATAGCAAAAACAAAAACAAAAGCAACAGCAATAAAATAAAATAACACAACAAAAAACAAAAACAAAGCGAAAATATAATATTGCGCACAAGTTTTATGTTTTAATATTTAATTAAAATTTTGTGTAACGTTTTGTTAATGAATTCCTATTTGACGCGCCCATTGCACGTGTCGCAGCCCAGCCGCAGGGCTCAACGTCCATCCGGTGACCCAGGCCATCTCCACCCCCACCCCCACCTCTTACCACTCCCCTCTTAACTCAACCACCCGTCGTCGTTTCAAACATCCTTTGTATGGAACGCTTGTTGTTGGCGGCGTCCTTGGGCATCCTGGCTGCGACTTGCGACTTGTTTGTCGGCCACTTTTGGGCACTTTGCTTGTTGTGTACCCAAAGGAATGGCAAATTTATGAAATGATTTTAATTAGCTCGACGCTGTTGTTGTTGTTGTTGGCTGAAACGTTTTGCCGTTTTGTTTATGGAGTTGGGTGCGGGGTGCACTTGTCCAGTTTTATATCGTTTTAATATCTGCATAGAAGAGGACACAACAAAAACAACAAAAAATCCAAAAAAAAAACAGAAAACCAGAAAAGTTTTAGGGCTGGCGCGAACAGGAAGCAGGAAATCTGCCATTGAAAAGTATCAAACAAACAACGGCAAACAGCAACAAAATTTCATTTGTGGCAAGCTCTAAAGCTGCAAATGTCGTTGCCTGGGCATTATATATACTATATATATATATACATATTTTTTTTTTTTTTTTTTTTGGAGTTGGCGTAGGCGTTCCGTAGATAAAAGGCGTGCCACATGACAGCCAAACAAGAGCATTAAAAGTTATGACTGCCATGCTTGTCAAAGGTTTGTATCCGGTACCCATAAGATGCTACCAAAAAGTTTGCAATTTTACATTAACTTCAGTCAGTCAACAGGATCACAGCGTAAAGTGAAAATCCGTGTAGATAAAGCCGAGAACAGTACGGAATATTAGAGGCTCCCTAAAATACACAATATGTTTCAGCACTTCATACCCAGTCGAGTTATTTATCAACATACAAACAGCATATAAAAGTCAGATTACTTTGTTAAATTATCTCATTAAAAGATAGGGTGCTAAGTCATTTGAAAATACAGTCAATTTGGTGTTGTAACAATTCATGATACATATTTGTCTACTTATAACTATATTTTTTGAATACATACAAATTTTCGTTCACTCTCTTTCAATTTTTAATTTGTATAGATAAATAGCACAACTACATATTAAATGTTGAAATTTTATAACAATGAGTTTTATGATTTTTATGTAAATCTAAACTATGCAACTATCAGTGTCAAGTAGCTACAATTACAAATGTACCATAAACATATATTTTCTTAACGCTTATGTAGGGCAACTGCAAGTCAACTTGGCCAAGATCTCAACTTGCCTGTCCCCTGTCCAACCGACCGAATGGACGAATGGCGAAAAAGGCTCGGGCTTTAAAAACAGTTGCTGCGCATTAAAAAGTTAGCACAGTTTTTTGTTTGTTGGTTACTTTTATATGAATAATGAAAGTGAAATGGGCAAAAACCACAAGCTGGCCAGATGGATTTTGGTAAGGACTGCCCAACTGTCAGGACTGCTAATTGCAACTTAAAAGTTGCTCATTAAGTAGCCGCCATTGGTGCTAAATACTAAATACAATCAAATCGCTCGTTTCCGCTTCAGAATTATGCTACTTCCGCTCCACAAAATGCACACTCAGCACGTGTGCGGCTGTGTTTTACTTAGTTTTCTTCGTGTTTTTTTGTTTTTTGCTTTTGTTTTTTTTTGTATTTTTTGTTTGTTGCTGTTTTGTTTTATGTGGCACTTCCGCTTTGAGGTCTGCAGCGGGAATTGACTGTGTTTTTTGTTGAGTTTTGTGTCCAATTCTGTTCTTGGCTTAGGCTAATTTCACGCTGGTGAAATGTGAAATGTCTGTAAATTATTATTAATTTTTAATTTTATTAAAAAGCTATATAAAATCCCCAAACTATAATTATGTAGAGAAATTTGCAAGACCATAAAGAAAGCTTAATTAAGATATTTTAACTAATTTCACAGATTTATATTTTATAATCAATTCTAATTGATAATTTTAAACTCTATTTCCTATTTTGCTTTTTAGCTTAGTCAACGTTAAGTAACTTAATATAAATGAATAAATGGGACTACTACCACATATTGGGTAGCTGTCAAGAAGCGATCAGTCGAGATTGCAAGAGTATAAAATCTTCGGCGTGCCAAAAACAACCTTTCATTCTTATTTTGATTTGTTTTGCTTGGATTTGGATTTGGATTTCGTTTTTGGGAGTTGAACGTAGTCACCTGTTCAGTTGTGGGCATATTTTGCATATGCAGCGTATGCATACATATGTGTGTGTGTGTACAGTTACAGTTATCTTTTAACAAGCAAACGAGCCATGAAGCGCTGCAAAGCGGCAAGGCGGCGACGCGACGTCTGCGGACGTGCCTCAAACTGAGGCAGTTGCAATGCCTGTGCCTGTGCCCCTGCCCGAGCTGTTATTTAGTGTTGCATACTTTTTTGGGACTTTACGTTTGGGATTTATTTGCATTTACACTGGACCACCTCAGTCCACAGTGCCCTTCAGTTTGGGCCAGGTTCTGGTTACTGGTTTGCTGGTTTGCTGGTTTACTGGTTTACTGGTTGCCCTGGCTGTGGTGCACTTTATTTTTGCAAATAGTTTGCCGCAATCTGTGTCTCGTTCTGGGCTGCGACTGTCGCGTTGCAAATTTATGAACTTTTATATGGATACATATACATATACGTAGATATTTTAATTTTTCTACACGTGTGCGCAAATCTAAACGTTTCCACCGCTCAACACCCACTTCCCCTCCGCCCTCTCTTTCACTTCCTCTCTCTTCCTCTATCGCCATGTTTGTGTGCATGATGCATGACTATGTAAATAGACATTTTTACACTCTGACAACAGTTTTCGTACATTATAAAGTTGAGTTCGGTTCATTCTTGTTTTTTCGGCCATTTGTTAATCGTGTTCTAGTTGCTATTGCTGTTGTTGTTGTTGTTGTTATTATTCTTCACTGTCCGTTTTTGTTTTACTATTTATTTTTGTGTAGTTTGTCGTGAAAATTTGTTTTGCATCTTTTGCGTTTGCATAATTTTATTTGTTAACTTTTAAATTGTTACTGCCTCATTCGCTATCTCAGTCCACTCTGCATACTTAATAAGTTACATTCGAGTATAATAAAAAAGTATGCCTCACTGGATTCTACAAATAGCTGTAGTACCATTCACAGCGTATGCAGAACAACACTAAGCTACAAATCACAGACCTTTTGCTTGCAAATATGTACAGTATGCTTGTAATCATGACATTGTCACATGCTTGTTTTTGTTGACAAATGTGCGATATTTTAGACTTAAATTTACGAGATGTTTTGGTTTTTATTTAAAATCAGAAGGGAAACTTAGTTTGCTTTCTGAATAATCTCAGCTGCTCAGGATTTTTAATAAATATATTATATAAATGACGGGATATCTTTCTATGCAGCTCAGCCTACTATAGCAAACGTTTTTTTATGTGTCAGTCTACAACGTCTTGGTAAAGATCGTCAAAAGATTCGTCAATCTCTGGTCATAGGACATTTTAGGACAATTGCAATTGAACATTTCCACAGCGCACAGTGGGCCAAACTGCTCTGCTAGCGGAATTTTATTAATAACTCGAGTAAATGAAGAGATATTTGAATGAAAATTTTAACTTAAGGATTTCAATGCACTCTTCACGTACTCTCTAAATTTCAATATTCTAGGTCAAACATTTCTCATACCTCCCATACAACTGATTAATAACAATACTGGACACTTTTCGGACCTGTGTCTTGGGGCAGAGGTCCCAAAAATTTTTTATGGGACGGCCCATGTCTAACCTTTTTTGTTGAAAAAGAGGCATGTCAAGCCATTTTTGATTTTTTTTTTCAAAAAAGTTTCTACTGTATCTGCATGCCTTCCATTTTTCTGTAAAATGGGCCACGAAAGCTTTCAACTTTTTGTTTTTTTCTTCCAGGTAATTTTTATAAAATATACCAAATACAAATTCTTTGATGGCTAACATTTTATTTTTGGCCACTTTTTCGTTAAGCCAAATAATATAAATATATATATATAGCGCTTCGAAACTGACATTCCACCTAAAAAGGGCAACAGACTTAAGAGTTGGTCGTAGTTGGTTAACATTTTGGAAATTTGTACACCACAAGGACTCATACTTTACATATATGCTAAAATTAGCTCGGATCCGATCCGAGCACGCTAGTTTTAGCCCAAAGTTGACAGCATACGCTATAAAAAAATGTATTTTAAAAAGGCATACTTTCACCACATTTTTTTTGCTACACATGAAAAGACGGGTCACAAGCATATAATTTTTATTTAGTACATACCTTATCTGATTAAGAAAAAAAGATATTGATTCAAGAAATTGACAATTGGTTTGAAATTTGGCTCAACCAACAAAGGCTTAAGAATGCAGTCAAATATTGGCAGGCCACGTGCTAAACATATGTTCACTTTGGAAGCTCACATCCGATTAGGAATGCACCGGAAAGCTCATGCAAAAGCTTTTATAAGCTATGACAAGAGTTGTCTATCAAAAGAAATAAAAAAAAACCCGAATATACAAAAATTGAAATTCGACTTATATCCCGCTAGATTGCCTATTTGGGCCACTGTGCAGCGTGGTGAATCAAATTCTGAAGGCCTTTGACAATAAACAGTACTGTTACTGCCACAATATAATATTTTGGTGCATAACATTTTTTAACTAATTTTGTAAAAATTGTTGAGAAAACACTAAACTGAAACCAGCCGAGAGTGATGTGATGTGATGATGTGTTTATGTCAGCGGTGTGCGGTTAACCGCATGATTATGTAATTGGCGTTGATTGAAGCACATTAATAAACTGAATTGCACCACACATTTAATTTGGCTCTTTGACTGTTTTAGTGGCCATCAAAATCGCAAATAGCTTAATCAATTTTGAAATTGTTCCGTGCGTTGTGCTTGATTCGTCAATTAAATATTTATGGGCATTGAGCGGAAATTCGCCATTTGCCAAAAGCTGTCAATCTTGGCCACACAAACACAAACACAAACTCAGACACACATAAATTATTGTGTTAACGGCATATTAATCGCTCAGGTGGTAACAGATATTTTGAACATATACATAGTTGATGAATTGCGGTGTAGAATATGTGGAGTCAGGTCTCAGTTGGAAACAGACTGTGTCGCTTGGTGCTAACAAATATTTTTATTAATAAATTAAATGCAGTTTGCGCATACAAACGAGCACATCAGTATGCATTTTTCATATATTCAACGGCAATTTTGAATGCATTTTTATAAACTACCCAAAAGCTGGCAAACAAACCAGCTCACGGATATGCATATATGTATATACTTCATTCTGTTATATATTTATTATATATGTATATAGAAATGATATGGAAAAAGCGCACATAAATTACTTTTATATTTTGTCGCTATTTTTATATTGCCAACACTTGTGCGGAAATTGCGCGATGAAACGACGCGTCGCAACGGCAAAAGCTACAGCAAAGAAATTGCTCACTTGCTGCCTCGCTGCCTGGCTACATGGATATGCAACGGTAACACAGCAGAATACACAATACAACCGAACAGAACAGAACAGAACAGAACAGAACTAACAACAGCCCACACCAGCAGCTCATGGCACAACATCCGCTAGAGGAGGAGACGCGACACGGCGTATACGCGATATTTACGAGAGATACGCAGAAAATGGCTGCAAACGCTGCGAGTGCACCATATTTCAGCTTGAAACAAGCAAACAAAGAATAAACAACAACAACAACAACGAAATAAAAACGAATTAACTAAATTATGCATCTTTGCGCGCTTAAAGTGTCCACTCTCGCTGTGCAGCAGAGTTTAAATTTATTTTATGTTCATTGCCAGTTGACAAGCGGATACAAAAACAAAAAAAAAAAAAAAAGGCGCGAACGGGAGATACGAGTGAGTATATACTATAAACTTACGCTGAGTATAAGTTATGAAAGCATTGAAACGCATTTACTATGCAAATAGCAACTTGCAGTGACACATAGCTTCTGGTTAAGTTCGTATCTCTGAATCTATTTGAACGCAATTGAAACAAAATCCACATATCATTATATTTGGTCTCTTCTAAATAAGAAGATAGATATAGTATAAAATACAATTTTAATTTACAAAGTCAAGTATGAAAATCTATAGCAAAGTTCATCGGATTTTCTTTAAGTTATAAATGATCGTTAAATAAAGATTTAAGCCTGTATGTAAATTATTGGAACCACTGTTTTATGTAACCTTATATTCATCAAAAAAGAATTAAAGATTCGATTTGGTTATAATAATAAAACTTGTCAGCATTAATTTTTTGTTTTTGAAACAATTGAGAACATTTTCGAGTTGTTCTCGAATTGCCCTTTTGATTTTTTCCTTAGATTGAAGAAAGTTTAGTTACATATCCTTGTTATCTGTAACATTTCAAACTGTTTTAAGCTGTTCCTGAACTATTTTTTTAATTCGTCTGTTAGCGTTTAAAATTTAGTTACATAACTGTGGTATCTGTAATATTAAATACTGTCTATTTATATTCTATTTGAAAAAACTGCGAGAAAGTTTGGAGTTTGTTTGAAGAGCAGCTTAGCGGGGCTTATAAGTATAATAATGAAATTATCGCAGAAAAAACATTTGCGAAAAAGTTTCTCCGTGCTAATAATAACAAATGGTATGAACGAGTAACAAGTGCGTGATGCGGATGAAAGAGAAAAAACATAAAAAGCGCATTACAAGCGAACGAAAATATATGACTGGACATATAAAGAGGCGTTACAATAACAAACATTATCCCCCCCAACACATTCAATGTTGATGTTATTATTGTTGCTTTTGCCAGTTCCCTCAGCACCCTTAACAAAAATTGTCAAACAAGGAAAATGCTGAACAGTTATTAAGGGGAGGGGAAGGGATGTAGATGAGATGAGAGCAGCAAGAAAAAAATCGAATTAAATTAAAATGTAAAACAATTTCTGCAACGCATTTGGTACTTTTAAAAAGTAAACTATTTTCTTGCCAGCGACAAAAAAACATGAACTACATAGTGTAGTCTCCCCTCTTCCCCTCTAACACTTTGTCGCCAGCATTGAATATGGTAAAAGTAACCTGTGAAAGTGTAAACATTTCCCACAGCAAATGTGCTCGACTTTCAGATATTCTGGAAACTGTTTTTCTTCAAGCCTGAGACGTTAGATGGAAAAAATTTGATTAAAAATCATTTAATCATATTTAAATAATTCATAAATTTAATTCTTAAAAAATATTTGAATAACTCGCTCTATTGTCAGAGTATTTATTAAAGAGCAGGATAGAGTGACAACGAGAGTAAGCGTGTCATAAAAGGTTATATTTGGTATAATATAAAAACGTTAAAATTTTTTTTGTTGCCACCTATAAAATTGTGACCCAGAAAAATGGGCATTTTTTGTTGATGCACAAAATGTCACAGTCAATAAAAAGGACAACTTATCGTTTTAGGGTTATCCGTTATCAGTTATTAAATTTAATAACTTAAGTCCATGCATGACTCGATGTGGAGTCAGAGAGTCGGAGATGCCTCGCTGTGGCATGTGGCCAACACGTTTTTACCCTTTTGGGTAAAGAGTGTAAAAAAGAACGTTTCAAAAAATTGCATGCCTCGAAACATTTTTGTGTACTTGCTACATTTGCTGTTGTTATTTGCTGAAACACATATAGAGTGAATGAGATAGAGAGAGAGAGAGAGAGATGGATACAGTTGTAGCTATCGCATTTTGCATTCCTAGCAGGCAAATGAACTCACTTGAATAATCGTCTCTTTGGGAGTTATCTCGCACTTTAAATACGTTGGCGAATTTTAATGAAAACGTCCTTTCAGCGCCAGATAAATTATTCAAAAGTTTTTGCCACTGCCACTGCCACAGCTCTGGTTGCCTTTTGTTGTTGCTGCTTCTTGTTACCTGCTCATATTGTTGTTGCTGTTGTCGCAGCATTTTCCGTTTTATTTGTTGTTGGCCATTCTTATTTTGCACCTTTTCCGTTGAAAGTTCGTTGGTTGCCCCAGCGTTGAGAAGAGCTTGAAGAGCAGTCAACCTCGTCCTGCTTCGTCCTGTAGTTGCTCACTATTGTTACCAGTTTCACTTCCATTGCAGCTTTGAAGTGTTTTCGTTGTTGTTGCTGTTGCTGCTCTGGCTGCTCTGGCTGCTGTTGTTGTTGTTGTTGTTGTTATTCTCGCTTTTGCTCAGTTTGCTGGCAGTTTCGAGTGGTTGCCAGGTGAAGATGAAAGTGCTGGACGAGATCTCTGCATTTGTTTTGTCAGGGTAAACGTAACAATTTCAAGTATTCAAGCATTACGAGCAGAAATCCTAGACTTGATGAGATTTTCAACCAACAGAGACCCCATGACTTAAATCAGGAAGCCAGCTTCCTTAAGCCTAAGTAGCTTCAGCAGCCCTAACAATTAATTTTAATTAGCTGATTTTGGGTACTTGGTTTATAGTTAAGCTTAAGAAAAACTTGGTTTTTTTCGCAAATAAACAAATACATTTTTAAAGTGCTGCATTAAGCTACATTTAGAAAGGCTTTTATGTGTTTTCAAAGCTTTCTTAATGCTTTTTAAATATCTTATTAAATATAATTTGTAATTATTCATGGAATACTCAAATTAAATTTAATTTAATTTCTTTATTTGAAAAGCTTTAATGTGCTTTTAAAGCTTATTTAATACTTAATAAAAATGATTTCCACAATATTTGTAATTATTCATGGCGTACCCATATTTAAACGAATTTAATGTCATTATTTGAAAAGCTTCAATGTGCTTTCTCAAATATTTTATTGAATAAGGACTTAAGCATTATAGGAAATATATAAACAGATACAAATTGCAACTTTATGTTCAGATTGTAAAGGCTTTAATTCGCTTTCAATGTTTATGATTTATTGAATTCGGAATACAAGTAATTCAGTAAAGCTTTAATCGACTTCCATTTGAGCTACATATTTTGTTACCAGATGTTGTGTTAATTTGATCTTCGACTCAGCACTAAACTTATCTTGGTAGCTGAACTATTGTAGCTAAGCGATTTGTATTCATCAGGCTGTCCCTGCTGTGCTTTGCTGTGCTGTGCTTGGGATTTTGGACCATTCTGTTGGCCCATTCTCAACTATTAGGCACTCCATTAAACGTACGCTTAACTGACTGCTGTTCTAAAGTGCTTCCCCAATGGCATAAACTGGTCTTAAAGCCACAACTTTGCATCGTTTCGCAACGACTCGTCGTTTAACACTTTGCCAGCAGCTTTTTTTACTCCACTTTTAAAACATTTGCAAATTTGAATCTATAAATTTGAAATTACTTGCATGTGGTAAAATCTTTGCAGTGCTGAGCAAAACCGCAACGGCATTTTCGTTTTGTCACCAGACCTCAACAGACCTGACCACTGTCTGACCATCATCCAAATCCTCTTTTCACCCCGCGTCCAACTCTTTCTCGCATCAGTGTTCGTCTATTACTTTCTCACTCTCTTTCCTCTCTGTCGTTTTTATTTCACACGCTTTTTATGTGGCACTTCAAAACGGAACTTGGTTTTTATGTACATATGATATTTTAACCTAACTTTCAAGGGAGCATTACAATTATGCTGTGCATAAAGGGGTTAGATATTTAAAATACCAAAGTATAAAAATAGAGATAGAGATAGAGATTTGCCAAGGGCTTTGATAAAATCCTGCGAAAATTCTGTGGAGTACATAAAGGTTGAGATTTTTTGCAATTCTTTTGTGAAAAATTTCATTTAAAATTCAATACCTAATAAATCGTATGAAAGGACGATAACTTGATTTGCCCCTAGGAGTGAATTTGTTCAAGGCAATTATTCCATAAATTTCTATTATTTTTGTCATTTTATTTTTGGCACAGTTGTTTTAAAATCAGTAATATATCCTTAAGCATTTATAAATGTATATAATTATATTGACAATACAGTGGAATCGATATTTCGGACTTGTTAATTCGGGTAATTCGGTCACTTAAATATTTTCAGTTATTTTAGATGTCGACCAAAAAAAGTCGACAGAGAGAAAAAAAAAATGTTCATAGAATTTTAATGGAATTATAAAAAAGTATAAAGCTAACAATTAAATTTTAATTTAACAAATTTTAGTTCGTAACCAGAAGAAGTTAAATTAAATTAAATCTGTAAAACGAACAGCAATCAATTATATTACTTTTGAAATCCGGACACTTAAATATTTTTGTATAACTATAAGAAATACACTTTGTAAGTCAAGGCGTCAACCAAATGACTTTGCCAAAGTCAACGTCAATCTGCCTCCCAGTGTTAACTTTAAGCTTTTTGCTGAGTTTTGTAAGCATTTTGATTTGAAATGAGCATGTAGATGAATATAAAATTATATCCAGTGAATGAGTGACGGGCAATTGACAGCCGAGGCGTGGCAAACTAGCCATGGGGAAATTATGGACCAATCGATATTATGCCCAAAAAAGCCAAAAAAAAAAAGAGAAGATGATGTGAAAGTAGCAGGAAAAACTATCTGAAAATACGGTAGTAACGAGCAGAGTATCGGCAGACGCACACTCACATTTCGCTTCTTACAAATTGGCAGGCGGGTATATTTTTTGATTAAGCATTCCCCAGATACAAATTAAATCAATAACTTTCGGAATAGCGACAGGCCAGGCAAAATGCTAAGCGGGCATCGAATTGAGCTGGTTTCGGGTTTGGCACATTGCCCGCTGGCAAACAAATTGAATTCAAAACTTTGGGCATCAACAAGGCCGAAAAAAAAAGTAACTGGGAAAAGGTTAGACAGTGTTGGGAATGATCTGAAGGGTAAGGGAAGGCAGAGGTGAATTTCGTATCAATAAACATAATGAAACGTAATTTGAATGCCACTCAACTGGCTACAATGCATTTTTCCTATTGGCCACTTGCCACTTGCCACTTGCCACCTGCTGCCTGCCACATGCCACATGCCACATGCCACCTTCCTGTGCTGGTCAGTCAGTACTCAGGCTCTACAGCAAATCGTGTGCAAATTGAGTTGCCTGGAGTAAAATTAAGTGCTTGACCGCATGCCGTGGAGAAAGCCTTGCTCGATTTATAACCCGGATAATGCAGGCGACTTACGCGTGCTCCAAATTATGCAGCCACTGCATTAAAAAACCGAATAAGAAGAAGAAGAAGTAAGCGCAGAATAAACGGTCCAGGCAGCACTGAAAAAGGCATTGAATGTCGAACAGATGGCATCAATTTGTAGCCAAAATGTATGTAGTCAGGCACATGGCCACAACGAGGTTGGCAATCGAAATGGGTGACCATATAGAACAAATGAATATGAGAAGGCGGAGGAAAGAGAAAGACAGAGTGAGGGTGGGAGTGTGAGTGAGAGTGGGAGTGGGAGTGGGAGGAGTAAGAAATGGTTAAGTTCACTTAAACAGCTGTGTTTACTACTCATAAAAAACCATGAATACCATAAGAGCTGTGCTTTAAAAATAACTGAAATCATTGGTAATAACTCCAACAAATTAAGTATACGCAACATTTGTAATCATTTTATAATATTTTTGAAGAGTGTAATCTATCTTCTAATTGCGGTTTTATGTAATTTAATAAAGCAGAATCACATTGTTTAGTTTTAAAAAAGTTCCCTGGTATTCAAGTGTGACAACATTAAAGATAGCTCGGCGGAGCGAGATTTCACTCAAAGGAAATGGTTATCTGTGAAAAAATAAATGCTTTGGGGGCCTTGACCAAAGTTATTAATTAAAAATGAAATGTGAAAAAGAAAATGTTTTAAAATGAAAGAAGTTGATTATTTCTCCATAATGCAATGATTTATTAGTTTAATTATTATCTGTCAGCTGAATTTTTTAGTTAACGTACAATTAAATTAAAGCATAATTCAAAGACACATGAATACATATGTATATGTACATAAAAATAACTGTATTTGGTATTTATTGCGATCGAAAGACAAAATGAAAGTTGTAACATTAACACTTGCATTCACTTACACTCACGAGTACTCGTGCATAAGTAAGTATATTCATCAATCAGACCAATGAGTAGTTGTTCAACACTCACATACAGTATGTACACAACAATACACTACACTGCACGACAAAGAACATGAATGATATGGGAATTAAGTGTTATAAGAAAATCGACGAGCTATGGCCCAAAAAAACATAGCCCTTCAAGGCATAACACGGACGGACATGTTTCTAGACCCGAAGCGACCTGAGTACCGACCATGTAATGTAATGTAATGTAATGCGCGTGCTGCCAGCGAAAATAAAGAAAATGAACAGAACAGAACACTGAAGAAGGGGTCACAAAAAGGGATGGCCAAAATGGCGAGAGGAGAGGGACAAAGAAACTTGAACGTTGGCAACAAAAGCCAAAAGTGGCGCGCGCTCTCAGCTAAGTGAGAAAAAACATTTGTGGCGACGAGCGAGATGGTGAGAGAGAGAGAGGAGAAAGAGAAGAGAGCGAGAGAAAGATGTATTGAGTGTGTGCCTATCGATGGGGTCAAAGTTTGGCGAGGTCAGTGAGTCAGTGAGTGCACTGAGTGTGTGTGTGTGAGTGTTGAACACATTCAATATTTTATGGTGTCGCTTACAGGCATTGAACGGCCAAAACAGACAGCAAGCAACTTACGATGCGAAAGGCTCAAAGGGAAGCGGCAAAAGGAAAAGCGGCAAAGGGGGAAAGGAGATAGATTGCTCCTAAGGGGGCAGGGTGAAAAAGACCACATATACATATAGCTGAGAAGGAGGCTGGAGAGTTGAGGCCAAATTCGTGCGGCCGCTCAAATAACGCAGCTTTCGAAATTAATATGGCAAAAGGCCGGGGCAACAAAGTGCAGTCGGTCAAAATTGGCCTCAATTCGACTACGACTACCACAGCTTCAAGGGAGCTTCACAATCAGGCAACTGAGATGGACGCAGGTGCGGTGGACAGACGGACAGACAGACAGAGAGGCAAGAGGTTACTAGAGGGAACAGGCCGCTGGTCAATTGAAACGGTTCAAAGAACGTTACCCTTGCCACGAATATCATTTGGCAGCTTCTCTTTTCTTTCTCTTTTCCATTTTTTCATTTTTTCGTTTTCTTCCTCTTTTTATTGACGCGGCCATATAAATTTCACTCTGGCAAATGGTTTTTATTGGCAACAGAACAGAGCACAGAGTACATCACAGCAACAACAACAGCAACAGCAACAACACAACACAACACACGATGCCACGAACCTCGTTGCGAGTTCAATTGCCGCCAATTGCTGCCCAACCGCTGCCGACCCGGCTCAAAAAGGTTAAATTTGGAAAATTGGTACGTGATTGGATTCAAAGCGCAAAATAAGTGCGTCAGTTGGTTGCTCCGTCGCCCATTTCACTTATGAAATGAAAAAGAAAAAGAGGAAAATATTCGAAAAAAAAAATAGACGAAAACACAAAATGAATTTAAGAAGCGAGAAATCAATTTATGGAAAGTCGCCTGTCAAATGCTCTTGAAAGTTATGGAAATCATATTAAAATTATATTATTTTTGTTTTTTTAATTTAATTTCTTTATTTTAATAAGACGCTAGTCTCTGTTATAAACATCGATTTTAAAATATGATTACGATTAAACAATTCACAATTAATAGGATAAAATATATAGTAATAAATTATCACATACAATTTTGGCTTCAGTTTTAAGATTAATTTAAATTTTAGTTTACAATTAGTTTGAGAAACATTATTTTAAAGAGTTATTGCGTTTTTAATTTCTAGAATTTGATATGGTAAAGTGAAGCTCATGCCAATTGCAAGGGTATAAACAAACACAAACAAAGAATGGAAAGTAAGAATGTGGAGGAAAAGTGATGAGGAGGGGAGAGGGTGGGAAGATGTCTTTCTCAGCACAGTGAGAGAATTGTAGCATATTTTTTTTGGCACGCCGGTCGCTCGATTTGTAATAAGAAATGTGTTTTTCATTTTGTGGTTTGAAAAATTAGAACTTTTGCCAACAGAAAACAGCAAAACGATGGCGATTTTCCATGGCAAGGGCCCAACAGTCAAACACACACACACAGACGCCAAGAGATACATACATACACACATGTAGGTATTTGAATGGTTATGTTTGTGCTTTGGGCCCGCATAGTTTGTGGCTGATGGCCTGGCTATAAAATGGCCATTTGTATTATTTTTTGTGTTGGTGATGCAGAAGCACAAAAAAAAAGTGGACGAGAAAAGCCAAAGTCAGCTAATAACTGGGCATTGGTCTTTGCCAATGGCCATGACAGCGGCATGTTGTCAACATAAATAGTATTTGCCAATCAACTGAAGATGTAACTACTGTTTTGTGTCAACATCACGTATGAGTAATATGAGTAATGTCAACATCAAATTATTTGTCGGCAAATGCGGAAAGTGCAAATGCAAATTTTTGAGCAGTCATCAATATACAGACAAAATATGATTTGATGTATGAAATGTGAAACCTAACTTAATTGATGTCTTGACCAACAATTGAACCAGAAATTTTACGTATAAATATTTAATTTGATCCCAAATTAAATTGCTGATATGTTTGGGCGTATCGTTAACACATTGCTGACCACAATTATAATGGAATTTCGATAAGAACCAATCTAACGACAATCTATTAACAATTGACTACAATTGCTTTCGGCACTTCGTGTTGTTTTTGTTGCTTTTAATTAAAAAGTCATCACAATATTTTTGTTGTCATTGTTGTGTATGTACATACCTACAAACATATTAAGTATGCATGTGTATAAATACATGCATATATTTATCATACATTCAATAACATATTATTTTTGTATATGTCTGCGGCCATGTGGCAATTTACAGATTTTCCTGTTGATTTTTTTCTGATTTTACAATACCCTTTTCATGTTAAATTGCTGACGACCGAATGAAGATGTCGTGCAAATGTATTTTGAAAATGTAGGTTGTTAATATTTGAAGCACTTTTTATTTTTAATTTCCTACTTGTTTTTATAACATAAGGTAAAAGTTAATGTTCAAAGACGTAGGATAAGGTTTAATTCAAAAATGATTAATTAAAATAGTCAAAGTGAAAAATGGGCGATATAAAGTTTTGTGTAACTTAATTAAATGTTCATTTTATTTAACAAAATATACAGCGTAGTCTTTTTAATAAATGCCTTCTTCAATAATTTACTAATTTACCTTCTCGTGTAATTAGATTGTAGAGTATCTTATAGTCGAGCTCTTCAAATTATTATATTTGTTTATTATTTTTTTGTAGCCGATGTCATTATTAATTGGCATTTATTATGCGGCACCGAAAGTGTCCCGATTTGTGCATGAATTATGGTTGCCATTTAAAAAGCAACAACAAATTTAATATATATATAGTTTTGTTAATTTGCTTTGCTGTGTTTTTTAATAACATAATTGCCCCTAATTAGATGAATAAATTACGTTTGAGCAAATTGTGAACAAACTAAAAAGAAAAAAAATAGAAACTAATATCATATGTAAACAATTGACGTCTATTGATATTTGATGAGTTTAATGCGGTTTAAATTCAATTAAATTTATGAATGGGATATTTCAAAAGGGACAGACGTAAAATGAAAAATGAAGCTTGTAGAAAATATCAGATGTCAGAGAGTTGCTGGAAATGGATATGGAAATGGAAAATGGGGAGTTATTTTATACATATTCAAGAATATTCTCCTCTTACAAATATACATATATAAATTTCCCAAACATTACTAAGCCATTTGTTCGATGTGCAAGCCTTACAACAGTTTCAATAAACAGAACTAATAAAATTTAAAGCTTTACACGTGTATGTGCTTCAAATCCATATTCTTTCTGTAGTTTGTAAAATAAATAAACTGCTACAAATTTATGAAAATATTTCAATAAGTTAAGGCTTAAGCTTGTATTTATTTATCAAAGCAATTTGGTAATGGACGCTTGGTTTTGATATTTCGCAAGGTTTGTGGATGCAACTAAGTGTCTTATTGAAATGCGACTCTGGATTATGGATTGATAGGTGGAAGGACCTAAAGATACGGGAAGATAGAGAAAGGAGAAACGAAGAGATAAAGTTTCTGAAGCTGGCATTTGAAGTGCAGCTGTGTTCAAAGTGTAGCGAGGCGCTTCAATAAAACATCATTAAATCAGGGCAAAAATATCAGCTCACAAATGCATTTCATATCAAAATCATGACCCGGCTAGCAGTAACTGTTAGCCAGTAACAGTAGCTGTAATAATAATAACAACAACAACAACAACAACGATTTCGAGCTCAGAGCATTACAAATTACAAGTTGCTGTCTGTCAGAAAATCGTAGCTCATCGGGAGAAATGTGCAGCACAAAAAGCAAAAGCAGTCGGCAAAACTTTTGACGAGTGCATGGGGAGCGAAAAAGGCTGAGAATGAGGATGGAAGGGGCAAAGGGGCTTGGGCGGCCAACAATTGCAATCTGTGGCGTTTCAACAGCGCTTAATGTTGCCTACAACCGCAATGTCAGCCATTTATCATTCAGCCGAGCCAAAGAAAAAAAAAAACGAGGCGAACGCCCTGTCTGTCTGTCTGTCTGACTGACGGACTGACTGGGAATCGCGGAAGGAATGAGAGATGAAGATGCAGAGGGGTCCGGGCTGACAGTTAAAAATCAAAATTGCCCTTATGAACTGGTAAACTGGTAAAAGGCTCTGGCAAGAAGGCGTGTCAGTGCACAGCAAAAAGGAAAATACGATTAGCCATGATCTATGCGCAAAGCAGGTAAATCAAATTGCTTAACAGCAGTTGCAACTGATTCTTATTTTTTGTTATTTTTTATCTCACCCTTATTTCACTTATAAATTGCATAGTTGTGAGTGAATTTGCTTGAGTGGCGTGCACTTACCTAAAAGCGAGAATACAATTTGTATGCTGTTTTCACGAGATCCACTCAAGTGCTGTTGCCTGCAAAGAGCAAAAAAAAAACACAGATAAAGCAGTTTAATTAGATTTTGTATAAGTAGTTGAATGAGAAAGTACTCCAAAGGTGGTTGAGTTATCAAGCAACGAGCACCGTGTTGTGTTAGTTTTAAATTAATAAATATTGTGTAATTGTAAATTGTAAAAATGTAAATATTAAAATTCGAAATTTGAACAGAAAATACAATACATACATTTTAATATGTATCATTTGCTTCTCATTTAAGACGAACTTAATATCATATTTAACTTATTCAGCGCATCATTTGGTAACTACGGAAAAATTAAATTGATCTAAACGATTTAACAGCAAAAGTAGCCATTTCTGAATCGAGTTTAAGTGCACAAGTTGATCAACGGCTCAACAAAAACCAAATTCGCACCATTAACGAAAGTTTGATTCATAATCTGCCATATACATAAATACTCGAATTGCCCTTTTGATACTTTTAAAAATGGTCGTATAGAATGTAAAGCGTATTAACTTTAAAAGCACTTTGAATCATTGGACTGAGCATTCACTTAGCATTCAATCGAATGTATGTATGTATGTATGTATATATGTAGAATGAGTGCCTGATTTAAATACCGCTCATTAATGTTTAAACAAAAATGCAAAATCAACGATGGTACTGTCAAATAGCAAACAGCTTTTGTGGCCATTTAATTTGTTTTAAGCCACCAGCATTGAGTATTGTCTCTGTTGGTATGTGTAAGCGTGTGTGTGAGTGTATGAGTGTAATTAAGTGTGTGTGTGTGTGTGTGTGTGAAGCATGCAATTTACTGATTAATTTAAGCGCTCTAGTAATGCATAAATTAATGTTTAATAACAGTTGCGGGCTGCCAACTCGCCTGCAGACATTTCCCGAAAATGGCAGCCTACATGGCGTATAATGAATGTGATACACACACACAGGGACTGGCTCACACTTAGTTAGACGACCGTATCAATATGTCTGTGTGTAGATTTCAAATTATTTGATGGGTTTCGGGCTCTAAAATACCAAACACATGCATTCATCTATCTATGTGTGATCATCTACTTTGATTGTGATTGTTTACGAGTGCTCGTATGTATGGCTTTTTCTCTGGGTGCTAAATCAGTTAGGTGGAAGCTAACTGTAACTGCAGTCATTGTTGTTGGCTAATTTGCTGCCAATGCATTTGCATTGTTTTATTTACGAGTCTCTCGTATACTATATATCTCGCATTACAAATGTTTGCCCACTGTTGTTTGTCGGCAGTGTCTCAGTGACTACTTGCCATAGAATTGCTTTATGAATAACATAGCACACATTCACACACTCACACACTTACTCACACACAGTCAAACAGACAGATGACATGTGCTAATTGTGTTGGAATTGTAAATAGATTGATGCCTTGGTAACGTTCGTTGCTTTGCCTCCATGACACGAAATTTGTGAATTGCCAACAAATGTGTGAGAGCCATTTAAATTAGTTTAGACATCAAAAAGGCACAATAATGTAACGATTTGATCTATATATGGGATATATTTAAGTGTATTTTATTATCTGATATAGTCAACTCAATTGAATTGCCCGCGTATCTGTTTGAGTAATTTACTTTCATCGGTCTTACTTCCTGGCAATCACTGCGGACGGCAGTCCGCGCTAGTGACGAAAGCAGCACGAAGGGTGCGAAGGCGAATAGCATATATACACAGGAAGAATGGAAAATTTGACTGTCCGATCAGGTCGAGTTATATACCGATCGAAAGGTATCAACTTAACTTTCAAATGTGCATACTAAGACTTTTGGAAACTAACCTGGTTCGTGAGATAAACAGGTGTAAGTGGGAGGGGAAAAATTTAAATTATTGGTTCTAATGGGGCCGTTGGAGCCTTTTTGAATTGTTTTTTAATTTTATAATATTCTACTCAAAAATACGCGTCGAATAGCACCTCATTCATTAGAATCCGACTACTCATTCAAAAGATAATTAATTTTGAAATTTTTAGGGGCCTTCCAAAAATGAGATGAAAAGTCAGTATGTCTGTTTGTTTGTTTGTTTGTTTGTTTGTTTGTTTGGATCAAATCGTTAATTTAGCTTAAATGTTTGAATGAGGACTTGTTCCTGCTAAAAAATCTAGAAACGTTTGTTCTACGACTTCTTCGAAAAATCGCTAGTTTAGCGGGAAATCGCTAAAAACCGCCAAACCGCCATAGCATCCAAACGATAGAAGCTACAGATGTGATCTATATATCGTTGAAAAGGTATTTCGAAGAGCTCTTAGGCATACCTTCAAAGTTTTTTTTTTAGGTAAATAGGTAAACAGCTACAGGTGAAATAAGGTATTTTTCTCCACATTTTGGCGGTTTTTGAGAAAACGCCGCTAACGATTTTTTTTAATTTTCAATATGTTATAGTTTGTACAATTTCGCGTTTTTTGATATATCATGCATAAATTGTAGTCGATTGGTTTGGAAGATATAACCAATTAACTAAATATATACATTTTACTTTGAATTGGAATAGGACGGCAGCAGCAATTACATTTGACTAACAGTCCAGTAACAATGAAACCTATAATTAGACGGTCGTTCTTAAAGATCGCCAGTGGCGCAAAGTGTAGAGCGTTAGATTTTTGCATGAATTCTCAGTGCGGGTTCCGGGTTCGAATTCTGGCACGGACAAAATTTTTTTGTTTTTTTAAATTTTTAAATGCAATTAATAATTAATTAATTAATAGCAGCCAGAGTTTGAGAGTGCTGGTAGATTTTGCGCTTGGCATAATAAGAATGCGGGATCTCATTTATTCAAATAAATTAAACTATTCGAGTCTTACTGCAGCGCATTTTAATTGTATGTTTCTTATATAGCTATTTAATTGTTTTATTTTAATACGTTTTGACAAAGTAATTTTGTCAAAAGCAGAGGCAATTGCAAAAATTTCTGATATCCCCCAAAAAAACCTCTTTACGCGGTAAAAGTCTAGTGACGAAAACATTTCCATGCCCCAAAATTTCTGATATCCAATTTTGTGACGAAATATATAATATTTTTTATATACATATGTTAATTTATTATATATGCCAAAAAAAATAAATATATATTCAAAGTAAAAAAAAAATTGGCATTCGGCACTGCGAAAAAAGTTATTTTTTAGGTGCAAAGAAGCTGAACCTTTTTGCGCAAAGTGCGGAGTGCCAATTTTTTTTTTACTTTGAATATATATTTATTTTGTTTGGCATATATAATAAATTAACATATGTATATAAAAAATATTATATATTTCGTCACAAAATTGGATATCAGAAATTTTGGGGCATGGAAATGTTTTCGTCACTAGACTTTTACCGCGTAAAGAGGTTTTTTGGGGGTTTTCTAAATGTACAGCAAATATATTTTGTGTTTTGGTATTGGGTCTTAATAGTCTTTAAAAATTTTAGGTATTACGGATATCGAATGAAGTATATCTTTCAGTATTTTATTTTGGAATATTGAGGTAATTTTTCTGACACTTTTTATTTTTAAAATAAATTTTATATATTTTTTCATCTTTTACGAAATTTGACATAGTAGTGAAATATAAATGCTTGAGGATATGTATGCTTAAAACAATGGTAGCAAAGAAAATTTAGAAACGGGATCACTACAACATTTCCAAAAAAAAATCAGAGTCAAATGTGCAAGCAATAATTGAAAAAGTCGCCATCAGCGCGAGCTTTTGTTATTGTTGTTTAAATTTTTGGATACTTCTTTTTTATATGTATATATATATATATGTATATATATATCGGAATCTATAAGTTATATTTTATTTTACATAATATTTACACATGATTATAAGTAATGTTAATTATAACTTTTTAAAGCGTAATTTAAATACAAAATGTCAGGTCTGTGGAGCTCAAAGCATAAACACCTGTCACGCATGTGAAAGTGGTAAAGTAAAGGAAATTTTGCCTCTAAATACAAAATGTCAGGTCTGTGGAGCTCAAAGCATAAACACCTGTCACGCATGTGAAAGTGGTAAAGTAAAGGAAATTTTGCCCTTTGGCAGAATACATTAAATGTTGTCAAGTGTTCAATTTCAAACGCGGGTTGCCATGTCAATTTCAAATTAAAATCAAATTTGTGGTATGAAAATAATATTATAACGGTTTCTGTGGCTTTCCACTATTAATGCCAAGCGAGTGAAAGAGTCGACAACAAGGCCAATGTGGTAGACAGAGTCGAAAATATTATCACTAACTAACTGAAACAGAAGCTGAAAAATCGACGTTGTTGCCTGTTGCCGCTGCGGTTGGACAATACCAACTAAAATTGGAATGAAAAAAATGTCAATTAAATCTAATAAAATGTCAGTGGAATAGCCATTCCAATTGCAATTGTTGCTTTAACTATAATGCGTGTTGTTGTCGCTTTAATTGCTGTTGCTGCAATATTTGTGATTGGTTTTTTGGTGTCGGGTTTCGGTTAACCCTCATCGGATTCCAAAAATGGGGCGGCAGTTAATGCCACTTAATTAATAACAACACTTTGGCTCTTTTATTTGTCTGCCACTTTTCATTTGTTTAACGATATCATTTTTGAGGACATTTCTCTATCATTTTAGCTCTGATTGTGATTGTTGTTGCCATTTTATTTGCTTTATTTTTTTTTTTTTGTGTAATTGTAATTTATTTGTTGGCACTTAACGTCTAAAGTGGCAAAATAAATAAATAAGTAGAGCCAACCAATTGTGTGTCTGTCACATAATGAACATTAACGGGCCACAAAAGAGCTTAGTATAAAGCATTTAAAAAAGATGCTTCCCACTTTTCTGCTTTAATATAAAATCCATAGACCTATTATACCCTGTACAAAGCAAATACTAGAAATGTCTATAAGGCCATTGTGTGCATTTATATATAGTTATTTTCAAATTCTACTCACTTTATGAAAAATATGCAGAGAGACTTTTGTATACGGATGTCTTGTAAGCTTTAAATCTTTTTTAATTTCTTTGTAAAAACTAATAATAAACGAGTAACATTTTAATATACCCATTAATGTGAATACCCATGAATATTGATGTATGCAGAGAGTAGCTTTAGTCAGGGATTGAATTGTTGTTGTCAAGGCTTCGACAGATTTTTAAGCAATTTTAATAGCCACATTTCGAAACGAACGAAAATCCAGCTGGCTGATAATGTTTCTTCATTGTTCAGGCACAACAAATGCGATGCTAATGACAAGCAGACACCCACACTCACCAGCACACACACACACACACACACACCAGCACACAGTTGGACACTCAATCCAGAAACCTTGGCACCCAAATCCCAATACTCGACAGTCCTAACATTTTCCAGTCAGTCAGTCAGTCAGTCTCGCCCACACACATGCCAATAGCAAATGCAAATCCCAATCAAAAACTCACTTTAGCTGCAAGCAAAGCGAGAAGCAGAACCAGAAGCAGAGAGAGAAGCAAAGCCAAAATGAAAATGCCGCAGCTTGGCGGCAAAGTACACAATAAATTTGCATGCCACACACACTTTTATGAATAGAAATTGTTAGCACAATAACACACACAGGGTACACAGATAAAGATAGAGAGTGAGAGAGAGATAGAGAGAGAGAGAGCGAGAGAAAGAGGGAGGGTACTCCCCTCTCACACATGCATAATGCCTAATAATCCGCATATTGTAATATCTGTATTATATGGCAGCCGCCAAGGCGACGCTTGTTGGCGGCATTTGCAACTGTGCATGAATGTCATTATACTACTATATAGCCCGAACAGCCCCGATTTGCCAGTTCCCAACTTACCCTCCTTTTCCCTTTCTCCTGATAAACCCCACAGAGGACCCACACAAACCAACTGTGTGTAAATATTGTATAAAAATTGCAGCTTAATCACGCTGGAGCATGTGAATCTGAATGTTGTGTCTGTGGCACGAGGCGCCTGCCAAAGTGCCTTTATCTGCAGCAGCGGAGGTAGCCACCCCTTCCATTCCCCTTCCCATCGCTTCCCATCCCTTTCCATCCCTGCACTATGGAATACGAGCCCGATATTTTGGCATAAAGTCAATTTTTTTGTTGTTCAGTATCATGCTATTTCTTAAATTTTTTAAATTTTTATACTTGAGGTAGAATAAAAAGTATTCGGGGGTGGCACAGAAATCGCTTTCGCTTGAATTTCACTTAAATTTCATACAAATTCCAGTGAAATTAAAGCGAAAGCGATTTCAAATTTCAAATTTCATACAAATTCCAGTGAAATTCAAGCGAAAGCGATTTCTGTGGCACCCTTGATTATTTTTTTTGGATTTTGAGGGAGTACCCTTTATATTTGAAGCTCAATCAAAGACATGTGGAAAACCCGCTGGAAAATCTTTGCAAATTTCAGCGGCAGGGATCGCAAATTAGAGTTATGACAAACTGGATAAACTTTTATTTAAGAGTAAAATTATGATTTTTAAATATAAATTGAAATAATATTGTTTCGTCAATATAATAAAATGGTGTAAGTATGGATGAAGTTAAAATTTCAAGACTCTTGCGTTTTATTTAGATTTTTCAAATTCGGATTCAAAATTCTACATTACTTTAACTAAGGCTCATGTCGAATTTCAAGTCTTTAGCTTTATGCATATTTTGAGATTATGTTAAAATATTTGGCCTTTAGTCCATAGTGGCCTGTCTCGAATTGTATTTGCGTGTGCGCTTAGAGAATCTGCAGCCGGATGACGCCTGCCAGGCTGCACTGTCAGACAAGTGTCGCTGTCTCTTTGTCTGTCCCTCTCTCTCCATCTTTCTCTCTCTGTGTTTTGCCACTTCTTTGCCGGCTTTGGCAGTGCTCCACGTGGCCATGATGGCCGCCGTCGTTGCATTATTTGTGCTCATATGTGGCCTGCTCCTTTTTGGCCGCCTGACTGAATCGTCGTGGCCCTGTCCTGACTATGACTATGGCTTTTATGCCCGCAGATTTGGGTTAAAAGTAGCTTCCCTCGTGTATTTAATAGCCTTCTGCAATCGTCATTGCATCTGCATCTGCATCTGTTTAGCACTCGTTGGATTTTGGCTTTATTTTCATTCTCTCTCCATGCTTCTGCCTCTGTCTCTCTCTCTCTCTCTCTCTCTCTGAGTCCTTGTCTCCCATTGTTATTGTGCCAATCGAGTGCCCTGCCCAGTGTTGCTTTCAATATGCATATCCCAACTGTACTGTTTCCTGTGTGCATTGCCTTGCCACGTAAGCACAAAGCAGCTTAAGAGTTATAGATTAGCTTCATCTGCATACAGACGTCCTTTACGTCCTTTACATCCTTTACCTACTGCACTCGGACTTATTCAAATCTTTCTCAAATAGTTATGAGAGACATGAAATCGAATCATCCATTGTGTTCATGCCCTTTTTATTATTTTTATTAAATTATCATTTTGTTATAAGATATTTCGAGGTAAATCCAATTTAGGTTGTTCTCCTTTGTGCAGATCCTTTTCTTATTTTTCATTTGCAATATTTTTTGCTTATGCTGTCAGTTTACTTCTCATAAATATGTAAATTCATTTCAATTTGTGTCCTTATGTTAACGTATATCTACACTTTAACTTGTGATTATATTCGTAATAAAAATAAAAGTGCAGTGCTGCCAACCTGCCAGCAAATCGGGTAACATCTTTTGGAGAACACTGTATTTTGTGGAATCGGTTGAAGTAAAACTGTAAACTTAAGCTTAAGCATGTTTAACTTTTATTTGATCTTTTATTTTATTATATTTAACATCACCTAATAGCAGTTGAAAAACTCAATTAAATCAAAAATGAGTATCATTTAAAATTATTTATTGGAATAATTATAAAATAATTTTAATTTGAAACAAAATGAGTTTCTTAGTAATGTTTTAATTATAAAAATTGCAAAGATTGAGGAAAACCCAAAAAAAAAAAAAAACACAAAAATATTAGTGTTAGTTGCTACAAAAATATAACTAGTCAATTCAAATAATACAATTATATAAATAATAAGTAATAAATAAGAATGATAAATTAAACTTACCCATTAGACTTAACTCATTTAATGAATAAACAAATTTTTAACAGTGATCTCTACCTTACATTACTTAAAATTTAGTCTTTTACCAGCACTTATTCGAGGTCAAGTTACTTGAGAATCAGTTTTAAAACCTACTGGACTTCTTAGTTCGCCTTGTTGCCTTCGAAGAGTACTTTAACTGATTTTTCCCCACACTTAACTGGGTTGCCACTCGACAAAACAAAACCATAAACTTTCACATGAACATGAGAAATAGACGCTAATTAAAAGGGAACTTCACAATTTTAGACATTCGCTCTTTTGATGATGAGTACTTTAAACAGTGATCTCTCCCCAATGCACTCAAAATTTAGACGTTCCGCAGCGCTTAATTGAGTTAAAGCTATTTGTTAACTGCTTCGTGAACTCTAGCGATTAACTTAAATATTACTCTTTATGGTCTTTCATTATTTACTCGTCTATGCCATGCTATGTGCCATGTGCTCTGTGTGTGTGCATAACAACAATTGTAACTTTTGCCGGACAGTTGAGAACTGTCGTAAACCTTCTGTCAATTTGCCAAAAGCTTCAAGTGTAAACTAGCCCCTGCCTTTTGCCATATTAATTATCCACAACACAAACACTTTGTTGCAAATTTCCAACGCTTCAAGCGGCATTCACACTCATTCTCACACAGTGTTTCTCCTCCTGGTTCTCGTTTTCGTTTTCGTCCTTGTTCTCGTTTCGAGTGCCGCAGCGACCATTAAATATTTAACGCCTGCCAAAACACTAATGACAAACACTAAAACTTGACACTAAATTTGAAATGCTTTAAAATTTTATTTAAGCATCCATTAAGCGGCGCTTTAACAATGCTGTTGCCTCTTGCCAGTTGCGTCGTGGGCCAACGTGGCGTATGCGCAATCGCAAAATAAACGCAACATAAAATCAAGAAATGCCAAATAAATTTGCTACTTTAAGATGCGGCCGCCACAATGCCGAGTCTCCAAGTTGAACAACTGAGCTCTGAAGCTCAGGCTCACTACTATTTTTGTGAGGGGTGGGACGGGGCGAAGGAGGGAGGTACATTGGCAGCGTTGCCACACTTTGGTTTTATTGCAAGCTGCTGTTGCTCGCCGCTGTTTTTAAAAGATGCCAGAGCCGTGCAAATGGAGGCGTCTTGTGGGCATGGCATAGGTAAAAGTGCAGGACGTTAAGGTGCCGAAGGAACCTCCAGGAGCAGGAGCAGGTGAAAACAGCGCGTGAAAACTGAAGAGGAGCAGCAAAATCAGCAGAATCCACCAACAGCCATACAATTTTAATCACATTAAGTTTGTTCTGTGTGAGTGAGACAGCTCAACCGCTGAGACTACTCTCCCTCTACCTCTCCTTCTCACACTCTCTCTCGTCTTTGCTAACTGTCAGTGTGTGTGCATGTGTGTGTGTCTGTGTGTGTGTTTGTAATGAATATTTGCAAGTTGTGCCTTGAGTTGAGCTGCAAACACAGCGCAAACAAACTTAAAAACTGTAGCGCACTCAGGCAAAATAAATACTTGAGCAACAACATCAGCAGCAGCAACAACATCAGAAGCAGCAACAACAACAACAACAACGCACCGCGTTGCTCTCTCTTATCTTTTTTTTTTTTGTTTTCCTCTTATTATTATTTTTTTTTGTTGAAAATTTATTTGGTTAAGTGACTTTGGACCCGCCCTGGCCGCCTGGCAGCATGTGTGGGCGTTCGAAAAAGCAGGGCGTGGCATGCATATTGAAACAAAGTGACTGGCATTGCGTATACGCCACGTGGTCGCTGTTGCGTGTACTGAAAAAAGGAGGGGGAATCATTAGCTAAAGCAGCAAGTCAATATAAAAGAAAGACAGGCATGAAAGCGAAATGAAGTGAATGATAAGGTAGGAGTACGACAAAGTCAGTTGCCATAAGCTCAGATAAGGCACACATAACTGATTGTTTCAGCGCCCATTTAACCAAATGACTTTAAAACACGCCCAAAATATTACCATATTAGTCTAATTCAAAGGCATATTTCAAAGGTCGCAATATGAATATATTTTGTTGAGCATATTTTACATTAAGCAGGAAACAAATTACGAAATTTGCTTTATCAAATGAATCAAATTTAAATGCTTCAACAATCTGTAAAAGATATGAAATACAAAAAGAATGTACATTAAAATTAAGAAAAGAGAAAATGGATGGGTTATTTGGACGAAATTCCCAGCTAGAAACAGATGCTTTTTAGCTAACTTTTAGTAAGGCCTGAAAATGAATAAAGGCAAACTTCTCATTTAGTGGAAACTCTTATAAATTGCTAGGCTTAAATATTTAATATACTCGAAGTAAGCTTGGGGGATGTCAAATCATTTGCAATCGAAATGCGTGCAAATTATTTTAAATTATCAGCTCGGCTCACAGAGCGTATGCGCAATATGCCCACAACTAACAGCAACAAACAAGCGGAAAGGACCAACAAAAAAAAAAGTAAGAAAAGAAGAAAGGAAAATGTGAACAGCTGCTGTTGATTTCAATGAGATTTTCCAGGCAACTTCATCGCTTAAGACGCGACATTTTTCAAGACACGCTTCCGCTTGTAGCCCCAATGCTTTGATTAGCATTTGAATTGTCGTTGTTGTTGTTGTTGCTGCCGCTGTAGCTGGGCCACTAATTAGAATAAATCTAAATTGCTCGTTTTGCGGCAGTCAACGTAATGACTTTTATGCGCATGCTTAAGTCCGCAATTATCCACAGCAGCTAAAGATTAAATCTTTACAGCAACAGCAACACCAAATGCAACAGCAACAACAACAACAAAAGGACAACAGCCGGCAACTGAAGGCCCCCAAAAATCCACATTATTGATACAGGGCTCAAATGCCAAAAGCGGCCATGAAAAGGAGACGAACATGGGAGCCTACCACAAAGGCTTACAAACCGCAAAAATTACAAAGCACTAGGAAAGTGCGTAGAGAGTAGGCAAGTAGGCAAAAGATACTTAAGTGAGGCATAAGAAAATAATTAAAAAACATGAAAGGAACTTGCCAGTGAAGGGCAAACCGAATTCAAGCATGCTCTTTATACATATTTTGAATTTAACTACTGTACACTCAACGAGCCTTGATGCTAGGCTGGCCCATTTAAAAAGAGTTGATCCAAAATCAGTTCGCTAATTATTTATACTTGTAGACGAAGTCAGCAACGTGTAGCAGGAACCTGATTGATTTTAGGATTTATTTAATAATTTGTACAATGAATTTATGATTTTGTTTATTTTTAAATCCAATATTTTATGCTAAAAAATTTGAGCTTGTATTTTTTCTTAAACAAAAACTATCAACATATCATAAAAAGTTAATTTACATATATTGTTAAGACTTTCAAGAAAGGCCTTTTCATGTTTTTAATTAATGTATCGATTACGAATCAAGCAAAGAAGTGTAAATATTCCATAATAAAGGTTATATTTTCAATGATATTATTTAATATTTAATTCAATTTTTAAAGGGTTTACAGCTCTTGCGGTGCCTCACACAGCTCATAAGCGTGTCTTTGAGGTTCTCACTGATAATTCAATGTGCCAGTATCTGAGTGAAGATTCACCTCTTGCATGCATGACAAACAACACAGCATCATCAGCATATCCTTTTGGATACACAGGCAAACCACAAGCCAAAGGGAGAAAGGAAAAAAAATTATAATATTAAGCTGAGGAAAGGAGAATATGTTTGTTAGCAAAAAGGGCAACAAAAATGGCATACAAGAAAATATTGTGAGAACGGCAAAAGTGAAATGTCAAGCGAAATGAAACGAAGGCAAGCGTAAAAGGCAAAGATGAAACTGAAAGACGTTCCAGGGCAGTGTAAAAGGCAAATTCAACGACAAGGCAAAGATACGACGATATGAGTATTTTGCCAGATTCGCTTTTCAAAGTCACATTTCAAATCATAAATTTGAAGCACACAATGGCACTCAGATGGTAGTACAACAAAGAGACATGGTCAGTGCTGGAGTTCGAGTTATGTATGTATGTAGATCTAGAGAGCTGGTCGAACAACTTGGAACCACATAAGTGGGGTCCGGCATTCACAGTTTGTAAAGAAAAACTCGACCGCAAATTGGGCAACGACAACGACAGCGGCAACGGCAACGGAACTGGCCCAATCAAATCATTTTTCCAGTGCATTAAACGACAGCCAGCGACAAACACGACCTACTCCTAAAGCCAAAGGGCTATCATACACATGTGTTTGTGTTTGTGTGTGTGTGTTTGTGTATGTGAGTGGAACACATGGTTAAATATGTAGGACAACAAATAAGTGGATAGGCAACGTTGTGTGCTGTCCCAAATGATGATGGCCTATCGCCATCGCCGTCGTGCATTGTCTTGCTAGGCACTTTTTTCTTTGAGTGTTGAGTGTTGAGTGGAAATCTCGACGTGCGGCCATTTTGTGTGGCCTGCTTTATGATGGCCACTTGTGCGCTTGAACAAATAAAAAAAACTAGAATGCAAGTGCTACTCAAGATTGTGAGACTAAAAGATACTCTACACACAGTAAAATACGCAATCACTATTAAGTATGTCCGCACAAGAATTTATAACGTTTCGTTCTTAAAATTGTAACATTGTTGTGTACAATTATTCTTGAATTAAGTATGAAACGATCATAAATATTAAATTCCGACTGACAAACCATACTTGGTCAGAATGTAAAAGATCATGCAAACATAAAATCTGTGATTTTGTTAAAAATACCTCCAGAAACAACAGTTCTTTTTTGTATACCTATTATAATTTAAGTTTCTGTGTACTTGAGCTAGTATGCTTCAAGATTAAAAATAATATAATATATAAACAAATACATTCTTAGCTAAGTTCAAGTCTTGAATTAATCTCGAAACGTACTTAACTTATTCCAGAGAAATCTTATTTAATTGACTTGTTAGCCATGCTTTATAGTTACAGGGTACAAAATGCCGCAAGGACCTGCTCTGCTCAAGTGCCCGGTGTTGCCACCCTCTCTCTCTCTATCTCTCTCTCTATCGCTCTTCAATGTCCGTGAGCAAGTGCTTAAAGTTGCAACTTCAACTGTCAGTCAGGCTATTTGCTTGTGGTAAACTCAATTAAACCAGGGCAACGTTGCCCATACTTACTTTTCCCGCTAGTACTTATGACACACTCTACTATCAGACTATTCCCGACTCCCAGGGGCTGCCACAGGCAATTGTTGTGCTAGCTGGGACCAGGCTGGAATCGCCCAGAGAGACAGAAAGAGAGAGAGAGAGCGATGGGGAAAGAGGGAGCGAGACAGAGTTGAATGAACGTAAATAGAATACCGAGCTGACAATTGCTTGTTTACTCAAAGTGATTGTGAGGTGAGGTTGTCTGTCTAATGTGTGACAGTGTTGTAAAGCGCAAGAATCCATTATCATAGTGTATTTAACAGCACCTGAGCCATTCAAAATAAAAGTTGAGCAATGGTTTTGTGAACTGTTTCTTTTAATATTAGTTCGGAATCTAACTATTTTATGAATTCTTCAATTAGCGAATAACAAATTCCAAATTGTACCCTGTTTATATGACAATGCAACACACAACGCAATTGATTTAATACATAAATAAATCTATCAGGGGTGCCACGGAAATCGCAGCGAAAGAGAGTTTAGCTTACAGATTAAATGTTTTGACTGTCTTTAGCATCCTGACCAAATTTGGTCAAAATGTGATTACTAGCTGCCATGGGAACAATCGGATGCAAATTAACCTTTAGAATCAAAAACTCTGTTGTACTATGAGATATCCTAACAATATCCCAACGATACAATAATAAATAATTAAAATCCATGAAATTAATCAAACAGAGTTAAATTTTTAAAATAAACAGAATATTATCTGAGATTATATTCATTTCATGAATTGACACACATTTGTGACAGCATTTTATGAAATTAATATGCAAAATTGAAAATCATACAAAATAAAAATAAGTCTAGAAACATACATATTGAAACATAGAAACATATAAAATAAAATATTTTAAATGTAAATAAGTTGGTTGATTTGCATAAAAATGTATCATTAGAGGCACTGTTTACTGCTCCATCACAAGGAATGGAGCGATTACTGATTGAATCTACCTGACGGTTAGATTAAATCTGATTGAATTTGATTGAATCAATTTAGCATAAAGTGTTGGTTAAGGACATAATGGGAACAAATCAAGGTCCGGAACAGATTCTGCTTTCTGCAACTGCAACTGTAACGATGTTGAGTAAACGCGCAGTTGGTTTGCTGATTCAGACCAACCGCAAATATTGTCGAGCCGCATGACAACAACCAAATAAGTGATGCATTACAGATGTGAGCCAACTGCCAACTGTCCGTCAACTGAAATGGGCCATGGATGGGGGACGGAAAACTGCGAGGCTGCGAGAGTATCGAATATGTTATATATGTATGTGTGTGGATGCTGGAGTGTGTGTGTGTGTTTGTGAAAATGCAGGCAAATTATTTGCTATAACGTAATTAACATGATTTATAGACGAGCACACAACAAACAGTCAACAGCACATTTCAGTCGGCCCACAGCAAGCGTGTGTGTCCCTGTATGTGTGTGTGTGTGTGTGTGTGTATATGTGTACATATATTTGTGATGTTGTCTGTCATGACAGTGACAGCGATGACTTCAATTGACAGCTGAGCTGTAGCTTTGATGCCCAACGTGGACTCTCGTTTTGTTGCCTGAACTGGACAGCAATCCGTATTTTGTCCAAAGTTTATACAGATGTGGCAAATATTTGTCTGCGGGCGACTGTAGTTCTCTCTCTCTCTCTCTCTCTCTCTCTCTCTCTCTGTGTGTTTCTGCAATTGATTAATTTATATATGATGCAAAAGGGCGAGGGGCGTGTCTGGCACTCGTAGTATATGGTCTGGTCTTTGGGTATGCGGCTAACAAGATAAATAAACATGGAGTGCCAAATGAAGAGGCTATAACAAACATCAATACATTTCTGAGTCGGCTCATCTTGTGATCGAATTATATTTTATGTACGAGTACTATATACATATATTTATTTATTGAAAAAATGTTACAGCTTGTAATGTGTAAAGCATGCATTAATTTCATGTGCTCGTAATACACAAAATATTGAAATGAATTTGTTTGCCATTATTTGTAAAATTGCCAATTGTAGCAATATAATGTTTTCATTTGAGCTTTCACAGCGCTCTTATTGCTTATTTAAATATGCACTCACACATACATTCATGCGTGTGTATTTGAAATTCATTAAACATTCGACAAAATCAATAAACATAACATTTAAGAGAGCGCAATATAAGTATTTAAGTATTCAGCACAGACTTCCCTGTTTCAGCATAAACAGAAACAGGGCTGCCAACTGACTCTGAAATGGACAGTCCACTTAAACTAAATGGCGCTCGGTCTGCAAACAAAGCGAATGCAAATTGGAAAGCCTTGACTTGAGTTACATGAGAAAAGTTTTTGCACCTAAAAAACATTTACTACAATGTAAAGGAAGCAATATACGTATAATGAATGCTCAGGGACATTTTTTTCGAACATTCATGCCCTCAAGTTTGGAAATCCTTGACATCAACAATTCTCATATGTACACATTTGCAGAGACATTTCATGACTACCAAAAGACCACAATACCTGTCCGGCCAAATGCCAGCTGTCGTCAACTTGTCAACTTGCATGCATTTTCTGCCCACTCGATTTGTCCCACTGTGCACAGTTAGTTTGCTCAAAACTAACAAAACACAAAAAAACAAAAAAAAAAACAGAACATTCAAACACACTCAACCTCGTATTCTTTTCGGGCTTAGTTTTTTAGATTCTTTTGTGCTTCTGAACGTATGTTCTTTACCCTTTTAGAAGATATACATATGCATGTATATATGTACATATACATATATAAAAGACTCTTTTAAAAATCTCTCTACAATATTAAGTTACTAGAAATTATTTTATTGTGTGTTTAAATTTTTGTACGCAATCGGGTGAACGAACATTTCTGAATTATTCAATATGTTCTTTGGAAAACGGCTGAGTTAAATATAGTTTATTTTGCTAGTTTTTAAGGGTATTACGTTTGCGGTGCACCATAGTTTTATTTGTTTTTTTTTACTTTTTTTTTTTTTTTTTTGTTAGTTTGCAACCATTGCAAATAATTTCGAAACAAGCGTTTTGTACTTGCCACTGGTCATTTTGTTTGAGTTTTTGTTTTTTACCCATTCGGCTTGCGTTTTACTTTTAAGTATTTTTTTTGGCTTGGCTTGGCCCAATTTGAAAGCAATTTTTTTCAATATGACACCCCCAGCGCCATATGATGTGGAAACTAAAACTAATGCACGAGAAGTCCTCACTCGTGTGTACATACTTTGTGCACACACTGTTGTTACAGTTGCTCTTGTTCTCCGTTGCACTCACTGCTGTAGAGAATAGTTGTTATTGTAGTCGTTGCACAAATTGCTCAAGCCACATTGTGGCACTCGGCGAGACTTTGGCTCTGCTTCGCCCAAGGGCGCAGTCAGCTTTGTTCGAAGGAGGAAGGGGGCGCAAAACATATTGATATAAGTTTATTTTATTATATATTTGAAATAGCAAATTGAATTCATTGCAGTCTTCGTGGAGTTTTTGTTAACTTATTCACTGCCTTACATTTGTAAAGTACACCCAAAAAATATTGCCGTATCTTTTCATCCACAATTGGTAATGAAAAGTTGTAGAAAACAAATTTCATATTATTTGATGTGATTCAAAAATTAATCAAAACGTTGAATTATATTGCATATTAACTAAAATCTCCAACAATCTAAGGTCAATTATGAAATGAAATACATATATTATGGGTGATTTTAGTAGTGTGTTGAGCATTCCTTGGGTTAAATAAACTCGTTTCTTTTTAATCCGCATCAAAAACAATTCTTTACAAATGGGGGGATAATAGTCTACAACTGCCCCCAGCTGCCTACGCCCTTGGCTATTCCGCAAGCGCCACAAAAGTTGCAGTGCGCCCTGCGGTATGCTAAGATTTATAGCTGCGACTGCTGCAGATTCCTATTGTTGTTGTTATTGTTGTTGCTCTCGTTGGCAAAACAATTTTGAGAAGTTTGGCTCGTGTGTCTGCAACAGAAAGTACATAAAATTAAAATTATCCACACGCTTTGTTAGTTTTATTCGTCGTATCATATCGTAAAGACAAAAAAAAAAAATAAAATAAAAAATGAATGACACAACACAAACACGCGTCTCAGCCTGATAGAGTGAAATCTTTTTCAAGTCGAAAGTTGTCTTTTAGATGGTGGCGCCACCTGGCGTCAACTGTATGCTCGTCTGCCATTTGGTATGTCATTTTAATTAAATGTACATTATTTAATTTGCCATTTGTGTAAGAGTAAACACAAGCGTACATATATGCAAACGAGAGTTGCCTGAAAAGTCGTGGGCTTACAAAGGAAGCAGCAAATAATGATATCTGAAAATGTGAGCGCTGCAGACAAATCGATAATAATTTCTAGCTATTGATATTTCAAGAATTTCATATTTTGTACAGAATTGAAAATCGTAGATCACTTTAAGGAGTCTTATCATGCAGAACACGATTACTTATCGTCCGACCCTCGCTTGGTTAGCATCGTCAGCAGGGACAACAACAACTGCAATTTATGAAGTACACTTTAAAGTTTTTTCCCACGTGTTTTTTTGTTACGTGCTGTACTTTGTTTTCCACCTGTTATTTTATATATTTTTTCTTTTTCATTTTTGCTGCTTGTTTTTTATTTATAGATACGTGCTTGTTAATTTAATTACAACTTTGGATCATTGACACTTTGTTGTTGTGTAGCGAGGCATCAGCCACATCAATGACTCTTTAATTAATTATTTTAGTTATTTAATTTTGTGACTTATCTGGCTAATTTGCATTGACAGTTTGCAAGTATTAAGTTGAGGGAAATACAAATTAGATTAAATGAACACGTCTTGATCGCGGAAGTGAAACATAATCAAGTGAGCAATTTCTCTCTCTTAATACATAATGTATTTTACTTCTCGACTTTTTTTGTTGTTTCTTATTGCTATCAAAATATTATTTAAAATATATGGCTTTCGTATTGTTCGTTATTTAAAATTAATTTCAAATTATACAAAGGTGCTTACAATATCGAATAGTATAGTGTGTTCTTCACATTCAGTGACGACTGTAGAAGCTTAGTTTGAGTTCAATAAAGCTCAAAAAGCTTCAATATTGAATTTATACTAATTGAATGTAGCAATGTTATTGCTGAATGCATTTAAAGCAGCTTTTAGGTACTGTTATTGAAAAGCAGCTTAAATAGTATTTAGTATTTAGTGAGCAGTCGAGTTGCTTTGAATGTTGAACTTAATTAGACATAGTCCATAAATGGGTGCCGTCAAGCTGTTCAATTATGTTTGAATAGCCTGTTCATTAGACAACATCAACAAATGCCAACTATTTAAACCCGATGAATGTGCGGTCATCAATCAAATTGCATACCCATTCCATTCCCCAATCTCTTGGTATCCAACTACGAGTACTCGTACTCGTACTCGTACTAACAATAAACAGCCTTTCGAGGGTAAACTGCTCTTTAAACAGAAACAAGTCACTGGCTTAAGAACCATCGATATGCAAAGAGCTTGAGGCAGTTCCTTGGTTCCTTGGTTCATTGAAGGCAAAATGTAAAACAGGAGGAAGGCGAGAGCAAGGAGAGAGCTGCTCATTTTAAGTGAAACCAAAGTATTAAGATACTCACTCTCAAACCCACACAATGCGGCTCTGGCTGGCTAAAATGCATTAATCTTGCACATTGTACACAGTACAGTGGGGTTCGACTTGATGGCACAGTGGCTAAGAGTTGGCATTGGGTAGGGACTGGGTTTTATAGCAAGAGAGACGCAGTGAAGCGCCTTGGATATCGATGGCAGGCGCTTGATGTCGATGTCGCTGTCGCTATCGCGGATATTGCAATTTGATGGAGCTGCAGCACTGCCAGTGAGAGAGGAGAAACCACAGCTGGATATGGGATAAATGCTGGAGAGGAAACGGAAATGCCGCCTGGTGAGTAAACAAAGCCCAACGCACTTCAGCGCTAGCTTACGCCATCTTCATCGTCATCTCCATCTCCATCTTGCCCAGATCCATTTTCCGCCCCTCTTCACCACTCTGATATAGTTTACTTTTTATCTTTTATGGCACTTGAGTGGTGGGTGGTGGGTGGTGAATTGTGGGGACCTCTCCGCAGATAAATGCGCAACAAATGCAGTTTGTTGAAGTCAATTATTGTGTAAGTAGCTTAATTCAGTTGGCGCACGGCTGGCGGGTACTCGTAATTGAATTAGCGCCCTAAGAAATTTGTAATTGGATCCCAATTGAGGCCATGGATGTTAACTGAAACGTGATTGCGAGTGAACCCGATTATTTTCAACTCAACTCAACTCAACTTTTATGCGTTGCTCGCCCAAATAGTTTGCGTGATTCTTATGAATATTTAGTAATGATATCGGCTGGAATAAAGTTGAAATCCCCTTGCTAAAATTTAAATTCATACGAATTTAGAATCCGACATAAAAACGACTTTTGTAAACTTTCTGCGCACACACATTAGGCTTATCTGCTTTATATACTTTCGTTATCTTCTGTATAGTTACAGCTCGAACAAACTTAAAGTATTTCCAAGTTTCTTTTTTTCTTTATAGTCTTTTTTTTGTAGTTTTTTGTTAGCCTTTGTTTGTCCACACAAGTCTCTGGGTGAATCTCGGCAGGTTCACTTAAAAAATGCATGGCACTCTCGAGAAACAAATGCACTTTAACTACGAGTACTTTTAACACTCACGAATGCGGCTCAAAGCGGCTCGTGATCTAAGGCCAACTTACGTCAGCTTTGTGTGGGACTAAAAGCAATTCACGGAAACGAAAACGAAAACCAAAAACTGCAGCCACTTAGCCATCAGACTAAGCCTGGCCACGTGCACCAACCAAAGCCTCGTCAAAAGTTTCACATTTTTTTTTTTTCATTTTTTTTGTATTCTTTTGCCATACACAGCTTTCGTCGTATTACATTGTCTTGTCAAAAACGGACAGGATGAGTTCCGTTATCTAGAGAGATGTCCAAGAAATAGGTATTAGCTGCTCGATTAATTATGTACGAGTATTCTGGAGTCCGGAGTCCGTTTGAACTAGACCAGTGGAGCATTAAGGTAAGTATTTTTTCCAATGTATTTTATATCTAATTTCGCTTTCTTAAACCTTGAATTTTGCTGACATTTACATAAGAATTTCTGAGAAGTTTTCCCCTTACATATGTCCATATATCCGATTATGAAGCATTATCATTCATCCTATTGGCCTTGTAGTTTACTTGAAATTCTCCTCTGATATAAAGTGTTTTCTTTTCGATTTGCTTGTTGCTCGCAACGTAGCTCATTAGTCTCAAATAGTGCCCAAAATATACGATTATATTGATAAAGCAATGCGAATTAATTCAATATTTGGTCGCATAAATTACACTAAAGTGAACGAAACGAAAGAACGAATGAGCGAATGGGCGAATGAATGCTATGAGTGCAACCATAAATCTTTTTTTATTCATATATAACGTTTACCTGCCTTCCCTTCAACGAGAGAGAGAGAGAGCACGTCTGTCTGTCTGTTTCGGCTAACTGTGATGAAATATTACACTTCATATGGTGTGCATTTCATTTGGCCATAATAACCGAAAAATTGCGATAAATTTACTCGGGCAGAATAAAACGCTCCAAACTCCAACTCCAACTCCAATTCCAATTCCAGCTCGACCCAATCTCAAAATCCATTCTAACATTCTGACCTCAAACCAAAAATTCAGGTGTATGTCCGTCCACATTTCCTTTATTTATATATGCATATATATATGTATATATATACATGTGTACATACACATATCGACATACTTATGCGCCTAAATACATATAGGGCTCAGTTATATTTCAATTCAGATTTACTTCTATAATTCATCAAGTCCGACAGTCGCCATATTTTTTATTTTATTTTTACTTTGTTTTTCGCCCCGTTTCTCTATGTTCACACCCCTTACTGGGCAGCCTAGCAAAGGGTATGCTCGCTTACAATCTATTAATGTATAGATATGTATGTATAATATATGAAGTGAGCTTTTGATGGGTATCTCTTAGTCAGACAAATGTTGATTTAGTTCTTGCGCTTGATTTGTATATTTTGTTTTGGCTTTCTCGTTGAGACTGTTGAATTATTGATATGTCTGCTGTATGTAGGTTTACAAGTGTGTGTGTGTGTGTGTGTGCGTGTGCGTGTGTGTGGAGGATTCCAGTTGTGAGTGCCCTGCATAATTCATTATGTATTTTTGCGTCCACACTCGCCCCCTTTGACTGCCACGCCTGCCACGCCCCTTCATGCGCCTGTTTCCTGATACTGACGCCTGTTTAGGCATATAAAACATAATAAATTCCTGCTCAATTTTTGTTAGTGGATTATGCCATATAACACACTTTGGCCCAGAGTTTTTAGCATAATAAAGTAGCTCACTGTGAAAAGGGATGCTTCAGAGTAAATCGGGACTTGGGGCTGGGAATGACGGGGGATTCCCGTATGCATCATCGTAGATAAGCAAAAAAAAAACATAAATAAAAAAGACAACAACAACAACAACATGTTGTTGAAATGTGCCGTCGGATTTGTCCATATAAAAATAAAAGAGCTGCATCTACTTAGACTGAATATATGATTCACAATTTCCAACGGGTATTTCTAGCAGTTGAAATTGGGGCAGGGGATAGGGATAGGTTAACATGATTTATCATGACACCGCGTACAAGAGCGTTCTCTAGAGGCCCCTTCAACGGAAATGGTTGCTCAACTCAATTCAACTCAACTCAACTCAACTCGAAATGCAGAGATGGGTAATTGATTTCACTCAGAAGCCAAAGCTGTTGAGTATTGATGAACGAATACAAGTGCTATGACTATTCATACACACCCAGAAATTCACTGTATTATGGTTCAGGTGATTTTCCAACATTTGGTTAAGATATTTGATTGTTTTACTAATGACACTTATGAGTTTTCGCAAACAATATCATTATAGGAATATGTGGAAAATTGCACAAGTTTGTACTCGAAAATTTGTAATACTCAAAACTTGGAAGTGAACTGCAGTTGGTTTAACTATGAGATGATACACTCACATTAATATGTATGCCCTTTTCTTCTAAGTGATTTTTCATCATATAGTATTAACATGCAATTATTTTTCAATTGAGCCTTTTGTTAACTCTGTGTAAGAAATTCCATATACACAAGTTATTTACATATATAAACTCACTTATTTATTGTTACTTAATATTATAATTTTAGTCATTTACAATTAAATGCACTTTAAAAAAAAAAATATTGTATAATATATTGTAATTAATTGGTAGTTTTAAGTTATATATTTAGTTTTCTTTCTTTTAATATAATTTAATTGATTTTTTGTTTGTTTCGCCTGTTTTTAATCGACGCTAAATAAAGAAATACAAAAATAATTGATTATAATGTATCAAGTGATTTTTCTTTATTTAGTAATAGTCCTGTGTATTTCTAATGAGACAATTGCTAATGTGTGATATTGTGATCATCATTCTCAAAGTATGTGCAAAGCTAAATCATTATTCAAACATCTGTGTTTTTTCTTAAGAAACTTTTAATAACCTGTGATTTAAAGTGACGTTGCGTTTGCTCCACTGATTGCTGTGAAATAGTTGGCTTTGCTTAGCTAATGACGTCACAAACTCTGACAGCCGCAACGCAAAGGCAGACCGGCAAAATGATAACATCAACAAGAACAACAACAGCAACAACAAGCATAAGAACAAGAACAACAACAAGTTGGCTATGACTGTAACTGTGCTCCGCCCCGCTGTGGCATAAAGTCTAATTGGCTCAAATGCCTGCACTGTCCAGAATTGCAACTTTGGTCGCCCTGTAGTGCAATTTGTCGTTGCTTTGGCTGTTGTTGTTCTTGTTGCTGTTGCTGTTGTTGTTCGCATTTCGTTGCACAAGGAAAGTTGTTCACGCAAAATTGTGGCGCGATGCGTCCGCCAATGCCACACACTTTTCAAGTAGCAACAAAGACGATGATGATGACGATGACGATGACGATTGTGATTGCGAATGCGACAGCAACAGCAGCAGCAACTGAAATCCAAATCAAAAACAAATCTTGTTACGACAAATTTCAGCTACTGTGCGACGAAGTAGAACAAAAGCTGTCGCCGAGACGTAAACGGGGGCAGACTGTGGTGTAGTAGTTGGTAAATGTCTCGCTGCACAAAAAGAAATGTGCATGGCTAAACACAATGCCAGGTCCTTAGATCCTGCTGCTTGGCTGCTCGGTAGTTTGGTGGCTCGGTAGCTTGGTAGCTCGACTGTTTGGTTGCTCGGCAGCTCGACTGCTCGACTGCTCGACTCTTTGGCTGCTTGGCTGGACAGCACGTTACACTAATTTGCTTAAAGGCAGCCGCATTTGCAGTCGCAGTCGCAGTTGCAGCCGCGGACTCGAAACTCAACTTCAAATGACATTTAAAGTATAGTGAAAAGTCGCTAACTAGCACAGCAAAGTGCAGTACAGCAAACTAGCCAAAAATAAAAATAAAAAAATAAAAACTAGAGTCAGAAATGAAATGCAAATACTATTTACTAAGCAGAATAAGTGCTGAACAATGTTACACGCAGACGGGTTTTGTACAGCCTTTAGCCCAAGACGAATTCTAACCCAAACCTAAGACCAGTGTTGGCAGCATTTAAGGCGATAAAACAGCTAGCTTAACTTTAATAAAGTTACGAAACATTGCTATGCATTTGTGAAAGCTGACCAAAGGAATAATTGTTTTATTTTGTGCTCGTAATATATGTAAGTACTTAGGGTATTCAGAAACTATGATACATTTATAAAGTGACAAATTTATTATTTATTAGTGAGTGAACTTTTTAAGTTTCTGTTGTCGTATTTGTGATAAATCACATGTTCAAATAACACAAATATCAGAGTATCTGAAAACCCTAACTGATTATGGGCTAATAAATAAAAATACAAGTTATTTTTACAATTGCCATTTACAAACAGCTAAGCATAGCGCAGAAATAGCTAAAATGGCATCACTGCCTGGGACCAAGACCGAAAGCGTTTCTTGGTTGGCGGCAAAAGCCACTAACAAAATTTTGCATTGTTGCCGTCGCTTGTCGAGTGCTTTCGGCTGCTATTGACGCAAACTCAACTTGCCAGCCAGGTCAGAACAGTGGGGCGGGGTCGGGGTCGGGGTCGGAGTAGGGAAAGAGTTTGAAGTTGAGGGCGAACTGACAAAAGCCTCTGAGGCACAAAATGCGTGCATTCAACTGCAACTTGCAGCTCCTTCTTCTCGAGGTTCTTACTTACATTTTTAGTATTTGTCGTAGCTCCAACACTCTCTCAATGTATATTTGTTTGTCTCAAGACTTTTATGCCAAATTGAGTCAATTTCCTAAATGTCATTGTGCACATTTGTCTGTCTCTCTGTCTTCGGTTGTCTGCTGTCTACTGTGTGCAACTTTCATCAACTAATCAATTGTCACAAAACCATTTCAAAATGGTTCTTGGCTTCTTCTCTTTAACACACACACATGAATACACACACGCATACACACTTGGACTGACTTACGCATGTGTGTGTTGAGTGCCTGGCTTTTAATGTCCTTTAGCATTGATGTCGTTTTTATTTCTTCATCTTGGGTGTTATTTACGTGTTTTTTGCTTTTTTTTGGGTCGCTTTTTTGGCGCTTCAACTTTTTAATGATCTCTCAAATTGCTTATTTCCTACATGATGCTGGCTGCCTTCAATTACATCCCTGGCTCTGTCACTTTCTTTGTCTGCGCGTGTGTACGTGTGTGCGTGTGTGGATGTCACTTGACACACAGAACAGTGACAGAAATAACGATGATAATAATGAAGTTCTTCTTCGTCTGATATATATTTTTTTTTTTTGCAGCTCATACTCTAAAGTTTCGACACATGCTGTGGAGCTATGTCGCTTATTTATATTGACATGTGCAAGTAGATTTCTTGTGCCCCATAATGGCTCTCTATACACACTCTAAGCATTCTCCACTGAGCCAGCATATGTGTGTGTATGTGTGTGTGTGTGTGTAGGAGTCGTTTGTCAAAAGGCAGCAAAACTGTTGACATAACAATGATTATACGCCTCATTAGTTACATTTCTCTTATGCACTTCTCTGTGTGTCTCTCTGTGTTTAGGTGTTTGCTTGACTAATAAGCAGCTGAAGCTGAAGAACTGCAGGCAAACGTGCCAATTGTGCAGCCGCTCAAAAGTATGCTATATATTTTGATCGCACACTGCACTGCACTTCGCACTGCTCTTCCCAACCGGAAATTGCTGTCAAGCAGTGCAATGACACGCCAAGCAGTTTGCACTTTGCCAAGCAAAACTTTCGTATGGTTCGCCATGTTTTGCGGAAATTATGACATTTTTAACGGAGAGAAACCAAACAAAGAAACCAAATAAACTAATTAAATTTGTTTATAATTAAAATGTAAAAATCGACAAAAAATTAATCGAGTTGTCGATCGATTACAATATATCGACTTTAAAAAAAAAATAATTTAAAGATAACATGAATAGTTGTATATACGAAACGCACGCGTAAATTTGGACTTGAGTTTAAGCTTTCATAACTTTGACAAAACTGATCCGATTTCCGAGCGAAATGACGTTTTAATCATGTTTTCGCCTCTGTATTAATTCTGCATTTAAATTTGATATAATTCGATAAAATTAGATGTAACTGAGCTTAATTCTGCAAATAAACTGCGACGAAGAACGTTAGCTTTCGTTTTTTCCCGATTAAAAGTAAAATAAATGTTATAGTTAAAGTATTTGAAAATAATTTAACAAAAACAATTTTGCCACTCGGCACATTGTGCTAAAATGTCTCAGTTCTTCATACCAAATAAAACTCACTCTTTTGCGCAGTGCCGAATGCAAAAAATTTTTTTTTAAATTATTTATATGTAAAACTTAATATTATTCGTCACAAAAATGGATATCAGACATTTTGGGGCATGAAAATGTTTTCGTCACTAGACTTTTACCTCGTAAAGAGGTTTTTTTATGGGATATCAGAAATTTTTGAATAAGACATCAGAAATGTTGAAAATTTCAATATTTTTTGACAGTATAAATTGTCAACTTTGTTTATTGTTTGTACAAGCAAAAACAAACTGTCTGGCAACACTGGTTCCCTTTACAGACACACATGCCAACATGCCAATCGCAAAAGCTATCAGCATTCTCAAACTCTATCTGCAATGACACTTTGTTGCTGCTGTCCTATTCCAATTCTAAGTAAAATGTATATGTTCAGTTTACAGGTAATATCGACTAATATTCGACTAAAGCATTAAAAGTTATCCCTAAATATATACCGATCTTGTTGTAATCGCAATTTTAATATGTTTTATCTGACGCAAAAAGAATTCACCACTTGCAAGCAGTATACTTCCGCAGCAAGCAAGCAGTGTACATACTGCATATGTACAAGCAGTAGTGTAAAGGAAAATGGTATATTCAGTTAATAGGTAATATCTTGCCCAAACGAATTTTGACAGATATGTGTTGTATGTCAAAAAACGCGGAATGGAATTGTCTTCATATACATGTACCACATTTAAAAGTGATTTGAAACACAGATTTTTCTTAAATCGCCAAAATATGAGAAAAAATACTTTTTTTACCTGTAGCTTTTTACCTGTGTTCTTCAGCAAAAAAGTTTACAGCTATGCTTAAAAGCCCTTCGAACTACCTTTTCAACGATATATAGATCACATCTGTAGCTTCTGTCGTTTGGATGTTATTATTTTTATTTTAGCGGTTTTTAGCGATTCCCGCTAAACTAACGATTTTTCGAAAAAGTCGTAGAACAAACGTCTCTACATTTTTGAGCGGGAACAAGTCCTCATTCAAGCTTTTAAGCTAAATCAACGATTTGATCCAAACAAACAAACAAACAAACAAACAAACAAACAAACAAACAAACAAACAAACAGACTTTTCATCTCATTTTCGGAAGGCGGCTAAAAATTTCAAAATTATTTATTTTTTGAACCAGTTATCGGATTTCGATGATCGAGGTGTCATTCGACGCGTATTTTTGATCGGACAGTCATAGCAAATTTTCCATTCTTCCTGTGTATATATGCTAGTCGCCTTCGCACCCTTCGTGCTGCTTTCGTCACTAGCGCGGACTGCCGTCCGCAGTGATAGATGGATGATGCATGATGCATGATGGATGATGCATGATGCATGATGCATGATGCATGATGCATGATGCATGATGGATGATGGATGATGGATGATGGATGATGCATGATGCATGATGCATGATGCATGATGCATGATGCATGATGCATGATGCATGATGCATGATGCATGATGGATGATGGATGATTCATGATGCATGATGCATGATGCATGATGGATGATGCATGATGCATGATGCATGATGCATGATGCATGATGCATGATGCATGATGGATGATGCATGATGCATGATGGATAATGCATGATGCATGATGCATGATGCATGATGATCGATGATCGAGGTGAGGGTTTCAATTTTAGCGGTATTTAGCGATTTCCCGCTAAGCTAACGATTTTTCGAAAAAGTCGTAGAACAAACGTCTCTACATTTTTGAGCGGGAACAAGTCCTCATTCAAGCTTTTAAGCTAAATCAACGATTTGATCCAAACAAACAAACAAACAGACATACTGACTTTTCATCTCATTTTCGGAAGGCGGCTAAAAATTTCAAAATTATTTATTTTTTGAACCAGTTATCGGATTTCGATGATCGAGGTGTCATTCGACGCGTATTTTTGATCGGACAGTCATAGCAAATTTTCCATTCTTCCTGTGTATGTATGCTAGTCGCCTTCGCACCCTTCGTGCTGCTTTCGTCACTAGCGCGGACTGCCGTCCGCAGTGATAGATGCATGATGGATGATGCATGATGCATGATGCATGATGCATGATGCATGATGCATGATGGATGATGCATGATGCATGATGGATGATGCATGATGCATGATGGATGATGCATGATGCATGATGTATGATGCATGATGCATGATGCATGATGCATGATGCATGATGCATGATGGATGATGCATGATGCATGATGGATGATGCATGATGCATGATGCATGATGGATGATGCATGATGCATGATGCATGATGCATGATGCATGATGCATGATGCATGATGCATGATGCATGATGCATGATGATCGATGATCGAGGTGAGGGTTTCAATTTTAGCGGTATTTAGCGATTTCCCGCTAAACTAACGATTTTTCGAAAAAGTCGTTGAACAAACGTCTCTACATTTTTGAGCGGGAACAAGTCCTCATTCAAGCTTTTAAGCTAAATCAACGATTTGATCCAAACAAACAAACAAACAGACATACTGACTTTTCATCTCATTTTCGGAAGGCGGCTAAAAATTTCAAAATTATTTATTTTTTGAACCAGTTATCGGATTTCGATGATCGAGGTGTCATTCGACGCGTATTTTTGATCGGACAGTCATAGCAAATTTTCCATTCTTCCTGTGTATATATGCTAGCCGCCTTTGCACCCTTCGTGCTGCTTTCGTCACTAGCGCGGACTGCCGTCCGCAGTGATATCTTCCGCTAAAATCGAGTAGACGATTTTTCGAAGTATTTTTATATCGCTAATATGTATAAGTAAAACTCAAATTCTAAAAAAAGCCGGAAATAATGCCTTTTTTATTAGTTGTTGTTCAAAGACATCTTATTTTAGCCATTATTTGTTGTTCGAGTATCTAAGGGCAACATTCATTTATATTGCTTATTGTGGCATATTTATTAAACTAATGAGCCGTTAACCAGTCGCCTTGCACCCAGATAAGAGGTACGTAGATGTGGCAGAATGTCCCGTAAAACTGAAGAGAGAATTTATGAAATTTTCAATTTGTAGCGAAGCAGAAAAATGCCATCTGATGGGCCTTTTATGGGCTTGGCGGGTATTGACAAAAGGCCCAACAATTTGAAGGTTGAATGGATGTGGACAGCGTGTGTGTGGGTGTGTGTTTGTGTGTGTCAAGGTGTTGTTGTTGGTTGTATGTGTCTGTAGCGGGGTTTGGATGGCAAGTCTGGTCTGGCTGGCAATTTTCCGCGCTTGAATTCATTTAATAACGTGCGACACATAAAAAGCAGTTGGCAGTTGACAAAATCATTGCGGGCGAGCAGAAGAAGGCAAAGAAAGATGCTAACAAAGACAATGGCAAAGGCAGCAGGAAAGTTTAAGGTGTGCCAGCTGAGTATGAATGTGTGTGAGTGTGTGTCTCTTTGTTTGTTGCTTATACATATATATACACACATATATATATATATGTGTGTATGTGTATGTGTGTGAGTGTCATCAGTGTTGCCATTGCAACATATTATGCTTGTAAAAATTGAATTTTAGTGGCCCGGGCATAAAGTTGTTGTCTGCGAGTGTGTGTGTGTGTGTGGGGAGAGTGTGTGAGCGAGATAGTAACATGTCTTTTGGGCATATAGTCGCACATTTTATTGTTGCTCTCAGTACGTGTGTATAGCTGCGTATGTGTGTGTGTGTGTGTGTAAAATTTAATAATAACGACCCTCTTAAACTAAGGTCCCACCCGATTTGCTTTATACTCGCTGCTTACATACTTTCCATTTTCTTTCAGTGCTCTCTTCCCTTTCTCAGATCACTTTTCTTATATATGTATATATATATATTGTATATTTTGTCGTTGTATTTTGTGTTGTGCTCGGATGCTGCTTGGACTCTTCTTTTTTGCGTTGACATTTAATGTAATAATTTTTACGATGATGCTCGACGGCATTAAAACGAGATTAAACACAAACAAACGAGAGGCAAACAGCGGGGTATGCACGACGGGACAGGCGGGAGGAAGGAGGGAGACATTCACAAGAGACACGAACATTTCCTGTTTGATACTCGTACACTTGAAAATAAAAGCAGAAGATGTTTGTATGCCTGTTATGCCCATAAAAGATGATGTAGCACATAATTACGAGCACGCACAATCACACACAATTATACCCATACATACACGTAAATATGTTACACACATTCATATACATACATAAGTATACGTGTTTAAGCATGTGTACTCAAACAGCGCAATAAAACGATCCTTCGATTACAAAAATAAAGCGGAAAAAACACACACACATTCGATAGTTTGCATGAGACTGAACTACTTACATATGAATGGACATTAATGTATAATAAAATATACGTATAAATTATATTTATAGATCTGTCAGAGCTGGTGTCAGCCCATATTTATAAATGTATATTTAATATAAAATCAATTTAAATAAGTTATACTTTTATTAATTCAAAACTAATAATGCGCCATTAATAAAATCTCGATTGTTTGTTTTTTTTTTTTTATTATATTTTCTTATTGGTTAAGCTTACCAAATTCATTTGCAAAGTAACAATTTTAGTTAAACAAAGAGAAAAGATTTTATCCAAACTAGAATCTCATATATAACTTAATCGAAGTTGCAGATGGAAGATGATGATTATCGAAATCGATCTCCTCGTATTTTGCTCGTTAAGCAAAACTTGTTTAACCACACTTGAAATGGTTATTTCTTGAATAGATTTGTATCTGCTCTTTAACTGTGAATACATTCAGATGGAATACTTTGATTTGTTTAACGAGTCATTCTTGTGGCTCACTGAATGCATGTATGTGTGTGTGTGTGTATGTTTGTGCTCATTACAAGAGCCATAGCATTGGTCAAGGACATTCATTCGAGTTTCGAGTATGCCTATTGTTATATTGTGTTAATTTTATTTGATTTGCTGCCTTGCTGCTGGCTGATTGAAGCGTTTTCTAGTTACACAGGGCTCAAAAGTTTTTGCCCCATTTTGTGTGGTTAAATAAAAAAGAAAAACGAAAGGAAAGGAAAGGAAAGGAAAACGACAACAAAGAAAAAGTTGTGCGCATTGTATATGTTTAATTTGCTTGCCTGCTTATTGTTACCGAGTACGAGTACACACATATACATAGTTTATTTATTTTCAAGCAAATGCCTTTTGGTATTTGTGTGTGGGCTCTTCAAAAAGCTGACAATGCGATGTGTAAGTGAGTGTAAGTGTGTGTGTGTCTGTGTCTGTACGACATATAATGTGTACGAGTATGTGGTTCTGTTTGTGAGCGTTGTTTCACGCTTGAGCGGACAGGCAAAAGCCAAAAACAAAATGGAAATGAAAATGAAAATGAGAATGAAAATGAGACTGTGCTGCCGAATGAAAATGAATATGAAAATGAGATGAAAATGGTAGGCCAAAAGGCACTGTCGTTCGTGCTGAAAGGCGTCTGGGCGTGCGGGCGTGGGGGCGTGGCCAATAATAAAAGGGATAAAATCATAAGCCCAAATTTATCGCACTCAAGACAGCAGCCAAGTCAAATTGTATGTGTGTAATGGATCAAGTTTATTTATAAGGCTGCCGCTTCTTTTGCCATTGCTCCTGCTGCTGCTTGTAACATGAAAGCAAACAATATTACGCATACGCAGCGTTGCTCAGTCAGCCCAATCGTCGCTCTGCTTGCCGACTTCCCTCATCTAGAGTGTAGAGTAACATTGGCATCGTCATCGCCATCGCCATCGTCATCGACAACAGCATGATGAAGTGATATTTAAATATAAATATATTATCTATCGATAAGCTGCCTAGACTCACAACAAAAGCTACCGAAATGCTGAAAACGTGAAAAGCATTTTGCCGCATCAAATCTTCAAATTTGATGCCATTATTTTGTTTGCTTTTTTATGAACTGTCTGCTGAATGTGTGTGTGAACGTTTTTTCAGTGTATTTATATACGTGTGAGTCTGGCTTAATAACAAAGTGATTGCCTACTTTAGGGCGCAAAACGCCGTCGGGCTACGTCGGCCACGACCCTAACGCGCCGTCGACTTTATTAAATTATGCGCGTTTGATGCCACACAAATTCAGTTTTATTGAACTCGTATTCTTTATTCCCATTATACACTTGCCTAGGGTGTCGTAATTTAGCCACAATATCTGTTTTGTATCCGCAAGGGCATAGAGACATAGATACATACATAAGTACATATATCTTACTGGTTTACGCCTAATCGGCCTTTTGGCTGACAGAAAAGGATCTTTTATAATTAACAATCACACAATGAAGAAGAGAAAGCAAAGATAAATAAAGAGAAAAGCAATTACAAATTCGAATATGAATTTGAATTCTTGTTTCCATTCCTAAAAACTGTATAATTACCAAATTAATTAAAGCTGGCATTACTTTGTACGTTGTGAAAAAGTACTGTACATTTTAGAGCCTAAAGACAGATAAAGAGAGGAAGGAAAATAAGTTCTTATTGTTTGCAGTTACAGAAATGTAAAAAAGATAAAACATAAAAATGCCGAGGCTGGAAAACGCTAGAAACTCTTACACATATATGTGTACATATGTGAGCATACTTTCGTATGCTCCAAAAATTTCTGATGAATCGGATTGCGAACTAAATAATAATTATAAAAATAACAATAATAATACAAAGGTAATTGAAATGCAATCAAGTAGCTACTAAGCTCGTGGAATACACGCTTAAATGTCAACTCAATTAGTTAATTAATGAATTAAATTGCGTTTGATTAACATTACGTTTAAGGCTATTGAAATTGTCAATTGAAAGCACTCGCCACTTAGTTGATTATTTACTTATTGCTTTGTAAATTGCCATAAAATATGTCATGGATTTACTCCAATACTTTTGTTAAATGATAAATATAAATTGTTTTCCATTTGAATTTGAATTTGCATTTCTGTAGGGTATTAGCTACTGAAGCGTAATTTTAACTCTTTAAATACAGTTGGAAGGCTTACGTTTCCCAAATATAATAGACTTTCAATTCAATTCTTTTGTGCTTGCTTTTTTTGCTTCTTCTATTATTATTTTTTCATTTTTCAGACAAACCCATGTAAACAATGCGAGATAAAACAGTTGCAGAAACCCAGCAAAAAAAGCAACAACAACAAAATAATAATAAAAAAAAAAACAATGGAGACATACGCATCTGCACAAACTTATATAATATATCTGGTTACAATACTCGTACACATGGATACATATAAATATATGTATATATGTATCTATTTATGTATTTATAAAGATTATGTGGCAAAGGCAGCTCTGAAATTCGCATTTTGTTAAAATGCAAATTAAAAAAATATTTATGCAAATGCGAGACAAGGAATACAATAAATTATGCCAAAGTAGGAAAAAAAAAATAATAATAACGACTACGCCACGAAAACGAAACCTAACCAAATGAAGCAGACCGACAGGCACAAAAACAATTACCTGTTACATGAAAAAGCCAATGCCTATTCAAATTGCCTCAGTCTCATGCCACCTTCAACTTCAATTCCTCCATCCACGTCCCCATCATTTCAATATTATTCTTATATTTATTTGTCGTAAATGTTAGCGTCTGTCACAATAATTTTGCGCCTGTAAACAAGTTTTGACAAAAAAGAGAATGAAATAAAAATGCAAATAAAATGAGAATGAAGTCTGCCAGACTAGAAAATGCTTAAAATCACACTGAAAGTGACTTTAGTAATGCCAGCTAATATTATTGCCTTGAAAAGGTCAGCATACCTTCATTGAAACTATTTAATGCAGGGTATTTATTTGTATATAAATATAGAAAAAGTTTTCTACGAAAAACTGTAGCATAGAAACTCGTAACAATGTCGCAGCCAAAACGGAAGCCGGAAATATGCAAAGTAAGCGAGAGTTGAGCTTGAGCTTGAGCTCGAGCAAAGGCAAGTTTCTTGGCTTTTCAGAAACTGCCAGCCGGACAAAGCTGTTGAGCTGCGGCTGTTGTATTCTGTTTCTGGGCCAAGTGTTTGACTTGTGGATCAACGAAATCCAGCAATTTCGCCACCATATTTAATTGCAATTCATGTTTTCAAACTGACTTTTCAATTGTCTTTACTATTTCTATGTGTATGTTGATTGCCACAACTTCTTTGCCAATTAGCAGACACTACAGCTGCAACTGCAGCAAATACTGAACTAGGTATAATGAAAACAACAATAGCTACGGCAAAAGCAATAGAACACAGCACAAATTGAAACACCTTTTTAAGCGTCTAAGGAATTTAATTAATGCCAGTATCGTGCTCCCTTTGAAACAAAAGCTTGTACTTGAGCTTGAGATGAATATGCTGCTGCCACGCCTTTCTAGTCCCTTACACCCATGCAGAGTGTAAATTAAAAGGGGAATGCTAAAGCGACGTAACTAAAAAACAATAATAAATAAGAGCACTTAAGACAACGGAGGCATAGACGACAACTCGAATGCACTACAAGAGGAAAGTTGTGACAATACTGACGGTAGATTTAATTTCAATATATTTCTAAAATCAAGTAAATTCTGTTTTCAACTGGAGATTCTCCAAGCTCATGCACTGCGAGTGCTGATCAGATCATTATAAATGGGTTAGGGTATACGAATTAGAGTCAAGTGTAGAACAGACGGTTAAATAGCGTGGATTTGTTGGTAAATAGGGGGTCATTGGGATGGGAATCAGAGCAAAGGGTATTTGGGAGTCGAAAATCCGCTTAGATGCGCTTAACAGCAATTATCTTCATTACGCGCCGAGCGCACAAAAGTATGCAATGGCAAACAAGAAAACGCTGAACAGAAACGAGACAAGCAGAATACAGAATACAAAAAGAAAATAAAATAAAAGACGAGCGAGCAGTCCAACAATTAGGATGGTGGGACAACTCCCCTTGTCATCTGTCTTTTTACCTGTACGGTAGAGCAACACCCTTGGCATTAAGTTCTTCATATAAATGCGGCGCTGATGGATGTGTTTCGAGTGGCGCCAGAGAATAATGTCGACTCTCAACTCTCGACAGCCGACTCTCAAGTCTCAACTCTCAACTCTCGACTGCCGACTGATGGCAGAGAGTTTCCTGTTTTTCGGCGACTTTGACTTGTCGCCGTTATCAGCATTCGAGTAAAGGTGAGAGGGGAGGGGGGTAAGAGGGCTGCTCTAAGCGATTTATAAAAGCCAAACGGCAAATGGCGACGTCAACGACGACAAAAAAGTGTTGCAAGCAATTTGCGCAATAGCGGCGAGTCCTTCGCAAATCCTTGTTGTTGCCAAAGCACAAAGACAACAACAGACGCCTGCCCACGTTCCCCCTCTTACCATGCACCCCCAATGTTACCCCCTTAGGGGCTCCTGCCATCTCCTGCTGCCATATTATTGAGTGCGTGCACGTAACTGACATCAGCGCGCTTATAAATCAAGTTGCAAATACTTTTGCCTGCCCATATGTGGGTACCTGTTTGTATGTGTGTGTGTGTGTGTGTGCGTGTGTGCGCACACAACAATAACAGCAAAAAAATGGAAAGTGGAAAAAATAAAAAACACGGTCAAAGTCGTACATAAAACTCCGTTTTTGAGTTCATGAATTTGGCAACTCGCACATTTTCTCATATGATTAGATTAATGCATTGTGTAATGGCTCAAGCAGCCTTTTTACCTTCATCTTCCCGTCTTCCCATCTTCCCGTCTCTTTCCCTCTTTTGGCCCCTTGACACCCACATAACATATCTGGCAATCTCTCAGCATATTGTTTGTGAGAGTGGGTAAATCATAATTTAAGTGCGTTCGCTCAAAACTTTCATATTTCATACCCAAACACAGCGTTTATATTCTTAAGAATCTTGCCAAGGTTTCGAGCACGAACAAATAATCGAATTAAAATACGTAACTATAACTTTAAATCAAATTTTATTTATTTTATTATGTTTTTTTTTATTGAAACTATTTTAAATGCTTAAGTTGGGTTCCTTTCGTGTTGAGGTTTCTAATATATTAGCAATAAACATGAGGAGCAGTGTATTTAAAAGCGAAAGAAATACTAAAATATAATTATGTAGAATTAAATTAAAAGTTGTCAAGTTGAATTGCTTTCTATTTTGTATAATTTTAAGTCAGGATTAATATAAATATTATTAATTGATGTATGTAAACAATTTAAGAAAACCTCTTTACAATTTTGCTGTTATATTATAATTAATCGTCCTACTTAATCACTTTAATATCGGTTAAGTGTATCGATAATTATGGCTGATTAAGAATTGAAAGATACGCAGGTGCCTAAAAGTATGCAGGAATTTTAAATTATAAGAAATAAATTAAATAAATATTTAAATTTAATAACAAGTATTTCAAAGTCGGCTATGCATAGCTATAGCTGTTTTCTTGTGTAAGCTCCCATCAGAGATTCATTAATTGGCAATTTAAACTTGGTGCAATAAAGAGCATTAAATGGTTGATTGTTTTTTGTTTTTCGTTGCAAATTCTTGGCAATTCCCCAACTTCTGTACATAATTGAATACTTGATGAGGGGTTACAAGAGCAGGTCAGAATATGAAGCGTCACTTGAGAAGTCAAATGCTTATGCTTGCAGCTGGGATTACATTGCCAACGCTGGAAATGCTGTCAGCTGCTGTCCCTGACCCTGCTGATGGATTATGTTCGTAATATGAGCAGAGAGTGAGACAGAGAGATAGAGAGAACGGTGAGGAAGAGAAACTCGACAGGGTTTTATTCAAAGTACATTTCAGAAATACGTAGTCATTTAGCATGGAAGTTAAACTAGTTGGGCAAGTAAACATCCTCGGAGACCCAATTGTAAATGATTCGCTGCATGAGATTTAGCATGTCGTAATACTGAATGCTCCACACATTCAAAAAGAAGAAGGCGCCCTGCATAAAGTCGAGTCCGCGATACGACTCCAGAGCCAGGAAGGGCTCCAAAGCGGCATTCAGATTGATAATCAAATGGTCAAAGAGGCGTCTGTCCTCCATGTCGCGCAGTGCATCCAGCGGTATGAGTCCAATCTCCTTGATAACCAATCCTCCCTTTGGCTGCATGCTCGTCCCGAGGAGCATGATAAAGTCACAGCTGTGCTCCGCGGCAAACTGTTGCAGTGCCAACTGCGAGAACTCAAACGAGATGAAACGGGTCACGGCCATGGGGAAACAGCAGAGGGCAATGCGAACCAGGTGGCTGCCATTGTTGGCCCTCAGCAGCTTGAACTCGCGTCGGAGCACTTGTGGCAACGTCAGCTCGTTGAGATCGAACACCGCCCTCACCAGAGTGTCGTACAAGATGGTGCGCTGTGGCGCCTCCAGTTCCCCCAGATGCTTCTCCAGGAACTGCAGCAGCTGAAAGTCGCGCACGTGCGGCAACTGATCCGCCGGATATTGGGTGAAGTTGTTGTTCTGGAACAACAAGGCGGCATGCAACAGCTCGTAGACGCGCAGACAATGCGCATTCGAATAGTTGTAGATGGGACTGTCGAATCTTTCGGTGATGAGGGCGGCACACGAGTGCATCGGGTGCATGATGCGCTGGCAGTAGATGGGCAGACGGGCCGCCTCGCACTGATAGGGCCGATAGTCGTAGACCTCCTCGGTGCAGTAGTGAAAGGGGCTCACATGGTGGTTCACCAAAATGAAGCGACTTCGCAGCAACAGCTCCTCGGGCACATCGTCGCGAAAGACCAAATGTCTGTCCGGCTTGATCTGCTGCTTCTCCAGCAGGAATCGCACCTCCGACTTGCTGGGATAATCACGTCGCAGCATATTCAACACGGGCATATAATTGTGCTGCAAGGTCCCCGGATTCCGGTGACGCAAATATGCAATCGCCAATGTGCTGACCACTGAATCCAGATCACAGCTCTCATGCGACAGGGCAATGTACATTAGTTCCGGGCCCCCAGAGGGTCGCTGTAAATGCTTTTGATTTGGGGCATCATCAGCGATCTCAACATCTATCTACTCACCCATTGCGTTAGTCGCTGGGAGTTGACCAGAAAGCTCAAAAAGTCCATCTTGCCACTGCTCAGGGCTCAGCACCTCGTCGGCATTCAAAAATAAATATGTATATAAATAAATATTTCTAATTGTTTCAGTTTGTTTAATGTTCGGTTTTGATTTGTCGAAATTCTTTTTGTTGTATTCGGAAAGTGACAAATGTCAGCGAATACCGGTCCGAACCGGTCCAGTCGTCTCTTGCTTCGTTTCGATAGTTCTCAGTTCCATATTTAATTCGATACAAGCTCCGATAATTTAATAATCAGCTTTGATTTTTGTATATTTATATTTAATATAAGTTTCTTTCATATTTGCGGTACCAGGATCATTCATATTTGGAGCACTAGTCACATTAATAGTTGGTTTAAATCAGGGATAAAAACCGTAACCGTTGACCCGTATTAACCGATTGAAATTGGTAACCGAACTGAAACCGTAACCGAAACAACGCTTTTTTATTGAACTTAAACAGAAAAACCGGAATTCTTCAAATCGAAATAACCGTTTAGTAGCTGATTCATGCATAACGGTTAGTTTCGGTTCAATCAGTCATTGAATTAAATCTTGCTGTTAATGTGTAATCGTCGTTTTTAAATCAAGTTTTGGGTTTTAATATTTATTTTGAGTATAAATCCCTATAAATAAATACATTCAGACACGTATCCGTTACGGAACCGATATCCTAAAATCTTTGGATATCCGATATAACCGTTATCCGAAAAATAAATTTGCAACTTAACTGATATCGTTTGATACCCTGGTTTAAATTAAATAATATACATTATTTAATTCTTAAATTGCACAATTACAAATTTAGACATTTATTTAATATTATTTATTAATAATATTTTAGTTTATATCTTACAATCCATATTTAATAGATGTTTCCTAATTTATTTGCTGAAATTATTATTAATCATTCCTTTTGATCCGAATAAAATGCAAAATGGCCAATTCAAGAATATTAAATTAAGTACACATAAATACAGTAGATGAGATTAGTTACCATGGAATAAAATGTTATCAAAAGCACAAAATATTCTTCAAGTCTGGTTTGCAGTGCTGAGTAATTAAGTTCTCAAATAATTGCCTATTATCGACAGAGCAGTTGTCAATGTGTCAGTGTTGTAAAACGATTGCTAATACATGGAGTAGCTAAAAAATGGCCACGTGCAGTGTTGCTAAGTGCCTTCTAATGGCACTGACTGCGGGAGTTTCGTTGAAGTGAATTTGGTGGCAAATAGAGGACGAGGAAGGGAAGGATGTGTGCAACATTTAGTTGGCAGACTGGCAGACTGGCAGCTGGTCACGACGCCGCCTTGTCTGTCAAATGTGGCCCAAATTGGCTGACTTTTCACATTTGACCTGCACACGTAACGAAAGGCCCCCGTTCCCGTCCCCCTCTCTTTCAATGCTCCTCAAAACGCTGAGTGTGTGTGTGTGTGCGTGTGTATTTCCATTCGAGATAGTGTACGTGTGTGTGTGTGTGTGTGTGTATTTACAGTTATAGTTGGCACTTTGCTGTAGGGCAGAAAGAAGCGTGTGATTTATGATGCTTGCTACGTTCTGGTTTGCTAAATTACTTTCGCACACGTTGAAGTTAAATAATTTTTGACGCTAAAAGTTGTGCGCTTTTATTTTATTTCATTTCATTTTAGCTTTGCCCCTCCCCTTTGCCTTGCCCTTTGCTAAAACTTAATCGCTGGCTAAGTTGAAGAGGTACACAACTTTAATAAGAGACCGCAGAAAGAAAAAAGGCAAAAAGTGAAAAAATGAAAAAACAGAAAACGTAAAAAGGAAGCAACAAGGCATGCCATTAGGTGCTTGGCTAGTATTCTGATTTTGTGGCATGCTCTTAGACGCGGCCAAAAGTCACTTAGACATTAGCCAGGCCAAGGCGAGTGCTGCCCAACTTCAGGCCATAAAATTCCATTCGAGTCAAATGACCTTGCGATGGCAGCGCATTTGCTGCCTGCCTTTCGTTAATATACGTATGTATATATTATACTATACATACAAACGGACATATCTCCACATGTCCTTATCCATATATGTATGTACATGTGTCTGCGGATAGTTCCTCTGTGTGTGTGTGTGTGTTTGTGTGTGTCTGCTTGGGCCATTTAAATGCTACATTATGTTGAATATTCAATTTAATGTACCTTATAAATCATGTAGATCCTTTTTGTGCTGCCCGCCATTTGCCTGCTTAACGCCCTCCCCCCCCCTATTTCACTCTTCCCCTCCTACTCTCTTCCCCTTCTAGGCACTCGTCCTATAAGTATCGCAAGTCCTTTCCCTGTTGCTGTTTCGATTTCAGTTTCGCATCTATTTTTATTTCTGTTTTCCGGTTTGCCGTTGTCACATTGTTTCTCCTTTAAGCCACTTTCAAATACAACTCGTATTTATAGTTTTTCTTCCTCTTTGATGGGCCACTTATTTTTTTGTTGGCTTTTGTTTTATGCTCGCACATATTTATAACTGCTTATCGGTTTGCAAACCCAAGATTGATTAACTGCCTGTGTCTAAGTTAGAAGAGGATTGGCATTGGATGACAAAGCCACGCCCGCTGTCACAAATAATAAAGTTGGGATTTGTACTTCGATTCGCTGAATAAGTTCAATATCTCATATTTTTTGTCGTGAACTAAATCTGTAATTTTCTTTTGTCAGTTATCCGTTTCAGATGACAAATGCTTATTGCTTTCAGGGTTGCATTTCAATTGTTTTATTTTTTTGAGCTATTTTTTCAGGTTGACAATTTATGTTTGAGTAAACTTTAACATTGCATTTATAAATATATAAGAAAATGTCAAGTTGCTAATATATGTATACATAATTAAGAAATGCAATCTTAACATGAAGCGTTATGTATATTATACTAATTTTGATTTAGAAAAAACTTTAAATAATCTAAAAGAAAATTAGAATATAACTGAATAACTGAAGAAAATTTACAATATATGTCATTTATGAACTAATGACTGAATGAATTAATATGTTAAATTTAAGGACCCCTTGATTTGTTCAGGTTGAAAATATTAATAAATTACTCCGATTGTTAGTTAATTAAATAATAATAATAATAATAATAAAGGTTTCACATGTGGGCCAAAAACTGGATTCAGGGTGAGTTTGCTTAATCTTTGCTTTCTTTATTTTTTCAACAAATTTTTATATTTTTGAATGTGTTCTGGCTCAGATTTCCAAGAGTCGTTGAAACTTTTATAAGAATCTAGCTTTACTCAAGGTAGTAATAATGTCATAAGAAATGGATTTCAGTCGCATATACATATGTATATAGGATGTGAAAGTTATTTATTTTAATCAACTTAAACTTGAATTATATTAAAAAATACCCAATAATATGAGTTGCTCTGTTTTCAAGGTACTTCTTGCATATTAAATTAATAAATACAGTCGAACTTCCCTAACTCGAATCACCATTATCCAAGAAAAAAGTTCGAGTTAGGGAGACTTCGAGTTAGGGAAGTCTTTTTGTTCGGTTTAGTATACGCTATTGCCACTCAATTTAGTTCGAGTTAGAGAGAATTCGAGTTAGAGAAGTTCGAGTTAGGGAAGTTCGACTGTATAACAATTAATTTAAATTAAATCTGTTGAAATGCATTTTCCAATGAATTTTGCAGTTTTTATTTAAGTGTTTTCAACATGCTTGATATTACTAACCGTTTGAGTTGTGATTTCAGTTGTTGGCTATTTCCGGCTTTTATGTTTGCAGCGGAACTGTAAGCGTTAATGTAAATTTTCACACTTGGTTACATCGATATACGTTAAATTGATTTCAATATTTTCTGTTGCTGTTGTTGCTATGGTTGTTGTTGTTGTTGCTGTTGCATTTCGCATATTAATCATACGCACTGTTGTACCGGCATACAATTTTTTTAGTTGCCCTTTGCTGCCGCTAGATAAACAAACTTTGCACGTTGTTATTTCTAATAAATATTAATATTATTTTTTAGGTTTTTTCGTGACCGGGAACAACAAAAAAAATATACCACAAAAAACCACAAATGGGGTTGTCAGAGGCGATGATAACTTGGTGGCAACAATTGCCCGTAGGCTCAATTGTGTCGATGTCGATATCGTTGTCGACGTCGTTGTCGATGTCGGTTGAAGGGACGTTCAAATTACGCGTCGCGTTCGCTGGTTTTATTCGTTGCACACAGACGTACCGTTTGGGGCAAGTTAAGAGAAGCCACTGGGCCAACAAACAGCTGCGGAGTTCAACGTTAGACTAAAAGGCGGCTGCTTGCAACACGACGGCGACAGCGACACCGACAAGGCATCGTGGTGAGTTCGTGCCACAGTTCGTGTCATCTAGAATACTCTTACTGAGTGTGGTGAAGAGAGAGGGAGAGCGACAAAAAGAGAGAGAGAGAAAGCAGGACTTGTTACGACCTTGGCCATGCTTTGCTCTTTGCCAGCTGTTGATTTACAGTTTTCTCTTTACGTTTTCCAGCTTGTGCCATTAATCGCTTATGCTCAAAGCTTCAACTAGAAGTGGTGGGGTGGAGGCAGAAGGCAACATTGAACGGGCAACATAATTGATACGCGAGCAGGAAGTGCAGCATATACACAGTAACAAACACTTGCTGCCTTTGGCATTGCCGCCATTGACAACTTGCAACTATTGCAACAGTTGCAAGTGTTGCAAGTGGCACCGGAAATGGGCTCTCGCGTCATCGACAGCTACATAAATGTGACCATGGAGTTGGCAATAACAGCTACAAACAAACCATGTACAAAATACTTGATGCAAGTAAGGTTATCAATTCACTTTCCTCAAATATTTTGACTATCGGGACTCTATAAGAATATTTTTGACCATTAAAATATTGTTTAGATTCAGCAATCCACAAATAATAGGAAATAAATAGTAATAAATGAACATATACAATTTAAGCTGATCGTTTGAGATATTTGTTTTATAAGTTATATTAATACATATTATTGTTTTTTTTATTAATCTTTTTATTATATTCTTGAATTCTTAATATTTAATTTTTATTTAATTTTTTTTTAACTTCGTTTTATCCGCTAATTGTGTTAATTTAAAAATAATAGTCCTGAATACATACTTAAAAAAAAACATGCTCAAACCAATAACTGTAAACGTGAATTTCAGAATGGATTATCTTTCTGTTTACTTATGTTAAGGTGTATGATTTCATCTCTATTATTACAATAAATGAAAGCAATCTAAAAAGGTGACTCGGTTTTGCGAGTTGATTGAAGCTCATTTCGGCTTGATTAATGAATCTCTCGATCTCATTCTTGGCTAACATTTATGGTCAAAACAATAATTACAGTTCAGTTTTTAATGAGCCAACTCATGCTGGGAAGTTTTCCATGAGCTTGCCACAAAAATTGAACACTAGACACTGTTGCATGTGCCATGTGGCAAGTTGAGGTGAAGACGCAAGTTTTGCTAATTAAACAACATCGTTGACAGGCGACAAAGCAATACAATTGTTGTTGTTGTTGTGCTTGTGTGTAATACATCACTTGATTATGCATTAAACAAATTTCATTAGCAGTTGATGGTTGTGTGTGCCTCAAGGGGCAGTCTAAGAAAAAATCGTTGAACAATAATTGTGTGCATTTTGCGTTTAATTATTATCCTGGGAATAATAATAATAATGTCAAACTATGCTGAATTTGCTGTGCTCTGCTTAAAGATGCAATTTCCGGAGTGGCATGCCTCAGTCACAGGTCGGTCCCAGCTCAAGTTGCAAGCTGCAAGCAGCAAGCAGCAAGCTGAGACTTAATTGAGACAGAGATTTGATTAATTTGCATGCCATAAACCATTTTCAATTTGTTTATGTGCTCAAAGTGAAGACCTCGGCTCGTAATTAAAGCACCGCTGCTGCATCTCTGGACTCAGACAGCGTGCCCCTTACCTTCCTTTGCCACCTCTCGTCTCGTCTCGTCTTGTCTCAAGTTGCAAATGCAAATTTTGCTTTAACTGAGAGGCAAAAGACAAGAGATAAGAAAGAGAAATAGAAAAGAAATGATGGAAACGACGCCAAGGTAAGCAGATTAAAACGCCTTTGACTTGGCGATGTGCTCGGAAATCTGCAGTCTGCTCAACCTACTAGACTGTGGCATGCAAATGAACGCGCGTTGCATGCAACAGCGGCGACGGCGGTGATGTTGGCGGTGGTGGTGGTGGTGGCAGCTGGCGATGAGTGTTGTCTGAATGTGTTGGCAAATATTTACGCAATGTATTCATGTGCAAACAATTACGCGTTCATTTGTGCGACTTTTACGTGGCATGCACACACACACACACACACATACCCACACAACAATGGCCGACGAATGGCGACAATGGCTGCGTCGACGTCGACGTCAGCTTTGAAGTTGATGTACGTTTGGCTGCGATTGTTTTGTTTTTTTTAGCGAACTTCTTTGCTTTGTTTTTGTTGTGTTGTGTTTTGTGTGGTTTCGTTTGGTTGAGTTTGACTTGGTTTTGCTGTTGGTCCTGTTGTGTATTCATATGCATAATATCCTTGACCCGTTTGCGTGTTTTGTGCTTTTGTGCGTGCCAGGAAGCCAGACAGGCAAGGGCAAAGGCAAAGGATGCGGCTAAAATAGGCAACTGGGAAAGGAACCGAAAGGAACTGAGACTAGAGTCTAGAAATGTAATTGGTCGGCAGTGCGTGCCTGCAGCCTGACTCGTATTTTACATCAAAACACGCAGACACACACACACCCACACACACGCATACACACTTTTGCCATTTGATATGCAAATAATCTATGCAGTTAACGACGTGCATATAAATATTGAATAGCATAGAGGCACCTCAACTCGAATAAGTCGAATACCATTGTGTGTATACACAATATCCACATAGTGAAACCTTACACAAACTTACAACAACAAGTCAGACATAAGCTGCTGAAACACAAACAAATGAAATGGGAGAGAAAAAGTATCCATTGCGATTATTCGCTTGTTGGAAGCTAAAGCAAAATCCAAGTAATTAAACTGAAAAAATAAAAATAGTAAAAAGAAAGCTGGATTTGAGATTCCGACTATGAAATACCCGTTACACTTTGAGCATATGTTTATATATTCATCACATACATGAATTTTAAGCTGTTTGGGTGTGGAAATTGCTGCATAATTTTAGGCGCTCGCGTTGCTTTAAGACTGAAAACAGACGTTCTGAAAGTAAATTGAGAAATTTGATTAAAAAAAATCATATATGGTTTGACGTGGATATATTATATTGTCAAGAAATCCTCAGAGAAAGTTATTGCATTGAAAGCACTCCTACTTAGATATGTATATTCGAGTACTTATGATAAAAGGATCAGTTCAAAAAATAAGGGGAAAATCTACAAGAACACATTTTTAATAAATATTTAACAGTTTCGGAAGATAAAGGATTTTTTCTATTTTATTTAAGGCTAACTTAGCTTTGGCAGGTGCCTTGGCAGGCGAGTTCATAGTATCTATGTATTTCACACAGTGTTGGCCAACTGATTAAAGTATCATATCGTAAGCTAGCTTATGTTCCTGCCTTATACTGAGGCTCCACTGTGTTTACAAACATCTTTGTTATATTCCAAACAATCTGTCTTGTTAATCTGTACTGTTTGCATTGCATTCTGCTGCCAATTTCAAGTTCATTGGCTAACCAAAGTTAAGATCTGTCGATTCGGTCCGTGTGCTATTTAAATATCAGCAATGTGGGAACAGTTCGTTAAGTTTTGTTGATTTGCCTGACAATAAAATGACCTTACCTCACCTCACCTCAGTTCAGTTCACCTTCAATATGCTATAAGTCGTAGTCGTAGTCGTGTCATCGACACGCCGAGGTGAAAGACAAACAACTTTATGCCAAGTTGTTAACAAAGTGTTTCCACGACCTAAACGACCGCTCGGCAAAGGTCCCATTCAGCATCCAGTTCTTCATTCAGTTCTCTGTGTCTATGCAAAGCGCAAACAGAGCCCTCTCTCTCTCTTACTCACACTCTGTAACTCTGTGTGCCTATCTCTGTCTATCTGCAGAAATATGCTGGGCACCTTGACAAGACAATTGACTGGAAAATGTTGTTAATGAACTTTGTGCGACATTTTGATTAGCTGTCAGTTGTTGTTGTTGTTGTTCTTATTGTTGTTGTTGTTCTTGTTGCTGCTGTTGTTGGTATGGTGGTACTGCAATCGTGTCTGCCCCCCCGTTTGAGGTCAACAAGTGTCGCAAGCAGCAATGATGGATGTCAAAGTTGTTCGGTCGCTTGTTGGCCAGCTTGACACACATTTTTATTGTGCTTTTGCTTTAATACAATGCCATTTTGTCACACTGTGATAAAACACTGAAATACAATAATAAAACGAGCAACAGCAACAACAACAACAACAATGAGAGGCTACACAAAAAGTTTCTGCGGAAAAGTTGTAAACTTAATTTATAGTTTTTAAGCAGCCGCCGGCTGAAGTTGTAGGCGAGAAGGGGGCGTGGCCCAAGCTGCAGCTAGCTAGAAAAATGTGTTTTGCTACTATCGCTTGGGTGGCACTGTAGGCGTGGCGTACACACACACACACACACACACACACAAACACACACGTACATACATATAAATGTTGGAGTATTTGCAAATTTTCACATTTCATTCTCGCCCTAGCTCTTGGAATTTCCAAATGAAATATTTGACTTTTAGTCTAAAAAAGTCAGCAGAAAGTTGCGCAAACAGACTGTGACGTAACCGAGGACACCACCCAAACCCCCTAAGCCACCCAACCAGCGAACCCTTCAGCCATCCACTGAGCCAAAATGTGCATTAAGTTAAAAGTATGCACCGCTTTAAACGTCACATTCGCTTTCATTTTTCGCATCCACATCCGCATCCTCATCCGGATCTTCTGTCTATTGGGAAGGGGAGGGAGCCACAGAACTGACCCCCGGGAAATTGTTCCTCAATGCAATGCCCCTCTACACTCTCCCTGTCCACTAAGTTGTCGTCTTTTAAATTCCTTTTGGTAGCTCGCACAATTTGCACATCTAATGAGGGACCTCCTCCTGTGACTCCCTATAGATTCCAACAGTTCCTTTTGCATTCATCTCCCTTTCCCCGATCCCCTCTGTTATTTTTTGCACCAGTTGCTCTGTCTGCTTTCTGCATTTCAAGGTTCTTAGAGCTCTTTCAAGTACTGACCGTAATGATGTACGCGCAACGTTGCAGTGCAATTATAAACTTAATTTGGAACAGCGGTCACAACATGTCAGATGTTTTTGGCTTAAAGCATTCACCAATGGTCAATACCTAAAATAAATGTATATAAAGCGTTGATGATTGAAGAATATCATATTGAGGGTACATTTGCACGGAAATTTTCATGTGCTAACTATTACAGCTCGCGTTCAGATTGGTAAATTTGAAGGACATTTTTTGAAAAATGCATTTCATTGGGAGTACTCTCAAACCAATTTTAAGATTAAAGCCTTACTGTTTTCGAAAAAAATTAGGCTAGTTGAAAGTTCGAGGTTTGAGGCTAACGTTAATTTCAACATACTATATACATATGTATTAGCGAATTTTGCATAATAAACAAAAAATATCCAAATACAAAAAATTTTGTGAAATATATGACCATATCAATTTAGCATCAAAAATAAAGATAAGTAGTCGCGTTAATTAAAAATCTTAGTTTTTGTCTGTTGCGGACGTTACATTTTTTACACACACACTTTTTTTCATATTATTAATATACATATATTAAATATCTTTTCGATATAAGTTTTATCTTAAATAAAAGAAAATGAAACAAAGTTTACGATGAGCTAAGCGCTAAACACTCAGACGACTGTTTTGCCCACTTTTTATTGCATTGAAAATACCCTTTTTTTTACAAGAATTATTGAAATTAAGAGGCAAAAAGAGGAATTAATTGATTAGGCTCTGCCATGAACAACCAAACTACCGTAAAACCATTTTGTTTTTTGTAATTGGAAGCCTGAAATTGTATTCTACGATTCCAAAAAACAACTATTATTAAAAACCATGCAGTTTTTTGACAACATTTGATTTTTGCCCTTGGTTTAAAAATTTTCGGATTAGCCCACATACAATTTAATATCGTTCGTCACTAAATTGAATATCAGACTTTTTGTGGAATGGAAATGTTTAAGTCTCTAGATTCCATAATTAAAAAATGTTATTTGATTAATGTAAATTTTATATACACTTAAATTTAAAACTTAAAGATTAAAAAATAAATTGAGTATTATAATTGTGAATATCTGGGGGTGCTCAAACAATGATTAAAAGCTCCAATCAGATCAATATGTATTAGTACTAGTAAAAAGTGTTAAGTATTTAGTATTAGTATTAGTAAGGTCAGGAATTTCTCGAAAGAAATAAAAGACTGAAGGATTTTTGCGGAATCAACAATGACGGTCTTGTTTCTTAAAAAGTATCTGATTATTTTTAGAACAGATTTTGAAGGATGTAGAGAGAGCTAAATTGAAATCACAATCAGGCCTGTTCCGGTTTTCACTTTCGGTAAGATTTTGCGGAAGTGAATTTCTTTAACCTGCTCTAATATCATTTCGGCGAAATTCTGCGGATTTATTTCACTTTGAGCTGATGAGTTTAAGTCCGATAAAGTAAAAAAAACGAGCATTTTTAAATACTTAGCCTAAATGCTAAGTGAATAAATGCATTTCACTAAATGCTTTAAAATAAAAAGTGAAAACCGGAACAGGCCTGTCTGTCACATCTAAAACAACATTTGACAAAATTCAAAACAATCATTTTGTTTTTTCCACACATTTTATAAAATATGTTAGTACAACAAGCAACTAAATAAATAAAAAAAAATAAATAAATACATAAGAAACACGGGCAGATGAAGGAAGTGGATGCGGATGAGTTCTGTCGATCGGTTTGTCCGCTGGGCGACTGCCAGGTGAGGTTGCACCACAGCCAGTTGCTGTTGCACCTGATAAGTGATCACCTGGTCGAGACACCGGGCGAGTCCTTCGGCCTGAGGATGCGCCGAGTGCAGAGCGGGGAAAGGACATTGTTGCCACTGGCGCCCCAACAGCTGATTGTGGGGCAGGATCAATGCTTGTGCGTGCTCAACTGGGCGGGGAATGGGAGCAGGGATCTGGCCAGGCCGCAGTGCAGACTGCCTATGAGCCACAGAGCGCTGCGAGGTCACTTGCCAGTGCTGGTAATGGTGTGCAAGATCACGACGTGGCCATCAGCAATGATCGAAGATAATAGGATGGGCTACTTGTATGTATTCTGGTTGGCAGCGCCTGCCACAAAGCGTCCATTGTCCGGTACACTGGGATTCGTCAATCGTGAGCTTCACTGTAGTCTGCGCGTGCGCCGCCAGCTGCGAAACTTTGGCAGTCCCATGCATATGAACAAATTGTTGTTGGGTGCAGATCGCAGCTATTTAGCACTGAGTGAACGGCAGCTGCAACAAATGTGTGGCCAAAGTGATTGTGGCTGCTTTCTTGAGGTTGTCATTCAGGGTGAATCTGTAAACTGAAACTCCAATTCAAACTCAAACTCTACTCAACTTTCTGCTCACATCTGAATATTTGTAAATTTATGCAAATTAAATTTGATAAACACAAGATACCAAAAAAAAGCAGACAAAACAAAAAAAAAAAGAAATGTAATCAGCAAGTTTTTATTTGGTATCAGGGATGGGAGGATGTGCCAGGAGGATTTTCGGAGCAGCTGCTCCACTTGTCAGCTGGACTCACATAATGAGCGAAAACTTTTCCGTTTAGTGGACTTCACGGCACACTCTGTACTGTTAATAAGCCGATATCAATTTGACTTGATTTCAGTTGAGTTCGACTTGCGTTGAGTTCGCTTCTTATTTAGTTTTTTTTTATCGCTCTTTTTGGGTTTTGTTTTGTTTTGTTTGGTTTTTTTTTGCTTAACACAAATTTTGCAAGTTTATTGCCACATTTGTGAGGCGCGCGCATTATTGATTTCGGTTGGCACTTTATAGCCATTTGCCTCGTTGCTCCATTTTGACCCGTTGTTGTCACCCAACCCCCTTTTTTTTTGTTTTTTTTTTTTTTTGTTTTTTGTCGGTGTGCAAGGGAGGGAAGGGGGACATTGGTTTTTATGAGCGCAACAGACGACGACCGCGGCATTCAGTTGGAAATGTGCCATAAATTACTCTGTTTTATGTCTTAGCAGCCAGTCAGACAGACACAAACAGTCACACAAACAGATCAAATCAGATCAGATTTCTAAACACAATATAAGTGATTTTTCAACACTGGCAAATGTGAGAGGACTTGCTGTTGACAGTGTTTTGAGTTGATAGCAGAGTGTGATTGATAAATATACATACACATATTTATTAATGGCGTTATAGTAAAGCTTCAGAAAAGCATTTCTTTTAATCGACGGAATCAGTTCACATGTGATATTGAACTAGTTCATATGAGCGAGACTGCTGTATCGTCAGAGTTGCTTAAATTGCTGAACCAGTTCATTTTAATTAGTATTCGTTATTTACTGTGCTAATATTGCTTAATATTTAGTACTATACTTTATACCCAATTCATGTGAACTGTATGCAGTTCAATTTGATCATTTTAATTGTATATGTTTTGTTTTTGTTTTCTGTTTCCATCGATGAACTATTAAATTGAAATGAACTGAAATTCATTCAAATTACGTAATGTGTTGTATAAATCAGGAATCTTACAATAAGTTCATATGAATTAAATTCAATTCACACTATTCACACAATTCACAATTCAGTATGCACAACACTTTCTCAGCAAAACTAATACAATTTATCTGTCAAAACAGAGTTTTCATGTGCATGAACCGGAACCAGTTGTTGTCAACGACACAAACTCCAAGAACTGTGGATGGAGTTTGAGTTCAACTAGAAGATGAACGAAGAAGAGCCATAGAAAATAGGTGGCACATCTGCGATGACAGCGTTGACAGCGTTTCTCATATTTGCTACTCGAAATCCTAATATAACACGGCGACATGTTTACGATGCATTTCTATATCCGTACTGTGAATATATATATATATATTGTGTATACATACATTTGTGCTCGTATGTGTCCACATAGTTTTTACTGCATACTTTTATGCGCCTGTTGGCACTTTCATTGAGCAGAAATCAGAAAATTCCCGCTATCCCGCTATCCATTTAAGTATATTCCCAGAGTCCCATGACGGCCTACATACATATATATATATTAGGGTGTCCCTTATTTGGTCAAAGTCAATATTTTTAAACGCATACGGGCTAGTTTTGTTCATTAGGTCCTAAAGGACTCAGAAATAAATTTTCACCTCAATCGGAGTATGATAACCCGTGCCGACTTGGATCGGAAAATTTAAAAATTATATAGGAAAAAAAAAATTTTTTTTAATTTTTTTAATTTTTTATTTTTTTATTTTGTTCATTTGGTCCTAAAGAACTCAAAACCAAGTTTTCACCTTAATCGGAGTACCATAACCCATTCAAATTTGCATCGAAACATGCAAAAACAGTGTTTTAACACTGATTATAAATTTTTCGATGATTTTTCATGTTTCGATGCAAATTTGAATGGGTTATCGTACTCCGATTAAGGTGAAAACTTGGTTTTGAGTTCTTTAGGACCAAATGAACAAAATAAAAAAATAAAAAATTAAAAAAATTAAAAAAAAAATTTTTTTTTCCTATATAATTTTTAAATTTTCCGATCCAAGTCGGCACGGGTTATCATACTCCGATTGAGGTGAAAATTTATTTCTGAGTCCTTTAGGACCTAATGAACAAAACTAGCCCGTATGCGTTTAAAAATATTGACTTTGACCAAATAAGGGACACCCTAATATATATATATGTGTGTGTTAGTGTGTTAGTGTGTGCTCCAAAATGACAACATCCCTTAGGTGGTGATGAAGGGGGGACGGACAAAGCCGACACCGACACATAAGGGCTAAATTGAACTTCAATGTGCGCCGTGTGACAGGCAAAAAGGGAGAAGAAGGTAACGTAAGGGGGATGAGGGGAGGGAGTTGCCTCCTCCTGAATTGTGTAGCAGATGGAATCCACTGACAACAACACAACTGGAACTGAAACTGAAACTGCTACTGGACAGGGCAATGCACGCAGCACTCAAGTCATTTAGCGCTCGTAAAAATATTGGCGAACCACAAGCACGGCCTATTCAATTGGAAAGCTCAATGGGATTCAATTGAATCGACTTGTGTATAATTACGAATGACCATCTGAAAGTGAGTGTTGAGTGTGTACTTGTATGTGTGCCAGCTAAAATTAGACTTGGCATTAGGATCTTAAGCAGAGCGAAGCCAAGGCTCTACCCGGAACGTGTTTACAACAAGGCACGTATACGTAATACATACATATATCCCACTCATTCCGAACTCTTCAGACAGAGTGAGAGATAATGTCGTCACACTGTTTTTTGAAGGGGACATATCCGACCCTAAAGCGTATATATTTATTATTATATTACTGGGCTTATTACGTCAATTAAAGGAAGTCGATACCAGAGATTCATTAAACAACAACAAATTCGTAAAGGTAAAATAGAAAAATTGTATGTACATTTAATTACAAGACATAGGCTTTAAATTCAAAATAAACATTTAAAAAAATAATAAAATAGTTTCGATTAACATTCATGATATTATTGTTAAATTGACACAATATGCGAATAATGTGGCAGACAATCAGCATTTAAATAGTCATGAATGCCAAAAACATTTGATTTCATGGAAAAAATTGTAATAAGCCCCGATAATTAAAATGTTTGCGGAGAAGGAATTAAGAAAAAAATTAAAGAAAATCCGACATAACTGGAATTCCGGATTGTTTTTTCTGTTACTCTGAATATAAAATAATAGCGTACTTTTTGTAAGAAAGGGTCTTTATTTTCGACTTGGTCAGTGAAGTCAGTAAATATCTTATTGGCCGTACTTATATGTATGTGTCAAGAGACAATCAGGAGTTGCGTTGTCCAGGGACGACATTTGGAACTTTTGCCACAATCTTGACGAAGATGTTGTTTCCGGCCAAATTCAAGAGCCAAATGCTTACACAAAATAAGGCCACGACATGCTGGCAACGTAAGTAAACTATAGTACTTAGAGATGTTACAGTTGAATTGATCACTGACATGAAAACAGCTTAATCTGAGTACAAAAAATAGTTTTTCTAGCATATTCAATGTCCTTGACATAGTCTAAATGTTTTGTCAAAATTTCTTGCTATAAGTTTATTTCTTTAAGCATGATTGATAGCGTGGCAGGAGGAATCTCGTGGTGTTTAAAGAGTTTGTGAACTTGTTTGTGGATACACACAGCGAGCTGAAGCTGATGTTGATGCTGATGCTGATGCTGTAACTGAAACTGTAACTGAGGCTGCACAAAATCTTTTGGGGCCAAAATTGTAGCACCTGGCGAGGCTTCTTTTTCCTTTCCACCTTTTTGGGTCCTAGAATCGCTGTCAACATGCGGCTGCTTGCTGTGCATGTCTTTGTGGTTTTCCTGGCGCTTAACTATAACAACAGAACTTAACACCTTTTGATCGGCAGGCGGTGGCAAAAGACGGCAATAGCCGCGCATACAACAAACGGTGTTCATGTGTGTGTGTGTGTGTGTGTGTGTAAGTGCAGTTATGGCATGAAATAAATTTCTGTAAGCTTTCTGGAGAGCGAATAACACACACACTCACACACAGTTACACCTACTCGAGCTGTGAAGCTCGTTATTCATAAACTTAATACCAAAGAGAGAGCATAATTTTCATTTTGCCTCGTTTGGTTTGGTTTACTTTTCCTTTGGCAGCACCGCTGGGCGTGGCACACTCCTACGCACACAAACACATACACACATGTACATATATGCATGTGTGCTACACTAACGTACATACAACAAATAAAAGCCAAACATTGAAAGCAAAGAACACCAATAAACTTGTACTTGTACTTGTGTAGCAGCCATAAGTGCGAATTATATAAACATATACATCAGTAAGCAAACACTTGCACACCCAAACACACACACACACACACACACTCAAATACATACATACAGCTGGCAGCTGTTGCTACGTCTTATCAGCGCTTAGATCGACAACGTGCTACATGCAACGCGCAACGCGGCGTATGAGCAATAAGTATAGAAAAGCAGACGACGATGAAAAACTGAAAGCGCCAATGGACAGCATACTTATGTGACTGACTGCATGCGTGTGTGTGTTGATTTTAAGAGGTATTTAATTACTGAGCAAAAGTTACGCTGAAAATTACCTACAAAATCGGAATGTGAAAAAAATCTTAATATAAAGCAAGGAAAATAAATTTGAAAAAAGAATAGCCTTAATAAGCAAGAGACTATCTAAAATTTTATGTGGATTAAAAAAATTACTAAAAATATGACCTATCTACAATGTATTTAAGTTACAGCAGCTACGGTATTGAGCATAAAGCTAAGTCTAAGTATAACAATGAGCAGTTGAAAAGAAGGACAACTCTGATACACATCTTCAACAATTTAAGTAAGGAGATGATCTTTGACAACTGGAAAAATTTCATGAAGATAATTTAAATAATATAAATATTTTGTTTGCCTAGCGTTGAATATTTAGTTGCAAATATTCGAAAGAACCTGAAGCTCTTTTATATGTATCTTATTCAATCATTTATTTATTTGTTTTTTCATCGATCTATTTATTTATTTTTTTGTTTATTTATTTACTTATTTCTTTTTTTACTAACTTGCTTGCAACACTTAAAAGCGCGAGTTGGTTGCTAACAAATTACCATAATCTGGTATTACATTTTTTACCACAAACCGAAGCTCACTCTGATTCATGGGCTGACTTCAATTTCTGTATTACGAGTAGTTTTCGTTAGAATTTGAATTTGCAAGCATCTTAAACGCGAAATTGTAGGTATTTTAATGCTCCGATCTGATATCCTGAGGCAAGAAGCATTCGCATTCACATTCGCATCATTCGGCATTCGACATTCGCTCCATTCGTTTCATTTGCTTCATTCGCAATTCAATTATGCATTCCGTCAGCGTGTCGGGCATACCCTGTGTCACTGCCCCTCGCCCCCTGCTCCTTGATCCTTGACCCCTCGCGACACACCCTTTGCTTATGCTTTCGCACTGCAACTGACAAAAAAAATGAAGCAGAAATTTCTGTTACATTCCGCATTCAGGTCATTAATACGCCATCATCAACGGGCCAGATGGAGAGACACAGAGAGAGAGAGAGAGAGAGCGAGGGAGAGTTGCAGAGAGAGAGAGAGAGAGTGAGATAGGGCAGCTAAGCGCTGTCAGTGGCCAGCGGCCAACGAGTAAAGAGCTATGAGGCATGAAGCATGAAGCATCAGGCATGAGGCATGAGGCATGGTTCAGGGGCACGTCAGGTTAGATTTTACTGCGCCCTGTTTGTTGTCTGCCGGATACGCACGGACAGACAATCGGAATGCAGTTGTCGTTGTTGCCGTTGTTGCCGTTGTTGTTGTTCCCCCTCCTTCGCCTCTTGTTGTTGTTGCTGTTACTGAAATGTTGCACGCACGGTTGCGCGCCTGAGTGAAATAAGATGAAATGCTAATGATGGCAGAAAACATTCCAATACCGTTACGCTATACATGCACTGACAAACACACACACGCACACACATACTCACACACAGATGCCGTGGCAAGGACATGTGTTCATTAGCCAGTGTTAAAAAACATGTGCAAATTGTGCAGCATTCACCGAACTGTAATCCGATAAGTGCATTTAATCATCGTTAAGTACTGGCTACACAGAGCGAAAAAATCAAGTGATTCGTAATTACTATAATCAAGTTTCACTTTCTTATTTCAAGTACGATTTCTTGAGCTCCAGAATTTGAATATTTTAGTGAGTTTAATACTTAATTGACTTAAATACATTTGAAACTTAATGTGTAATATTTTATTTAGTGTGAAAATTAGTAAAGAGAGCGACTACAGAAATTTAAAAATGTTAAATTTATACTTAAAGCAGACAAGCAAAAATCCATTTGGAAATTCTAATCAAGCGAAAAGTAAAGAAAAGTTAAAAGACTAAAATATCTTTAAAATTTAAGAGCTTGTTGTGTGTGTCGAACCTATGCTCCAAACTTATATAAACAATTTTCGTAATTATTTCTAGGTAATTTGCAGCCCAGTTCCGGCTTTCACTTGTTTTTTGCGAATTTCAATCCGCAAAATTTGATCGAATTTCCCCGAAAATTTCTTTATATTTCCTGCGAATTACCCTCCGAATTTTTCTCCAACATTTTGTTGAGTAATTTTTGAGCGAATCAGACATTTGCGTCAAAAGAATTTCCGTTTCTCAAAATGTATAACTTATTCATCAAATATATTATTTAATCATAAGTGAAAACATTTTTTAAAGGTAAAACCTACTTTTGTTATAACTTTTGTAATTTTAAAAAGCGGGTTGATATCGGTGTTGAAAAATATCTTTTTGCAGAGTTGTCAACAGTATATATTTACAAAAATAATATGTTTTGTTTGCATTGAATTACAAACTGTTTTGTCCGAGCTTTCATTTAAAAACATGAAATGGGAGTCTCTACTTTACGCAATATTCAAAAATACTTTAATTGTTGGTTGAAATAAGTAACACATACATAACTATCTTCACATACAGTGGCAGCCCTAATAAATTTCCCATTCATATTCACAAATACTTACGGATATTAGAACAGGTCGAGCAAAACCGACAAAAATTTTAAGTTCGAATTTGATCGATTTTAAGGTATGCTTATTTAAAAATAATTTAAAGACCAATAATTTTTTATTTATCTGATGATGCAACATTATTCCTAAAGCATTGGAGTATTTTATAAAAATGTTGATTTCGATCGATTTGTTCTATCGGAATTCAAATTCACTAGCTCAATGTCAAATGAATTCAATCTGCAAAATATTGCCGAAAGTGAAGTGAGGGAAATTCAATTTCGCAATATCTTACCTTACTTTATTTAATATTATTTATTCTTAAATCAAAATTAATCAGACTTGGCTTAAATATTTGTATGCCTTTTTTCAGTTATTCGTGTCAAGTCAAAATTCGTTCATTTTCACTTTATTTTAGTACTGCTTTTTCTTTCTGTGTAGCACAGAAATGGTTGACTTCTTCCGTATAATCGATAAATCGCGTTTCTCCAGCAATCAACTCAATTACCTGAGTACTGTCGAGTCTCTTGTTTAAGAATTTAAAGCAGGCATAAAGAGAGAAATAAAAATATAATTATATTTCATAAAAATATAATCGTAATTTCATAATACCTTTTCTTTTACTAAAGTAATATAATTGCATAAATAAATGCATTTTATGAAATTTACCAACAATTAAAACCAACCGAGTTGAAGGAGCTCTTCAGAGCTTTCGTTCTCTTTCTTCTCTTCTCTTTGCTATAGGGAACTCCCAGCAGATGTCACAATAACTGAAAATTGAAGAACTATGCAAATATACATGATCTTTTAGCCTCCTTCCCTCATTCCGCAAATACACTTCATTGTTGCCTTGTGTCAATCCGCATTCGTTCGAACTTGAATAGAAAATTGAATTTCCTACGCCAATAAATGCACACAAGAATCTTGGCGAGTGACTAACTTTCAGTTAGTCTCGCCTTGAGGATGAAAATGGAGATGGGAGAGGGAGAGGGCTATGCAAAAATCAATCAAACAAAACGGACTGACACTTAAACAGACGATTAGGAAACAGCCAACTTGATATGCAAGTCAGCCAGAAGGGCAATTTCTCTCTCTCTGTCTCTCTATCTCTCCAACTTCCCAACTCTCTTACCCCTCTCACTATCTGGCCAGGAGGAACAGGCTCGAAACAACTGGCAGCTCGGCACAGAAGAAGGAGAAGAGCAGCAAATGCTTTTATAGATGCTCGATACGAGTACAAGATACATCAGGATAAAAGCTGAGCAGAAGGATTCTGTCAATGTTTCGGTCAAACGCACAACAACAGACCGTTAAATTTCAGTGTTGCAAAACAATAACAACAACACACAACAAAACAAGTAAGTCGTCTTAATTTCTCTGTTCCTTATAGACCTACTGGAAACTTTCTTCCATTATCTCTCCCTATTTGCACCACTGATTATGCTCTGGACAATCCTCTTCGTGTTTTATGCACCTATTATAATTCTCTGTTCCATGTGTTCTCCTCTGAGCACTATCTGTCTTCTATTAAGCTTTCTATTCTCTCTCATCTTAGGTCTACTCCTGGCCAACTCTAACTGTTTATCCTATACCTCAATTTCTGTCTTTATGCTGTTCTTATTCCTCCTCATAATCTTCTTTATATTATTAGTTGCTTCTGCTATCTTTTTCCCTTTCCTATGAAACTTGCAACCAACCCAGCTGTGAACAGGGGCATAGCTTGCCGGACCGGCTAACAAACTTCCCCCACCGGGTTGCATTTTTCATCCTTACTCTATCTTTAGTTTTAAGTTATAATTTAAGACTTATTTGTACTTTTCTATCTATTCTTATTCTTCTTTATTCTATCGGTCCTTAAAATTTCTGACTTTATACTATTTTTGCATCTTATATCTTTTTCTATTATTCTATCAATCCTTAAATTTCTGACCTTATACTATTTTTTGATCTTTCTATCTTTTTCCCTTTCCTATGAAACTTGCAACCAACCCAGCTGTGAACAGGGGCATAGCTTGCCGGACCGGCTAACAAACTTCCCCCACCGGGTTGCATTTTTCATCCTTACTCTATCTTTAGTCTTTAGTTATACATTAAGACGTATTTAAACTTTTCTTTCTTTATCTCTATACCTCTATCTAGAATTAGGTTTCTAATAACGCCACTGACAGACCTTGGCTGTGAATAGGGGCATAGCTCGCCGGACTGGCAAATAAAATTCCCCCACCGTGTCGGTGTCGTTATTAGTACTAATTTGTAATTTTTGCTTAGGCTTTCTTTTATTTTTATTCTTATAATTAACTTATTTGTAAATTTCAATTCGAGGCAGCAATGTTTGCTTCTAAATAAATAAATAAAATAAAAACAAATCTCACATGACTTGACAATCTGCCAAGTCTTTTCCTGTCGCTTCATAACTTACCGAACTATTTTGAAGGGGTTGCCTAAGAAACCATTTTTTGTTTAAACCTATGATTAGAATAATTATGTTTTACAAGAATGAAGTTTATTTTTAAGCAAATAAATAATATTTGGATTGTATCTTTAATTTAATAATGCATCCATTGTTGGACAAGCTACTTTGTCTTTCATTATGTTTTTTAGATTATCCTCAGGGACTCTTAATATTAAGGTATAATTAAGGTTTACTTATCAATTAAGTAGACAGTGAAATTAGCGTAGAAAACTGAACTTATTTATAATGCATTGTGGCATAATCATAATTATCTTCAATAAAATTCTTGTAAAATCACAAACTTGCACTTTGTGCTCTAGTTTTATTTTTGAACTAAAATCATTATCTTTAGATTAAAGCTATAGCAGCAAGAGAAATTTATATGGATCACATATTTAGCCACCCACAGATGCTCCGAATGGAGGGAGAAGTTCAACGAAGCAAATTAATTAAAGATCTATTTATAAGAAATTGCAGAATTATTGTTAGTTGTGAAAGAGGAGCTTCTGTGGAAAGGGGGGGTGGAAAGGAAAGGGGAAAGGGAGACCAGAGCGCCGACTGCTGAAAGGCTGAATGACTTGGCACTTGTAGTTGAGTATAAGGTTTCTACCTGTTGTCGGAACTAAAGTTCTATTTGAGTAGTTCCTAAGGAGTGGGAGTGGGAGGGTGGTGAAGACGTGATAGGGGGGGGAGGGGGTAGAGTCCTTGGGCAACTTCATTGCCAGTAAACTGAAGTAGCAGCTGGTAGCCTGGCAATTGTTTAACTCAATGTTTTCAGCAGCTTGGCAGCTTTATTTTAAATAAATAAGGCCAACGGGATGCATGAGAGTGTGTAAGTGTAAGTGTATGTGTGTGTGTATGTGTATGGGTGTGTGCTGGTTTCTTTCAGTGTGTGAGTGTGTTTGTGTGTGTGTGCCTCAAGTTACAAATAAAACGCAACCGAAATGAGCTTAAGAGCTTATGGAGCGCTAAACAAACAACGCAGCACACAAAGCTGCGACGACGACGACGACGACGACGACGATGCTGCCAGCGTCTGAAAGCGTGTGGCAAAAAGGGGAGGGGGCGGGGACGAAGGCGAAGACTCAGACTCAGACTCGAACGTCATCGCCGTCGACTGGCTTACAGCTGACTAACTTGTGGGTCGCTTCTTGGTTAAAACTCTCCCCTCCTCTCCATCTTCTGTCCTGGTTTCTGATCCGTTTCCAGCTCCTCATGCTGCTGCTGCTCCTCGTCCTGGTTACTGTTTATTTGTAACTGAAGCTGAAGCCGTTGCTGTCGCTGGCTTTTTCTATGTCTTCGCTTCGCCGAAGTTTTATTTCTTTTGGCCAAACATTTTGACATCGAGTTTGAGGCGCTTGATGGAGATGCTCTGCTCTTTTATGACTAAGTCAAATATGAAAGTAAGTTGACTGACTAACACTCACTCACACACACAGACATACACACACCACATGCACATACGGCCACGCCCACGCATGCCACAAGCGACGCCCTTTGTTGGCCATGGAATGGGGCATTCAATTTGATTTATTGCCACTTAAAGGGCAACATTCAGTTTTCGAAATAAATAACACGTTTACACATCCAAATGAAGCATCAGCTTCAGCTGAGAGTTACCCCAACTGACTGACACCCTACTCCAACCCTCTGACAAATCTCTCTGCCCCTCGAAAATCATTTCCGCTTCGCAATGGCGACGAAATTGTTAATAAGAACGCATATATTATGTCAACACCCACACATGAGTCTCTCCCTCATTGCTCTCGTGTGTTTGTGTGTGTGTATGTGTGTGTGTGTGTGTGTACGACAGAAGCGCCCTCTGCCCACCTAATTAATCGTCGCAGTCAACGTCGACGTCAACGTCGCGTCCGCCATCGTTTTTGGATGAAATCGAGCGTAAAGTGGTCTAAACATTTGGCTATAACCAGAAAAGCCAGTAAGCTGCGCGCTTGACTTGGCTCCCGCAATCGACTGTAGCTGACAATCGATTGACAATCGCAGCCAGCATTACAATCGATTGATTAGCTCGATAAATCGAGTGTCAGAAACGATATGCTCGATTTTAGGCTTTAAACCACATATCTATTATCATGGCTCTATTCCCGTGGCTCTCTGGATAGGGTCGAGTTTGAAAAAAAACTGGGCTCGATTCCCATTCTGACATGTAAAATGTTCCACAACAGTCTAATTTGTATCCAAACAAGTGTTTTTAAGTTTATTATATTAAAACGCAATTATACAAGTCAAAAAAAAAGAAAAAAAAAAAAGGAGTAACATACAAAGGCCATTAAGGCGCTAAGCAATCCGGATACGGTAGATTTTACTGAAGTCAGTTTATTTAAATAAAAATATATTCTTAGTTCTTTTCATTTTCCCATTTTATATCCTTCTTCTTATTTCCTTACTCACCAAAAGGCTCGCAATTCACATTTGATAAGGTAAATGACGTTTTATTCGCAAGATATTCAATCATGTTGATCCTATGCAAAGCAAATATTTATAAAAATTAGAGCTTTTGAGTCTGGCGAGCTTCTTGTTTAAATGTTGTAAAATTCACGTTTCGTGACTTTTCGTGCATAAATCAACCCGTTTACGATTTTGAGAAAACAAACGAGTGCTCGCATCCATCTCTTTTTTCCACCTCTAACTCAGTTCCTACTTACATAATCTATTAGTTATTGGCGTTCTGAAGATCATTTTTAAATGACTTTTCAACTGAAAGACGAACGGAATGAGAAATCCTCGTGGGTCTGATATTAACATTAATTGTATCCTTACTTTTATCCCGTGCAACTGCAACGCTTTCGATAACAGCAGAAAGACAGCTCAAAACGAGAACGAGAACAAAAAACGAATCATTCACATTGGGTTCTCATTTCGCGATAAAATAAAAAACTAACATAAAATGGAGAGTGGGTAAAAATGTGCAAAAGGTATGCATGTGTGTGGTGGGTGTGTGTGTGTGTGTGTGCACAACATTTTTCTCGCATTTTGAAAACGCATTTAATGCAATGGCGTCAGAACAAAATGCGCCAAATGGCAGCTTCATGGCATGCGAGAAAGAGAGATGGTGTAAGTGAGAGAGAGAGAGAGGGTGAGTGGGAGTGGAGTGCGTGGAGCACTCGCGCAAAATTTATGACCGCTGACCATTTTTAAATAGCCACATGCGCACCTGGGCACACCTGCGCATAATGTGGTCGTTCCATATAAAATTTCATTCATGATAAATGCGCTCGCAAGAAATAACAACAAGCAAAATAGCAACACGAACACACACACACACACACACTGGCACACACACACACCTCCAGTCAAATTCTTTGGGCAGCAAATTTTAATTAAAAAACATAAACTTCATTGCTGCGGCAGTTGGCACAGATTTGTTGCGTAACCAACTCAATGTTGTTGTTGTTGTTGTCGCTATGATTTACTTGCAACACGCCCGCAACATTCAACACAACTGTATTTATTTTTGGACAGTTGTTTAGCACACACAAATATTTGCAGCTTGTGGGCTAGAATTCAATTTGATATCCGCATAAAATGTTCATTAAATTAGTCATTGAACACGAGCTAATTTGCAGCGTTCACAATTATTGTTGACGCTGCATGTTGCCAACTTGGTCAGCAACACAGTGCAGTTGTGCCAACAACAAAAAAAAAGATTTTAAATTCGCGAATTGAGGGTGTGTGGCTAGCACATATCCTGTTTGTTTCTCGAAGAGTAATAATTTGCGCATCAAACCTATAATAACAATAAATCAAACACTAAAGAAAAACCTAAAAGAGGTTTATGTAATTTTCACAAGCATATCACCTGCAATGCTTTGCATGCGGCTACGCTACGTTTAACTACTCTCAGAAGCTCAATTTTTGCTTACAGGGTATAAGAATAAATTAAAATTTTATGGAGCTATGTGTTTTTATTGGGCCATTGCGGTTAAATTAATGTGCCAATTAAATAATAACTATGCGAGCAACGCTTTAAATTGAATAAGAGCACACCCGCAAAGAAACAAACAACAGAACGAAGACTTTAAGCATAGTTCGGAGAAAAAAAAGGCCTCGAAGAAACCCAATCTCCACATAAAAAAAACGCATTTATCTCCGCTTGTGGGTTCGGAGAGTCAAGAAAAAAACAGAGCTGCCAGATAAGGAACTAGCCTCGAAGAACATCGAACTCTTTAGAGCAGCGGTCGGCACGGCCCTATCCCGTAGGCATAGGAAACTTTCGTAGCTACTGCGCTGTCGCTCATGTACACTCACGTACGACACACTTCTACGATTTGCTTCTGTTAACGTCGCTGTTATTCCGCTGTTAGGCGAACAAAAATGCACACTAACGCAATGCAAACATATAACTGTGTTGGTGCCGACCACTGCTTCAGAGTTTCGGTTGGTATATAGGTGAGAAACGATGAAGAGTATTTGAATTTGGTCGATAACGACGACAAAATGGAGATGGAGAATCCACGTAAGAAGCTCAAACGAGATGGCTGCACCCAATGCGCGCTGTGCTTTAATTTACATTTTTCATTGAATATTCTGTCCTCTTTTTATCCAAATCAGTTCTGCAGGTTCAAATTTAAAATAAACCGCAGTTGACGCATATAGTTACCACTCAACTTTTTGTTATATTGTTAAACTTATGAAATTTTGGATGCAAGGAAAATAAAATAATGTCATGTAAATAAAAAAAAAGCTTATATAAAAATGTATTTTAATGAAATGGGAATGCAATATCCCAAGTTTAATTATACATTTACATGCATAAGTAATTATACTCATATTCGTTAGCAATTACACTGACAATTAATGAAACCAAATATTGTTGGCATTGGTTGAGTTGTGAGCACTTTTTGCATTATTATCGGGTTTGCCGCAAGCTTTTCACGTGTCTCGCGACTCATTAAAATGGAATGTGGCCCACGGAAAACCAAATCAAATTTTAATTTTCGCTTGCAAATGCTGTAACTGTATTCAATTTCTGTTTTTGCAGTATCGCTTGCAGGCAAATGCACAGTCATACCTACAAATTAATAAAATTTATAATATGTATGTGAATGCGAAATACAAAATATAAATGTTTGGATACCCATCAAAGCAGTGCTATCGTTGAAAGCATCAATACAACACATAGTCAGAAAACTTTATATTATAATTATAATATTATCGTGAACTTTTCATAATTTCTTGAATTTTGAACCAAACAAAGCTTTAACTTTTACAATCCTCTCGTTACGATTGAAAGTTGCAAATTCCAATAAGCAGCGTTCTATTTGATTTTCAGAGGATATCTCATTGTCAAGTCTGCTTGGTATTTACACTTATTTAACCCTTTTTTAACCTGCCTTTATTTGGAGTTTTTAATTACACATTTCGCACACGGCGGCAAATTGATTGACTGTGATTGGATATATCCTGAGGGTATCGCTTGCATTTGCTTTATTATACATTTCCTGGAAAAAAAGAACATTCATTCAAAAACAACAAAATCAAATAATATAACGAAAGGAATACAAAAAAGTATCAAAGGCCTGTAACATAAGCAAAACAAAAGTGTTATGAATAAAATGGCTTAACTGCATTTTAAAGCTGTTTTCGTGGAATATTTTTCAGTGCAAATACCAGATAAGTTCAAAGTTTTGGGGAATTCATAAGGAAAAATGTTAAATTTTTTTATATAGCAATAAAGTGATTCATATAGAGATACCCTGGACTTAAATCTCAGATATCAGTAATTCTGAAACGTCCTTTGGAACGTCCTTTTGGCCGCAATTTGTACTTAAGATTGATTTCCTATTACTTTTTTTTTTTAAATTAAATTGTTTTAAAATTAACTTATATTTTACATTTGCATTTTCTAAAAGGCTCAAGCTTCCTCCTGAAAGTCGAGTACCTTATACAGTACATCAAAAAGTGACTGATAAAAATTAAGATACAAACAAATAGAATAAAAATTAAACAAAATTTGCCTTGCAAAAATTGTTGTATGGTATGAGCAACATTTATCTTATATTGTATTTTTCTGTTTATGTTTTTAGAGTGAATGGATTGATTGTCGCTTTGGGGTGAAAGCTGTTGCCCTCCTGCGAGGAGGCGGCCAAAAAGGGTTAAGTATATACATATTCCGGTGTTTATGCACTGGGACAGAAACTCAAACTGGTTTACTGCCACTGTTTTTTCCAGCTTTTCTTTTATTTGGTGTTATTATTTACGGTATTTTTTTCATGTTATTTGTTGTTTGCTCAATTCGACGCGATTGCCAGCTGCCTGTTGTTTACCTTGTGCTTTATTAAATCAAATAAACGAAGTTGCGGCAGCCTTTGGCCCCATTGGCATGCTTGACTGCTCCTCAGTTGTTGCCTGGATACTATCTAAGCCTCGACTCGAACTCGCACTGTCAAGTGCTGCCCATTTGCATAGAATTGTCTGCCTCTAGGTAGGCAGCACTTAAGAGCTCAACATCAACATCAACCTCAACCTCATACTCATAGTCATACATACGACGGCGTAATTACAATTTGAAGCAAACTTGAGAAGTTCTGTTGCAACTCGCAGCTGCTGCATTTAGTGGCTGCTTCAAGTTATGTTCCTTCAGATTCCTCCCAACAGGCAGCAACGGGGCGTATACATAATGTGAAAGTACAAAAGCATGTAATGATATTGGTATATAGTATACATATGTACTATAGGTAGACAAGTCCTTTTATTTCAGGCTCACTGCAAGTATGATAAATATGTGAATTGCTGGTAATATTATCCTGTATCCTGTCATCAACTCGAGCAAATTTGAAATTTATGAAAGCCTTCAAATTGCATATTTGATATGTCGACAGGTCTCTTCGATAATTCGATACGTGTTGCCAGGCAAAAAGGGCAAAATGCAAAATGCAAAATGCAATATATGTATGTTGTATGTGTTGTATTGCAGTGCTCAACAAATGATTTCTTGTACTATGCCCTCAGGTGTCGTCTCATTTTGTATGAGTGTGTGTGTGTGTGTGTGTGTGTTAGTGTGTGTGGGCGTGTTGTCACTCTTACTTCGTTCACACATTGTGAGAGTACAATTAATGTGGTCAACAGCTGTTGTAATTACTTGTATTCTCGCCACCTCAGAGCTCAAAGCTCAGAAAAGGGAGATTTACCCAACACTTTGCTTCACTGAGCTGAAAAATTATGAGCCCTCAAAGGACCACAAGGGGTGCCTCCATCCCTGGCTGACGACCACGCCCCCCTGGCCAACTTTGACCTGTGCATGTATTGTGTGCTAATGACGAGCTGTTGATTTGTGATGTTCATTATTTGAGAGGACGTTGCCTTAGGCAAGCGGCGAGCTCTAACATATAACTCACAACTTTTTTGGTTCCACAAAGCTCCTTTTTATGGAATGTGCTCGGGCCTGGGTGGCTCAGTGGCTCAGTGGCCTCAGTTCGGTGGTTTGGGTTTGGCCACTCAGTTGATGAACTCTGCAAAACTAATTAAAACACGTGGAAAACACATGTAAAATGGCACTTGGCCAACAGCCGCCCACAACCGAATGCACATGAATAATTAAGGGACTCGCATGGAGCTGGAGACACACGACGATGAGGTTGGAGAATGGCAAAGGAAGAGGAGACGGAGACGAAGACAGAGACAGAGACAGAGACGAAGGATGATGACCTGATGACCTCGTCTACTCGTAAGTTGGCTCTTCCTCCGCCTTCGGGATCTTTGGGACTTGAGTGGGCCCATATTCACCTTATTTTAATTATTAGTCATTTCTGCTCGAAAACTTAATGCTCGTTGAAACATAAATAACTTGTTAAAAGGCTACACTGCGCACAAATATGTCTGCTTTACATTTGAGGGACATCAGCAGTTATTTACAAGTGTAGTTTTTCTCCTGATGTTATTCATTTAAGACTGCTTAAAATGTTGTCCGTTCTCATTTTGAAGTCACAGGAACTCACTTCACTCAGTGGGAAATTTTAGATGGATTTGTCAACGTTTTCAATGTGTGTGTACTATAGTATGTGCGTCTTTTTCTGACAGTTTGATGGGCTTGTTCTTGTTCTAGCTTAGCAACTGGACAAAAGCAGCCCGCTGTGTCACTCGCCGGAAGTTCAAAGTGCAAACGGATGTCGCTCATATTACGTCACACACGAGAGATTTGGAAATGTGCTTCCGCTTAGGACGGCACTTCCGCTTTGCCAAACAACGTGTGCAGCTGTCTCTGTCTCAGATGTACTCTCTCTCTCTCTCTCCTTCTCAATCCCACTAGCATTTCCTTCATCACTGTCTTTTTGTTTAGATAAAGCAATTAAGTTAATGTCCCCACAGTTTACAATTCTCGCATTGCGAAACTCAATTGTAGAATGTCAAGCAAATAGAATTTAAAATATCTTACACAAAGGATATAAAAAGGAGTCTGAGTTCCTGATTCAGTTCAGATCACAGCACATATGAATTGGCCAGAGCAAACGACCCACAACGTGTAGTGGCGCTTGGTTTAATAAAACGAGAAGACAAAAAGAAATCAGCGTAAGAGTAGGCAACATTTTTTTTTGTACGCAGCTTGGAGACAACGCAGGAAATAAACAACCAGCACAAAAGTAGGCAGCACTTTCTTTTTCGCACAAACAAAACAGGTAATGAACCGTCCGAATAAAAGTAGGCAGCACTTTTATGACGAATGCAGCTCGTTTTAGTTTTGGTAGTAGATTTGCAATCTCGACAAAAGTAGTAATATATGAATTAAGAGAAAAAAAAAACTCCAAGAAAATAAATATGAAATATTATATTATTGAATATTAATACCTAAAAGTAATAAAGTAATAAATAAATAAATAAGTAAATTTAATGAAAGTATTAGAATAAATACGTAAAACTAATGAATAAATAGCAAACAGTAAACTATAAGTATGAATTCTTTAAATAAATTAATAGTAATTGAAAAAAAAAAGTATAAGATTTATAAAAATATTATATATTGCACACTGAATTAATTTCTAACACTTATGATTAACCTAAAAATTAGCATATCGATAGGAAATGGTATGGGGTTACAGGGTCGTAAGAGCAGGCTTTCGATAGTTGTTGGTAGACTACGCTAGTGTCATCTGCAAAACGCGTGCCATGAC